>CM030016.1:15957500-17157500 GCA_017639485.1 Pluvialis apricaria
ACAGAAAAGGATAACCTTTGTAAAAAAAAGTCACGTGTGATATTTGGTATAAAGCACTTGTATTTGCTGTGCTGGAAAAAGACAAGAAAGGAAGGGAGGGAAAGGAGAGACAAGGCAAAGCAGGGGCGGGCATTGCATGAAATGCATCCCAAGAGGCTGCTGGAACCAAATGTATTGCAATTTTAACTACTCTTACCATAAAACTCACTTGGTTAAAAAATGAAAGTAAAATCTTGAACTTAAAAAACTATTTCAGCTATAAATGCAGAACAGGGATGTTCCATTTTTGGCATGGGTAAAATTGACTATCATACTAAAACAGAACAGTATTTATTTATAAAACATGTACAGTGTTTTAAAAAAATAAACCATTGGCATCTAAAACACAACATTAAAGCATATTTCCCAAGTAAACAAGCTCTGTGATACAGAAAAAAGAAGGGTAACAAATTGTCCTTCCCAGCAAATCAATGAATGAAGAATACTTCTTAGATCAGAAATGTCAGTTAAATTACATTTCTATTTGCAATTCATTTAAATCAGATATGCCTGGTTCTTCTCCATGTATGTTTATATGGTTTATGAGATTTCAGTCAAATATTCCTTCTCCATAAAATTGCTTGATAAAATCTCAGAAGTTTGGATGAAGGTTTTTTGAGAAAAATATTCTGAAATGGACAGATTTTCACTGGGATTTTGTTTAATCTCAGAATATTTTGAAATTTAATTTAAAACCTAACTTTTTCAGGCAGAGATTTGTATACCGCTCTTTTATTAATTTTTAGTTTCTGGCAGGTCAGTAGAAGTAGCTAGTGTACAAAACTACTGATGCCTAACATGACACAAAGTAATCGTGATTGCTTGCTCCTCCTTAGCTCTTTAGCATGGACTGAAATAAGTTGCAAGTGTCAAGAGTGAAAAGAAAGACACGAACCTGAATTCCACCAATCTCTTCAGAAGTCTTTGGACTACTTTTAAGGGGTCTACAAAAGATGACAGAGTGGAGAAAATCCATTACCCGTTGCTGTGGATCCCTTAAAAGTAGTCCAAAGACTTCAGAGCTGTTGTCAGCTCTTTAACTTTTTGAGCACAGCTCTGTTGAGTTTAGGACCATCATTAACCTCCCTGCATCGCATTGCTCTGCTCTGGGCCATGCAGACACACCAGTCACTACGGAGTTTCTTCTGGTGATGTAAAGTGCTGTCAGGGGTGGTTAAGATATATCCACTGTGAATGAAAAGAAGAGAAGAGGAGAAGAGGTTTTAAATCAGATGGGCCTGTCTCCTTACTTAAAAATGAATGGACCGTGCTTACTATATTATCAGATTACTATTATTGAGGTAACACAAACTAGTGAGGAAGAAAACTGGCTTATAACAGCAAGTATGTTGCAAAATTATAAATATGTCTAAAGATTGAGAACACATTTTACAATTCTAGAATAAAAAAGCCCAGAATTCCCCAGAATTTTGATTTTGTGTAAAATTTCAAAAATACTGTGTTCTTATTTCAGAATGAGTTAATATTTCCTAAGAATCGGGTGTTCTGAATACTAAGCATTTTTTTTTAAAAATTGGAAACTGTGAATACTGATTAGCTTAAGAAATGGAAAACGTGAATAGTGACCAACTCAAACTAGTTTCAGATGAAAAGTCTGAGGTAGGATTATTCTTGAAAGTATATTCTCCTTTATTTTGTCTACTTCACTTGTAAATCAGACAAGTTAAAGGCTATTCAGTCCATCTATTTCCAGGTTATTTCAGTGTTGCATCATCTCACCAAATGGGGAAACTTCCCCTCACTTTATTTTTTACTGATCTCCTGATTGAACGCATCCCCAAAACATCTGTCTCCCAAAATGCTGTCTACCAAAGGCTGCCAGAGGTGCACAGAGGGATTGGGATGAAGCAGAAATCCCACTGCACCACACAAAAGCTCCTCACAGAGAGTGCTGCCGCAGTCTTTGCCACTGTTTTCTAAAAGACTAAAGGTGCCTAGGAGAAACAGAGTGATTTTGGGAACCAAATTCCATGTAGTTGTGATGAAGTCTCGTTTGAATGCTCCCCAGATCGTATTTAAGTTTGCCCAAAGCAATCCCTGCTGTGGAGGATGACAGTTATGGGGAATAAATGTCACAGTTCCCTCAGGTTATCTGCATGACATTACCCTGCTTGACTGCCAGGAGTTAAATCAAAGGAGGCTGCTGAGGCAGAAACCAAATGAACACACACACCCCCCGGAAATTGGGGGGGGGGGGGGGAAAGAAAGAAGGAAACAAGCAAGAAGTTGGAGGGTCCAAAGTAATAGGGGTGCCCTGTGCGCCAGTCAGGTTTGCCCATCAAAGAGCATAAACTTTGCATGAGAGGTAGATCGAAACCTTACACATTTCTGGCCCCAAGGGAGGAGAGCGATGGCAGAGGTGCAAGCGAGGCTTCCTGGGGAAGCGCAGGCAGGAGCTGCAGGCAGCAAAGCAGCTTTCCCCAGCCAAAGGAGATGGCTGGGGCCACCTGCCTGTGCCAGGTGGGAGTCTAAGGTGAGGATCAAAGCAGGAGAAAGGACTCCTTTACCTGTCGTGCTCCTGCCCCTGGCAGGTAGATACCACTATGGTTTGAGGACACTCTCTCTAAGCCACTTTAACCAGTTGCTACCATGGTTGTCAGAAGAACGAGTGCTTAGAGGTGAACCTTTTGCATAAATGTGAATAGTAACTTATGGGTGACAATCTGGAAAAAATAGACATAAGAGTAAGGAGCAAGAAGCCAAGTTATTGCATCAGCTATAACCCCAGCAATGAGAAGAGAATTGGATGCAGCTTGCCATGTAATGCCCAAAGCTGTTATATATTTAAGGAAATGATATTTACTGGAAGATAACATTCTTCTACCACCATCTGGATTACTGAAAATAACATGTAAGTCTCTAAAGATTTACAATTAAGTGATAAAGCAATGTTTTTCCATGAATTACAGGGTGTCTTTGATTCCCCTTGCAATACGATGCCATCTTACTGTGACGAGATTTTTAAGTGCTCATATAATTTTCATTATTATTCTTAATGAAGGATGTGTACAAGCTCTCTGAGAAAAGTATAGTATGTATAAGCTATGGACAATACTACTGCCTGTAGGAACTAATACTTCTTTAATAGCAGTTGAAATATTTATTGCTAATCAGCTATGTATGGCTTTATACTAACTTGAAAGACAAGCCAACTTTGTACAGACACCACTAAAGGTACGAGACAGCTTTCCTGTCATCAGCAAAGTGATATACAGCAAACTATTGAATAATTCAACTAGAAATGCTCAGAGATCACCTTTACAAAATATGAAACAGAACCCTGAGTCTTTCTTTGATGTTAAGATTTTACAGAGCAACAATAATGCACTCTGGATGAAGAAGGACATCGCTTTGATAAAATATATGATATTCATTCCTACATACCTTTTTAGCCATGTAACACTGCATTCTCTTTACAAGACTATTTTTTTTAGTACTATAGACACTTCAGAAGAGTAAAAATGTGATGTGTAATAAAGCTGTGACACACAGAAGAGTAGTAAAAGACTAGTCTATATTTCCTGGCCCCAGCCAACTGACAGGGTTAAAAAGGTTAATACCCTGACACAGGACACCAGTGGCTACTGTTATATGGGGAAATCTTTTATTTTTTATGTTACTTGTCATAAGAAAAGGCAAAGAATATCTTAAAACTCTTTAATTCAAGCCAAGCATCCTCAAACAAGCAACTCAAAAAAGATCCAGATCTAACGGAATTACTATTTATTTTTCTGTGTAGTTTAGAGCTCAGTGCTGCTTGAAAATAATCTTCTAAAACTACCATAAGACATTCTTGGACATTATGCATGACACTAACTTGTTGGACTTCTGACTTTCTTTTTACAGAGTTTTAGATAGTGGATTTGGTTTCATGCACACCCTGTTTGAAGAATATGATTGTTTGCATATTTATTTTTTTACTTTTTAATTACAGAAAAAATTGAACAAAATAAAAAATTCTTAAGAAGCTCAGCTTTAAATTAATAATAAATAATAAAATATTTATTTATATTTATGGTCTTAACTTCCATTTAATTCCATGGGATTTAGGTGCATTAATAATTTCAAAAATCTTGAAGGGACTTACAGCTAATCAAGTATAAAACCTGAAAGTTATTTACACAGAAAGTAGCTTTGCAACTTTCTCTTTTTTTCAAAATTATGTAATAATACCTCTGCATAAAGTTTGAAAGGTGTTAGTTACTACAGTTCGCTATTTGTATGGAATACTTGGGGAAATTTTCACTGGAAGTTATGAGCAATTGGCTTCAGAGACACAGCATTTACAAGGATTCCTTTTCAAAGAGAAATTCCAGCCATTGGTCTGGTAACGATACAGCCTTTATCTCAAAAAAGCAGACTAAGAATATTTATGCTTGAGGAAAAGACCTGCCTGTGTAAAAGAACGTTCAGTTTTTCTGTATTCACATTTATAGGATCTCTTGCAAGATACTCTGGAATATATTATTGGAGCAGGAAATAGAGCCATCAGAGCTGAGCTTGCTTAACCCCTCCTCGCTGCAGAAACATCGGTTACTATTAAATCCACCCACAGAATCCTAGAAAGGGCTTTTTAAAATGGTGTTGTTGTGTTTTGGTTTTATTAAATCAGTCTCAAGGCATCTGCATTATCTGAAGGAAAACATTTACATTTGGACAGTATTTTGTAGAAGGTATTTTTAACTTCTAATTCAGGCTTCTATTTACAACGGGAAATCTTTTGCCTCTCATATGCTAAGATGAATCAAATTTCTAATGCATGTTCTTGCACATATTTTATATTTGTGTGCAAACCTTTGTATTATGGCTGAGATCACTGTTATGTGAGTAACAACAGGTTGCACTGTATACAAATACAGCATAATGACTCCCAGAGGGCTCTGCCGTTATCTATACATCATCTAACCCCACTGTGGCACTACCACCCTTACCAGAGAGACACGCAGGATGAGGAGGATAATTACCTCTCTGGTAATTTACTATTCACAGGCTACATTGTTTCATTCTCCAATAATAAAGCAATAATTGCCAATCACTGTTTTATCCTTAATTCGGCTTCCCTAAGGGACTGGAAGTAAAATCCCTAAGGAGTAAAATTACGAAGAATCCAATCCAAAAATTCCAAAGAATGGCAAAGAAAGTGTCCCCGCCAGGAGCCAGGGCTCGCTTGACCTGGGTGCACGGGCGTTCACCACCCCGACCTGTTGGGGCTGAGCTCGGAAGGCAGCTCAGAGGTGGGGGGCACGCAGGGAACCTGTCCGCCGGGAGCAACCTGCGCCCGCGGGGAGCAACCTGCGCCCGCGGGGGGCGACCGCCCGTGCCCGCGGGGGGACTCGGTCACCGCCGGGACCTGCGGGGCCACCCCTGGGTGCCACACAGCCGGCCTTCCCCCGGGGGCGCGGGTCGGAGGCGCCGGGGCGGCAGCAGGGAGCGCGCAGCCCCCGCGGAGGAGTGCGGAGCGGTGCGGCCGGGCTGGCGGGGGGCGGGGGGCGGGGGGTGTCCCTGAGCCCGGCGCCGAGCCCGCCCCGGCGGGGAAGAGCCCCCCCTTTGCACCGTGCTTCGGGGGGGTTAAGGAATCTGCCAGGTTCAGGTGCTCGGGGGCCATGGCAAAGAGAATCCTGAGGCCATGGCTAACTGAGGTTTGACAATGCGGCATTATTCACTCTAAGTGTAAATTATAAACATCGTATATTTATTCTGACTTGTACCTTCAGCATAGATCAAGATACTGAGGTCCTGGGAGCAGCTTCTGTATGACTGAGCTAACTATAGTACAGTCCTTGTTAATGATGCATAAACCAACCCGAAAAAAAATCAAGAACTGCTTAAACCTTAAACTGCCACTCCAGCCAAGCCAAATATTTTCTGGTATATGTAGCTACATCGCTGCTCTGATTTTTTATTTTTTTTTTTTAATTTTTTTTTCCTATGCTGCATCTTTCTATTTCTGCAGGTTACCTAGCTCCAAGGCCAGTTTGCATTTAATGAGCTGAGATACAGCAGGTTAGCTAGGAAGGCATCTGTTGTGCGCTCTGCTAGATGCTTTGTTTCTTTTCTTGCTGTTGTTAATATTTAGTTCTTCTTTGCCTATTTCTCTTTCATCAAATTTTAAAGTCACAGACAGTGTAAATCTGAGGCTGGATGGTTTTAATATGGAAAAATATAGATTATTTTTTTTCTAAGTTCACTTACTTTTGGTGATAGCCACTCAAGAAAAATGTATTTCAAATAACAGGCTATTTTTATCAAATATTATTTGTCTGTTTTTACTAGATGCAATCAGCAGGGAATATAATGTATGTAAAGCACATTTGCTTAAATAAAAGCAGCAGTAAATCCTAGCAAAAACTAGATCTAGCAACAATTACTCAAAGTTTCCTCCAGTACCATAAAGTCATGGGGATCTTATTTCCCAGGTCGATACATTTTGCCTCTCTTGGGCCTGAGAGATGCTACTTTATAAATACGTTGAGGATGCGAGAGGAAATGGTGCTTCTGCAGCCTTGCAAGCACTGACCTGACTTGTGGGAGAGGAGGACAACAATCCTCCCTCCCAAAGACAGATTTTGGATGTTCCAGCTACCTGGTTTTGGCCAGTCAATTTAAATCTAAATGATCAAAATAGAGGAGAACTAGAGAAAAGGGGAGTGGAATACTCCAGGCCTGGTGGAAATGGCAAAACTTCTGTATTAGTGGAAGAGGAGACCTAGAACTAGAAAACTGTAAAAAGGGTTAAAAAGCCAGATGCCCCTTGCTTACTGGAGTTTGGCACAGCAAAGTGATAGACAGAGCTCCTTTTAAAACTATTTTTCATTTGATAACAGTAAAGAATAATCCTTGTAAATTTTATAGTAACATTTATTCAGCTGAAAATCCCTAGCTCATTACCGATGCCTCTGGAGTTAGCCACTGTCACAGCAAATTAGCAAGGGAAGGCAAGATGGTGACTTACCCCGGCAGCGCTGTGCATGCGACCCCACGCAGCACGCGGGAGCAGGACCGGCGTGAGGAGCTCCAGGGTTTGGAGACTAAGGAGCCGATTCCAGAAACCAATTTTTTACTATGTCGAAGTGACCCTGCGTGTATGTATTTAACAGTCAGGGAAGCCAAAGCAAGCAAATTGAAGAGTTAATGCGAAGCCAGACATAAAGTGAGCAGTAATGTACCAGTACGGCTATTCAGGCTCCCTGCAGATTATCGCCACACAGAGAAACTATGTCTTGTGGTTTCCTGACATGTTCTTTAGTGCACGATCAGGCTCCAAACAACTCCGGCCGCACGATGCCAAAAGCAAACCTTCTCGAATACACTGCAACCTCCAAAAGGCTATCGGTGCCTAAGGAACCCACCAGCCTCGCACACGCACACTCATGCACACTGGAAAACAACAGCCCTTAAAGGGTCAGCCGATGGAAAGGCTCCCTCAGGTTTCCATCACAGACTATCCCTCCCCAGGTTTCCTCAGCTTGAAAGTCCTGAGCCTCCTCCGTAGGGGCTGGTGTGAGCCCAGCTCATCCTGCTTGCGGTGGAGGAGAAGAAAGAGTGCACACGGGGACATGTGCTTTCTCTCTTCTTTCTCCCAGTACTTCTGGCATCTTCAGCAATGCTTCACACTGTTGTATAATGAAGTGGGGAAGAATATTTTAGCAATTTTTATCTCATTGGGAAGGTTTCATATTGCTCTTCCTTGTTTTATAGACTAGTTGCAATAAACTACGGTGGCGGAAGATATAATGGCAATACAGTGGAGGAAGAGCTCTTGTCTTTCTGGCAGGTAGGAGCTACGAGCCTCTTCGGCAACTGCTGGCAGGTGTGGCCACCAACCCTCCTTCCAAATACTTACTCAGAAGCATGTGAGGAATGCCCTCGCCAGCCGCCCAGCAACAGCATCCGTGGGCTGCGGATCAGATGATTCCATGAAAGTAAACACGGAGATTTCTCCACCAGAAGGTGATGTTGCAACCTCTCCCTGGCATGCCCGCTGGCACACCACAGCTCCCGGCCGTTACGTCTGCCCATCCCCTTGAAACTGAGAATCACTAAATCCCCATTGATTTCCCTGACTCGGCAATAATTAAGTATATGGCTACTGATGGGTTATATTATCTGATAATTAGTTTCATTAGAAATGAAATTAATGGATTTGAGAGTTTTTTTCTCCTCCTTTTTGTTAAAGATGTTCTCTTAGGGGGATATTGTGATTACACCTGCTCTAGGGGGACAGGAGAATGTGGGGCGGGAAAAATAGAGAATGACAAAGAGGCTGGGACATCCTTGGCTCTTCCTGGCAGTGGTGCTGCTCCATTGCCTCAACAGGTTCCCCCGCAGAAGGTCCTTGGCACTGACCATGCACTCTGGGGATACGGTTGTTTAAAGCAAAATTGTGGTATTTATCCATCTCCCAATACTGAGATCATTCTGCAAATCCACTCATTCAAAAGAAAAGAAGAAAAAAAACCCCAACAAACTTATTTGGTTTCAGAGCTTCACAATCTCGCCAAGGCTCCGCGCTTGACCTGCAGGATGCTAAAGGATTCTTATGGAACTTTAATAAAAATGCAAATTACCCTTGAAAGTGGTGGACACTTCAGTGCTCAGAACCATGTCTCCAGGCAGAGTCATGCTGCCTGGGAGGAGAGCAGGAACCTGGGCTGCGCTGGCCTTGCTACGGCACAAAATGAGAAAGAAGGATGGGGAAAGACAGATTCCATAAACATATAACCTCTAATATGCTGGGGCTGTTAGAAGAAATCCTGCAGAAAAATTAAGAACTGTTACGAAACAGTTCTGGATTCCGTATGTACAGACTCTACTCAATACTGTCCAGTTGAAATGAGAAGAAAATTGCTTCTGTAAAATTAATACGTAAAATAAAATTTTACGTTTTCCGTTGTATTAATGTTACTACAAAAACTAAGAAAAGCCAAAGGCTTCTGACTTATCACCCATATAACTCCTAGCGTAGTGGAAAAAAATTCTTCCTAGAATAAAGTTATATGGCTTGCCAGCTGTAAGCCCTGCGTTTTGTGGGCTAGTACTATTCAAATGTGTTATTTCTTTTTAATTATCATGCCAAGAATAATATTTCTTCCATTATATAACATGCTCTTGCCCAGGGAAGGAAGAATTCTTTGTTACATGTGTATTTACTTTCTCACACATACTGAAGACATTTAAGCTCAGCAAAATTCCTAGGGAAGTGCTTAAGAGGACATGCATTTCGAAATCTATGGTTTGCTTCATGGTTTTTATTGGGAGGGACACACATCAGTGAGAGAATAAAGCGTGTTATAAAGGCACTACCTGAAAAATACAAATAGATGGTCATTCTTTAGAAACAAAATTAAGGGGATGTTTAAAGAGGATTATATGCAATTTTCTCCATAGAAATGAAGCTTGTGTGTATCGGAACTCAAAAAAACATTGAAACTAGCTCTTGGCTAGTTACCCATGTCTGATATTTTGTATGACAATCACAGTCCCTTTTTTGTTAGCAAACTATTTCTAAGTCAATTTTAGCATGTTTTACAAATGCATTTACTTAAAAATCTCCCGTTAGCTCAATGAAATCATAACTCACCTTGGGGACTGATGAAGAGCCATTGGCAATAAGCAATATTTCATATTA
The DNA here is from genome assembly GCA_017639485.1 of Pluvialis apricaria. Classification (NCBI taxonomy): domain Eukaryota; kingdom Metazoa; phylum Chordata; class Aves; order Charadriiformes; family Charadriidae; genus Pluvialis; species Pluvialis apricaria. Next base: position 15,967,189 of record CM030016.1, read on the forward strand.
ATTGTGTGTGATAATTACTGTCCACCTGAGCCCCATGCTATCACTCCCCAGACTAGAGAGTACCTAATTCAGATACAGCGTCCAAGACAAACAGACATAGAATTGCAGTGTAAATATTGTGCCTATACATATTAACGGCCTTTATTCTTCCTATCACTACGCCCACTAATAATAATAATTTTAAAATCCTTTTTATGAAAGTTTAAAGAACATAGATTAAGTGGCTGCAAATACCAAAATAAATGAACAGAATTATTCAAATCCTTTCACAAGCAGTATTTACTCTGCTTTATTTAAAGAGTGTATTAAGAGAAAAATGCACTTTGACCAAAGTGATCCATACCAGAAATTAGAGAAGAAGCCATCCACAGTGTCCATTGAAAAGAGGAGTTGAGGCATAAAAGCTACTAAAAACAATTACTGTAAAACAGCAGGAAAAAGAGAGAAAAGATGACTGACGCTAAAGGATGGCTCCTACTGTGAGTGAGGGCTCTCACCTTTTCCGATGAGCAGTGAACATGGCGACGTGACCCGGGTGGTCTCAGATCTGCCTGGCTTCTGGGCAGGCTCTGGTGGCATTGTCCCTGCTGCTCCGAGATGCCCCTTAGTGTTTGACAATGGTGTTGAGGAAAGCATTGCTATTTAAAAGGGAAGATTTTAAAGATTTTAAAAAACTTGTTAAGAGAAATCATGTATTTTGACTCAGATTTCACTTGCAAAGCTGCTGGGGGCACACGTCAATCCTCCTCACGCAGGACCCAAAGATGCCCTGACAGCAGGAGGCTGTAACACTGCCATGTCCCACCACAGATACGATTCTGTACAGCCCCAAGAAAGCAGATGCAAGTTTCTCATCAACTTTGGAGAGACGTCCCTTGGGAGATGTGAACGTTAAGGCAATGGGTGACCTGCTGACAATGCAATGTCCATTGCAGCATGCCTTTGGAAAACAGTGTCTTTAGTACCTGTCTGCGCTTGTGGGTATCGCTTACTGTCAGGTGATGTAGCAGCGTCTCCATGAGTTAACAGAAGGATACAGGGAGGCAAAAGCAGAAATGGAGCCATGTACGCCATTCACGGACACTAATAGGTACAGAACAAGCACTGTCTAAGGCAGCTCCTGCCATGCTGGTGTTAGCTGGCACTGGAGAGCTGCAGTAACTCCTTGGAATATTTCTAACAGCTCCTGCTTCTCCATGCAGCGGACACATGAGATGTTAACTTGTCCACAAAATGGTCTGTTACTCTTGGGTAGCTGAATTCTCCTGCACATCGATTTCCTTCCCAAAAGCCTGTTTCTGTCATATGTCCTCCTCCTAGGAGAAACTGATAACTCTGAAAGTTATTCTCATTTTAATACTTAGAAAGATGTACAGTTTTAAGTAATGTGTTTTTGTTTGTTCTTTGGGTTTTTTTTCCCAGGCTTGTTCAAGAAACTCTGAAATAGGAGTTAAACGTTTTTGATCCTAATAAGATTTGAAAACGGTACATCTTCCAGAGTACCCAGAAAAGTAAGCAGAAATAAGAAGGGGTTTAGCATTCTTTAACGATATCATTTCTTTTCATAATCTTATACATTTCAGCAGTGATCCAAAAGGACTAGAAAAAACAAGTGGCAACATAATACTACAATGTAAAATAAAAACACAGATTAATACCAGGAAACTGCAGACTATTCCTTCTGAGATTGTGTGGGGAAGTCTTTGAAACTATTTTAAGTGACTCCAGCTTTTTTATTTATGAGAAGTACTTGGATGTTGACATTGAAAACAAGTTTTGCGAATTCTCAAATACAGAAACTACAAGAGCATTAAATAAAGAAAAATGTTGTGAGATTAGAATCAACAACAAATCCCCCAAACTTTTGATCTTTAACATACATTGACTAATGGATGAGAAAGTGACTTTCAGTTTAGATAACAAGAGCCAGCTCTTTGGATCAAATAAATACACAAAAGAAAAACCAGAGCCCTGTCCCTGGCCTGTGAGAGACAACGATAAAACTCCACTGACTACAGAGGAGAAGGAATGAACCCTTGAAGTAGACAACAGCAGAAAAGCAAAGGCCTTTCAGACAATGAAAAAAACAGTAATTTGACTCCCAGGTTGGATTTTAAATTTTAAAACTTAGCAGTGAATTAAAAGACTGGCCCGCTTCAGCAGAGTGCTTATGCTAATCACATGGATAGTAATACACACTTTCCTTAGCTCTACTTCATTTTTCAAAGCAATTTTTTTTCCCCCAAGAAAATAATCCTTAGTTGTCTTCTACCTTTGTTCATGATATCTTTCTGTCGCCAAAACCAGCATAGACTCATGGATTTTTAAGGCCAAAAAGAGCCATTAAAACAATTTCCTTTATACTTCTATAACACAGGCCATACATTTCATACTGCTGTTCATGCCTCTAGGACAGCATCTTGTAGATTGAACCCAAACTTGTCTCTTAGAAAATTATCCAAATTTGATGGTAAAACTCACAGTGGTAGAAAACCTACTACATCCTTTGACAGTCTGCTCCAAATACCAGTTGTTATTATTCTATGTGCATGATCCCTACATTTGCAAAGAATATTTATAAGTAATATAAAAATAATTCTATGGTTATATTCTTGCATCTAAGACAAAATAAAGCCTGTTTATTGGCAGTAAGAGCACCTCTACCTATTAGCATACTAAACTTGAGGTTACAGGCCTAAGAAACTTCTTCACAGAGATAAATGAACACCTGAGAAAACACTGGGTTCTTAAAAAATGAAGGTGTATAGCTCTACTATGTGGCCCTGTGCCAATAATATGAAAAAGCAATTCCCAGCACCTGCACCTGCATGTACAACTTTTGATTTTAGCAGATAAGTGAGGGTGCATGCCACCTATTAAAGTGCTGGAGAAAAGCTTTGATCCCATTGACGTCTTATATATGAGTGTGCATGTGTGCATATGTGTACCTATTATATATATTAAAATGCATTTTATTCATTCACATAGGCGCTTTTTTTAAGATGCCATTTCGTTTCCTCAAGATTTTTGAGTTTATCACTTAGTGATACCTAGGATGACTGAGAATTTGAGAAAGAGGAAAGGCCTATGGTTTGTAATTGTATATGCTTTATTGAGCAAAGCACCTGGAATGAAATGCTTGCTCTATCAGATTCAGTGCCAAAACTTCCACCCATTTCAGCAGGGCCAGAATTTCAAACCCAAGTTAAAAGGTCAGCTTAAGTGCTGAAAGTTAAACATCTGCTCAAGCAGAAAAGAAAGCCCCCTCACTGCTGGTTCAGATGCGTGGACAAGACAAGACATAACAGATGAGGCTAAAAGCAGGGTGAAGGTTTACTTGTCACTGTTAAAAATATAAATCTAATGAACAATGTCCAGGGCCTGAATATATGGTTATAAGAGATACCAGAATCCCTAAATAATTATTTTGGAAATATAAAGGTTTATGTTAATTGAACCATGGATCTGAAGATCTTAATTGCCTCCAGCAGACACCACCTCCAAAGCTCCTGACCTGCTGCAGCCCAGTTCCTCGGCTGGGATACAGGGCCAGCCGGTTCCGAGAGCTGCACCAGACCTGTCTCCAGAGGCTCTCAATAAACTGACTCTTTTTGCACTGTGGCATATTAAGCAGATACTCCTTCTATTTCAGCTTCCCTTCCATGCTAAGAAGATGAGGGTGTAGGAGGGAAGAAGGTTCAGTTTTTACCAGTCTTGGCAAAACTGGCCTCTTTCAGCTCCTGCTACTAGAGACACCTAAATGTGCAAAGCTCAATTGCACCATGTAATGTTGAGACTGCTGGTCTCCACTGATCACTCTCACCCCAGGAACCAACCGAGCTCGTTCCTTCAGTGAGTTATGACCTCTGAAACCTGCTTGCCTCCTTCTCCTATCAGTTCCTACCTGGATCCTGATGTAGGAGAAAGAACAGAATAATTTACCTGGGAACAACCCAGCCAAATGCCCCAGCTATCACCAGCGAATGGTAAAACTTTGCAACTCAGAAATCACTCCTAAGGTAATCTGTTTTATTTACCTGGTAGTTGGGTGTAGGTCTTCCACGCTACATTTCTAAAAGCTTCAGTCATTTAATTTTTAAGTGTCTCAAGCAGGAAGGCTTCCACACTGAGCTTCCATGCCTTCAGCTCCTCTTCTTATTCCTTGTTCCCGATGTGCTAATGCATTTCCTTAATTTCAGACAATATCTTGGAATAGCAGAAAACCAGAATTCCTTGCAAGGGAAGCCTTAACACTTAGGGTAAGCAGGAGAAATATTTTCTTCTTAGGGGTATGACCCTTTTTTATTTCTCTGTGGTTGATTGCGGGGATTAACAAACCTTATCTACAAGTAGATTGGAAAAAAAAAAGGCAAGAAACAGCCAGCTTTTCCTGTATACCCTACTGCTTCTAGTACTTAGGCTCTAATTCAGCCAGTGGAGCAAGTAAGCATGTGATTATCTTCGTAATTTTAGTCCCTCATGTCCAACAAACTCAGAATTGTTAAAGTGGGAATAGGCCTGATGAGGCTACCCCATTGGACAGGCTCTAAACTACACTATTTGATCTGGACAGGAAACAGTGATGCTTTCTTACCTCCTTCTTACCTCTGGCAGATGTCCTTTGTGCAAGTACTCATGTGCACAGTGCACAGGTACTTTGGCAAAGGGGACTCAGTGTCTATGTGCTGCCCTGTATATCAGGAGCTGGCTGGCCTTCTCCCTGCCTAGCTAGTAAATGCCCAGTGCTGCTGGTTCAAAAGTTAAACTCTACAGTTCTCCTTTCCAGGGAGACCTGATAGTAGATGGAAATTAGGATAACCAACTTCACAAAGTACTACAAGATCTCAACTCAGCAACAGAAAATAGGTATACATTTTATCCTTCAAGATTCCTGACCACTTTCAAGCAGTTTTTGCTTAAGCTAGAGTTTTAGTCCCTTTCCCTTTCTGCACAGTGCTTTCTCACCAGACATCCAGGCAAATCAAACCAAACTTCCTCCTCACTAACTGATGTCTTTATTTGATCCCATATTCAAAAGAAATCTCGGGTCCAAGATACCAGCATTTTTTTCCAGCCTTCTGACTCATCTTAAATTTCTTAAAATTCTCAGTATTTTAGACTATGTTTTCCTCCTCTTATTAAAGGATTTTTCTGTTCTTCAGATTTGCTACAAACAACTGACATGAGATGTTGCCATTCCCTCACTGTAAAGAGCTCATACCTGGATGGAATTCGGGAAGGTTTAACTGTTTTGTGGTTTCCAGTGTGGGGAGATCATGTGTCTTGGAGCCTTTGCTGCAGTCACTCAACTTGTGTTACTCAGTTCAGAGGCTAAACACTGTAATTTCAAAAATTTAAGGTGACTCAGGACATGTTCTCAGGACAATGATAAGCAAAGCTGCCCAAGTGATGCTGAGAGAGACTTCAAGAGGCATTCTTCCTGGTGAGAAAGACAAAACTATAATCCTGCCTATGTTAAGACCAGTCTAAAGATGGACCATTGGAAGAGTTTTGTCCATTTCTAGGAGGAAGAGTACCATTTCATGAAAAAAAAAGAACTTCCTTTTGTCCTCATTAAACTTAGCCAAAATATCTAGATTACATTCAATAGATTTTGACTTAATTAAAAGTCCAAACTGGGAAACAGTGGGAACTTAGTAACTGAAATCCATGGACAGATTTTCACTACTTCTAAATGTGCTTGCTGCAACTCCACAGTTTTGAGTTGAAGAAAGACAAGGGAAGCACTGTCATCTGAAAGTGGTTAGAACTACATCCAATTGAAAGTTGACTTTTTCCCACAAAAGGACCATATACATCTCATTCAATGTATATTCGAGGTCAGCATATAATAGGAGCAAGACGGTGCATTTCAGAATTGGGATGTTAAACTTGGAATATCTCAGTATATAATTTCCTGCTTCTGTGCTTCTGAACTAGCATTTTTTTTTAAATCTGAAAATCAAGGTACGTGAAAACCAAAGGATCTATTTTGCCTTTCTGACCTTTTAAAGATTCTGCTTTTTCCTATACCTTTCGATCATTTTTGTCTATAATTTCTTTAACTACCTCTTGAACGAATTGATTTTGCCACTCTTAGTGGACCTTTCTTATAATCGGTTCAATATGTGTATTTCCCTTTGGATGAAATACAGTAGTTTCATGTTAAGTTCCTATCTGCTCCTAATTTCCTAGGATGTGCATTATGTCATCTTGTTTTTATGGTTTTGCCAGTGGGAAAAGTTTGTCTAGGTCAATTTTATCAGTCTTCTGCATATGAGGAAAAGGTTCAATTAGATCACCACAATGTCTCCCCTTCCCTAGTGAGAGCAAGCTTATTTTCCTCAACCACTGCTCATTACATAAATCTTTCTGTTTTGCAAGTGCCATAGGTTTTAACATTCGATACAGAGATTTAGATCTTATCACAAAATCACATGGAAAATTTGGATTTGTAGATACCAGCAAGAACATCAAAACTCAATTAAACAGCACACAATTCTTTGGCAACAACCGGTAACTTTTGCTCCCAGAACAGAATTACTGATTTTCTCTGTCTTGAATTTCATGGAAATATCACAAAGAGATTCTTGAGGTAAACGCAATTAAACTATGATCTATTGTAGTTGAAAAGTAACACGTTAAGTGGCAAGAGGACTTACAATGTTTATTGCCTCTCAGTGGCTTCCAGATTTAATTTGAACAGTCAGCGAGATTTAAAGCAAGCTTCCTAACCACATGTATTGCAGTTTTTCTCTGTGAAACTAAGGGTCTAGCTTTAATAAAATTCTCATAATTACCAATATATATAAAACAAACAAAAAAAGTAAATCAAATGTGCCAAAGGCAAAAGGACAGTTCCATGATCCGCATTTGCAATGAGGAAAACACTATTCAGCATCTCTTTGAGAAATACAATGAAATCGGGAGAAAGAGACTTTAAAGAACTGGAAAAGGGACATACAGGATGATTTTTTTCTACTCAGAAAGGATTTCTTTTTCTCTCCCACTGGCCAGCTGAAAAGATAAGAGAGACAGTATGTTTGGGATCCTTTTCCATCAGTAATTATGATGTTTGCCTCGGTGTCTTGGCCCCATTTAAGTACATCTTCCATGGAGGGATGCATTCTCCTTAGCCGCTTTCCAAGCTCGTAGGATATGAGCTGGCTGGTACAAAAGCTGTGTAGCTGCATTAACCTGGCACTGATCCCAGGCTTGTCAACCCTGCTGTTTGCACTTCCCCAGTGTGTTAAATTTCTACTAATATTCTGCAGAAAGAGACTGCTAGCAGAAATATTTGCTGATGCAGCTTTCAGAAATGGCCACTGTGGTACTGAACATTAATGATGTGCTCACAAGTATTTCCAACAGCACTTGCATACCTAGTACCATGCTCATGCACCCCACCAAAAAGGACGGACTGTGTAACCTCTACATCATGGACTGTGCAAGATTTACCTATGAGCAAATTGAGAATTGATGTGTATACATATTTTAAATAACAAATATATTTGTTCGGATAAGTTATCCAGTAAGTTAATGACACAGTAATGTTTCTGATGTAACTTCATGTACTTCAACTGGGATTGTAGCAACAAGAAGACTTGAGAGGCTAGAAAATGTCCAAAGAATTACAAACATGTTCTTATTTACTGACCATATCCCAAACTGTTCTGTTCTTGGATTCACTCTGTATCTAGCATGGAGCTGAATTCTTTCTGGAGATCAATATACTATTATCATTTTCTTATGTGGGATTCACTTACTATTGACATATTCCTTTGCCTTTGATAGATACACATGTACTACAATGGATATTGTTTTTATCTACCATGATACCATCCACAAACACAAGTGAGGTGATATATTGCCTCTTTTCTAATTTTATTTGACTCTGGTTAAAAGATTTTCACTTGTGTGTATATTCCCTTACTTTTCTAAAGCTCGCCATTATATTTGTGAAATGTTCTGGTTTGTAATGTCTGTGTGCTCTCAGATGGGCTTTAAAAACAGAATAGCAATAGCCACTTTGCAGCCTGCATGTACTTTCCTCAAGATAAGCAACAGTGAGTGTAGAATTACAATTCTTTTAAAGCTTTTGTAGTGTACAAATAGTGCACTGGGGGAACACAAAGCTCCCCATTCACATTTATTGCCTTCTCCGTGTCATTTCTCACTTACCAGGGCACTTCTTGGTGCATTTTGACAAGCTCTGTGGATTTAAGCATTTTTAAAAATTCATTCATCTGCAAAGTAGTAGTTTATCTCTTATTTTCATTCTCTCAATTTGAATTTTCATTAATCTCTCTCATTTTTCTAGGTTAGTGCTTATATTCAGAGGCACAAATGCCAGGGTTTGTTTGATGAGTTAAATAGTCTCACTGCATGACAGATCTGTTTGATGAAAGTCACCTTCCTTCCTGCCCATGCAATACTTTTCCATATTCAGGAAGCATTTTTTAAGAGGAGACAGCACTGAGGTAATTCTGCGCCTACTTAAATCCCGTGACACCCATATCCGAAACTTAATACATGTAGAGCTGAAAATAAGACCTCTTTAAAAGCCTTGAGTTAAGAATTACACACAGGCAGCATTTAGCCCTTTTGCTTGCATTTTTGTCCTTCTCCTACCAGATACAGCAGACAATTCTTTTCTCTCTACTCTGAGCAATGAAGTGAATGATATAGCACTAGAAGTATGTATAACTCTTTTTCACTTTTTTTTTCGTGAGAAAACAGACGGTAACCTTGACACATATGAATAGAAAGCTGTAATTTTGACCTGTACAGACAATAGCCTGCCAGATAGTTCTGATACAAATATCAAGGAAGAATGAAAAAAGACAGATATGCATGAAATCCTGGCTCCATTGAAGCGGGTGGGAATTTTGCCATTGATTTGAATGGAGCCAGGATTCCATTGCGAAAGCATCGTTCTGCTGTAAAAGTTGTCACTTTTAAGCCTGTACACCCTCATGCAATCAGTCCCAAACTCCTGATGAAAGGATTTGTAATTTTTCATATTGCCCAAATATTTTTTTTAACAGCTGACCCTTTCTCTTACTTAAACACAACCTCCTTCTCCAAGACATGTATTGAATGCTTTTGTTGATTTTAATATGACTTTTAGCAACTTTCCCACATTTCAGCAAAGCCTACTTGAGCTATTTGCTTCCACTCAATTCCTCTTCTTGTTCTTTTCACTTTTGTTAAAATCACCGTGAATGCAACTGAAACTAACTGAAAATAATACGGAACCTGGTCAGACTGTGGCACTTTCTGGCTTCCTGATAGCAGCGATGCTTTTATGATTTTGACTGCTTTTGTTCTTGGCAATACATTTAGATAAACTACTTATCTACTGGTGTTATCTTTATTGTGCCAAACACTTAAGTTACAAACATAGGGGTGGATGTTTGGGGAACTTCTATGCGGTTGTTTCGTTGGGAAAACTTCTTGCTTGCTACCTATATGGTCAGCGCATCTGTATACCCTCATGCCTGACTTTTGGAGAAGTAACAGTGTGGTTCCAAGAGGAGAAAGAAGAAAGTAGAGGGCAAATATTTTATATTATGCTTAATATAAAATAGTCAGCAATGTAACTTGCAATAACAGAACATCATGTGACTTATACAAACAATTGTAGTGAGTTCACAGAAGAAAATGCTATTACATGATTTAGACTGGATATCATCTGATAAAAATAAATAAATCACCCAAACCAAGCAAAAATATTCTTAGACAAAACAGCAAACGTACAAGCAAAATATTAGCCCAGCGGCAGTGAAGAGAGTGTGAGCCGGGGCGGGCGCTGGGGGTCAGCCAGCGCGTGGGGCAGTTCGCAGGACGCCGTCGGGCAGTGCCCTCACCTACTGACAGCTATCGCTCTCCCTGCAGGATGCAGCCACTGGTGGGTTTCCCTTCAGATGCCTGACAAGGAAAACTCTCGTCCACAGAAAGGCTTAGACGAAAATGATAATCACTTGCCCCACTCTGCCACTGAGCCAGCGCACAGTAGAGGAGCAAAGTGACTACCTGAAAAGAGGAAGAACGCAAATCTTTGTGCTCTATGTTTCCTGCAGGAGGAATGGGTATGGTGGCTTTTAAACACCTGCAGCAACCAGCACTAAGGCAACAGCCAGACTCTGCCTGAGGCACCAGAGGGAGCTTTCTGCCCATTCCCCACCCCAGAACCTTTATTCAAACCCAACAGCAGCAGTCAGCTTTTGGGCCTACCTGAATTTCTAGGATCTGCACCACATTTTGCTGTACCTTAACGCTACGGCAGTGGTTCAACCGTGCAAAGCCTTGCAGGACCCCAGCTCCCACTGGAATCCGAGGAGCACCCTTGCACCCTTGTCGGAAAGTTGGTGGCACCCACCAGGTGTCCCATTTACTCCAGTGGGCAAGAAGAGATAGAGAGGGTGAAGGGCTCCTCCTCCCACCGCTCTGGCAAGCGCCAGCTCTGCTTTTTGCAGGCTCTGCCCAGCAGCCCCGTTGGCAGCTGCAGGGCTCTGCCCTCCAGCCATGAGCTCCTCTGAGACAAGGGAATGCGGCTATTTACCGGTCTGACGCTGTGACTGAAAGCTGAAAGCGGTTTTGCCAGTGAGACAAAGGGAAACCTGTGAAAACATGCTTCCTAGCTATATCCAAGAGAAACCTATCCTGAGAATAAGTCATGTGAGTTTAATAAACACATCCTTAAAACAGTTAACACTTTTACTGAAAATCTTCCAGTGATCCTAGCCCCTGATGGAAGTCTCATTGGGGGTACACCTACAGCTGTCAGATTTGACATATAAAATCAAGTTAATCTGCTTCAAATTAAATTTGAGAAGAAAGAGGGTAAAAATTAAACACAATTGGTTTAGAATGAAATGGCTACTTTGTAGTTCTTGACCCTTTTATTTATAGTAAATATTTGGCTTGCTTTGGAGTATTTTTTATTTTGAATGTCTGTAATTAATGACACGGTTCATTAGTTGCAGGGAAGTTAATGTAGCTCTGCTATACAGTAGTTCACATAATTGTGGGAGGTAACTCATTCCACATGCTCGAACATTGTAATTTCAAAATATTTTCCTAATAGTTCTCAAATAGAAATATTTCTAAGTGTACATCGAAAACTGTCTATATCCAAGTAACATTAACAGAACATAGTTTAAGCATAACATACCAAGAAGTATTATTTTTGGCTATAACATAATTGGTATCACATGCTGTTGCTATTTTATATACTCTTTTCCTTTTTGCCTTAACTTGTATTATTTTATATGGGCACAGGTATCACCTGAGGGTGACTTTGCATAACAACATGTAGGTGTATACCAAGTACTTGAATTTTAGCCATTTAGTTTTCTCATTTCAAGCTGCAACAAATATATGAAGCAGTTAAAGAAACTAATGTAGCAAACATTTCCCCTTACACTTGGCAGAATAAACATAATTTTAACGGGCCATTTTAAAAATCAATTTAGATAGGAAAATGAAGTCCAAGATCTAGAATAATACTGAGCCTGGAAATAATGAACACAGTGAATACTCCTATAAATCTCATTTTTATGTAGAGGTATTTGACTTTAAGTATTTCAGCTCTTTTGTCCCCCTTACCTGTAAGATCTTCAGAAGCCTGACAAATTGCAATCCTTATCCCAGTGACTGGGTGGGTCCTTACCCAAACTTTAGGAGAAATCAGACACTCATCTTCCACCCTATAAAACTCTTTATGTGTGTGCCCACTTAAGATTTATACTCATCAGTCAATGGCAAGATGCTCAGTAGTGTGTGCCCAAGCTAAAATGCAACTAAGAAATCCCAACAGTGAAACAGGTAGAGGAGATTATTTCTGTTCCATCCTGCAGCTATTTTATGGGGAATCTAGGGGGAGAATAGATACGGCACAGTTAAAAATGTGAAATATTTACCTGTGTTTACTCTCAACAACATTACATAGATGTGACAAGGTAGATGTAATAATATTGATGTGGTGATAGTGGATATTACTGGTTTCATAGGTACATAAGAGGGACTTGCTATGCATTTGTTTTTAAAGCAATACTTTTTTAAGACTTTTAGGATATACTTCCAAGTATTAAAATGTTGTCTAGCTACTGAAACAGAAGGATTTGCTTCCAACCCTGCTAAGTAAATAAAGTCATTATGCAACTCAGCTTATGCTTGAGTCTTCCCTGATCATGCAATAAATGCATTAACAGCCCTAATTGACTCAAGATCGAGTATCAATTCTTGCCATGCTTTGAATACTTACCATTTACGTAAGTAACCAAACATGAACTCCATACTTCAGGCTCAGGTCTAAATCTCATTAAAGTCTATAGCAGCCTATCCATCGGTCTGAATGGCATTTGGGTCAAGATACTTTGTGGCTGATGGCAGAGTGTGTTAAGAGAGTCCTCACCTCAGGTGTGTTCCTGGCTATGCCCTGACTCCAGAGGTGGGGCCAACCTGGTCTCCTTGGGATGGAGCCAAGGCACATGGGACTTGTTGAGATTTCATGGTCTGGGCAAGTGGGGGACCAAGACAGAGGTTGGTACCTCAGGGGTTACCTGTCCTGCCGTGTATAGGTGGCCTCTGGAAGTAAAAGCAAAGTTACAGACTTGGAAAAGCACCAGTATGTTAAAATACTTTAAATATACACTTTATATACATAGCTGCAAATTTGGTTTCCTTCTGGAAAACTTAAGAGAAAAGTGCCAAGTGTGGCTTATTATGATAAACAGGTGTATTACTTAGGCAATGCCATTTTTCAGGAGACAGGACTGGGATAAAAACTATGAAGAACTGAGAAGTGTTTGTCCACTTGAGGAAAAAAGTATTCAGTGATTTCATTATTTTCAGTTTTGACATATATGTCAATAAGACTGAATAGTCTTACTTAATATTGAGGACCTGTAATGATCTTTCCTGTGGAGCTCTATTTCTACTTACTTGTTTGCACATTCCTATTATATTCTACCTAAAATATTTTGGCATGTTTTTCACATTGAGGTTTGATTTCAGTAAGTATTCATAGACAAATTAAATTCTTCAGAAAGGAAAAATATTTATATTGAAATAGCTATATGCAAGAAAAAAATCAGTGCTGTTTGCAATCAAAATCTTATTAATTAGAAAATTAGCTACAATAATTTTATTTGGATAAAATCAGAACTGTTATACATAAAATTCTCTTTTCATGTTGGCATAGAATACAAGTTTATTCCTAAGGGCTTTTTAAGACAAATGTAACTAATAAGAAAAATACTAAAATTAATATCAATTTCTATAGCATCAAAATAATGGCATTTAGATTAGAAAATAACAGGGAAATGTAAATTATTTAAATAGTCATTACTCCTCTACAAAAGCTTCTTTTCAAGATTAGTTGTGTGATAAGAATTTCTACTGTTATTATTTCTTTATATAAACATTTCTGTTACACAAACAAAACAAAAAGAGAGTCCCCAGCCAAAAGCTTATCTGGTACTGTGAAGCAACGGAGAAGTTTTTAAAAAAATGAATACTCAAAGCTGCACGTATTGCCTAGGTTTTGCCATTGCCATTTATGCCACAAGGGAGGTTGCTAATTGCATATCCTGGGAAACATCCCCAAATTTTACCCCTGCATCAGCAAAGCAATGAAAAACATAATTCAAATGATATATTCAGGTACTTCTAAACAATCACTTTGGCTAATTGTAAGATTTTAGAGTACCCAGAATAGCATCCAACATCATAAGAAAAATCCAGTCTGAGACGCAGTTATGGGACTAGTTCTAGTCAATATTAGTAAATCAGACAGGTTTGAAGCAAAACAATTTGATTATATCACTTGAAACAATATGATATACTAGTTATGAAATCTTATGTATAGAATTAAAGCGCTTCCATGTTGACTCAGTATGGACCTCCTATACAGCTTGTGAACCACAGTCCTTTTTCGCATATATTCACTATAATCCATCTCTTATTTTAAGTAACAATCTGTACTTCAACCAGAGGTAGTACAGTTAATTCATAAAGAACTCTGTCAAGTAATATCCACAAATACATTTTACACTATGGCTTTGTATTCAGAAACTATTTTAGAATGTCTAACAGCAACATCAACAGCAAAAAAAGCTATTTCGTGTGCACTTACATTAGCATTTTTGTGGGATCAGTTACGTACCTGTTGAAGTGACTCCTCCACTTGCTTGGCTGGGTCTGATGCTGTGAAGCTGTGGAAGAACCCATGATATGGATGAACCTGAACTGGAAGCCGTGTTTCAGAAGCCCCAGTACAGTACTGGAGCTGTTGATGGGTGATCCGCCCAAGGGATTGGGGTAAACCTTGCCCAGAGTTAAACTCCTGGCTTTATCTATACGTTGGGATGTTAGATCCTCTGCACCAACTGTGTCATGTTACAGGCTTTCTCCTGTTGAGCACATGGCTTGCTAATGTAGATGCAGAATATATTTTTCAAACATAAATGATATAGTTTTACTAATTACCAGTGATCTGTCTCCAGAAAGTCACATATTTCAGCTTCTACAATGCTTGGTAAATGAAGTACTCAATTCAGTGTGAGATCAATTTTTCGCCATTACAATGGAATTTATTTGTCCTACATTTGCCAGAAAACATTTTTAGGTATTCTAAATACTAGTATTTACAAAAAAAATAATTAAAAAAACCAAACTCCCTCAAAAAACGGACATGGAAAGACAGGATTTACAATGAAGGAGCGAGAGGCATAGCGAGATTATGCCTAATTCACCATGATTTGCGGTTGCAGCCAAAACCCTTTGATATCAGAAACACAAGTTGTTCTACTTATGTCAGTTTGTTTTGGATTGGGACTTTTATTACTTAGAAGGGGAGCGCTAAACTGTGGTGTTTCCTAACTCATTTAAATCAAAGGGTTTTTACTACTTCTCATGTTTGATTCGGCAGCACTGAAGTTAATGGAACGTTGTCCTTGGGTTCCACGTAAGCTGATTCAATGGTTACCATTAAAAATGTCAATTTAAACCCACAGATACTTCATAAGTAGTAACGGGGATTTGGGACTTCTATCCTAAGCCATACATAAAATAATATCTGAAATTCAGAGATAGCATTGTTTAACTGTTGGGAAAAGATTTTTTTTTTTTTTTTCTAATGGAAGTCGCTGTGTAGAACATCCAAAAAGTTGTCGTCTTCTTATCCATATTTATGAAGGAAATTCTCCATTTTAAAATTCCTGGTAGAATCTAACCATTTGAGCTAATTTTAATTTCAGAATGGATTAGGCCTGAAAACTCAGCTGGCTATACCAAGAGAACAGACTTCCTTGTATTTTCCCCACACACCCCCAATTTTGGATGTATTGAACATAAAGCAAGACAGGCAGACAGTCATATTTACTTATAGCAGAGACGTTGCCAAGTTTATAGAAACAACCTTTATCAAAAGTTTTTTTGTCCGTTATATTTCTCTTCCAGATACATTTTGAATTTTCATTTCTTTTCATATTCCCTTAGAAACTTTGTTGATTTTTCTGTCTTGGCAACATAGTCTATCATTATATCTTGTTTTAAAATGTGTTGAGTGATTAGAGAGGAGTCAGTGCAAAAATAGCCACAGCCGTGACTGCCTGTGCCTGACCGAAAATACCCACCCCTGCGCCTTCAGACACATTGAGCTGGTGAGGCCACCCTATGGTAATGTCCGTTCAGAATTAGGCTCACCAAAAAGCTGTCTAACAATGATAACAGAACATTAGCAAAACTGGGTTTTCTGTCTCTCCTTATTAATTTCTCTTGGGATAAAAAAATGTCTATTTACTCACCATGGGTAAATTACAGTGGACAAGCTCAGGTCTTTCTTCTGTTCTCTTCCTCTATTCCCAATTAAAAAAGAAACAAAATTAAAAAGCTCTTGTAGCTAACTTTGTCTGTATCACATATATTTCCTTGTAGCATACAGATCCGGCACCCTTCTGGTTTTGTTTTTGATTTTGCAGAGGTGATGCATTTTAGTTTTTTGCAGAATGGCCCATCGTCTAGAGACTTACTCTCACTCTTAAACCCTCATCACAAGAATTAACAAACAGCTAGCAATCTGCACTCCGATGACGCTTTCACAGTTTGAATTGGTTGAAGGCCTTTCTCTTAAGAAAAAAAAAATTTTAAAAAAATCACAATTGGGCTTTTCCCACCAAAGCCACTGAGAGATACAGGGGGCATTTATTTCATATGTGCATAAGCATAAATCATAACTTCATTCCCACCCTCATGCCCCCAATCCACTACCTTTTCTGCCTTTATATGTATTTGCTGATTGTTTGTTTTATTCATCATTTTGTGCCCCTTCCTCATAATGGAATTCCTGTCATGGTCTTTCCACAGATTTTCAGGATAAAAGCAAACCAAGTACCATATTTTCTTGTGGACGAACCTTTGTGTCTTGGCCAAAAGCCATTTATAGAAGGAATACATCAGTTGGAGGCCTTCCTCTCCAGTCTAAATGAGAAATTGCTCCTTATGTTGTCTTTCATCTTTTAAATATGTTCCGATCTGATCTGAGCAGCTGTCTATGTTAGATTTATTCCTCTGCTTGTTCACTGATGTTCTCATCTATGCTAATCAGTCTTCCTTTGTACATCTTGAGCATTATCTTCTTAATCAAGTTTATTTTCAGACCCCATTTCTTGGCTTTCATGGTCCAGTTCCTCCATTAATTCTTCTAGATTGAGTTTTTAGACCAGCATGACATCTGACAATCTGATTTACTTAGGGTTTTGGGTTTTTTTAATGCTGGGTGTTCATTTCTCTCATTCTAGACATTCCTTTTACAAAATTGCTATAGAATATCTGCAAACAGCTTTAAAACAGTAATATCACATTGTTTCATTTCTTTGTGTCTCTCTCTCCCTATAAATACACACACACGCACATATATAAATAATCCTACACAATTTAAACATGTGGTGGATGTTTCACATTACTGTGTGCTTCCTGGAGACACAAAACAGTGTAACATTTTTATGCGCTTAAGCTTTTCAAAGCTCTGACTTTTGAGTTTTTCTCCAGCAGAACAGCTATGTTCATGCAGTTCATGAATGCCATGCAGAATAATAGTTAAGTCTATACTTGTTCTCCAGTAACTCATTAATCATTTGAGTATTCTCCATTACAAAGCACCCAGAACAAAAGCCCGTCTGTTTTCATTGTTTAACCAGTCACTACAGTGTCGCAATTCCTGCAGGAACTATCTTTACACATTTTGTTTCTGGAAGGACCCAACCCCACCAAGTTTAACAGCTTCTGGTCTAAGGCATCATTGAAACGGTTTGGAGTCCACCACAACTTCCAGCATTAGGGTTTCTTTTCGCTCCCTGGTTCATTGCTGGTTCTGCCACATCTTTGGGATTGCAGAAGATGCCTGCAATGATCACACAAGGAAAGTCACTAAGACACCAAAGGGACTCCCCAAAGCAGCAGGCAACTACTTCATTGACTCAACTGCAGGGCTAAGGGTTGCTAAATAACCATTCCTCCTTGTGTCTCACACAAAGCTGAAAGAACTTCAACCAAAGAACCAAGGCGTTGGCTTGTCTTGCTTCATCCTCCTCCCAGCACCATTTTTCCCAGGGAAATACTCTTCCTCTTGTCTATCTGCTCTCTCCCAGGCAAAATTTCTGTAGGATTTTAGGCAAGGGAGAGAATGGGAAAGTGCCAGAGCAGCTAACTCTGCGCTGTGCTCCACCTCAGCTCCACAGCCAGGGTACTACTTCTTGCAGCGGGATCAAAGATTTTCCTACTAAAGGGGATGCAGGTTGTAGCATGGTAAGCTCACACCTTCTTCCTACAGTACTGAATCCTTGTTGCCAAAGCTTCCAGCTGCTGAGGAGAGGCTTTACCTGTTGTGCAGCTCTGTGGCAGTGTTGTTATTGCTATGGAATAGTACAGGCACATCGAGCAGCTCCTCTCAGGACACCGTTTAGCTGTCTCCGTACTTCTATCTTCATTCAGGCACTCTGCCTCTTTCCCCAGATGCTTTAATTCAATGGAAATTGTGAGGGAAATTTGTCTCCATGCCCAGGACCCACAAAGGTCCCATAAACCATTTCAATTTTATTACCTAATCCTGATTATTGAGTGTTTTGCCACTTACCTATAGTTTGCCAGGGTTTTGGTCCAAATGCAAGGCTTAAATAGCTCATCAGGCCTTGGAATGGAAATGATCTTCTCTCTTTCTTTAAGAAAAGTCTTGACTGCTGCCACTAATGCCTGTCACTCCCCCGACATAAATGTGCATTTCATCAAAAATTCTCATCTTCTAGCAAAGAGCACACAAACCACCGCTTTTATAAGAGTACTGAGCTACACGGCACCAGAACAGACACTGCCAAAGTATCTTTAAAAAAAAAAAAAAAAAAGTGAACGGACTTTGTAAAACCCAAGTGGCAGCTACAAGTCAAACACAGTGGGTGGCTTTCACCTATGCTGCTCTGATACCACAACAGGATTTATGGCAGATTCCCTTAATGGTTGCAGCTCAAGGTGCTGTTCTTCGCTTTCACAGTCTGGGAGCTGCGTGCTTTGACATTACCAGCCTGCATTTTCCTTTGATGTGCAATTCAAGATCAGAGAGGGTACACAAATCATGGGGGCGTCTGTCTGAGCAGATGAGCTGGAAGCACACCCTGCACCAGCACTCCATTTGCTATCTGAACCAACAGGGCGATGCCCAGACCCTGGTCCGTGCCCAAAGCCTGGTCTGTGCCCGCTTGCTTCCCTTAAGGGGAAAGGAGAGTGTAAGAGAGACTGATTTAAAGGGGGACTTTGTTTGCCTCCATTGAACAGCATGGGGCAAACAGATGTTAATGCTGAATTCCCGTTGTATTTTATTGTGGGCTCGCCTTGATAGTGTTCAATTACACACATGAAAAATAAATAAAACCACATAAGCATGTCTGTTACAGCTCAGGCCAGTTAGTGTCAGGTCCCTTGTTTATTTTTTTTAATTGAAGATGCTTAGGCATTTAATAGTTTAAGACAGAAAGAGGTCCCTCTGTTGGCTTGTGTTCAGCCTCATTTGTATTCAAATCCACATTTTGGAACAAAGAATCCAAAATGAGCACATATTGAAGTCAAACGATGCATCAGTCACTGAGCGTGGCTCTGGAACATATTGTGCATATAATCTCACAGAACTGGGTTTGTGAAGCACTGTGCTTCGAGGGGGTAAAGTCCCTTGCTAAGTTAGGCTCTGCTCCAACACATGCTTAATTTTTTAGCAAAAAAGCTGTTCTACCAAAGCTGATGGAGCTGCACATGAATCTGAACAAACCTTTGAGTTTAGTGCATGTTGGATCAGCGCCACTGACTGTTATACTGCAATATAAATGGGAAAACTTATTGAATGGACACAGCATTTTCTTTTAGGAAAGTGTCTCATTCTTCATCTGCTTTTCCCAATATTAATAATCAGACATCTGAACTATATTTTCTTATTCAAACATGCTGCTATTTATATACACTTAAAATTGTATGTAGTTTTACAGCTCTCAATTTAAAAAAAAATGAACATGTAGTCAACAAAAAGATAACATTTCCCATTCTGATAAACATGTTGACATAACATTCAAAATTACACACATTTGGTGGAAGAGAAACTGTTCATTTGGTTTCATAATGTCAGTTCAAAGTAAACATTTTTGGATTTTACTTTTTTTTTTTTTTAAGAAAAAAATGTTGGGGTTTTTTTCCCCCCCCAAGGAAAAATATTTTCCATGGAAAGAAAAAGGTTACAACAAAACCATACTAAAACTTTTTGTCCAAAAATGTTGACCACAACTTAATACAACTTAACAGCTACCCGTATTGTTGTACAACTGCCACCAGTTATTCCTGTGGCATGCAGTCTTTCCTCAAAATCTATTGTGTCTTTTATCTGTAATGTGCATAAATGATTTTTTAAGAAGTAATGCATTGTGACAATTGCCAAAACACAAGCATATTTAATATGCCGTGACATTTAAAAAGACTACAGCAGTTTCTTAGAGAGGTACTGTAATTGTTTTTCAGAATTAAACAGGAAATAAAAAGCCAAAGTGTACAGTGTATTATACATAATTGGCCAATCATCAAAATGACCAAAGAAGTTCAGGATTCAGCCTGTGTTTTAAACACAGCTAAGGAAGTGGCATAAATTAACTAAGCTTCTGTATTTTATTTTCATTTCAAACCATATTACTAGAGCTGTAAGAGCTTGGGAAAAAACAGCCTGGCAGTACACACTTCTCTAAGAAGCTCTTCAAGCTGTAGAGCCTCAGGAGAACTTCATTAAAGCCACTCGCTATTGCTTTTACATATGCCTCCGACTTTGGTTCAAGAAGTTCTGCCTCTCTGTGCCAAAAGCTTCAGCGTGCATTTTTAAATGAACAGTTTAAAACTTAATAAGTGGAAGTTGCATAGCACATCTCATCCCAAAGGATCCTGAAGCACTTTACAAAGCTATCAGACTAACTCCACAATTGTCTCACGGCAGCCAAATTTCTCTTACCTTCAACTGGAGATTTGCCTGTGCAAAGGCAGTTAGAATCAGGCCTCACAATCAAGTGAGGACAGATGAAAGTATGAGAAAGTAACTAAACTTGTAGCTGAGAATGAAACAAAGTGCATTGCTCCCTGCAGAACACCACTGTGTATCACACGCAATTCTGCCAGCAGTGGAAAATTTCTCATTGTAGAAGGGATACGCAGATACTGATCATCAACTATCAGACATTTTTCATTTCAAGCGTTATTGAGAAAAGCAATAGAGAGTTGAATTAAAGCATTAGTATCAATCTCTGTAAATCATCAGCTGTGTGCTTCTCCTCTCTTTGAATCAGCAGAAGACATGCGCTTGATTCATCAGCTCGATTTTATCTACAAATGTTGCTACGGTTTTTATCCGATTTCCCCAATTCATTACTTACTGTCTGCAGCACGAGCTGAAATGTGATTAGAAGTCCTTCCCTTCTGAATGTGTTCAACAACTTAGAGGATTTATTCGCATTTTTGGTCTCTTTTTCTGAGAGCTGCAAAGTTTTATTGATATTTTACACTATTTTCAGTGGCCAAAATCTAGTATCAGAAAACCTGGGCTAGAGTTCCAAAAATATACATGTCCTCTAGCAATTTTTCCATGCTTAGCACAGTGCTTGTTCCTCAGCACAGATTGATTTGTAACTATGAAAAAATCAAAGGGTGTCTCCCATAACCGCTAGCTCTCTAAGTGTATATAATTTCTATACACAGTTTATTAGACTATTCTACCTACAATTAAAATATAACCAATTCTGAGGTCAAAGGTTATCAGTGTCTCAGACAGTATATGTTTAAATATTTATAGAAATTGTCACAAAGAACGAGCACTTACTCAAAATCTTTCTGTACCTTTTAAACTACACAGACAAGATTTAAATATCCATATCCTTCCTTAACAGCCATCGGGACTAAGCCTATGCAAAACTCCCCCACCTTCTATCCCTTGCAGAACTCCAATTTCCATCACAACACATAAGCTCCAAAATTCATATACAAGGATGTATTTTGCACGCGCCCTCAAGATCAGCACCCTATAGCTTTTCTAGTAAGGGATGATACTAACAGAGGATTTATAGACACCTACCTCCTTTCTTCAGAGTGAAAGGGGATGCTTTTCCTCATTTTACTTATAAAAGTATGGTGCTATAAAGTCACTTTCTTTATATAGAATAGTCCAAAGCTGTTTGGAGCTTTCTAAACCAAAACTAGTGTCTTAAATTCAGTCTGGGAGCTAGTACTTGTAGATGAAAAAGCAACAGGACTTTGTATTCTTACAACATCATCTATTAGGTAGGCGACAGCCTTCTTTGTCAGTCTACTCTCCTGGAGTTATGGTCTAATCAAAGGTGCACTGCAGCAGCCTCATCTGGAAGTGGCAAAGGCTCCTGGTCCACATCAGAAAGAAACAGTCAAGCAATTTGCCAGGCATGAATCTGACCCAAAGAAGAATCCTGACCAAGCACCCTTAAAAAAGGTGGGAAACACCAGACTGGCCACATCATCTCTTTCCCCCCTGCCCCACTCTACAGCTATACTTTCAGTTATATTAGGAATGGGTTTCAGACCGTAAAGGTCCCCCTCTGACCTCAGACTTACCCCACACTGAACCAGGCACAAACCACTACTGGCTGAATTGGACACGGAGTTGTTTTAAAGCTGGGTGGCATTAGTCAACTGAAAACCTTGCAGGCTATACCTTCTAATTAAGGGCTTCTCTACACTGGCAAATTTACCAGCATAGTTACAGTGGCTTAATTACAACTGTTATAATTGGGATATAAATACAGCTCTCTACTTGGACATTCATATAAGGACTACGAGTGCTTATCTCTGGTTTAGCTTATGTCACTTTGAAAGCTGTTTAAGGAGAAAAACATATCTTTATTCTATACTAAAGATATCCAAAGGAGGAATTATACTGGCCAGACTGGTGTAATTACAACTGGTATAATCATATCAGTATAACCAAACCAACAAATGTTCCCCTTCAGACAGTTCTTTCTAACAGACTCACGTACAAGTTAAGAAGATGAGAAAGCAAAAGGAAGCCTGTGGAGTCCCACTTGACAGTTTCCTTGGGCTTCCTTCTTCATCCCTTACTGAGATTATGCAGCACAGGACAAAGACTGACAATTGAGATAATACTTAAAATTACAGTGGGTGGGTGATATAGGCAGCACCAGCTACAAATACTTTGACTTGGCAATTATATTTGTGCAAAGTGCCAGCATTCAATAACCAGAATTGATCAGGAACCCTACTCACTTCTTAGTGAAACAGTGGCACTTCTAATAGCTGACCAACCCTGGCTCAGAGCAGGGAAGCGTGCTAGCTGCTCAGTGCTCCTTGAGAGACTCATGCAAAAATACAAGCTTATATGGTATACTTAGGAAGCAGCTCTAATATTCTACTTCAGCTCTAATATTCTACTTCCTCTAATTAGGAAGCATCTACATTGTGAATCCGGCATCCCTATTATTTGTTTCTTTCACTAGTAAGTTCCTGACATGTCAGATTCTTATGTACAGACATGGCCCTCCATATATGATTAATGTTGGTCTTCATATTGACAGAGTTGCCCAGAAACTGGATTTTTTTTCCGTTCATAGAATATTGAAAAACTTATGAGAATATTTACTCAAATTTTTAAAGAAACATGTTTAAACTAACATTTAACTGGGCATGATCCATTATTTTTCTCAACAAAAAATAATCAGAAATAATTGCAGTAATAGCTCTAAGTGAATTCTGAAGAATACGCATTTCTCTTTATAAAAAACTGATAAACACTAGCGATATGCAATACCTTGTAAGCTTTTCACAAGAAAAAAAAAAGGGTGTCATTTGCTGTCAATTAGACAGCTAGCTTTAGCTCTTTGAATGTTTCTTTTTATCCTATTGGACCAAATAGATCTCACCTGGTAGAGAGCTGTCTTCTACAGACAGAAAATCAGCTAGACTGCTTTCTGTTCAAAAGTCGTTTGCTTGTATTTGCGTGATCTCAGTTGCTTTCGACTGCTAAAATTTAAGAACTGCAACTAAAAGCAAATGAATTTCAACCAGGCAGAAACCAATTCCACCTGGAACAGGCATACAGAGCCCATGGCATGGGTGAAGATAGAATAACATATTGCTAACTTTGGAAATCCAGGAAATCATCTGAAAACTCAGGAAGATTTACGCCTTTCTAATCCAATCATAATTCACTTCCACAAAACATGGAATGAAATCCACAGAGAATCATCCAAGGAAATTCTTTGAGCAGACATATGGGGAAATTCCTCAGTAAAGGTAAAAGGTCATATATTAACCTGAGACAACTGAATAAAAAAAAAGAATAATCATGCTTTCCAATCCTTATAAGAACAGCCATTTTCAGAGAACTGTATAGGTGAAAGAAAAGGTGAAAGAAAACATAACAGCACCTCAGATAGAGATAACATTTCTTCTTGCAATTGTGTTATGTTGAATTCACTGCAGTTGAAGGAGTTAGCACAGGAGTGAGCTTGAACCAGCAGATCTTAGGAAGAGTCAGGAGGCTAACATGATTTAAAACTCTGCTAAGAAAAACAAACTCTAAGTTGCAGAAGCCCAGAAACAGCAAGGCCCTACATTCAGTGGCCATCTCAAACACCCACTGCTTGCAGTGGAATACAGAATCAGGTCCATATGCACTTTTTTTTTCCCTGCTGAAATTGCGCTTAGAAGGTGTAGGTGTCATTGGTCCTTTCCAATACAGCTTCCAGCAAACTCAGTGGAAGCAGAAGGTAAACCAGCATTTTCTCACAGTCAAGCCTCAAGATAAATCTAATGTCTTTTCTTTCCCTGAAACTAAAGGAAAGATGACTTGACATATAAATCTTAAAGCACTATACTCTATATTGCATTTAAGAACATAATATTCAAGTGCACCATGGAATTCAATTACCTTTGAATGGTCCTGCCAAGGCACTTCAAGTAGGGCACGAGTGCTAAAAAGCGCATTATGTGAATGTATAAATAGGAACAGAAGCTAACTGTCTCCAGCAAATCCTTGAAAAATACAAGTGAAAGCAAACAGAACTGAAAAAAATACTGTCATCTGAGGCTAGTCAATAGATGTTCTTTCCTAATTCTGCTCCCCCAGCCCATACATTAGCCACTTTAGAGGAAGTCCATGTAGGGAGGACAGATGGAACGAAGCGTAGGGAGCAGCATTGTGCAGTGCATGGATAGAGGGAATGCTGCTGCACTCTTCAAATTCATCAGGGAGGGAAAGGAGTCAAGGATTTACATTCTCTGTTGAAGACTGGACCGGGAGATTGTGAGAGAGTTATGCTGTCACTTGAGAAGCCAGCTTGAAATATACGTGGCGATAATATTTCATGAATTATTGCACTCCAGTGCATAGATATAGACTAGGTTAAGAGGGTGTAATCAGAACCAGAAAGTAAGGATGTTCTAGGATGACATGTTGCTTATCAATATCTGAATAAGTAAAATAATGGTCTTTACAACATAACTTTTTTCCAGAACTATAATATATACAAATATACATATATAGATAGATACATACACGCACGTATCTGCTATAGTATTGTGAAACTGATCTTTCTGGTTCTAATGGTAGCAGACTATGTGTAAAACTCCAAAAAGATTCACTGAGCTCATTATCTTCTTCGATTTGATGCTATCTGATGTTTGGTGGTTTGATGGATGTTTAGGATTTTTTTGAGAACTCATGCAAAAAAAGTAAGTAGGAATAGAAATACAAAATGGAAGAATTTAAAAGGACCTAGAGCCCTATAAGCTATAGCAGAAAAGATCCATCATGATAAAACTATGGAGAAGAAACAGATGTGGAGTACAGAAGTCTCTGAAGACTGGAACAAAGAATGATATGTCAATTTTATATTCATTTGCTTTCTCTTTTCTTCTTCATGAATGCTGTGATTGTGTTTCTTCAGTGATTATTCAGGTATTTAAAAAAAAAAAAAACAACGCAAAACCTGATCTACTGATATGTTAAAGCACTGTCTGTTTGATAAGGACCTGTTTTTTCATTTATATGAGATGCAAATCTCTTCCAGAAGACAGTGCAAGTAATAGAAATTCATGTTTCTAGAAGTTCAGTAACAAATGGTCCAAGAGGCTTGTTGGGTGTATTTCACAATGTCGCACAGTTCCTTAGCTATATTAAGGCTTTAAGAAAGTTTAATACTCTCTTCTTCCAGAAAGTAGACTTTTAGGATATTACTCTTCAGTTCTTACAGGTAACATTCAAGATTTCTTTCTTTGAGAGAAAATGAGACTTCTGATAAGCATGATAAATAGGACACACTTTAAGAACTATTTTTCAAATTAGCTTCTTTATTTATAGCACTGATCTTAAGGTAACAGATATTTTAGATGAAGGACTTTATATGCTCCAAGCTAAAGATATGGAAAAGATACCTGCAACTATATCCCTGTTATTTCTATTAAAAAAATGGATAAGACTCTAGTAGCATTTGCAAAAGATATGAGATGTTTCACTTGCTTTCTTACCCTGTCTCCATTTAAATGACCAGGCTACCTTGTCTCCAGACACTGTAGTTTAATAGGCTAAACATGAAACCGATAGGTAAAATTCTTTGGAGCCATATATTTACATCGCTTGGTCACAACTGACTGACCAAGCCCCTCAATTTTAATTCCTGATTTGATCAATGTAGCATTTCTGAGGTAAAGTATTTACAGCCCAGCCAGATCAAGCACTAGGCTACTTTTACTTCCCGATTGAAATATAAACGCAAAATCTCAAAGGATTCACATCCTGAGCTCTCTGCATTTCCATCTCCCCAACTATAAAATCAGGACAATATGGGAGAAGAATTCAAGAGGAACCTCTGCTGAAACAAGACCAAACCTAGATCAGTGGGTAACTTGTCTTTTTGTTTTACTGTTTTTCAGAATTTACTCAGAGCCAACTTCCCTCCCCTGTTCCCTTGTCTTCAACTGCTTCAGCTTTGAGTCTGTGCTGTCCTTACTTGTGCTCATTCTTGGATCGCAAATGAAGCTTCTCATAAGGTGCCTTGCTTGTCACAAGTACAAGCATGCACCAAATTGTCTTTTCTTCAAGTTTCACTGAGGCACTGCCTCTAATAATACATGGTTGTGTCCCTCTGCATAAAAACTGCTTTATACTAAAGCCATGAAAACACGGTCTAAACAAAATGTAATTTCTTTCTCTAACACCTAAAAAAGCTGAATCTTATATGCCCTACATGTTGGACGTAGTTTTACCAGTAGGTCTACACGAAAGCAAGAATATTTCTGAGAATGTAGCATGGATATTTCTCTTGACTGTTACAACAGGACAGAACGAAAAACGTGTCATTCTTCCCTTTCAAGAGGCCTTAATCTTTCCTTTCTACGCCTGTCATGTTACAAGGGATTTTTCTTCTGGTGTAAGACTGAGGCAAAAGCTGGACAGGCAGGGAAAGCAGTATAAAGCATAGAGGGCTTTTTCCTGTTTATTTTGCTCATAGAGGATTTCATTTTTTTGGCATTAGGGTATCCTCCACTAATCTTAAATCTGTCAGATGCTAATGAAGATAGGGTTGCTGTATTTGGAAAGGAACGGGCAGGACAAATTTCCAGGTTTTCTGCCATGAATATCAGAAGGATAAAGCCTTCTTCTCTCAAGTGAAACAGTTAAGAAATTCATGGTTTGTCCTAATCTGAAACAGCATTGCCTAGAGGTCCCAAATGCAGAGCTGAAAATATGCAACAATCTTTGGTGCATTAGGAGTTGTAGATCATTTACATGCTTGGCAAGGCAGTTTAAGATCATTGTTTACTGTTAAGAAGTTCTCAAGTGTTTATTGAAAAATATGTTAAATGTGAAACTTCTAAGTATCTTCTATTAGGAAAAAAATCTTTCAAGATAGACAGATGCAAATACATAATGACTGCCATATGTCAAAAGGATTTCATGGTTAAAAATGGACTTAAACAATGCCTCTCTAAGTTCTCATAAACCCAAGTTTTTAAAGTTTTTTCTTTGAAATAAAATGTGGCAGTTTTCTGCCAAGAAAAGTTTCATCAGTGGAAAATAACAATTCTTGACCTTCCTATATCTCACAGAATATTTATCTTCCTACAGAGATCTCTGCTTATATCATTACTAGTGGACCTAAAGGATATTAACTAGATATTCCTTATTGAGTCCATACTTGTATGAATTTAAGCATATCACATTAACTTCAGGTTTTAAGCTGAATTTGAAATACTCTCTGTTCACCGTTTCTCCAGAGGATAGATTTCCTGGGAGTTCATGAAATTATCTGGGTTTGGGCTTTGAAAGACTGAAGAAGAAAAAGCAGGAAGAATGTCTGCTTTAAAACAAAATGCCTTTCTGAAACCCACAAAGATCTGATGATGGGAAATCACAAGTCTCCACTGGAGTTTTTATCACCAGGTTTTGTGTCCTGCTTGTTAAAGTCTGTTAGAGATAATGAAATTACAAATTAATTGTGGCTCTGTTTTGTTTTCGATGCTTAGAAACTAGCAATGTAAGTAGATATTTTTTTTCCCCTTAAATATTTCACTCACATCTGTGGACATGAAACAGATGTACCTAAACAGCTTCATTAACTATAACTGATAATAAAATATTGACAGGAACTTGGGATTCTATCTTAACTATTGCACATGTCACAGTAACGTCTCAGAGGCGGTATTAGAAGATCTAGGAATGCAGCTGGCTGCTTACAAATTAATTCTATCTATGTTTTTCCCCACAAACATGGGCAAATGAAAAATAATCTTTCATTTTCCAGCTAAACCCAACTGACCAGTGCCAAAACACTAACAAAGAAATGAAACAAAACAATTCTTTATTTCCTGTCTCAGGAGCCATCTGCACATTTGCATGTCTGCCAAAAGCATTCTCGATTAGTTCAGCTATTCCAACTAGTCCCAACTAGCTTTCCCTATTAAACATTTAGCACTCTTCCTAAGACATTTAAATAGCTGATTCAAAACACTTCTTGCTATGAACTGAAATCTGATCTTCCCTGTCTCCTGGAAGTGAAATACCCAGCATATAAAAGCTGCAAATTAAACCCTAACATAGTCAAACAAACCCAGCATTAACCACTTGAACTTCTGGTGTTAAGGTTCAAATTCGACTCAGAATTGTCAAGTGTAACCTTTTCTTACAAGGCTGCTTTAAACACATATAAGTGCAGTTCAAGACTGCATCTGGAACAAAAAAGCCAGCTTTCAGGTTTGATCTTACAGAGGCCCTACTAGCTGTCAACTCCTTATAACCTTTTGATAAAAGAATTCAAGTAAGAGATAACCAAATTCTGCACTACTTGAATGAACTAGAGCTCAACTCCTCAACAAGCATCTTGGATTCTGCAGCATTTGGACATGACAAACTGGAAATTCAGCCTCAAATCCATTTAATGTAAAGATAACAAAGGTCTTTCAAACAGTAATTAAAATATCACAGGGAATACAGTAGCTTTCATGCCACTTATCTTGATACTGTATTGGGGGTTTTTTTCAATACTATTTAGTCGATTTGGGGTGAATTACCTATAAATCTCTGCATAGACAAGGTGCCTCACATGCTGCCAGAAACTGTTAGCAGCAGAGCAGAGAACAAATGTAAGCTTTTGACACCTGGTGAGGTGTTAGAGGGTAGCTTGACATAAACACAATTACGTGGTTATTTCTGCCACAATGGTGAGCAATTAAATCTGTTAAAACTGTTGAAATGGAAATTGTCTTCTTAAGGTTTCAGCATCTCATCACTTGGATGGCTGGATCAATTCACAGCTCTACTGGCTACTCTTAAGTAAGGCCACCTTCAGACTTAGGAGAAAATCATAAAAAAAATTAGTTACCACCATTTAATTATTTTTTTCTGTTTAAATAAGGGTGCCTGTTTTAAAATTACAGGACTAAAGGAAGCCTCAGTAACTAGATATTTAACATAACCGTACATGGAAATGCAATGCTTTCACAATGAAAGAGCATGCCTTGTTTACACTTGTTTCAGTTTCAATTAGATCTAATTCTGCAAGCAAAGCTTCATGTTCTTAAAACGGGTCATTAAGCAGTCACCTGGCATTTAACGAATGTTATGTAAAGTATAATTTTTGTTTTAAAATCTATTGCATACGTTGTGTTAATACTAGTTACTAAAGAATCATATAGCTTTGTTTTACCATCCTTAACCTGGAGCTAACTCATCATGCAAAAGTGCCTCTTGTTCCAGCTCTAATCCAATGAAAGTCAATGGGTTCTTCCTAGATTAACAATGTGCTTTGAAATTCTTCAAAGCATCTGCTAGGCAGAACTGTGGAACTTTAAAATAATTTGTACTGTAATCACAAACAATAACATTTGTTTAGTGGACCACAGTTACTATGGGAAGAAGGAAAAAAAGTCTGACAGAGTTGGAAACATATCCTTCCACTCAGAGCATTGCTAGAATACACTATGACTTGGTATATCCAAGTTATAACATCCAGCTCCAAAAGTATTCTTGGGAAGAACCACAGGACTGACTCTTAAGATGAGGTAAATCCTCCCAAGGAGCTATAGCAAGAATATTGTTATATTGGAAGAAAAATCATCTAAGCCTAATGGCCAAAGGCTAAAGACGAGAGGGAAGAAAATTTCCTTCAGACTGGACTGTGAAGAACTCCAGTGAGATCTTCTGAAGATGCTGTATATGGGAACCATATCTCTCTCAGTAGGTACATAGGAGTTGGACCTGTCAGAGAGAGTACATTGCCGTAAAACAGACAAATAGCAAGTCAACTAAATACATTCTTGAAACCTTCAGAACCACAGGGAAGAACTTGGACAAGAAGAAAAAAACCATACTAAAGGAAGTATCTTGGACAGCTCAGGGAAAAGAATAATCAAGTAGGAAAATTAAATAAACTTAATATTTTCCACAGTTGTGAGATTTTGATGCAGTCTTCTGCAGAAAACTTTCCAATTGTGAATGCCTGTTTACAGTACAGTTGCACAAGTCAGAACTTCTGAGGCACAGAAAGTCCCAAGATGTAAAAGTCCTCGGAGGCCATAAAGGGCTCAGGAGACAAATGGAAATAACTGGCGTCTTCTAGCCGCAAACCTCCTGAGCCAAACTTCTATCTAGCCTTCCGAACCCAAAGGGCTAAACAGACCTTGTTCTGGGGCTCTTGCTATCAGAGGAAAACTGAAACGGTCTCTTGAAGCCATTTAGGCAATGAAACAATCACTGCTGCTTTTAATATCTTCTTGCCCAAGGCAACCACCTGTTTCGCCTAGCATATATATTGCAGAATTGGCCCCAGCAGCAAAATGCAGTGGGTCAGGCAGTCTCTGTGTCACAAAAACAATGAGAGGAGATAGCACAGCTGCAGAGACCTGCCTCAGGCTCTCTGGCTTACAAGATTTTAAAGGAGTGTTTGCAGCACTGACAGTTATGGGCATTTTTCCCACACAAAGCCATTAGAAAATGGTGTGTCCATGGCCAGTCCTGAGCCCCCAAACAGCTTTCGCTGTATCAAGATTAAAGGAAGAAGAGGCAGCTGGGGCTAATAAGTTGAAAATCAATGCCATTAACAAAGAGAGTAAAAAAAAACAAACAAACAAAAAAAAAAAACATCCAAGCCCTGGTAGAAGCTGAAACTTTCAGCTATGCTTATTGCTATGTAGAAACAGATTGGACATTTGTCCTGGTTCTGGTTGGATTTGACCTCAGATTCAGAGAGATAAAAAGTATAGATGATGTCTGAATTTCCTGTTTATTAAAAATGCATATAGTTTACATATATGCAGCTGTATGTATGCATATGTGTTTTGCTATTGGCTACATTGGACTTTGGATCAGACCTTGCATGATATTTTTGGGATTTGAGAGGAATAACACCTATAATTATTGAGGTTATGAAATTTAATTCCACCTTCTATGACCTGCCACAGGTTATGGTATGACAGCACAGACCCACTTCACAGTATCTTCACACCTCCTCAGTGTTTCAGAGCTAACGATGACATACAGACTGGTAAACTCAACAACAGTCAGGAACATTCCTATGCATTAGAATGAGATCAGCTTTTCTGTAAAACTGTTTTGAATACCCCTTGGCGCGCTTTCAGCCTGTGTCAGCTAGCTCTGTCCCATAAAACTCATAATCATCATTTCTGTGTTTGGACATAGGCTGTTCATACTGCAGCTACTCCATTTTAGAGACCAAGAGACCTTACTAGCACATACACACCCCACTCTGAGCCAGTTGGCCTCAGTGCCAAGAAAGTACCAGTAAAGATGTAGCCAATTAGTTCAAATAAATAGAGATCTCACAGTACTATCACTGGCCTGCTGTTGATCTGTTTCATGCACTCATGATTGATGTTTGAAATTCAGAAAAAAAACCCCACGAATGTCAGTGACTGAACATACCCAATTGACCATGAGGACCTGTATAGGCAAAGATCCACAAACGTGAAGCCAAGGTAACACCTCAATTCCTCCTAAACTACTGGCTTTATGAACCTGAATTCACAGTGCATCAGAAACTTCTAAAGGAATAAATGCAAAATTAAAAAGATATCGTCATTAGCAAAGAAATAGCAACTCATAAGAAATGTTTTCACACTTAGCCACTTGGATTATTCTGTTTTACATAGTGGCTTGTTTGTTTACACCAATACATTCTGCCTTTATAACTTTGTCTTAATGTGTGAAAATGAACTGTCACATTTCTCTGAGCGATATTCATTTACATACTCATATTTTAATCTCTTTCACAATATTAATTTAGACTGCTGTATTTTAATCTCTCTTGTTACTCCCTGGCTCCTTTTTAATTACAAAACTGTCCGTCTCTTTCCAAAATTAACAATGAATTATTATTATTTCCATCTTGGTTCAGTAAAAAGAAATTTTCTCCTTTAATCTATTTCTTTTCTTTGTAAGAGCAATGATGATTTATACATCAGACAGGATGGGCATTTGTATGCAGAGCTTTTCAATGGCTCTAATGAAAAAGATTTTTCTTTTCACTTTCTAATTACAAGGAAAAATCACCTGAACTGTGTTGGTTTATAAACATTTCCCATTTAAGTTGCATTGAGGAAGAACAAGCATCGGACACGCAAAAGCATTATGACGTTGTAGTGTTGTGCATTCTGGAAGTCAGAAGGAAAATCAGAAATTAAAATACTTTATCTATAAAGTACTGAGATTAATTTTGGAGAGAATGATGGAGGGTAAGGGGGAATGGTGCTCAGAGAAAAACCAAGCAAAGAACTGCAGGATATTTGTGTCAGGCCAAGTGTAGAAAATGCCTTGAATTCCCAATTAGCTTAGTAAACAGAGCATGTCATTAGGACAACAGATTGACTGAATGTCAGCTGGAAAATTATTCCCATAGTGAGTGATTTTGAGACCAACAAGGAAGGAGAGAGAACTCTGTAGGAAAACACCAAAAAAAGGTGAGGAAAAGAAAATTACGAGTCCCAACAAGGATCTGTATGGTTTCAGAACCAGAGGAAGTACCAGTGCATTTGAACCCATTAAAGCATTGAAGTGGAAATTTTATTTTACTAGTTCTTACTCTTACAAGCTGGATATTATTCCTTAACACAAAGCCCCTCTCAGTGGCTTAGCTCTCCATTCTCACCTAGGATACACAGTAAGTCTGCTTAGCATTTATCTAATGCGAAAAGCATACTTACTCCCAATCAGGAAACCGCAATCTTCAAGCACCAGATTTAGAACAGTGGCGTTTTATTTTGCATCTGATGTATTATATTGTGAGAAGGTCATGTTATTCTCTTGATAGCATTCTACTTCATATAAAACTCCAAGGATAAATGAATGGGGAGATCAACATACTTCACAGATCAAGATCTTCAGCAAACATATCCACAACAGGGACATTCCTACCAATCACAAGAGGAATATACTCATTATACTAGGGGTAGGATAAACATCCCTCTCTGTATAGAGTTTTAAAAGACTCAAAAAGATCTTATTTTCTTTATCTTTTCTTTTCCCTTACAAAGAAGAACGTAAGGCCTAGAATAAAAAAAATACTGGTCTTGATCTTTACTCACGGAGGGCCTCAAAGAATTCTCAGTGAAAACCATAATGAGTTCTGCTGACGCAGATGTGTTGTAAGTCAAACTTTCTCTGCTTATGGATTTCCTCAGAACGAGCTTCTCCTAGTGGACATGACGTCTACAGGGCAGAACACTAACAGAACTATCATGCTTTTATAAAGGTTATTTTGCATATCTTCCCACAAATTGTAACACATTAAAAGTATTTAATTTTGCCATCTGCAACCAAATCTACCAATTTGATCTAAAGCTTTCCCAAGTTAGGGAAAAGGCTTTAATCAGGCTTTGGCTCACTTTCTAAATGTAGCTGAGATGTTTTATAGCTATTTCCAGAAACCAAACCTTCACTATAAATCAGCACAGTGTATTACCTGCTCAGCTTCATACATGCACATGTGTTTCCTTGACTTGTTACTAAAAGCTATTCTGCCTTATTATAAAAGCTAGCTCCACATTTTCTTCTCTGAATCTTTCCAGAAGTAGGCTAAAAGCATAATAAAACATCTTCCATTTGTTTTATTCTCTCCCCATCATTAATTAATGGATATATTATCATACTTAAAATACACTGAAAATGTGATTTTAACATACTTTATTGAAAAAAGTACACAGTTTTAAATTGTTTTCAATGGGACAAAGCAATGGTCACCTCTATCTACCAAGTCCTTTTTTGATGAATCATGACTACCATATGCCAAATTCACATCTGCATGACTTGCAAAGTAAAAAGATAAATCTTTTTTCAACATATCTTTAAGACTTTATATCACCAACAGTGTAAAATCATGAAATGCTGATGCTCTGACTATATTTCATGTCCTCTATGTTGCACCATTTCCGAGTTCACAGTTTATCCATATATTAGCATGCCAATTGAACACATCAGTCAATGTCACCTTGAGAAAATTGTCATTAGCAGAGGAAGAAGAACAAGAGGAGGTTTAGCACTAAGGCCCGAGACACCACCACATTCTCTTGCATTTTCCTAAAGAAACAAAAAAGAAAGGAAAATAAATACAAGCCATTGCAGTCAATTATGATACAGAATTCTTTACCAAACTACACAGGCAGAAGAGAACTGGTGCAAGCAACAAAACCCATGAACTAAATACGCTCAGGAGGTAATACAGGAACACATTTTCATTTGAACAAGTTTAGATTGTAGACTGAAAGTGAGCATGGTCAACAGGCATTACACAATCCTGTCCATGCCATATTTTAGGTCTCATTCTACATTGCATTACACCATCGAAGGCATGAAATAAAGTTATTCCAGAGTAAAATGGATGCCTATGAACATATGCTGTACAAGCCACTGTAATCACATCTCAGTCTCTATCAGATCTCCTTGGAACTATAAAAATAAGAGCACTATGCAGAACACAGAGTAGTAAATAAGTGTATTGATCCCTCCCAAGCAATATTATGTGTAAGCATAATGACTACAGCATGACAGCTGAGATACTGAAGCTAGTTACTGAAAAAAACACTAACAGCACAAAGTTCCCGACCATCTCTAATGAGGAATCTTGTGGTCAGTGCTTGAGCCAGAGTAAGTTCTCAGATATTCCTGGCTGCCAGTTTGTGCTCACATCCTACCATGTTCTTTTATATGATACAAAAGTCTACAAAAGCAGCAAATCAAGACATTGTCTACAGGTTTAGTAAAAAGATTTGCAGCACTTACAATGTCACTCACTTCCCTTACTACTGTGTTCTGAGTGTTCACAGTATTTCCTGACATTTCATCTTAGAAAATAGTTTACCTTTTTTTTTTAAAAAAAGAAATAAACCAACTACCAGAGTCCAAAAGAAAGAAAAAGTACATAGAAACTTACTTCAGGGTGAAATCCATGACAAGATTCTGGGCGTCTTCTTATCTTCTGAGATTTTAAACGTTCACATTTAAGGGATTCATTATGTACAAGGTAGTTAAGGACAGATGTTCTGAGCATTGCATTTTTATGCGTTTTGAAATGAATATAGTGAAAATCTTGCAGTTCCTTCCTTCCTCTCCATCAAAAACCCAAGGTGATACACGTGGTCAACACAAGAAAAAGAAGGTAATTCTAGCCCTTTCTCCTCAGTGATCCGTAGTTTAGACAGTATCATTTGCACTTACGCTGCTAACCTGCCTTTCCATAAGAAGTCTGCAATACAAGCACACTGCAGGCTGCTTTTGATAAATTCCAACTTATCTAAGAAAACAAATCCTGAACTACAGAGCAGCACAAAATAACAATTGGGGCAACTAAAAATCAAGTGATATATTTACTTTGCTACATTTTTATATTTTTGGAAAGCAGGATTCTGAAACATTTTCAATACTCCAGTCCAACCCTAAATTAATGATATTTGTATTGTAAGGAGTTTTATAAGGTCCAACATCAGGACCTCCATTCTTACAAGGAAATTACATATTTAGGGCCTAATTTGAAAAATGTTCAGCTATCTAAAGATGACCATGACCTTATGATACTTAAAGATGCACATAAGTGCTAAATTTGCATTGGCTGTTAAAAAAAAACAACAAAAAACCCACCCCCCCCCCCCCCCCAAAAAGTGAATTCTCCTTGAAAATAAGTAAGCATGCACTCTCAGCTGGCTTAATTTCATACAGCCCCAGCACTTTCTAATGGTTAATGATGCATTCTTAAGTCATGTAATGCAAGTTTTACATAATAAGAAGTGTTTCAATATTTGCATCTTGAATCTCTTTCTGACAACATTGCAAACAAAAGGATATACCTTATTTCTATAGGTGCCATGGTAATTGGTGGGACAGAATCACAGAAGCATTCATTATCTACTACCACCATGAAGAGATTGCTGCTTGGGATTTGCTGGATAACAAAAGACCTGCAAATTAAAAAAAATCAAATAATGGTGACGTTATCTGTATTTCTGAGCAACAGGTTTTGTTAGGGATTTTTGAACTTGTCAACACCACCTGTATTATAGTCACAAATATCATTGACTTTACATCTCCTACTATGTCTCCACACTTTGTAGAAGTAGATGGCCTTGGACAATGCTTCCCTCAGTTCACAGAATACGGTTGTCCATTTTGAGCCGTACACGATGCTGAAAGGTACAGAGGTGACACAGAACTGATAGGCTTATACTGCTGATACAGTAATGTGGAGACTGGGACACATGCTAATTACCAAGGAGTTTATCAGTTGGTTTTTTTTTCAAATTTCAATACTGAATCTCTGCTCTGTTAAGAAGACCTAGCTATGTATATATGATCTGGAATTTTTAAGTACACATGAAACTGATCTGCAAAAATAATGAAGGTTCTTCTGCAGCCGCATAGTGATAACTCACGGTCCCTAACTTTAGCCTCTACAATCACATTAGGGCCTTTATTCACTCTGGGTCTTGCTTGAAGCAACACAAACTACTGAGAAAGATCTCAGCTTTCATCTGTCCTCTTGAGAGTCATTTTATTACTGAGCCAACACAACAGAGATTAAGCCTTAAAATCTTCCTAAGTGAGGAGATTTATTTTAGAATAATGACGACTATATGGCACAAATATGGTGATAACTCAGCACCACATTCAAATTAAGACAAAGTAGGCAACTCAAAAGGAGAGCGAGAAATAAAGACATCGCTTGTAAGAAGGAAAGC
Source organism: Pluvialis apricaria (assembly GCA_017639485.1). NCBI lineage: Eukaryota > Metazoa > Chordata > Aves > Charadriiformes > Charadriidae > Pluvialis > Pluvialis apricaria. The sequence continues at coordinate 16,004,488 of CM030016.1, forward strand.
ACCCAGGGGAGACCAGGGAAGGATCCTGTGGGCACTATTCAATGATCCACATAGTTACAATGAGCTGAACTCTTAAGCACACACCAAAGAGAAAAGGGGGAGGAGGCAGAGCCAAATTAGGCAATGTTTAGCCTTCTCTTTGAAATTCAGGACACAATACAAAGAAAGGCTTTAAGGCTTAGACCCAATTCTTGATATTTTTTTTTTTTTAAATCTGTCAGAATTTATATATTGTATCAACATCTGCATCTGCCATATCAAATAGCATTGAAATCTGGCAATTCCAGAAATGAGGTGTTTTTCAGTGTGGTATGCTGGTAAACGTACAGAACATTAAGTGAGGGTTTGAGCACCAAGAAGATGTGGAGAGAAACATATTTTTCCTCAGACATCTTTATTTAAAATACATATTGTCTTACTAAAATAACTCCCTGCTTTTTCCAAAGATCACAGAAGATGAAATAGCGGAGGGGGCAGGGAATATTCAAAACTAGCTTCAGAAAAAAAATTGGAAAACTTACAATAAAAATGTGGCCAACGGAAAGATTAAACACTTTTCAGTATTTTTTAAACTTACTGAACCTCCATTAAAATTACACTTAGAGTGATCTGCAATATGTTAGCTTTATGTTTATACATGAAATATACATTTATGGCATAATGTAAAAGGCTGAACTTTATAAATGTACCTACCAAACAGCTGGAGCATGTAGCAAGACTGACATCATTGTAATGGAGCATCTGTGGCTTTGTGGATTTGTGTGTGGGAGAAATGGGGCCAATAAAAGGAAAGGAGGGAAAATCTTTAACAGACAATTACACCAAAATTGTACTGCATGAATTTCTCAACAGAGTTATGAATAAATCAAATACTAAAGGATAGAAAAAAATATTAATTTTATTCCCAGAGATTGGCACAATTTGGATTTTGTGCAGTCTAAAACCTAGATTTATTGTAGCTTTAAAATTAGCTCAGAAAAGGATCTGGGGGGCATAAAGTGTTGTAACAATTAACTGGATGCTAAATGATTCATTTCTCTTTTTGATGAGAAGGGAGTTATCCCCCTTCTGTTGTACCTATGGTGTGCCTGACTCCAAGTCCATTCGTGATAGCCCCTTCTTGTGGCCCCCAGGTGAATACTGAAGCCTGAGACAAAGCACGTACCATATAGCCAGGCTTAAAGGTGCCATTTCATGAAAGGTGGGCACATTTCCCATTTCGTTTCCTCTTTAACCCACTTCTCTGGGGTGGCATAAGAGCTGTATGGTATACGATATTGCTGTTGCTTCCCCAGAGAAGGGGGGGGGGGAAGAAAAAGTAAAAACAATTGGGAGCTTTTCCTATCACTTCACCTAGTTGGAAGGAAAAAAGAAAGCACTTTAACCCGGAATAAAGTTTCCACTACAGAACTACGTTGCTGAGTAAATTACTATATGGCTTCTCTGACAAAAAAAAGTCAAAAACTACAAAGGTTTGTAGGAATTAAGTGATACAGAAAATTTTGCTAGACCTGTTAATTTGGGGAATGCAGTATATGCATGGATTGATAGAAAGTATGAATTAAAAGGACTGCAGAGAACAACATATTAGGTTTAAGTCAAAAAAACTTTTCTACTTTAGGAATTATATGAAAGATATCAATTGATTAAAGTGGTTCAAGTTTACCAAATTGAATCTTTTTACAAATCTACAGTCTTTTTATCTATTACAGGTGTTTGTGAAGTGTCTAACCTTATGGTGATTGCCACAGAACACGTGACTGTCATCTAAAGAGCCATAAAAAGATGAAACTTTTGGCTCACTCCAGCATTTTTTCCATAGTGCATAATAATATCTTAACTAATATCTTGCAAAGTGGAACAACTATCGTCTCATCTACCATACTAGAGGTATATTTAAAAGAAAACATTACCTTCCACAAGTAGTAAATGAATGTTTGCCCTTTCGCAATTCTCAAACATAATCTTGAAATGAAGTTGTAAAGCCAAGTGCGCATCCTCACCAGTCACTGACTTGTGAGGTCACAGGCAAAGGATTAACATATCAACAAGTGAAGACAGAGGATTGAAGGCAGAGATTGAGTCGAGCAAATAATTAAGGGCAGAAAAAATTTATGTCCAATTTAGCTTTCTTTTCTATTAATAGAGTGTGCCCAAGCAAATGATACTTCTTTCAGCTGCTGTAATTGAAGATCATTTTGCAGTCATGAGGTATTCTTACCCTCACTAGGTCAATGGCAAAGAAGTTTCTGCCAGTCATAACCACTGCAGTTGCTCTGTGACTATTGAGATAATTCACACGGCGCTGCTTCCATGCCCACACTGGATAAAGCACACATCATCCCAGCAGCAGGTCTTCTGTTTGAGTTCAGCTTTCAGTTTCCATGGTGACATGCACATGCATCTTTGAAATTCATTTTGAGTGAATGTTCATGCCAGTAAGTCTCAGGAACTGAACATTCACAGAAAACAAAAGGTGCATAAACACAGTCAGAACAAAGTCTTTCAACTACTGAAATACTCCACCAAAATTTTTCATTGCGTACACCAAAATTCATTTGCAAGGGAGAAAAAGCTCTCTCAAACCAGCTTCCCTGACTGCAGTGGGAAATAAAGTAAGTTGCTGACAAAGTAATGAAAATGGTCTTGTCTTTTAAGTGAGCTCCACTGTGAGTCTCTAAAGTTTATATCGCAATAAGCATTTCTGAACACCTGCTGGCTTAGGTTGTCATTTGTGTCACTGGCAACAAGGGAGCCAAATCTCAGGGACAGAGTAAGGGTTTTTATTACTGGTTTAACAATCAAAAGAAAGCCTATGTTTAATAGCCTATGTTTAATCTTTACGGAGAATGTTACATGTTTAAAGGGTAAAGCTCTTTTTGTGTTAAGTAATGTAAATCTTTTGATTTGAACCTTTTTCCTTTACACCAGTACCATCACCATCATTTGATAGTGACAGCACAGAAAAAGCCTTGCATATGTCTCCATATATAAAATGGAATAAATTGTTGGGGTTCCTGTTATGTTGAAGTCACATTGAGTCAATAAGAACCTTATTAATTTCTTCTCTATCTTTCATCTGCTGAGGAACTAGTTTGGTTTATTTGATGTGCAGGTTCAGAGGCTTAAAAGAGACCTGAACACAAACTGCTTTTTCACTTTGCAGGAAAGGTGAGGAAGGAAGAAATTTAATACTTGAAAGGGGGTAGAGAGAGAAGGAGGAAGAAAACCTAGTCATGCCAAACTGTTTTGTTAATGAAGAAAAAATAAGAAGGGAGTAAATTTGCAAGAAAGTCTGTATTTTGAGTGAGAGCATTACACAGCACTTTTGTCATGTTGCACACGCTTTATCTATTTCTTTCTAATCTTTTTCTGTAATGGCCCATATAAGAATATCTGCAAAAATACCATACAAATTGATTCAAAAAAAAAAAAAACCAACCCAAAACCAGCTTCATGTTTTACTTGGAAATAGTAAGTATTTGCTCAAAAATGCAAGTATATATTAATCTGTTTCTTGAAAATTAATTTTTCATTGTGGAATGAAACAGGAAAAGACTTGAAATTCAAGTATTGCTGCATTCGTAATTATATTTGCTAAAGTTGTGCTTACGAAGGCATGAGAAGAAAGCACACTTTTAATGTGCATCTGGTGGCTAAATGACTCTTCCCACAGAGAACGAGTTCTTTCTAATTTCTGAAGATAGCCTAGAATTTGGAAAGCATCACAATAGGACTGTAATACAAATCTTGGAGAGCACTCACACCAGCTGCCTTTATGCATGTAACTCAGGTTCCAGGATACCTGCAGAGACACAGACTATTCAAGGATAATTCAGAGCAGGAGCCTGGCTTCCCTGATCTGAATCATCCTCTGCAGGAGGGGTTTTCTCTCTCTTTAATGCCTGAATGGTGATCCTGCAGAGAAATGCATCCTGAACAGGGTGAAACGTGATGCCTAAAGCTAAGTACAGACTACAACACCTGTTCTAAAAGAGCCAGCAAACTACATTCAAACCTGTTTGGTTTTTTTTCCCATTTGAACCTTTTCCTTTTGCTTGTATATATAGAAGTTTTCATACTTGTAATATATATTATATTGTTATCATAATAATGGCTTCCACAGACTACATTTTAAAAAAAAACACAAAACACAACCTAATTTCAAAAATGTCAGCTCTTTTTCTTATTATCAGCATTACTTTCTCCTGTAAGGAGGAATAATCAGAAGATATACTCAAAGCAGTAGAGGAGTAGGGACTGAGCTGACACTACCCTTGCTGCACCACCTTCTTTCCACACCGTGTGCTTCTTTCTCTTCCTTTCATCTTCCAGCCTCTGAACCTCTGGGGTGGCAAAGTATCAGTAAGGCAAGTGGGAGAGGGACAAACCTCCCTGGAAAGGAGGGCGATGTTCCAAGTCAGAGGGAAAAGGCAGGGATGATAGGGCAAGCAGTGTTGGTGCCCTGTGGGAAAAGGACAGAGCAACAAAGGTTGCTGCAGCAGGTGGCTTTGCTGTGGGGCCTCTGCAATGTGTCCGTCCCCTTAGGAATTTCGAAGCATCTCCCACATTGGTGAAAACAGGCACTGCAGTAGCAAGGCAGAGCTAGATCCTTTTTTCTTCCTGGCTGCTGTACTCATGAGGCTGCTCTATCTCCTGAAGTAAGACCAGTTTACTGGCCAACTTGAAGATCACACACTTCTGTAAGTCACTTATTTCCTTGCTTAATGCAGGTCTGCTTCACTACAACTACCTGAATCATAAGATGCACAATCTGTATGTGGTAGGCTTAACATCTTGTCTCTGAAATGCTGCTGGCTTTAACTTTCCTTTCCTAACAAAGCTGGATCCATAACAGGCAAAGCTAAGGTAATTCAATTTCAAACATGCAAGAGATGTGTCTTGTCCAGCTAAGCAAACTTAACCTTTAAGTTGTTTACTCTCTACTATTTGACTATAACATCTGCTATTAAAGGAAATCGATATTACTGTTAAACAGCTTAGTCTCTGTATTTCCATGCAGGAGAGAGAATCCATTTCCTTGTCCACTGCTGTTAAGTTCTGGACAGGATATAAACTGAACACAGACCTGAACTTTCCTTACTAATAAGCAGCCACTTCCATAGCCCCAGACACATCCCATCTTAAGGAAACGTGTTGAATGCAGCATGTTTTGTATGGGACTGAGGGTGGGCCAGACAGCTGTAGAGAGGACACAGCCATATTAGAGTGTTCGGACTGAGGATCCCAATTACCATCATTTATTGGTCACTTGTACTCAACCATTTTCCTTTCCTGGCTTACAACCACACTGCCATTAGCTGGTGGCCAGTGACATCGCTACACAACTTGTTTCAACAGCAAAGAATGGTAATAAACCTCCTAAGAGCATTCAGAAATCTCTGATTTGCAGATCCATTTTCCCCATCTGTCTTCAGACAAAGATTGCAAAGTGTTTGAGGGAACAAAATGAATGAAAAACAGCATGGAACTCTGAAGATACTTACAGGATAGAAATACACTTGAGCAACCAAAAAATTTAGAGAAAATATCTTTGCATTATCCTGCAGAATGGAAGATATTTCTTTGTAATTTGAGAATGATTTGACCACAGCACCATTAAAAGCAACTCAACTTGTTTAAAAACAATGCTGTGTGTTTCTAGTTAAAACAATTCTTGTTTTCTCACAGAAATACTGCATTACTGTGCTTTGTTTTAAAACACGCTTGTTCATAAGTAAGAATTATTGAACTATATGGTGTATTTTACAAACAATATACTTTTTTTTAATTTCACAAACATATGCTGCTATTATATCTGTGCTCATGACAACAGATGCTATGTAGCAGAGTATGTGGTCATGATAAACACATGGTTTCAGCGGGATTTTAATCCTATAAACATTCAAATGGCTGTTCAGATTCCTCTTTAATTTCATGTTCAGGAGCTTTAACAGCCTGATTCAAGAGGAAAAAAAAAATCCGTATGTGTATTTTTAATTTGTTTCTGTAATGACCACAGGAACATTTTAATACTATTGTTTAATGTTACAGTGATGACTGTACATTGAAATTATGAATAAAAATAATATCTAATTGTTGGGTTAGCATGTTGCTCCTGCACATACTTTATCATATCAATCATTTTTAGGAGGCAATAGAAAAGATCTTTTTGCTACCAGTTGTTTTGCCTCTGCAGGTGAATCCTACAAACATGGAAGAATTTCACTGTGAGTAGTTTGAACTGAAATAAACTGAGGGCAATATTTTCAAATTGGCAACCTAAACGCATGCTCAAAGACGTGAAATAGTAGTCTGAATTTCCATGGTACTGAACTCAGATAGCCCTACCGGGCACTCTGACATTTGAGCATCTCTGTGAATTCAAGCATTTCCCTCCAGGCCTTTCAGCATATTTTTTGAGTGTAAACCTGCATTAATGAAGTTTGAGTATTTTGGATTAAGATTAGTTGTTACTTTGGGATTACATTTCATATCTGTCAAATTTGATCTTTCCTATTTTTTAGAGAAAGAAAAAACATACCAGCACCAGGGTACAGTAAATGGAAAATATTGTGCACTCTGCACTCAAATATGTGTTACTCACATAACTGTTGGTTGCAAATGTTCAACCCTAATGGTCTGGAACAAACTTTAAGCATTCAACTGAAGTGCAGATATCCGCTGCGCTGTTTCCCAACTCCTATCATGTGCTTTCCAGGCTGCTGGCTACATTTCCTAACCCACATTTCTCTCACTTATCACATTTTTTAAATGAATGAATGAAATGTTTATATCACAGTGAACTTGGGCTACTTGGTTTTTTTCTTCAAATAAATGATGATAGAGAATGGAATATCTTTAATGCAATTTATAAAAATAACATATATGCCAATAACAACATTTCTGAGAGCTGCAGCAGTTGAAGTATATGAAAAAAAGCAGCTAGTGGTTCACTCGTATAAATCAAGACAGATAAACTCTCAGCCTCAGGCCTGTAAGCTGACCTCATGGCTAGCAAAATATTGCTACCACGTATCGCCTGACTAACTGTAGCACAATTTGGTGTCAATATGAACACGCCTACTCAAAGTAAATTTTAGAATCAAGGATTTAAATGAACAATATCATCTTCACTGTTCCGATGTGTGCCAAAGGCTTGCGACCCCAGAGAGCTGGGCATGGTTGGCAACCACTTTGTTTCAGATAGGAAACCCCAGAAGTGCCATTCCTCTTTCATTATCAATCAGGGGATGCTTTCGCAAAAAACTGGTGCTCAGATACGAGTACCTTATCAACTGCATATTAGAAATGTTACAAACATCCAAAAGCTTTGAGCATACAGACTTTAGGATGAAAACAAGTACTTTTTGTAATGAGGAATTTGACAACGCTCCTAAGCTTTCTAGTCCTGCTGCCCACCCTTATGAGAATGTAAGATAACGGAGAGGTTGAGATCACTAGCTTTAAAACAGATTGAAAAATTTTTGCAAAGAAATCGAGCTCAGAAATCCCACAAATCCTAAACATAAGTCAAGGTTTATACCCCTGAACAAACCTGAGCTGAGAGTGTGGCATAAGTGGATCTCCGTAGGCAGAGTGGGTACCTGATTCTGTGATAAACTGCTAACAATGAACACCAGAGGAGATACAGCAATCAGCACAAAGAAAATCATATCAGAGGTCTCTTAAAGCTTGGGCTTTGCTTTTTGACAGTGGCACCTGGTTAGCAGGACAATGATAGGGAGGTCAGAGAAGTTATCCAGACTGGAAAACACAGTTCTACTATAGCATGTTAGCCAACACGTGTTTTTAGCAGAGCTTTTTCAGACCTACTTAAGTAGCTGTGGTTTGTATTGAGAAACATCTCACATAATGTTTTTAAAACACTAGAGGATTTCCAAGCTAGATTCTAAATATAATTCAGAGATTAAAAGGCCAGTTGATTTCCTCTGATTTAGGAAGGCTCGCAAATATCACATGACATTGTAAAAGTAACTTTTGAATTTCATGCGTTGGTAACCACTCTTTTCCACAGCTTTAGGTCTAGTCTAATCTACAAATGCGATGTGGTTCTAGCAAAGGGCTATGCAACACAAACTGAAGTACAAAAAGCAGCGATGATCAGGAGATTCACATTAAAAGTATAATAAATCCTAGAACTAAAGTGCCTACAATGTGCTTTGCAAGGATGTTGTTAATTTATTTCTGTAAACGTAAATTTTAGCAATGATTGAGAAGGCTGCATATGAAAGAATTAAGTACACTGCATGTCATCTTCTCCATAGCTAGTTAAAACTCTATATTTTAGGTAATATATAAACATCCCCTGCATAGCACTCAAATCTTAAGATCCATGTTGTTTTTCCAAGGTAAAGGCTGTTTAAGATCCATTAAGCTCTCAAATCCTTTAGAAAGCAAAGTGCTACATGTACAGATGCCTAAGTCATGTTTGCACTTTTTCAAACAGACTATAATATAATATGAATATATTATAAATGGAAATAAATTTCCTAGTATTAGCAATTCTTCGCAAGTGTGCCTGGCTTTAAAAATTCACTGCAATGTTTTCCAATTTTAATAAGTTTTCCTATTCCAAGCCATCTTTGATATATCTATTACTACTCAGCTCTATATTATGGCATTCATACAATTTTTAAAATCTGCTGTCATTACAAAACATCCTTTCATTGTGTCAGCTACCATCTATCATTTGTTTAATATTTATTACTGCTTGTTTAAAATGTAAAATTATGCCAACTTTTAAGTAGAGTAATATTTACATTTTATAGCACTACTGAGCTTAACTATGACCACTGAATGGGTGGAGATCACCACCTTCCCACACAGTGTGATTTAGAAAATTCTCAAGCAATTCAGCTTTAGGCTCATTTGGAAGACATAAGTAGGGAGGTGGGGAGTTAGAGAGAGCACATCTCATCCTGCTTGTCAGAAAAAACCTACAGCAAAACTAATGACAACATTAATAGACTGAATTGCTAGGAAGCTGACCCATGTATCTCCAAGACTTTACAGGACTTACAGATGGACCACGTGGTCAGTGCTATGAAGTTTCCTAATGAAAAAGTTGCACACATCTGCCAGAAAAGACCACTGTACGTTTCCTCATCTTTCTCTTCCTCCTACAGACTACTACTCTCATTCAATATATATTCATTGCCATTAAAAATGCCCTTTGAAAAAGATTACAAAAGCCAGAATTTTTTTTTACATTTAATATACTTTTTCTCCTTTGATGCATAGTGATTCTCTCATTCTCTAGCTTTTTTTATTGTGATTACGATGCCAAGCAAATTGAGAGAGAAAATCTGAATACAGGTTTGCACAGTTTTGTCAACTAAATAAACCAACTTCAAGGTCTAAATTTTCGGGGGAACACTCTGATACTTTTCTGTTATTATCTCAGTTTTTCTATTTTCAACATAAGGTAGCATTCTGTGTATAAGGAGCTACAATACTCCTGAATTCAACAAGCACACTAAAAACATTCTGAAACAAAAAAAAGGAATATTGAAAATCTTTGTCTATTTAAAAACAAAAAAAGCAAACAAAGAAAGAAAAGAAAATCCTTGAAAACTCTCCAAAGGATTGTTAAACTAATGACAGGCAGACACGAACCTGTTCTGTAACTTATATATGTCTTGCCCTATTATTTCATATACCTATTTACTTAAATGAAACTAGTAATTTACAGTGTTTCCTGAACTGGCCATTCAAAATATACATTATCAAAGGGTAAAGTTAAATTACCCATACAGTGACTTTAAATTGCACCTGCATGACAAACATTATAATCACCATTGCCTTTGGAGTGAAGAGGAAGTTACTCAGCATACAAGTGGAGACGTGTGGGTAACACACAATATAGGATTTTAAACTAAGTATAAAGACTTTTAATAAACAATTCCAGCAGTTTAAATTGCATAATGTGATACTTTTTACAAGGAAAGAACTGGTAAAAAAATTTTTTGGATCTTTTAGAGTTTTGGCTACCAAAGTTTCTACCAATACTGCTGTTGCCACAAATACAAAGACCTTTTAACACTCATAAGTATTCCGCAAGTCTGGAAGATCTGATTTTCAAAACAGAGGTGTAAGATGACTCTATAGACTAAGATTTTGATTCTTGAGACTTCAACACTTAACTACTGAGGTATGCAAAATACTGAGTTTCCCTTGAAGATACTCCTTGCTTTCCATGTACATCTAAAGCAACCACCCAGAAATTCAGATCTGTTCAACGTTGCCAAGATCAGCAGTGAGCAGCTTGACTATAGCACACCTGTGACTCAACATGGGCATAGGTCAAAACCATCATGTGCATGGTATCACATGTGCACTTGGCATGGTTGCTGAAAAAGCAAGCGTGCAAAAACATACAAAGTATGGTGAAATACAGAGAACATTTGGTTTTCTTCAGGGTCCCATAAGATGGATACATTAAACTGAATACAACGCAAAATGTCTTCTAGAAGACTGACCATAATTTACTGCCCAAACTACTCCAGGAAATCTACAGGAATATTCTGATGTACATAGACAGAGCTCCAAATGAGAAGAAATTGGCCCTTGATGCTTTGCTTGTTTTATGTGGCAAGCTGGTTTGTTTAGAAGTAAACTAACTGCATCTGAAAAGGCAAATGATTATTTATTTCATGGGAAATTGAACTGCGTATTTATTTACACATTTTAAACACGATCAAGTACAGCAGTTTGGCAAGCTTCTACTGAGAAAGAAATGCAGAAATATTTTAGCAAATGGTGGTATGTCTCAAGATAAAGTGGTTTTAAAAGCCATTACCATTTTAATGTCTGCAGATTGCACTATTCCTGACACTAATATACTCATGCCCTAAACAATCAGAATCTAATTTGTACTGTTATTTATCTGTTACTGCCAAGTAAGTGCATTCAGTGGACAAGTCTGAAATTTGCCATTATAAATCCACATGAAGGGTTCAGTGGCATCCTGAATTGTAATTCCACGGCCATTTACCTCTTTTTATTGACAACAAACAGCATGCAATGGACAGTCTATAAGAAAGGAAGAGAAGGCATTTGGTTTATTGATGATTTTCCCTGTTAAAAAATTATCTGCTTACTAACACTCCAATGGGCCAAATATATAATACATGGGACAGTGTTTAATCAATTAAATAGTTCCTATCAATTTAACAGGCAATTTACATGTGATATACAACAAAGTAATGGGAACACTTACATTCATCTTACGTAATTAAAACACACACACAAGTTTTTCCCAGGGTCAGCATGATTGTAACTACATACTTCCTTGCTTCCCTAGTGAGAATATGGCTTTCTCATCTTTACTTCTATCTTTATTTTGTGTCTTAAGACCATGCAACAAAGAATCAACTGGGAACAAAACAGTTTCTATGGGGTTTTGGTATTGACCTTGTGGACCCATGAGTGCTGCAATTAAAAGAGAAGGGGGCTTTGCTCCCTGGGTCATTGGAAGTAAGGCCAGATTTTTGATCTGTATCCAAGTCCAATATGTCATCACACATGAGCAGGAGAGGTTAAAAGGGCAGATTTTTAAGCATTTGACTGTGCAACTACTGCCCGATTTGTATAGCCGTATTTTTTACAGTTGAACACGCAAATTTGGCAACTATGCACTCAAATGGTTCCTTGCAACTTTGAAATTTTAAAATATATACTTAATGTATAAATAGTCAGATGAGTAAGTTGCTGTGCCTAGAGAAGATCTAAACACATATTCATAGCAGCCTGAGTTACTGCTGAATTTAATGGTATTTCCCTAAATGAAGCCAAATGAAAACATCCAAATTTTCATGCAAAAACAGGATTTGCAATTAGAGAAAACTTTTTATGTTTGTTCCACAAACAGATGAGTGGATATACTAAAAAGATCAGGTAACTTTCTCTGGTCAAATATCATAACAGCCATCATCCTTTCTAATTCATAACAACAACTTTGTCTTTTAAGTATGCTTTCCTTAGACATTTTTAGTGCTTTTTAGGTATCAGCAATTAAACTTTGCAATGCTGAGATCACCAGAAGGCAAAACCTGGTAATGTAACCAGTTGAATTGCTGAAGAACTTTGGTTGACATACTTACTTGTATTAAAAATTGGCTAACACACCGGGGCAATACCTCATAAAACTTCAAGCAGCATTGAGATGATTATGTAGCCAAAGACTTCAAATTTAATGTCTAATCAAAAACACATCTCCGAGCAGCACACCACCCTTAAAACCCATACCAAGTGCATTTGGCATTAGCGTAGTTCTGACTCAACAGAAAGAGGGTCAGTTGACACTGATAAAGAAAAAACATTTCTCTTTATCAATTAACTATTTCCAACACTGCAGCTGCCATAGAACAATCAACAGTCTGTCATCTGAGTTTTCAGAAGTAATGCTTTTTGTTTTTTTTAGTTTTTTTCCCATAAAAGGGAATAGCTTACTGGAAAATATGAAAGCATTTCAGATTTTTAAAAAATCCAAGTTTTTCTCTCTTGTTGACAGTGCTTAGAAAATGTGGGTTGACTTGTTTTTGATTGCTGTTTAAATAACAGATTAATTTAATAATCACTGGGATATTGAATAACAACAAATTATGGAGTGGGACAGCCAAGCCCTGACCCTAATGACATTCTTATGTTAATTCTTATTTTCTTTTAGGCTCCTGCTTTCTTAATAAAACCTATATTTTCGAAAATCGTTTTTAAACATTGCAAATTATCCCAAAGTAGCATTTATTTTACACAAGTAAGAGATAAGTTTACATGTAAAGAGTGTATTTTATATGTCTGTATATATTTAGTGCCTGACTCAAAAGTCCACTTAAGTGTATAGGTGCCCTTCCATCAACCGAGTAAGTTTTCAGAGACGGCTGAAAAGGTGAGCCAGCTGTTTATGAAATAATTAGCATATAGTCCTTTCTGCTGTGTGCTATTTGTGAGGATACATTGATTTAAACCCAAGCGTCCATGATTAAAAATTATGATTGGAAACATTTATAAGAACAAGGGTTAGTTTTCATAACTACAGTTGGTAACTGTTCCCTTTGGTAATTGCAAAGTGCAGAGTATTTCTATAAGATCAGTAACCGCACACCCAGGACGGAATAAGCCTGAGCCTCTGACTCTCACTATGTGACCTTGTTGACTATGACTGTGACTTTGTTAGCAATAACACGGTATTTGTGCTCCAAAATGTCTTATCTAAGTAACATTATATGGTTTCAATTAACATCAGTCATCATTTTTACCTCTACTAAGAGACTGCTTTTAGTCACTTTTTTTCAGACAAGGGCTCTATAGTAGTGCCTGACATTGCAGGAACAAAAGACAGTGACTTGAATGAGTAACTTGTGACACAAACTTTCTTGCAGCATAGTATTTGCACAACTTTTGTTTGCAAACCTTTTCACAATATACTGACTTTCCCAGTGTCTTCCAAATAGGTTTGCAATACCAGAGTGTAAATTCAGGTAAATATTTACAAATATCTTTTTCTATTTGCAATCAAGATTTGCAAGTATATATCACAAACAATAATCTACAACACGATCCAAGGAGGACACAGAAAATATTCCCACTGACTCAAAGGGATCTGAATCGAGAGTCTAGGATGCAAGAGATGCTGTGCAGATTAACCAGTGAACAGAGCGTCAGTTCAAGACTCACTGTATATAAGGTTGAACCCTAATTTTGGCTAATTGAGCCCATCATTCTTAAATTAAAAGTATTAAGCAATACACTTGCTTGTAAAAATATTTATTGGTACTGAGGCCATGAAACAGAAAACTGGGTCAGAAGATATAGGTCTACAAAGGACTTTGGGTCAAATTCCTTAGCTGTTCTGCGGGAAAGTGTCCTGGGTTATAACAAAAATATTTGGAATCCAATGCAGTCTGCAATCTTAGATGCAATTTGTAGATTGTTAATGACAGTGGGTAAACGGTATAACGAAGAACTTTCCCATGAGAATCTAATAGTTCTTCTGGATTATTTCTTTAGGTTTTGCCATTGCTTGTGGAGAAAAATAATGGGTGCCTTGAGATCAGTTTGTAACTTACAGGGTTTTCTTTTATTTTTTTGTTCCACTGTGGAACACAAAGTGTTTTTCTATGAAAAAGATCTTAGCGCATTATTTTTGAAATACTATAATTTTCACTAAACTCAGTTTCCAACTCAGTGCTGTCCAAGTATTGCAGAATTGTGTTATTTTTGAAAGTTATTTCCTTTGACCTGAAGTTACCTAAGAAGAGAGACTGGAATCTGCATTCCTTTGAGAAAACCTGGTCCTGTTAAATTAATCTTTTTTCATGGAATCATATCTGTTTGCAATATTTAAACATAAGAGATGTACGATAATTTGTTGCACAACTTCTCAGTAACCTTCTGCTAAATAATCACAAAATAAGGCTGCTTGAATTCTACAATGCTGGCATGAAGCACTCATAGCAGCGTAACATACATTGTATTTGATATGTCAAGTGGAAAAATCACAGCTTGATTTTGTTGAGTTTGTACTTTTCAGGCAGTGGGACCTATTGTTACACTTAAAGGGTTCCCTAGGATCAATTTACAAAGCATTTTCATTCTTCTATCCCACAAAGCCATATAAACACTATTATTCATACAAGACATTAATAATTTCCTTAAAATTAAAAGTTGGTCAGCAGCAAATTAAAAGTGAATATTAGCACTTAAAATATATCTTCAGTGTACTTACTCCTATTTTCTGTTTTAAAACAATGAAGACACCAAGAAGAACATTTAGGAGCAAGTCCAGAAGCACACCTATTGACTTCAAAGAGAAATTCTCCCCTTTATTTGCTAATTGCATGCTGATTTAGTCTAGAAAGGGAGAGTTGTAACAATTTTTGTTTAACTCAGAAATTCTTTCTGACATTTTTATTGATAGACTAATTATTGCTGTAAATATTAATCTCCTTTGCGACAATCACCTCTCAGCATAAAGGAAATACAATTAAGAGACTTACTGAAGTACAGAAATTTGCATGAAAAATAGCTACGCAATTCTTTAATTCAAATGTACCGTAACTACAGTAAAAATGTCACTGCACATAGGCACTAAATGCAGAGAAAACACATTTTCAGTCTGAAGGAGGAAAGCTAGACTGGTCTTTCTCTTCTTTTAACCCTATGAGGGACAACTTTACAGTAGCACTGGTAGAACTGACACGGTTGCAGCACTGACATGTGAGATTTGTTACTATTAACTCAGGTTCCCAGCACTGGAAGGAGGATAGATTTGGAGGATAGATTTAATCCTCTCCCACTTCTAAGAAGGAAACACTGTTTGGCACTCAAGTGAAACAACCACATCTCACTGTACCACAAAGGAACTTCTAACCTGTCCAGCAGGTCTTCACTCCTGTACAGGAGAGCTAAGAGCACTAACCTTTTTTGTATCTAAATCTTTACAGAATATGCCCTTAAAATGCTGCCTGTGTCCAGGAAAAGTCTTAAAACATTCAATATTCTTTGAAATTAGCATAAGCCTCTACTGGTTTTACATTTTTTTTGGTAGAAAAAATTTATGAAATTTAATTTATGAATATCAAACTTTTAAATGACCCCCTGTTATAAGAGAAATGACACTCTGACAGAGGTCATTACATAAGATAAAACATAACACACTTGTACGTTTTTCAACATAACCTTGAATAATTCAGTTTTATTGCTTTGTCACAAACAGTTGTATAAAAAAAATTTAAAGGGCTTACTTGAAACAGTCATCGCAAGCAATATTCCCCGTGGTCTCCTTTATAGTGCGTTCGGAAACAAAAGCTGGATATTCAGTATCACAGGGCTCTAGGGTTTGTTTCAACCTCTGCGCTATAGGCACAGGAAAAAATATCTTGATGTTAACATGGGAAGAACAGCACACAAAATTCTGAACAACATGAGATGCTGTAATACAGAGCTCACAGAGAACGGAAATGTTACTCAGCTTCTGCCACCCTGTGAGATTTCCTAGGCAGTGCATAACACTATTTTTTCAATTAAAAAAAAAAGTTTATCCATGGAATGTAATTTTGTAAGACGTAACTGTTAAAGTAGTTATTCATGGTTTAGCCGTTGCCAACCTACTTTACATTTATGCACAAGCTTTTATTCCTTCTCTGTATATTCAAGATAGACTTACTGTCAATTTTATTTCAGTGATGCTGTGTCTCACTAACTATTATGTATGGGGGATTTACATTTATTTGATAACTAAATTGTGGCACATTTTACTGAAGTCAAAACACTTTTTTGGATTACAGCTTGGGGATCTTTGCAGAGTTTCATCAGTTAGAATATCTCTGTGGGTGGGGGGCACAAGTGTTACTTTGCCCGGAACCAATGCTTGTTATCTGCTTCCCAAAACAGTAATAATTAAGACTCCATAACACTTTTAATCTGAAGCCCTTGCAGTGCAAGGGACAAGGAAGCATCACTATTTACATCTTAAAGATTGGGAAATTGAGGTACCAGGAAGCAGTGAGACTGGTTCAAGGTCAAACTACAGGACAGCAGCAAAGCTGGGAACTGAAGGCAGCTCTTCTGACTCTCACACTGATGTATCTGATGGACAATGTCTCTCCCTCGTTCCCTTTCTTTTACCTCCCCACCCGTTCATTCTTGCTTAACACAGAGATACACTTGCACATCAGCACAAATGTTAAGCCTATCTTAAACTAATTGCTAAGTAAGAAAACAAGACAAGGTATGACAAAAATAGATGACACTAAACAGGCTCTTGGACTCGACAGATCTTCCATTCAAGATAATCTGTTTCAAAGCCGCTGGTGTATCTATTGCACAGTGCCAGGGGAACGAGCAAAACTGCATTTGCAATCACGCACTAGGACATGCATTTCTGAACTGTTCATAATTTTTGTATATAATTTAAAAATATTCCCCCAAATGCACAGATCTCAAGGGAGGTACTAAAGCTGGTCAGAAAAGTTTCATTTCCAATGTTTTCACTGTGGTCATGACATATTTAACAATTTAGCATATCCTTAAGAATTGTCTGACTAGCTCTACTGCACCTTCTCCATTTCTCTTCTGTTCTCCTTATCTGTTGCCAAGAATGATTGAAATTTATCACTTGTATTTTGGGTCTACCCTCACTTGTATCAACATATGGCTTGTGTAACAGAGAGACTGCCAGAGATCCATGGTCTCAGATTTCCAGCACCTCGTTAGAGTCTAGAAGATGAGGGGGTTGCCCAAGGTTTAGGGCATCAGTTTCATCTCTCTCACTTACAAACGTGATTGAAATTACAAGACCTTGTGCAGAAGTATTTTTCATACTAGGGTTTGGTAAATTGGCAGGTGCATGGGGACCCTCTAGGATCTTCATAATACGTGGTGTTCTATTAATGTCACAATTGGAGCTGGAAGCAATTCCTCCATTAGAGGAATTAGGTTTTTTCCTGAGCTTTATTAAGTGTTGTTAAGCAAAAACTGTACAAGTTCGTTACTTTTAATTACAAGAAGTGCAGTCATAATTATTACAACTCTTAGCAGTAACACAGCACCTACAGAAGAACATACCTAAGCATGTGCTTTTCTCTCCTGCTGACTTCTCACTTGTGAAATCTCTCTTGCTTGTACTTTGCTAACACATGTTGGTTTCCAAACAACTACCACTTGCTACCTAACCACAAAAATTATGTTATTTCAATGAGCATGATGAGGGGGTATTTTCAATACTCTCACTCAAAGAAATGGAGTAAGTAACTTCACTTTCAACTAAAACATGAATGAAAATCCCTCAATCACACTTGTCTTTCAAAGTGCTGTAATGATAGTTTTATCTTTAAGAAAGTTATTAATGCCTGTCTTCTGTAGTTAGTACATGCTGAAACATAAAACAAGACATTCATTTTCATAAGATGAAGAGGGATGCTGTCTTTAAAGGATATTTTCCCTAACATACAACATAAGTGCCATTGGATGTTTCATGTCGGGATATATTAAGGCATATTTGTACAGTACACTTGAAAAAAACACCCAAAAAAGTCACCCGTTCCCTACTCAGGCTGCATTGCGCTGTTCTGCAAATACCAAGGACTAAGACTGGTATACCTGCCAGACGCAAGGAACAGTTTTTCATTTTCTGGGTCTAGCACAGCAAACCCTACTGTCCTTCACAGCCGTCAGCGTAAGAGACACTTTCCATCACGGTCAGGGAAATCTCTGGAAACTTAGTCTTGGTTTCTAGAAGATCTGTTTAGTCACTGCTGATTACGAAGCAGCCCTAAAAGCAAACAGCATCTGGCTGGTTCTCGTGAAGCTATATTCATGTATGCGCACCCAATCTACATTGGGCTCACTGCCCATGTAACAGAGGAATTGGCTTCAGTGTTGCAATGCAGTGTACAGTTTACATCAGTATGGGAAAGTCTATACTAAGTTCATGCACCTAAATTTCCAGAAGACTCTTATCAAATCTTCACCTCCAGCAGACACCCACCTCAGCTCCCCCTTCTCCCCACACAGCATTTACAAGGTTAGGCAGTAGCCTGACATGTGCTTTGCCATTTACTGCCATACTTCCCAGCTGCTCCAGGATAGCTCTTACTGCCAGAAGATCTCCACCGTCTTAATACTACAGAGGACACTGGAATATTCCAGGGCTTCAGCGTGTTCCATTTTCCCGATACCTTAACTTCAGACAGGATATTATTTTGACATAAAGACAGCCTAGTATCCAGGCAATGCAAATATAAACTGAAGACTAAAGTAGCAATTTTATCCCCTGCTTTGCTAAGGAATATGCAAATCTGCAAATGTGAGGCTGAAGAATGCAGTTTAAATCATTATACCAGTAAATGGCATGCAGCATAATTTGCCTATGAAATAGCCAACTGAAGAGCACTGCTCCTGTAAATTAGCCCTTCACTTTTGAGCAACATTTCTGAAATGCCACAAAAAGTCTGCTAAAATATAAGAGACAGTTGACACTGAAAACTTCTAATTCTTACGGGAACTGTTCAAATTTCATTATTATTTCAAATGAAGCTCCCACATTTTTTAGGATTATTTTGAGTAAACTGAATTTGAATCCATCTAGATTTTATTACTAATAGCTATTTTGAATGGAAAGATAAAACAAAATACAGTTTTAACCAGTCTTGTTTAAAAATAAAAGCATAAAATTTACTATCTTACACCTTAAAAAATATTTTCAAATGGAATTGTATTGAGACCACCGTGTTCCTGTGGACTTTTGTTGAAATGGCATTTTCCAGCACAATAACTCCCAACATATTACAGCAGCTCTAGAAAAAGTGTAGTATAAACAGAAAAAGGCTAGTGTAATTGCTTTGTTCACAAAGGCTGCTTTGGAATGAAGGGAAACATTTAGCCATTTTCTACTATTTTAACTTCTCCATTATAGTAGTATACTGTATTCCTAGAGAACACACAAGCACTTTGTGGTTTTTCATAGATCTTAATTATCTTGTGTTTTGGGAAACATTAACAAAGAAGAGGATGCTGAAATGGGAGACAAACTATTTATATCAGACTTCTATTATTTCATCTAAGATGTTTTACACACATCTGAACTTCAAAAATCCAATGTAATCTAGACATTTCTGTCATGGCCAGGAAAAAATTTACACTTACCTTTTGCTGTTAGATCAGAATGCCACCAACTGCATAGATTAAATTCCACAAGGAACCTAAAGAAATCGTTACAGTTTTCATATTATCCTGCAGAATGTTTTCAAAACACTAAACTGGCAGTAGTTTGATACCATTAATCCGATTTTAAATAAAAGCAAAAACACAACTGAAATTCCTGTTACTAGCATAACTCTGGGATTATCAGATGCTGCTATTCTCACATTTTCACTGGGTTGTATTTTACCACTGAGAATTTATTCCGAAATTAAGCCCATCAATAAATAGTAGATTCACCTATTATTAATTTAAATTATTGATCTTATTTGAAGTGTCCATTAAAATTCTCAATGCATGGCAGCATAAAGTATTTTTACTGTTGAACTTTATTGAACATCATTTCTTCATGATGCAGGGTATTTTGACTCCTTAGTAAAATCGCATGGGATTATAACTGTTCTGGCTGCAGTACAGGAGTAGGCATAAAATACTTTCTTATATTAATTCCAGAACTAAAATAATAAAACTAATTTATTTCTAGGAGCAGAAAAGATTGATTTACTAGTGTCTAATCAACTCTAACTAGACGTGTAGAGAATGCATTTTCCCACTAAAATATATTGCAAATTACTTTGAAGAATTGACCGAAATGTGTCAGTCTATCAGTTATTGTAAGTGTAAAGAACGTGAAACCGACATCCAGTTTATCGTATGAACATGAAGCCACAATACTTATAAACACTGAAAGTTTCTGGAAATTTTTGAAGCTGTTATAGCTAGCATCAAAGTCTTATTTTAACGTGATTTCTTTCCCTGACATTTACTTTGAAAGCTGCATTTAAAATCAATCTCTGCCCTCTGGCAATAGCCATTCAGTTAATTCTTCTTAACATTTATTCCAAACTTTGATGACAGCTCTTATAATTTACAATTAAAACAAAATGACTATGAGAAAAAAATTAGTTCTGTTTCAATAAAGATAAAATTCACTTAGGTCTGCAACTGCTCTCTGATAAGAACAATAATAAAACATATAAGTTAAAAATATAAGATACATTTTAAGGCTTCCTCTTCTCCATATGATGTTTCTCTGTGATTTCTTAGGCAATGCCTCTTAAAGGCGATGTTCATTACGTATTAACTTGCAATATTAGAAGAATGAGGCCAGGTAAAAAAAATTCAGCAACATTCAGAGTACACCTTATCTGGCATATACTGTAAAAGATCCATCTTACAGAAATTCATGAAGTGACAAACAATACAGTGAATCACTAGGACAGTTTGCTATACTGACAACAGCCCACCCAAGCAGCACTAGAAACAGCAAGACATTTATGTAAAATTTAACAGTAACCACAATAATAAATTTGCTTTGTATATTGCGATCTGCTAGACTTACTAAGCAAAGACATATGGACATAAGCAAAGACCATGAATTATGTAAAAAGTGCAAACGTTCATTTATTTAGCCAAAATTTTGTCAGATTTTAAAAATGCAAAACTGGGAGGCAAAAAATTATCAAATATTACTATATTTAAAATCATATAAGAGAAGCAGTACAATGCATGTAAAAGGCACAAAGCAAAAATATTCATTAAGCATTCAAAAGTACAAATATTTGTTGATTCATACAAAAATTAATTAGGTTCTTGATAAAATTTACTTACAGGACAAGCTCAGTCATAATCCATTTTACTGCAGCAAAGAAGGCGTTATAAGGCTGAAGGGAAGCAACTCATTTAATAAAAAGGCAAAACATGCAGTATTTATATCTTAACTGAATTCTTCACATAAGGCAATGTTATAGATATTCAAATGCATGGGTAGCATGAGAAAAAGAACAATAACTTTTTCTTATGAAGGAGAAAATATTATATTGAATATCTAAATATAGAGTAATGAATTTCCCTTTTAATGTAGTTAGTAATATACACAGATTATCAATTGGAAAAGGAAAGTTTTGCAAATGATTCTTAAATATTTAACCTCTAGGGGTTCCTATTTCCCAGGCTATTGCTGGAGGAACAGCTCTGGTTGATAATATGAGCTTTTCTTAGGCTGCAGTTCACAGGCTTGCCTCTCTATAATGTAACTCTCTATTTATTACTTCAGCCTAATTAGGCCAGGAAAAGGTTCTGAAGTTTTAATTTACCTAAATGAAGTTACCTGTGTCGTATTGAAAGCCCAGTTGTAAGCACTTTAAGCCATTTTTAAGAGTCTTCCCTCCTTCCTGTATTTTGTCTGGATAATAACCAATACAGCAAATACTATGAAAATCCCATGTTTACAGTACTTCTACTGCGTTTTGAATATTTTATTTTTGAAAAGAATATCAGAAATCTGGAAAGGAATCTATCCTTATCTCACTTATTTGTGTTCGGGTCTCCTAGTTGCAAAAAAATTTGCAGACTTTATAGATTCCATATCAACAGAGTATTTTAGCACACATAAGAAACCATATTGACCTTAAGAGAACTATTCAGATATCTAAAATCATGCTTAACTGTCTTAAATCAGCACCTTGCTGAAGCAGTGCCACTTTGCCCAGCAGAAACTGGCCATTCGAAGTCTTCAGAGGCCACAAAGTGTGTTTCTGCACAGGGCTGATAACTCCTGGAGCCAATGAACTAGTGTCAGTCAGTGGCACGAAAGGCTGCAACAGCAAGCCAGCAAAATGCATAATGTCTGAGACAGTAAAGATTTTCACTTATTAAGGGCTGTCTTTTAGGAAAAAACCAAAAACTACAAGTCTTTCCTAGAGATGAACAGAAAACAAAATTTCAGCCCTGTGGGATATCTTATTTATTTTCATTCCAAATCAGAAAACCTGAAAATTCACACCCAAGTAATTAACTGTTTTTGCATACTTTTGTTTTCATAATGCAAAATGATTTAGTGTAAAATAATATATTTATTATTACTTATGAACAATACAGATTTAATGTAAAACATACTATGTATCTTTAAACTATTTTGAGAACTGAAAGAAAATTTTAAAACTCTATATCTAAATACAATTTCAACAATACAAATAGAAAATGAGAAAAACAATTTGTTTTGAAATTTTAGTGGAAAAAACATTTCATTACATTGATATAAATGCATTCTCATGAAATGTGATTTTCCTAAGACAGCCTTTCGCACTCAAAGACTATTCCTTCAAAAACTGCAGCAAAATTTTTTTTTTACACAGGAGTTTTATTCTCTCTATGTATCTACACCATCATTGACAGCCAAAGGAATTGAGCTGGGTCACTCTTATGTCACTGATACATTTGCCACAAAGTGATTCTATGGAGAGTTATTTAAGACTTGAATAAATTTAAACAAAAAAATATGCTAAACAACAAAGTATCTGGAGATCTTTTAAGAAGCAATCCTATACTGATAAAGAAATGGACCAGATGATCTATAAATCTTTTCCATTCCAAATTTATCATGTTAGTCCCACAGCTGTGATAGAATGAGGGGTCCAGCCCTGACAACTGCTTTCCATGATTTTGGCAGAATGTTGTGATAGATAGGCTTTAGTAGTCACACAGTCTTTGATGCCTATGCTCTACTTCCACACTGTTTAAAATATGAACTTTTAAAAGTTCAGTCTTGTGCCTCTTCCTGTATTTGTAAAACCAGAATTTTCAAAATTCAGGTTTGTGAACAAATACGTTGCTTATGCAGAAACTATACTGAATGCTGCCTAACAACCTGATCTATGCATACAAAACTGGGCATAAAACCAGGAAAAAAATACTTTTGAGGAACCTAGCCCTACCTGGGTTTAGTGCAAGTTCTCTTTCTGCTTTCTCTGTAGTCATGGTTATTAGAAGTGACTGAATCAACAGAAAAAGAATAAAATAACCAAAGCTCTGCCCATCTTTCATGTTGAACGTCAGAAAAATTCACTTGAGCTTTAAAGAAGAGTTTAGCTATCTATAAAAAAAAAAAAGAAAAAACATGCTCGCCATATCTCCCACAACAGTTGCAGAGTTTTTTTCTCTGAAAACACAGCATGGACAAAAATTGGAATGGAAAATCTCTTGGATTATATTTCACTTGTAAGAAATTATTCAGCTCCACATGCTGGGTGCTTATGCAAACTGAGCTGTGCCCCCAAGCCTTGGGATGGAAGGTTGTTGCTAACAGTTTTAATATATTTTTTAAATTTTCATGCAAATGTGATTCACAGCATCCTGTTCTATTTCACTGACAATTTAATTCTCATTGCACACGCTGGTACTTATGTCAAGATAGTCTTTTTTCAGGTTCAGGTTTTAGCAGATAACAGCCTGATAAGTGCAGTAAATCCAAATTTGCAGGTATTCGAAAAACAGAGAGTCATGTGAATATGTAAATGGAAACATCCCAAAATGCATATGATTATTAAACAAAGCACAGAAGCTATTTAGATATTTGGAAGCTGCCAGAACTTGGATATTTACTCAACAGTTTAACTATGTGTGCGTTTATTTTTTCTAGCTAGACCCTGTGCATATAAAATACTATCAGATAATTTTTCCAGACTGGTAAAATTGCTAGCATTTTACTGCTGTCTTTACATAAGAATTTTTCATGCTAACACTGTCATATATTTGTTAAAACAGTTCCCTTTTAGTATGCAAAAACTACACTTTATCCAACACCTTATCAGTTCTGATAGATTATTATAGTAATCAGTAAAACATATACACAACTATAAAATACCTTTGGGGTTATTACCTAGAAATATGATTTAGCAAGAAGGAAGTGTTGCCCTTGCAAACTGGGCTTGAGTCTAATCAGGCCTTGGAGATAGACAGGGTTTGTATTCAGATCTCATTGCAAGACATTCAATTCAATGCATTGAAATTCTACTTTAAAAAACATCTTCTTCAAATACTGAGGAAACAAAATGTGTTAAAATCACTGACTTGTATGCCTCGCCAATGAGCCAATCTTTTCACATAAAAAAAAAGACATCTCAATTTTTAATTTGAATTGCATTTCTCTGTGTGTGTTTACATACAATAAAGGCATATGTGATTCCAGTCCCCCAAACAAAGCACAATCTATAGCCAAATTTACAAAATCCTAAGAAGGAGGATTCATGTTGTGCAAAGAGCATTCTGACAGAACCTCAGAAATGGTGGCCCAGTGTTAAAAACAAATGCGGAAGTATTTAACTTGAAAATGCTTAACACTGCATTTGTTGATAATGAACCATTCGTTGTATGCACTAGGATAAACACAAGAGCTGTAAGCATTCCAAATCAAAATAATGGGCTTACAATGGCCATGAGATATTTGCAACAATTTTCTTTGATGATTGCATGGAAAGGTGCTCAGAAAATTTACTATACTTACGTCCAGTAAGCTATGGGCACTGTCGCTACTCTCTTTGTTTGTTCTACACATGGCCTGGTAGTCATAAAGTGTAATTCTACAGAGAAGAACAGAAAACTGCTTGACTAAAAGAAGAAAACAGAGTGGAATAAAAAGGATGATATGGAACAGTCGGCCCACAAAGTAGACAGGAAAATAAAAACTGTAACAGCAGCAGGGAAAAGAGGGAAAGTGATCATTAAAATACAGATTACACAAAGGAGAATAAAGGTAAGAAACGCTATGAAAACTTTGTAAGGATTTTATCAGACTACAGAACAAAGCAAAAGCATAACTGGGAGAAAACAGGGAAGATACACATACAGTGTAACACACAATGGTATAAACAATGCAAGGAGGAGGAGAATACACATTCAACATGATGCTTAAACAATTGGTTCTGGACCAAGATCAGCACATTTAGCCCCATGAAAGTGAAAGAACCTATGCATTTGAGGGGCTTCTCACAACAGACGACTCTTGAACTCCAGTAAAAGCAGAAAAACACTTCTACAGTTCTAGCATCTCAGAGCACAACTAGTTTGTAAAAACATGGTGATGTTTCCCAAAGAGAGAGGTGGGATTTCAGTGTATTGACAGTACAGATAATTGAAGCAGGATGGGTTTACTTTTGCTTCTTTTCATAAGGGCAAGAAATTCCGTGTCAGGTACCTACTGCAATAAACATATGCTAGAAGCCTCCTCAGATGCATAGTAAACAGGGACATTTCTTTCTGCTTGTGATTTTACACATCATTGATACACTTCAGAGATCTAAATGTAAAATCCAGAACTCAGAGATAGTATATGGAATTGTGATTATTTCTCTAAATCTGTCTGTCCATAGAACAATTCATTGACTATATCCATCCACATAAAAAACATTTAACATCTATAGCAGATGTAAAGAATCTTTAGCTGGTAAGTTGCAACAAATGTATATATATAAAAGTTACTAGTACTATTTGAACATATCCATTTGACTGTTGCATCATCAGAGGGACAAGGGAACACAATTAGACGTAGATGGTTCATAGATGTATGAGATGGGACTTCAACGTTTTGCAATGTGTGCCTTGCTTCTAAGTGAAGAGGAAAGGAGAGCACACAAATTCAACTACGCAAAAGATGTCCCAGAAGCTGCCAAAACCAGGTCATGAAATGCATTCAGCATCACCATGAGGCATTCTGCACTGCATGCCATGAAACGTTGCAACCTGCACCAATAAAATATTGTAATCCATTGTGGCAGAAACTGTACATAATTTTTCTGATCTATTTTTGTGACAGCAACCATCACTAAAAGCTTCTTTATTATGCCTATATTTTCTTTTTGGCTTACAGGCAAAGTATCTAATATATTGAATCTCGCAGCTTCAACTAAACATTTAGTACATGGTCATATTGTTGACATTATTAATTTTATCTTATATTCATAATAGAAATGGCTAGAAAGCCATTGTTTTGTGGACTGGCAGAGAGAGGCACATGGTAGACAAACGCATAACTAGAGACCTAAACATGGGTGTAAGTTGAACACTGACCATCTTTGGCAGAATCACGCCCACAGCCAGATCCGCGCACACAGATCTGCCAAGACAAACAGAGCAGTACATGGTGTAAGCCGTGCTGCCTGTATGGCATGCAGTAATACACCGCTTTCCCTAGCTGCTTTTTTTCCGTTATTTTTTCCCCCCTTTAACCATGGTCAGAATCCAGCCCCTGTAAGGTAGTCTCTACAGCTCAGCCTTTCCAGTTTTGATTGGCTTGACTATTTTATTCCTCTAGATCCAAGGACCATGTTGCGTGTCCACTTGGACCTCCTAGTGATGGTGGCAAGTGATAAGTGCACAGACAAGGGCAGTTTACAGATGTTAATGTGCTCTCTGCAGAGTAGTCAAGGGATTCTGTATGGATGAAATGGTCCCATCCTGCTTCATTCAGTACCCAGTGTTACCAGTGGAATAGCGTTCAGTTTTGTCTTTATTCTACATAAATGTTTTTTCAATATAATAAGTTTGGTGACTGTGTTTGGTGTTTGAAAGTGCAATCAATTTTTCAGCTTTCAATTTCATACACCAGAACTGCTTGGTCAACCTGTGGTCTTCATTACTCTGCTCAGAAATGTTAATCAAATACTATTATAGCGTGTCATGTGGAACATCTGTTATAATTTGAACTTCACTTTAAATACTGGAAAAATCCCTTCCCCTCCTCAATATTTGGACTTGTATTACATTTCTTATGTAATCATTAAATTGTAATAGATGTAATAGTTTCTTTAAATGCTCAAAGATAAGAAGTAATTAATAGATTGAAATATGTACTCACACAGATAATCAGAAATATAATTAATATTACGCCCCAACATGCTAGACTATATTTTTTGTAGATGGTCTTGTTGTATTATAGGGAGCATACACCAATCTAAGATTGTATTATGAGCAAGAGGAACAAAAATGTTATAATGTATGTAGTTAAAAAAATCCTTAATTTAACAGGGGAAGAAATACTAAACTTTAGAGTGATGGCAGAGCGGAAGAGTTGTAATAAACAACCTCAAAAATCATTGCAGAACACTGCAAAATCATTGTTTGGAAATGCTTGAATATCATCTGTGGATGATATTATAATGAGTTTAGTTTTAGTAAATATATTTGAAGGTGTTTCCAGTGTGAAGATTCTGGTTCAAGAATAAAGTAGAAAAGAGATAATGTATCCAGGTTAAAAAAAAAAAAAAAACAAAAAAAAATCCTTAGAAATGTACATGGCAGACATACATTTCTTAACAAAAGCCTGGAATGAGTTCTGTTTCTTGAACAATGTATGCCCATCTCAGTAACTTTCCAAGTGGGCAGGTTCAACACCCATCTGAAAGTTCCTAAAGATGATTCAAACAACTGTAACACAGGATGTGCAAAATATACCAGCAAAACATTATCACCAAATGATCTTAAAAGACCTGATTCTTCCACACTAAAATCAAATAGGCATTTTGTAATACACTTTAAAGGTCAGTCTATGAAGCCCATAACTGTGCTGAAATTGGAACACTGCAACATACTGAATCATTTCTGGGCTCTCTGTCACTATAAGCTCAGTATAAACGGGTTCCAAGGCATTCACAAATTCAAATCCAGTTTTGTTTTGGTTTTATTCTTGTAAATGTACTAGGAAGGTAAAAGTCTTCCAGCCCTATTCTTTATAAAGGGTACTAGAGTATTTGTAGTCAAAACAGTGGCCTAAGACACTGTGGTGCTCCTGTGTTCAGGTGTCATTTACAGAGTGTTATTTTATTGCCAATGTCTTTCTGAGATTTTAGAAAATAAGCTTTCTTCTCACTCAGACTTAACTCACTGTTGCAGAAAGTCTTCCAGATTGCCCTTTTTGAAGTTATTGTGTTACAGTTTTAAATAACTGTTTGCAGCTAACCATATCCTGTTCAACTGACTATAGTTAGTGAACCTAATTGCCTGCTTCCCACAATCCAGTTTTAAGTCCATCTAGATGCCCAAGTCCATGCTATGTGTTACAGCACCTCACAGAAGAGCTTTGCTGTTGCTACGGATGACGTGCTTGAAACTTTCTGACATCACTGTGATGTTAACTGCCCTTATTTCCAAACCTGGTCACTGAAGTCTACACAGCAATTGTTTTCATTATCAGTCATAGGACAAAAATGGACTATGTACAATCATCTTTAACTAATGGAAAATAACAAAGCCTAAATATGCACCTCCGTCGTATATAACTTTAGAGGCCAAATACATTTTAGTAAAAACCTTTTTATTGTCCATTTCTTGATACAGTAAATTCCAGCCCTGTACTTTGTGATGTAGTTATAATTAAGTATGAATCTGGTTCAAAAAAATTAAACTTCTAAGACCTACCAGCAGCACAGCCCATATTAACAGATGTACTTTATTGCTTTCAGCTAGATTTTCAGCACACCTCTGAATTTCTGCTTGGTAGTGTAAAATGGCCTCAGTGACAATCATAACAGCTGAAAGATCTTCAATGTATAAAATTTCAAACGTTTTGCCACCAGTTCAAGAGTTGGGGATTTTCATGTAAAGTGTAGGAATAACAACCTTCTTACCATGGAAGTAAATGTCAAGTTCATAAAAAAACCAAAACACAAAGGAAGAAGTGCTCCAAAGAATCAAGCAAAGAAAGCCAATAACACAGGACACCCTAATTATAGACACTATGCTTTAACTCAGTAGTCTACGTAAAAATTAATGGTGACTACAGCTCACTTGTAGTGGAAAGACGTTCATTAACTCAGACATCAGATACGCAGCCTGTCTGGCATTCTCGCAAGGAGGGGAAGGAGGCACAGTGTTGAATAGTATGAAGAGTAAACAAGTTTCTAAAGTCTAGAGAGGGTCCTTGTGGGGAGGAAGCAGGATGCTGTAAGAAATCCCGTACTGTTGCTGCTCTGGCTTTCCCACCTCCATTGACAGACAGATTATTAGTGTCCAGAAGCTGTCAGACTAATACCTTTCACCACCAAGAAAATCAATGAAAAGCATAAAAATAAATTACAGCAGTTTGACAAAACAAACTTGTCATCACATATCTTTGCCTTTATTGTTCAGCTATTCCCAATTGTCAAGGTGCTCCAAAGCATAACATGTATAAAAGCTACAACTCAACCTGTATTTCCAGCATTCAGAATGACAACTGATTTACATAGCACTCATGCCTGCATTTCTTCCATAAGCAGGTAAAATGATTCCCATATATTAACACACTGCATTAAATTAGTGGTAATATTTATAGAGATATAAACACTAAAAATGCCCAAACTCAGTTTTAAGACATTAATTTTAGATGTCACATGGACAAAGTATGAGCAGAAAACATACCATGCAGCAGTGCAGGAGTTTCAGAGCACAGGTACCAGATACACATCTGGTAAATGCAAAAAAAAAAAAAAAAAAAAAAATCAGAACAGGGCTCTTCTTGTTGGTAAGGACAAGAAGGAAGTGACAGATATTATTTGGTTCTTTTGTACCTACATGTAAACCTGCACCAGATAGTCTTCTATATTGTTGCCTTTCTGACAGCTATTTTGTTGACGAAAATGGAATGTCATTCTTCAGGGCAGTATAATTACTTATTATTCATTTAGGAATTGAAGATTAAGGGTGCAGGCCTCATACATGCTCTGCAGTGCACGACAGCTAATACGGAAGATGACTACTGGAAACAGTCTGCTCATTTTCCTATCTTGAATGTCTTCTGCCTGCCCATACAAAAAATGCCTATTCATCTACCTGACTGTGTTTTGTGGTATTTATGCCATAACCATAGGGTATATTCTGAGTTTACTTTTTCTTTTACTAAATAAATCATCACTAAAGATAGGGAAATTTTTTATAATATAAGAACTGCTACATTGCAGAATTGCTTCACCACTGTTGCATTTGTCTAATACCAAATCCACTAACTCCAGTTTGAATTGTTCCTTCAGTCTCTCGCTGGTCTTTTCCAAAGTATACACCTATATTCAGAAACTGCCAAATTAATAGAAGGTCAAATCGATGACTGTAAAAATCCACATGAAAAGAAACACAATTTTAAAATATGTGTCCATTTAACACCTTCACCAAAAATTCAAGAATATTTTATTAAAATGAACGCTTAAATAAGAAAGAGTGGCCTAAACTAAACACAAAAATAGCCTTCATTTGGAGGTTGTGCTGCCTCAGTGGAAATTAGAGTCCTGTTGGTGAGCAACTAGTTACTGTTTTCATGATCTGGCTTTAAGAACATTCTACTCTTTGCAAGTAGCTTCATGTAGAGTTCTGAATTTTTTTATAATCTTATAACCTGGAGGCAAAACACTTGCTAGGCTTCGTTTATAAAGCAAATCAAGACAGAGAGATGAAAGTGTGGCTCTATGTGCATGCATTTGGAGAACACAGGTGAAGGATTTGGACTGTACCGTGCCATAAGGGCACAGAGAGCATGCATTATTCGCTAGGAAGCATGTGAGTAAAGATAAAGAAACAGAGCAAGAAAAACTGAGAAATGAGAGAAGCTCTCAATGCAACAAGAACTTATTAGACTGAACCTTAGCATCTAGGAAAGCCAGAATTCAGGGGTGCACCATTTCAGTCATATATTCTGACAACATGATTAAATACCAAAGCATACATTCCTCCTTCAGAGGCCGAGAGGATGCCTGGTGGAAGCAGAACTGCTAGGAGGAAATGATGCTGCTTCCATATTTGTCTTCCAGAATTGCTTAGTTTTCCTCCTACTGCAAAGGGTGAAAGTGTTTTGAAGTCAAGAGATATTTCATTTTCTTTTATAGGTTTATTAAGTTCATTTCTTTGGGGATCTTGTTGCTTTCACAGCCCTTAATTTTTTGGATGTTAATGTGTTTTTTTAGATTTTCATGGTTTGAGCAGTTGAATCTATTTTTTTCCACTGTTTTTATGTAATCAAAGTGCTGAGGAAACTATAAAGAAACTTTTTTCTAAGCTATGTGAAGCAGATACTTTTCCATAAGCACATCCTAATTTATTTAATAATGAATTTAAATTATATTTAAATTATTCAACTGTGTGCAATATTCAGGGTATAAGATAAACATAATTTTGCTAAATGAAATCATAGAACATGTCACGTTGCTGTGAAGGCACTGATATAATTTTTCTCCCTAAATATAAAACCCATAAACTAAGAAAATATACATACATACATATGTACACATTATTCAAAAGAAGTACTGAGTTTAAAGAAATTGAGGAGGGAAGGAGGTATTTAAGTTCACTTTAAAAAATAAACAGCGAACACAAAAATTGAATTTCGTCCTGCTGCAGGTTGAAAAGAAATATAGTCAGCAGCAAACAACCTCCTTTTGTTTAACACTTCCAGCTCAATCCTAAAAAGAACTTCTATATCCCTCCAAATCAGTGGTAGCCAAGAGAAGGCACAAAGGGTTATTTCATTCTTTTTGCCGACAGAGAGTCTGAAAGCTGGTGTGAATCAGCGAGGTGGTAGCACACATCTGCACTGCCACTCAGATTTTTGGTGCAAAATGAAGAAAGGACTCCTACCCCACAGGTTGTGGGGATGTTAGTGAACTCTTCTGCAGTGAAGATCAGGCACCGTAGAACCTTCTAAACTGAACAAAAAAGGAGCAAGACCAGATCAAACAGGGCAAAATTATATAACTCACTTGCTGGATGGTAGATGCCATGTAAGAAGCAAACGGCAAGAAAGGAAGGCTCTGGATATTATCAGAATGAAATGCTAATGAGCTTGATCTCTGATTTTGTCTCCGTGGCAAGAGCAGCAATGATAAACATAATGCATGCAATATCTATACATTGTTGTGCTTTCAGGGAAATGGTACTGGTAACAGATTTTGCCACTGCGTCAATTCAGTGCTTTTTTTTCCTCTTCTTCTTATTCCATATAAAATAAATTTTGGAAGAGCAAAATACAACCCCACCCAAAAAAATTAGTAATCTTAAAAATATAATGTCTAACTATTTTTCATGAGAGCCAACAAAGATTTCTTCTTCATATTGCTGGAATAAATGATTTTAAAGGCCTCATCTAGCACAGCTCAAAGACAGTTGGGTTTTTTTGTGGTTTTTTTTTTTTTTTTGGTTGCTGCACAGAGCTATCTGCTCTACAGCAGGAAAAGCAGGTGGCTCATTTAGTGTAATTATACCACTTTGATTCTCTCCCATTTTTAACTGATTGGCAATGGCCAGTTTATTGTGTTTAAATAATCGGCTCATTGTGTTTACATTTTCTTTAGCATACAGCTCAGTTGCACTGAGCTAGTGGCTTCATTATCTGTAACTCCCTCGGAGCTCAAAACCAGCAAAATCATAAGCCAGTGATCCACGCCAAATTGGCGCCCACCGCAGTTTAGATGGAATACTCGAGCCATGCAGCCTTTGTTTCCTCAATGGTGGTGCCTACTACCATTGATTGTTCAGTAGATAAACTGTTTGAAATGCTTTGGTAGGCAGGACAAAACAAATTGGGACAAATTAAAGCATTATCCCTTGATTTTGACTGTATGTTTTTGTTTGCATTAAATAAAATGCTTCGTTCTCTTGTATAAGCAGATCTTTTCATTGTAGAACCCATTCTATAAATATGTATTACTTCACTTCCTTTTACAACATATGTTAAGAATGCAGTGCTAAACACAAAAACGTTGCCACCCTCAAAACCTAGGATTTGGGATGATTCAGGGAGTGCTAGATCTTTCTATTTCAGGTCAGTCATTTACTGGAAGCAGTATTCAGCTATAACGTGTGGAGGCAGCACAGAAAGCTTTCTGCCTATAAGACAGCCAGTTTACCATGGAAGCACACAAACCATCTGTTTTGAGAGCCTCTGCATACACCCTCACATATAATAACTAAATTTAGTGGTTGATGGGACCAGTGACATGTCTTTTTTTTATTTTTTTGTACTAGAAATGCACAAGAAAATAGAAGGGAAAAGTATAATATATATAGTCCGCACTTCTCTCATGCTATAAGAAGTCAAGGGGGTAAGGAACAGTTCTATAGGCTGTGTGAAAGCCATGAAGACTCCAGCGTGGAGTTACAGGTTAAAGCAAAAAGCTCTTTCTTACTTCCCCAGGATGCATAATTTGTTTCAAAGGACAACACATAAAATCACTATTAGTTTTTATTGTCATCATGATAGTAAGACCAGGTCAATAGTGACAACAATGTTCAAAGGTGAGTTAGGACGTGAATGAAAATGAATTACTGGCAGAACACTCTTTCCCTTTAACAGTAGGGCATTTTGCACGACCTAGTTTGAGCAATCTCCAACTTTTTACAGGTCAAAATATTTAATGTTGCATCAAAGATTTGTTTTAGAGCCATTTAAAATTGTTCAGTAGTAGATACGGCCCAATCCCTTTTCCACTTGAGCACAGAGGGAACAGGAAAGGCACACAGTTTTAGCATCGTAGTCAAATAAACTGTTCTTTTAACGAGAAACTCACTGTAGGCTGTCTCCAATACTCATAACATTCAACGTGCATGGCATTGAGTTACACACAGATCATATGGAAAAGAGGTATAATGAGAATCCAGTCACGCTGACAGTCTTGGCCTTCTTTTATATGACTTTGGGGTTGTTTTATTTCATTTCGTTGTTGCAACATTTTTTAAGAGATAGAAAGTCGAGCTAATTCTTACCTCTTAAAAGAGCCCATTGTTAGTAACTTGTTCATCACAGCCCCTTCAACCTCCCCAAAAAAGTAACCAGTCTGTAAGGGGAAAATGCAAGAAATTACCGGAAGTGTAGATAAATGCAAAACAACATTGGATGCAATTTAAACTGGCATATTCCAGGATCTGACAAGAGTGGCTTTGACAGTTACACAGATAGGTTTTCAAGACTACTGCTACATAAAAACTGAAGAGGACTGTCATGGCAAGTTATAGGGATTACGTTATTACCCCTGAGCAGATGTGAGGGCTTATACAATATATTGAGGTACATTATATAACATCTAATATCAGAAATAAAAGCCTTTCAAACCTAAAGCTTGTAAAGAAAACACACTAATCTGATCACAAACCCTTGTGATTAAATGTTACTCAAAAACCCATATAAACAGGTTGTGAGAGGATTTCATAAACAGTCATAAAAAAGCATTGTTTATAATTCCTGCATGACCTGTTTAAGGAGCTGGAACAGTACATTTCATCAGTCCTATAAATTTTAACTCCATTCAGAGTCATTTCATACTTAAAACCACTCAGCCTGATGAATTACTCATTTTGTCCTTGTTCAGTAAATGTGGACTAATAAAAATAAATCTCTGTTGAGAATTCATAACATTCATGTTATGAATCTGGTATGTAGCATGGAAGTGACTCCATCATCCACAGCCATTCGTATGACATTGGAAAACCTTGCATGTACAGCGTTTTTCTAGCTTGGGAAGACATTTTTTTATTTTAGAGCCTCAACTCCCAGAGGGATTTGGTACGTTCCCTGCATTGTTTAAAGGAAGAAATCCCACAATTTATGGGGGGGAAAGGGCACTACACTCTCAAATTGCATGGATTCCATAGGTTTTGTATGAACTAAACCCCAATTCCATTACAAGGAACTTAGCTGACCTCAAGTATGCACCTGGGAGTTCGCAGGCAGAAAAGTTACAGCCCTAGCCAAAAAAAGGCATTCCTCCACCTAAAAAGCAAGTATTTCCCTTTTTTTTTTCCACTCAGGGGAAACTTGGAACATTTTCCAAAACATGCGGGTGTGTAAAGTCTCCCAGAAACAAGAGGAACATTTGTAGCTTATATGACTAAAACTACTAGCTTCAATGGCCCTAGCTGACTGATGAGGAAAGATTATCTTAACTATTGGAGAAGCAGTCAATGTCAAAAAGCCCAAACCATAAATGACTAGTCTAACCTTAGATAGTAATAAACCTGATTTATCAAGTTGTGTTTCATTCTTATAAAGACATTTCAGTGACAGTTCTCTCCACAAAAGCTCCATTTGTAAATGCTAGTTCTCCCCCAAAGCAGTAACATCTAGACTATCATTACTTTTTAATACATTAGAATTTAGTTGTAATTCAGATGAAGAATTACACTGCCCCTGAACAAGATTCTTAGAGTAGTGCAGGTCCTTTTTGGAAAGTCCATAGAAAAGCAGTGCTGAAGCAACCCCAGACAGTCAAGTAATAGATAATGCTTCATCCCACTTCCCTACCTCTTCCTCTATCGCCAATAAATATAGAATGTATATGTACATACACACATAAATAAACATATACTATTATAAGTATAATAATATTACTCTAGCATTATATAAATATAGAGACAACTTTACTGTCCATCTTAGGCTTACGTCTATATCAGTAACTGTTGAGTTTCACAGCAGCTAAGCTATTTTTGAGGAGCTACCAGTGCTAAATACAGTATCACAGTATCACAGTATCGTCAGGGTTGGAAGGGACCTCTGGAAATCATCTAGTCACAGCAGGGACACCTACAGCAGTTGCACAGGACGGCGTCCAGGTGGGTTTTGAATGTCTCCAGTGTGGGAGACTCCCCCACCTCTCTGGGCAGCCTGTGCCAGTGCTCTGCCACCCTCAAAGAAATGAAGTTCCTCCTCATGTTGAGATGGAACTTCCTGTGTTCCAGTTTGTGCCCGTTACCTCTAGTCCTGTCACTGGGCACCACTGAAAAAAGACTGTTCCCATCTACCTGGCACCCTCCCCTTAAGTGCTTATAAGTATTGATAAGATTCCCCCCTCAGTCTTCTTTTTTCTAGACTAAAAGCCCCAAGTCCCTGAGCCTTTCCTCATAAGAAAGATGCTCCAGTCCCCTAATCATCTTAGTAGCTCTTTGCTGGACCCTCTCCAGCAGTTCCCTGTCCTTCTTGACCCGGGGAGACCAGAACTGGACACAATACTCCAGATGCGGCCTCACCAGGGCAGAGTAGAGGGGGAGGATGACCTCCCTCGACCTGCTGGCCACACTCTTCTTGATACACCCCAGGATGCCATTGGCCTTCTTGGCCACCAGGGCACATTGCTGGCTCATGGTCATCCTGTTGGCCACCAGGACTCCCAGGTCCTTTTCCATGCAGCTGCTCTCCAGGAGGTCAGCCCCCAACCTGTACTGATGCATGGGGTTATTCCTCCCCAGATGCAGTACCCCACACTTGCCTTTATTGAACTTCATCAGGCTTTTTTCTGCCCAACTCTCCAGCCTGTCCAGGTCACGTTGTATGGCAGCACAACCTTCCAGCGTGTCAGTCACCCCTCCCAGTTTTGTATCATCAGCAAACTCATTGATGGTACACTCTATCCCTTCATCCAGGTCATTGATGAATATATTGAACAGGACTGGACCCAGTACTGAGCCCTGAGGGACACCACTAGTTACTGGCCTCCAACTGGACTCTGCACCACTAACCACAAACCTCTGAGCTCTGTCTGTCAGCCACTGTTCAATCCACCCCACTGTCCATTCATCCAACCCACACTTCCTAAGCTTGCCTGTGTGGATGATGTGGGAGAGAGTGTCGAAAGCCTTGCTGAAGTCAAGGTAGACAACATCCACTGCCCTCCCCTCAGCCACCCATCCAGTCACGCCATCATAGAAGGCTATCAGATTAGTCAGACATGACTTCCTCTTGGTGAATCCATGTTGACTACTTCTGATAACCTTCTTTTCCTCCAGATGCTTGGAGATGATGCCCAGAACAAGCTGTTCCATCATCTTTCCAGGGATGGAGGTGAGGCTGACCGGCCTGTAGTTTCCCGGGTCATCCTTCTTGCCCTTCTTGAAGACTGGAGTGACATTGGCTTTCCTCCAGTCCTCAGGCACCTCACCTGTTCTCCAGGACCTTTCAAAGATCATGGAGAGTGGCCCAGCAATGACTTCTGATAGCTCCCTCAACACTCGCGGGTGGATCCCATCAGGTCCCATGGACTTGTGGGTGTCCAGTTTACTTAATTGTTCTCTAACTTGTTCCTCTTCAACCAAGGGAAAGTTTTGCTTCCTCCAGACTTTCTCTGTTACTTGCAAAGTCTGGGACTCCTGAGAGTTGGCCCGAGCAGTGAAGACAGAAGCAAAGAAGGCATTCAGCAACTCCGCCTTCTCTGCATCATCCGTCACCACAGCACCCATCTCGTTCAAGAGCGGGCCCACATTTTCCCTGGGTTTCCTTTTGCCTCCTATATACTTAAAGAAACCTTTCCTATTGGTCTTGATATCCCTCGCCAGGTTCAATTCCAAAGCTGACTTGGCTTTTCTCGTTTCTTCCCTGCATACCCTGACAGCATTCTTATACTCATCCCAAGCCATCAGCCCCCTTTTCCACATCTTGTAAACTCCCTTCTTCCACCTGAGCTTTTTCTGAAGATCCCTGCTCAGCCATGCAGGTCTCCTTCCCTTGCCCAATTTCTTGCACTTCGGGATGCACCTGTCCCGAGCTTGGAGGAGCTGATACTTGAATATCAGCCAGCTCTCTTGAGCCCCCTTACCCTCTAGAGCCCTCTCCCATTTGATTTCTCCCATCAATTTCTTGAAGAGATCAAAGTTAGCCCTCCTGAAGTCTATTGTTTCCACCCTACTTATCATTTTGTGCATACAATACGGCAGAACCAGGTACGCCAGGTATGGCAGAACTGCCCATTTGTCTTATTCCATGAAATGGTAGGAAGGTTTTCTCCCTATATGCTTTAGGAAGCAGCGGCATTGGAGCAAGAGTCCGCAGATCTTGCCCGTGGGGGTTCCCTGAGCTTCCAGCAGCACTGTGTGATTCTCAGCTGTTTTTCTCCTTGCCCAGGAAAGAGACACACAAGCATAAGCTTTGGACTCATATATGCTGGATGCTGTACCAATCCATGGGCAGGAACAGACATTGCTCCAAAGACCTGAAAAACTAGGTCATAACACATTTCTAGTTCTGGGCCAACAGTTGTCCATACAATATTCTTCATGGAAATATGTAATGCCAAGTATCAGGTAACATACCAAAGGAAAAATCTCTTCCTAATAATATTTACTGACTGTAGCCAACTATCAACTAGCAAATCAGTTACACGAGTCACAATTAAGTACATGTGAATAACAACAACAACAGGAGGAATAATGAGATAAAAATGTTTGAAATGTATCAAGATTATTCTATAATGAGTGTTTTTCCTACGTCATTGCTCAACCAAGTAGAAAATACAGATTTGATAGAAAGATAGATATGGGGGGGAAAACCATACAGCTGCTTCTAACAACACACAGTCAATATTTAAGCAATATAACATTTTTAGTTCATATGGGATGGAAGCAATAAATATAATAAAGTAAACCAAAATCAATTCCGGTGTTTGGTTTTGCATATAAGAACATGAAGAAGGACTACTGCATTACACAGTACAGCATGCTTAACAGTTAATGCTCTAGTACACATTGGAAGGATAATAGTTTCAGAAAACTTGTATTTTCGTTTTTTATTACTTGCTAATAGACTTTTCAAAGTCTCAACCAAAATGGAGCAAGGAAGAGAGGGATCACAAGGAAACGTGCAATTACTTTTGCGCTATGCAAAGGTGAAAAGTCACCCAGAAGCTCTTTCTGATAGCTGTTTCTCAGTAACCAACCCAGTCACAACAAATTTAATTCATCGGAGGGCTAAGTAGGAGTGTGGATATTCCTATTCACAATCCCAACACATAAAAGAAATTCAACTTCAGCCAGTTCTGGCATAATAGGGGCACTATCCAAAAGTTAATGAGAATGGTGGTGGTTTCTTCATAAGGTTTCCCGAATTGACCAATTGTACGTTTATTTTTCCATATTTTTTTCCACAAAGTCAAAGCTAATTAATGTTTTAAATTATCTTCTCATTAATCATGATCCTTGTCCTCTCTGTTTTGATGCTGAGTGCTCAGTTTTAATCCTTCAATGACTGTAATCCACTTCACAAAACAAACTCCTCAGCTAACAGCTCTGTAAAATTTCATTATCTCAAGTTTGAAAATAAAAAGCTCTATGTCCCCAGCGTCGTCACTCCCTCCCCAATCTTTCCATGTGGCAAAAATACCACAGGGAATCTTTTTTCTTGGGGTAAAAATGTTTTACAGAAGACAGACACTTCTGCAGCAAAAAAAGCCCTTTAAGAGAACACTTATGACTTTGAGAGCAGACCCTGCCCCAATGGGAGACCGAAACTGAGCTCCTGTGAGAAACAACTTACATTCTTCGTCAAAGGATTTTTTTTTTTTAATTTTATGCTACTAATTCCTTAACATTTTAAGATAGCGGCCTATTTAAAAAACAAGTTACTATATAAATGTGTTATGTGAGAAGATTGAATGAAAATCGTTCACTTACCTGTCTATAGTCTTCAGACACTAAAATAAATCCATTATTATCTATTAGGTAACAGTTGATTGCCTGAAAAATAATAAAATACAAATTTAATTTTTTATTTTAGGATATAGCAGTAATTACTTACTTTACTTTAATTCCAAGTGACTTATAAATGGGTAAAGACTTCACGTTGTTATAACGGCTTACATAACTTCTAAGTTAATGCAGTCTCAACTTATGGGATGTTATCTGATTTAAATTTCTATGCATTTGATGCAAAACAAAACAAAGATGTGTACAGAAAGGGAGGATATAATATAATTATAAACAAATATAAAAAGAACAACGTCAATGTTTTTATAACCAATTCTTAAAAGTTTTCCTTATAACTAAGTTTCCAAAGGCATAGAACTTTGTTGCTCCTGATGGCTTCTCCTGTGTTTGGAGAAAAACATCAGCACAATGTCATTTACCCTAATGATGTATTAATGAAAACACAGTGTCAGCCTGGAGGACCAACAGGGGACCAGGTAATATTTTTTAATTTGTTCATTGGGGGATGGGACCAAAAACTTCTGTAAAAGAGGTCCCACAGGTCTCCTAAAGCTTTTCAAACTGTGTTTTTAATTGGGAACTGGATTTAGAGGTAGGACTGTTAGCTTTTCGTAGGTCAGACATATAAACTGTATAAAACAAGGTAAACCCAAATCAGTGCTTCCCTCCATACATGCATGCACTACTTTAACCTCAAGTGAATTACTTGCTACGGGCAAAGTTTTAATTACTGCGCTTCAGAGTTTAAACATAAGGTTCAACTCAAACCTTTATATAACTCAGTTTCTCTTCAGTATTGGTAAAAGCCTACCTCAGCATTAAATCTTTAACATATTTCTCTTGTTGATTTAAATGAGCAGACATTTTATCATTGTTTCTTGAATTTTATGTGACATTTATGTAAAAGAAAAAAAAAAAAAGATGTCTTCCAATATAGGAATCATCACGGCTTTGGTTTTAATTCACAACCTCTCCTGTTGCAAATGGGCTGCACACAGACATGATTAAATACGCTTTCTGCTATACTCTGCACATCCAGCCAAATCTCTCCGCGGTTTTAGAGAGGAAAGCAGTTCCATGCAGTAGTATTTGTGCAAGATGTTGTTAAAATGCAGTCTGATTTTTCAAGAGATGCTTAGATGTGTCTGATTCTCATTCCAGCCACATATTAGGACTGTTCTGAGGGGCTGAAGAAGAGGAGAGATTTGCAGAAATGCTAGCTTGCAGTTTAGTGTTTAAAAAAGCAAAAAGGCCAAATCGAGCAAAAGTTTGGAATGAACATCATTTCCTAATGCAAATGCACAATATTCATTCTAATAGGGGAACCTAAGCTACAGACACCCACAGTGACAGAAAACCTGTCAAAAAGGAAGTTGAAACAACTCATTTCCAACCTTTGATCTGCTAGAAAGCCAAAAATTGGCAAATGCAATGTGAAAAGCTGATGATGCTGGCAAAGAATTGAGTAGAGCTAATGCATTCAGAAGAGGCAGCTACTTAACCTCAATGGTGTGTGAAGGGTGGAATTTCAGAAGTAGACTGTAACATCAGAACACTGCTCTCCCCAAAGTCAATCATAAACCTCCCACTAACTTTATTAGGAGAGGAGCTAAATCAACAAAGAGCTCTTTGGAGGATACATATTTGCAGTCCTCATGCATGAAAGATTAATCTAAAGATAGTCCTTCAGAAGCAATATTTCTCCACAGTATAGAAAATAAATAAAAGTAGTTATGCTGGGCAAGAAAGAGTGTAGGCTTAATTTCATAGTTTATGGATTGTACGCAGTTGGGAAAACACTGCCTCGATTCAAGAATCAGTGGCCATATCTCAAAGCTCTAAGCCATAGCATTGTTCAGAATTAAAAATGATACTAATGTTTTAGCATTATTATTGGAAACAGGCATTACACAATAGGTGGAATCTGTATCTTTTTGGAGGAATGCGAAGATAACAGGGTTTCTATTTCAATCCATTTTAGAAACATTAACAAGGGAAAAATATTCATTCAGGATCATTCATTCATCTGTTTGCCAGAAAGACAAATAACTTTCAATAGTCAGCACTACATAATTCAAACAGTTTGTAAATTAAACTTAGCACTGAAAAAGGACAGTGGGATGCATTTACTTGTCCAACACATTAGCAAATCTCAAACAGAACATTTCAGATACAAGATTAATGTGTAGGATAATAGCATTTGCATAGACTAGAGCTGTATGAAAGAGGTTTAATTCACAATGTTTCATGGGTTTTGGAAATGAACTATGGTCAGGTTTGCCCAAAGGTTCAACTTCAGTGAACTTCAGATTTCAAGG
The DNA here is from genome assembly GCA_017639485.1 of Pluvialis apricaria. Taxonomy (NCBI): domain Eukaryota; kingdom Metazoa; phylum Chordata; class Aves; order Charadriiformes; family Charadriidae; genus Pluvialis; species Pluvialis apricaria. Next base: position 16,046,727 of record CM030016.1, read on the forward strand.
GGAACGTTCCATAGGTGGAGAGTCCCTGAGCTTGTAAAATAGAGTAGGCATGAAGTCCAGTATAAACACAGCAAGAATGTTGACTGAGGTCTGAGAACACATTTGAATTACAGTAACTTTGATCAAGTTCAAGTCCTATACGTATTTTTCACAGCTCCAATATATAATAACAGTAATGGAATGTAATATGGGTTAAGAAACCAAAAAGGAAAAAGAAAGAAAACAGAACATTAAAGTAAAATGTGAGATATCAGAAAAACAAGAAGAAACGAGCAAATTCAAAGCTCTTAAAAAAAAAAAATGTGGCGGGAAGGATTTCTAATTAATTGTATGTCTGTATTCTAGAATCAAAAGTATCATACAAACTCAACTAATTCTCTGTATGACTACCGTGCCACTCTATTTGTGTTAATGCATTAATACTTTTAAATGGTTTAATTTATACCATAACTGTTCAGCAGATATTTTCTTGCCATTGAGAAAAGACAGCTGTGAAACTTAACAGACTCAATAGAGGAGCTGTGATAGTTGATTGAGTCCTATCAACAGTATATTTTGTCATTAAAAAATGTTTGGAATCTCTAAATCACCAAGGTTTGCACTATTACTAAATTTCTCCATATGTTTACATGGCTCCTGCTGGTGTCAAGTGAAAGTAGCTGAAAAGTCTTTAAAATGCTTGTGTTTTCTTTGCACAAGGATGTAATAGCAAAAGAAGTTCTGCATGGGTGTTTAGCAAAGTATATGACTAATCTTATTAACTGCAAATGTGATAAAAAAGAAAAGAGTTAATTGTTTCTGGCTGCACCCTCTTGGAATCTTTACCAGTGTGTACTTGTTTCTTAGCAAGGACAGACCAGAAACATTTTTACAGTAATGATAATATCCTTGTTTTGATGAAGTAGTTGGACACTTTGCAGCAGGAGCATGTTTTAGACAATAAATTATGTAATATTACTATATTATCACAAAGGCTATTGCACATGAAGGAAGTAATCTCTGCCTAGTTTTTAACTCCAAAAGCATGGTGGTTTAGGCTAAACAAGGAGGAGATTTCATACAGCACTCTAACTTTATGCAGACTGCCTGCAGTTATACTTTTCTAGATGGTTGGCTATGACTGGAAACCCATTGATGAAAATATTTAAGGCTGCTGGAAACAATTCAAGGTAAAGCTTGCACATTAAGTCCATAGCAAGCTACAGTAAAGCAAGGCCATGAAACTTAGGTAATTAACAGTTCTACAGACCTTCTTTTTCAATAGATGTCTGATCACTCTTAGGAGAATGGGGTAATAAACATTATGAGCTCACCTTAAAATTGGTTAATGTGCAAATGAGAGTCTGGAATTTGGGCTAAGTAAGCACTTTAACCCACACCTGGGTGGAATCTGCTTTGTTTTTTATTACTTCATATTTGGAAAAGTTTACTTAATGATTACAATGATACAAGCTTTAAATGGAAGAGTCTGTAAATTGTTATAGCTAGAAATGCAAAAGATATGTTGACTCATATGGTCCATGTGATTGCCAAAGATAGCACGATCATCAGGCCTTTGTGTTTTGGCTTACTGTAAATTTTATTTTCTATTATTTATCGCTATCTCTATCCTCCAACTGTTAGATCCCAGAGTTCCAGTAGACAAATTATAGTTTGTTGTAAGTTTTGCTGATTTGGTATGCAGAAATTAGTGTTCCACTCTTATAACTGCTGATGTTTTAAGCTCTGTCTTTCTCCCTGGAATGGTTTTTGTGATCCGAATCTCATTAAGCAGACATGTATTTTTAAAAGTTTTATCACTGCACCTGTGTCCTGGACTCACTTTTCAATAAAACACATTTCAATGTCACAGTATATGAGGTTGTGTAGTAGAATCCTAGAAGTGAGATTGCTAGGATTGATGATGTACCTTTTAAACTTTTTACAAACTAATTTACACAAAGGTAACCAAAAAATTAAAACAACATTGTTTGCCTTAAACAACTAAATATCCGATACAACAATGGTGAATGTTAGAAAGCATTCCTTAAACACATTCGTGAACTTTATTTTAGCACAGTGATTTAAAGTTTTGAATTACGTATCCTTAGGAAAGCCCAACTCTGCTAACTTTCACTACAGAAAACATTGCACGCTACTTTATGTAACTATTATTGTTATTTTTTTTTATGTCCTGAACAGCCCTGAACAAACTTAGTGCCACACAACACAGAGCACACTCCAAATGAATTAACTCTTGTGTAGGCAGTACAGTCAGGGCAGCAGTTCAGGTGGTGGAAGATGTGGAGATTTCATTGGAAATACATTAACACAGGGGAAGCAGCACCTCCAAGATAAGAAGTAGGAGTCTATTTCAAATGCTGGCATGCTCAGAAATAAACCTGTAAGGCAAGACTATAAGAAAGATAAGAAGAAACAGCAGAGAAAAAGGAAATAAAGACTTATGGAATGCCGCAAATAATGTATGTGGGTTCCTATTGTAAAAATTAGGGATACAAACTTGTAAGAACTTGAAGATGCTCAGAAGAAATGGCTTCAGAGAAAAAAGAGATGAGAAGGCATTGTTTAAACACCAGTTTGCCACGGTGGGGGTAACTGCTCAGTTTTTGATGGTTTGCTGTGAGTACCGTATGTTATGCTTTATTGAAAAAGGTGTAAAAACTAATGCCGTACTGACTGCTGACTCTTGGTGATACAGCTAGGAGCTTTCCTGAAAACAACTAAGCGTGTATAAAAAACTGAATAAAACTGTATAAAAACTTTTAAACTGTATAAAAAAATGTTATCGCACTTAAAAAAAGATTGCAAAAACACTGCATTATGATGAATTACAAAGTCAAACAGGCTCTTGCCTTTTATGTATGTTTTGTGATAGTTCTTTTGGCCACTATGTGAAAAGTATCATACAAATACAGCCTGCAGTTTTTATTTCCAGATGTATGAATTTACATTTTATCATACTTAATTAATATAGTTTGTTCAAGTGAATTTTATCAGATGATCCAGATCTCCTCAAACCATTCACTCAGCTTAGAGGTAACACATGGATGTTATCAGCAATTGGGTTGTTTTCTTCCAAGTCACTGATAAGAACTATATATGATACAATATCTCAAATTCAACTCTTATTTTCTTGTATCTTGTATGCTTAATTCCTCCCCATATATCAATACAGTCTGTGCTTTGTCATCCACTTTTTAATTCATTTAACGTGTGATACATCAGTTGCTTAACCAAAATATCATATGGTATGATGCCGAATTCTCTGTAAAATCTATGCATAAGATATTAAAAATACTATTTTTATCTAGCAAATTAAATTACTTAAAAAGCTACTTTGGTGAGTTCATAAAGCCAAACTGACTGAAGTTACTTCTTTTTTTTTATTTCTGAAGTGCTATTAATATATTAGTGCTGCATAGATTCAACTCTGAATTCATATCTAATTCTAGTGTGAACATCAGAGATTAGCTTCTAAGATGAAAAATAAAGGAGTAAAAAAAAGCCTTAGAACAGCTTCAAACGGTTTCCAAAACTGGATTCAAAAAGCACAAGTTATTACAATGTATATTTGAGGTATCCTTGTCAACCTTGTAATTAAATGGATGTTTGTAAGCAGTCATTAAAAAAGTCTATCTAAATAGTATAATATTTAGAAGGTGATTCCAAACTACACCAGGAGATTAATTTAGTTTGAACATCTCATTGTATATTATAATCTGCTTTATGTTCTAATACAATAGAGACATAAAAGGAAAAAAAATAATCTGTTACTTACTTCATCATCACAACTTATAGCACATCTGCCATCGAGAGATGCACACTAGAGACGACATCAAAAATCAATAAAATATTTTCACTCTAGTTTGGTGATTACAAAATATGACATTTTAAAAACCAATATGAACACACTTATAAAGAAGTTGACATTAATTACTTTTTTATCTGACAGCAATCATTCTAAAAATTGCTAGGAAATTTTTAAATCTGTTCACCAATCCTGTTCTGTTCCTTTTGTCAGAGAAAAGGTGCATTCACACCGTAACAATGTCAACTATTTTAAACACCATCATCTCCCCCATGTGTCAGAGGCTTTGAGACCAATTGTAGACAAGAATACATGATTTTTGAAAAGGAGTGAGGTAGGACCTGCATTTTAGGAGTTATTCTCTGAAACAGTACAGTTCTAATTTGTTCTCAAAATAGGGGTGGCATCTCCTAATCTTTAGAAAGTACATGATTATCCTCTTCGATAAGTACAAATTCTATATCCTGAGCATTTTAGGTGGAGTTTATTGAAGACTATAAATGCCAAGCATGATTCAGTAATATAGTTTAGTTAATTAATCTGTGTGACACTTCAGTTACTGAATGTTAGAAGACAGGTCTAGAGTAAGTGACAAGGCATAATTCTGATATCACTGAAAATGAATAAATATCATCGTTCGGTTTGCTGTTTCCCCTTTTTCTGAGAGAGAAAATTAACATGTGTCAGAACAACAAAGTAACTCCCTATGTATAGGGGCCTAAAGTTAATAATTTCCTCGCTTCCATAAATATGGGATCGAGCAACTGGTTTTGACCACTGAGTTCTCTTCTCAGTGATGATGAACTGGAATGTAAATCAGAAGAACTAGCCATTATATATTTCAAATACGTTGTTTGTTTACAATAGTTTTGTTTGTGACAAAAAAATTGCAGATCATCATCTGAAGCATTAGAAAGCTGTTGTGGATTCAATGACAAAGAAAATTTCAATTTAAAATATACCTGTCTGCTTGCAGTCCAAAATTTCCGCTGGAAAAATTCAAGTTTCATCTGGATGCCTACAGCTGGGAAACACACAAATAAAAAGAGTGTGTTGTAATTCCTTCAAAATAATTACTTAAAATTAATCAGAAGGAAAAAAAGTCCTAAAAAGAAGGAAAGCAAGCCCAAAAATAAAAAACCCACACACAATTAAATTGAGGAGATCAGACAGTCACATTTTAAATCATTTACAGTTTGGTTAAACATGAAGATATTGCCAATATAATGTGAAAAATACACACGGCAAACATCATTCAAATAGCATATGTCTCCATAATTAACATAAAAGAACAACAAACTGAAAATATTATGTTCATATCTATCTCAAATATATATTTTACTGATAGAAATAAGAGCTGTAGGAACACACACTATTTGCTTTGTGCTGAAACTGCATAGAAATGTTGGCTAACGTTTCAAGTAATCATTTGTTATTTGGTCATTTAATCCATGAATTATCAATGGAACACAAGAAGCCTATTCCAAACATTAAAAACTTATTTTAAAAAATGAAATTAAGAGCATTATATGCAATTATGTCAAATAAAAGCATTTGACAACGTTGCTAGTTTTCAAATTTCAAAAAAGGTATGCTAACAATAATAGTTTGCACCCATCAAACCACTGGTTTAAATAATATATTTCTCATTACCTCAGGTGGGATTAGGTTTTCCCTAATATCAGTAAACCTATCAGTAAACCTTCTCAGCCTAGTCTGAGGTTCATATCAGACCTAGCACTACATTGCAGTATATTGTTGTTCAATAGAAACTGTGGTATGCATAAGCTCCAAAGGCAGTTGATTCTCCTGGTTTCACCCACCTGTACTAAGAGAACAAAACCACATCCATCTATCTGTGCTGGAAATTTCTGAAGTTGTTCCTTTTACTTAAAGAAGTTAATATGATGAAGAATATGGCAGGAAGACAGGGACAGAAGGGCCAAAGACATCTGCTTCAATTGTTCTCACCAGCTATTGCTGCATCCCTGGACCATGTCTTTCATACTCTCACTCACTCAAAGAGCATGCCTTGTGCCAGGCTTTTCTGCCAAAGCGTTTGACTGCTGGCCCTGTACCAAGTGGTAGCCTAGGTGCTCATCACAATTTATCAAGGGGTTCTAGTTCAGTGCCCTACAGCCCTTTCTTGTCAGCTAAGAGCATACATAATTGCTAGGGCAAAAAGAATGAATTGGGCCCTAATGACTAATCTATAACTTTAGTATACCATTTCTTCACAAAAGCTACAGTTTTTAAAGCCTTGAATGTCTGAAGACCTAACTTCTAGCAAATTTATTGCTACAATGTTTTGTTTAAAAATAAGTAAAAACTTTAAAAAAATTTAGTTGTTTTGGAAAATTTCGTTTTTTCACTCCTCTTCTAGGATTCACAGCAGAGATCACTTAAAAACATATTTACATTTAGATTGTTTGTACTTGCTTTTGCAAAACTATACATGCTGATATCATGCATATATTTCATTTTGTGTTAGCAGGTAGGAAAAAGTATGTGAAATTAAATCTGTAACAAACTGATACAATGGCATGTGAAATTACAAAAGGAATTTTCTTGTTATAGCAGGTTATAAATAGTTTTCTGCTATCTGTAACTCATGGACGTTTTTGCTTAAGAGAGTAAGTAGATAAATCCATTTCTCTTTTTGAATAAACTCCAGAGGAAACTCTCTCCAGCTACATTTTATTATCTAGTAATTTATTTTATGGTCAATGAGAAGATGCTATCTGACAACCGTGCAGCACATGTTTTCTTCATCTGTTGTTTGCCTTTAGGTTCATTCCTAGCATGCAGGTGATCTACACAGTCTAACCCCTTTTTCTGAAATGGACACAAACACAAACATTTTCAGGAACTTTCCACAAAGTTTCTGGGTCCTATATAAGCATTCGAAGCATCGGTCTCATATTACGTTTCTACTGATCCATTTAATGATGTAAGAATTAAAGTAAAACCATTTACATCAGTAAAAGTCGTCTTGATTTCAGCAAACAAAGCCACAAGATCAACACTGGATACACAAGCAGGTAAGTACCCTGCTGAATCAAGGGCTAGATTTGACTCTAACAGTCTAAGACTCCAACCTGCAACGAATGTCATCTTTTGCAGATTTCAGGTGGAATCAATAGCTTTCTAATCATGGAGGATCAGACTTGTTTTCCAAAATATACAGAATGAACAAGGCTTCTGAGCAAGAAAGAACTAAGATATAAAGAGCCATGGAGCTGCATCTTTCCCCAAGTGATTTTAGAATGGCATCTTCTGGAAAACCTGTTTTAAATGGTTGAGTTCCTGAAAAAAAGGATTTTCAAAAGTGTTTGGCTTCTTAAAGATGCAGAGTTTCAACAGTGTTTATACAGCGTAACCGCCTACTAATTTCTATGGTTCCACAACCAAACAGGTTCCTAATCTGTTTAACTATTTTATAAACCCACCAAAATGCTTGTCTCCATCTCTGGGCTCGCAGGTACCATACAAATTCTGTTCCTCACTCATTCATGAACATTAACAACTTCAACCACCTACACTTACTGTAGAGTAGCTCTCAACCAAGAATCTCAAAATATTCACTAAATGTGGTTAAATCTTAATATTCTTATTGCTGTGAAAATGATGCATAAAGGAAACGAATACCAGAGTTCACACAAAGATCTAATTTGGAGAGTCACAATGGTGGAGTTTAGATTAAAACACAGATCTTGACCTTGACTTCAGCAAGGCTTTCGACACTGTCTCCCACATCATCCTCATAGGCAAGCTTAGGAAGTGTGGGTTGGATGAATGGACAGTGGGGTGGATTGAACAGTGGCTGACAGACAGAGCTCAGAGGGTTGTGGTTAGTGGTGCAGAGTCCAGTTGGAAGCCAGTAACAAGTGGTGTCCCTCAGGGCTCAGTACTGGGTCCAGTCCTGTTCAATATATTCATCAATGACCTGGATGAAGGGATAGAGTGTACCATCAGTGAGTTTGCTGATGACACAAAACTGGGGAGGGTGGCTGACACGCCGGAAGGCTGTGCTGCCATACAACGTGACCTGGACAGGCTGGAGAGTTGGGCAGAAAAAAGCCTGATAAGGTTCAATAAAGGCAAGTGTGGGGTACTGCATCTGGGGAGGAATAACCCCATGCATCAGTACAGGTTGGGGGCTGACCTCCTGGAGAGCAGCTCTATGGAAAGGGACCTGGGAGTCCTGGTGGCCAACAGGATGACCATGAGCCAGCAATGTGCCCTGGTGGCCAAGAAGGCCAATGGCATCCTGGGGTGTATCAAGAAGAGTGTGGCCAGCAGGTCGAGGGAGGTCATCCTCCCCCTCTACTCTGCCCTGGTGAAGCCGCATCTGGAGTATTGTGTCCAGTTCTGGTCTCCCCGGGTCAAGAAGGACAGGGAACTGCTGGAGAGGGTCCAGCAAAGAGCTACTAAGATGATTAGGGGACTGGAGCATCTTTCTTATGAGGAAAGGCTCAGGGACTTGGGGCTTTTTAGTCTAGAAAAAAGAAGACTGAGGGGGGATCTTATCAATACTTATAAGCACTTAAGGGGAGGGTGCCAGGTAGATGGGAACAGTCTTTTTTCAGTGGTGCCCAGTGATAGGACTAGAGTTAATGGGCACAAACTGGAACACAGGAAGTTCCATCTCAACATGAGGAGGAACTTCATTTCTTTGAGGGTGGCAGAGCACTGGCACAGGCTGCCCAGAGAGGTGGGGGAGTCTCCCACACTGGAGACATTCAAAACCCGCCTGGATGCCGTCCTGTGCAATGTGCTGTAGGTGTCCCTGCTGTGGCAGGGGGGTTGGACTTAGATGATCTATAGAGGTCCCTTCCAACCCTGATGATACTGTGATACTGTGATGCAATTCTTGCAACGCTGGAAATAGCCATGGGAATTTTTTTCATGAATATGAGCAAGGTACTAAATAGCCTGACGTTAAAATTATGCAGCTGATAAATGTTAAAGATGTGATTTTCATGGATTTAAAACGTCAGCGTATACTTAAGTATTCTTTTGGATCAGGACCAATGTGCTTAGTAGCTTTGGATTCAAGCTTTGATGGAGTATTTCATTTTGATGATGTTTCTCTATGAGAGAAAAGCTTGAAGCCTGTAACTCCTGAAAGAATCTGAATTGTCTTGCAGCAGGTAAGGTACAAAGTACCATCTATCAAGTATGTTATAACATACATAATGCAGACTATGACCATCTTCAATACTGGTATGTAGCAGCAGTGTAACTAGCAGGCCTCTGAATATGATAGATGAGTAAACTGGAATGTCAGTGTTCATTGCTTATGGGACCATTTCACAAGTGGAGTAAGGATATTGTAAACTTTTTTCCATATGATTCCAATGAACAAGAATGAGCCAGATAGATACCTATACTTGCTGCTGATGTTCTTCGTTTCAATAGCAGATAAGTTGTATGAGCCAGTACCTAGTTTGCTGCTTTTCTTGTTTCTTTGTTCTCTCTGGATTTCTGTGTCATCCCTCCTGCTTTTAACTGCTACAGCAGCAGGCACCAAAAGTGCTCTGTATACAACATCATTCTAGAGATCACATGGCATGCTGTTAGCCTTTTTTTTTTTTTTCCTCCCTCTCCTGTTTTGAATCTGTAAGCAGGCTTTAAACAGCAAGCATGTTTTTAAAATACCTTTTTCTCCACAAAATGTTTTAAATTAAGTTATATGGTACGCCAGGTATATAGATAAACTTCTCATTGCTCAAGTTTAGCTAGTTGTGCTGTTTTCAGACATGATAAATCCTTGGGAGACTTAGCTAGTATAATGTATAATGAAGTTTCTGTTCAGAATTTGTAAAATAGGCCACTGAGAGATCTTTTATCTTTAAAAGAAAAAAAAAAGAAAAAACTCTTTCAGAGGGCTTTTTATTAATGAGAATTACAATACTGAAAAATCTGGTATAGATTAGCCAAGAACAGTAACAGTGTATCCAAATGGAATTGGTTGGATAATTAAATTCCTTTAGTAGGTACTGAAATTTAAACCGCTTGATCCCTCTGACGTAAGCATAACTATTAAAAGTCATGGAACTTGATTCTAAAAGTGTAATGTGGGAGAGAAATACTGGTATGATGATTAAAGTTTTCAGATACCCTGAGAGGAAATTTATGCAGGAGTAAAACAATAGACATTTAAATAAAGAAAAAAAAAAGAGAGAGAAGAAAAAAAGAACAAACCTAAAACTTACAGCTATGAAATATAAAATATAAAATACAAAATATAATATGAAATATATATAAAATATATGAAATATAAAATACGACCCTTTTTATATAGGTATGTAGTTTATACTAGCAGTAATGAAGCAACTTGACTGGGATAATCTAACGGCAAGTAAAGGATGCTAAAGATGGAAATCTTTAAGGAACATCATGTTTTCACTATTCTTCTGCTTTTTTTTACCTGTATATTATTAACTTGTCTGTTTTGATAATATGCTCTCCTGTATCTCTTGGTTTCCCATTTTCATGCTGAGAATCACAAAAGGCACAAAAAATGATTTCTTTTCTCATTGACAGACTATGTTTTTTGCAATAGTGATTACAATATATAAAGTACCTGCAGTGTGCAATACTTGCCTTTTCTTAACTTAGAAAAAGGAAAATTGTTTACTGAGATTTGATACAACTGTTAGGAAGATCATACCAAATGGCTGACATGCTGTCTGCTAAGAGGGAAACTGACTTCTAAGATCGGCATAAACGATGAAGTCCTGCCAGTCATAATTCTAACCCTTGCCTAGTTTTTGTTGATACTAACCAAAGTTATCTGCAAGCTTTTAACTGTGGTTTCTATTTTACTCTCCCCTAAGATGCTGAAGGATGAACGTTCTAGGTTGAGCACATGCATTAGTTGAGAGAATAACAAATTTATAACAGCAGTTGGAATGCCTGTGGGCAAGTATAAAGAAAAAAATACTGTATAAAAGTAGATTACTACCCCTAAAGTATGGCAAACATCTAAATATTGACCTCATCTTTTTGTCTTCAATGTTTATAACTTACTTCTGCTTCATTACCACTAAGTGATGCTAAAGCCTACAGGTAGTACATATTATCATTTAATACAATGCCTTTTTACCAAAGGCACTTCTATTTTAATACTATTTAATTTAGGGTGTGATCTCAAAAGTTCCCAACCTAGCTGAGCTTCCCTTGTCCGTGTAGCTATAACTGTCTTGGTCAAAAAAAGTATATTTTGATCTTCTTTATTTGCTTTCATTCCCTTCCGCAGTATGTTATTTTGGAACATAATGGCAGGGCTGACCTTGGTTACTCATGTTTTGGCTGAGACTTTTTATCCTTTTCCCTTTTCAAAATGACAGTACATTGCTCAGTGTCCATTTTCTCTCCAACTCTGTGTTTCAGCAAGGTTAGAATAGATGACTTCAAAGAACAACACTACTGGCTTCTCTGTTTCTTAAAGTACTTACTGAGAGAAGTAGGCTAGCTGCTTCTACAAGATGAAGTTATGCATCATGTGCCTAGTTTACTGAAACTAATCATTTCCATACCTCTATTTTTCATTGTCAGTAAGATGTTAAATAGGTTTTCATTAGTTACTCCTACAAGCTTCCTTTCTACAAATCGTTTAGAATGAAGAAAGAGCAGAGAACTCTTTGATTTGAAGGTGTCATGTTCCAAACATAGGCACTTAAGTGAACATTTGTATTTTGTGCCACTGAAAGGAGCTGTATTGCAGACTTCTGCATGGAAACTAAACACTTTGTCTACTCTACTATATGCCATCAGCTGGTCATACTTTTACATATTGTTGCTTTCTTAGCTTTGGAGTTAAGGGATGCCTGATTTTAGAAGAAAAGTTCTGCGGACTTTCTTAAAATGGAAATGTGAAAACAGTAGACACCAATCTATCTGAAGGAGGCACATAATGCTTCATTCTCTGTAATACTTTGAATGCAACTTAGCTGAAATCAGTCATGCAGAACAACATTTCAGTTGCATCATAGTACAGTGCAGATCTACACTACAAAAGTCAAAAAAACTGTCTCCAATCCTCTTTGTTGTAGTGTCACAGTACTTTTGCTAAGGCATGTCTTGCAGCTTTAAGTATTCCAAATTAAGACTTTGGGCCTGGTTCTTTTCCTAAAAATCTTAGGGAACTCTTTCATTGAACTCAGCAGAGATAAGATGAAGTATAATTTGTACCCTTTCATCAACATACCATTTGAACTATGAATATGATACGACCTTTCTGTTTTTCTGAATAAGAATAGTACGAAATGGTAAACAAAACGGACTACTCAAAGATACAAGACTTTTTGGACCTTTTTGGACAGATGATGGCACCTGTCAGACCTAGGTTTCTAGAGTTCTTGTGAGGCTAAACATGTGGAAAAAAACCCACTTCTGAGAGAGACTAATTGTTTCATTTTTATTGCTGTTCATATAGTATCTTCAAGATGGATAATTAGGGTAATGTAGGATGTAAAAATAATTATGGTGGACAAAAATAAGTCTTTTAATCAATATGCTACTTTTCCACTGAAGGTAAGAGACAACAAGAGAGAAGACTCAAGTAGGCAATGTTAGCTTTTAGAAGAAGGAAACCGTTTATGAGTAGACTTCCTTTATCTCTACCAGTGTTGTGAGCAAAGGTGTAAAATCTGCAAACTGGAACTTAAAGTCATAATGTTCTGAAAAAAAAGTTTTTTTCTCTTTTTTCAGGTTTTTAGGATTTAGACTTTCAAGCTGTTCTCTGCAACCACAAATAAGAAACCACCCTCTCTTATTTGTGATCACCTATTAGAGTTAGTATACACCCACCGTGTGAGTTTAGAAAGTACGCTATGTGGGAGACAAAGAAAGATTGCTACAGGCTATTTCTGCGACTTGTAGTTGTAGACTAAAAATTGTATGAGGATATGGTTTGAAAAGATTCTTATTTCCTAACTTTCTATAAAGCAGTAGCTCCAGTGTTTTTGGAAGTGTGACCTTTGCTTCTGGATAAAAGGTTTCCCATTCTGTCTTACAGTTTTAAAGATCAAATCCTGCCATATTTTTCTCCCCCAAGATTGCTTCATGCAAGCTGGCATGCCCGTTTCTGAATTGCACCCTAATCTATAACATATCATTGTAAGAATACTTACCTATTATTGCTTTCATTCATAAAATTCAAATCACACTTCACAGAATGTGAAGTATCCTTCCTCCCATTTCACAAACAGGGAAATGGAGCACAGAAAATTTAAGGTGATTAGGTCACCTGGGCAACAGCACAGCAAGGAACAGACCCAAAGCCTTCTAACTCCAGTCCAGTGCTTTAGCCACTGGACCACCCTGTCTTCATAGGCAGATGCTCTCTGATGGAAGTTTCACAGAATTCCAGGTGCCATGGGATAATGTCCTTATATATGAAGACTATAAAACAAGACCAATGTTGTAATTTAATAAAAAAAGATTATTTTATAGATATAAGACCAGTTAACACATTTTAAGCAATAGCAATGCTAATGTTTCCTGTTTTTCAGAGATTAAGATGGGCTTGAACGATGCAGGGTTTCCCATGGTAAAAGCACTGCTGTAAATGTTTCTTCTGGTAATGTAATTAGGAAATATTGGCTCCAGTTAATGTAACTTAAACAAAACATGTTGTCTTCGGCAAACTTGTTAAACAGGCATAGCCTTGTCTAAAAAGAAAACAGGGGCATATAGTGTTTCCATGGAAACTAGGTTAAAATGCTATTTGTGGATACGATCATAATCAGTACCACAATCTAATCTGATTGAATTAAAATAAAAGAGTCTTGGTTATGAAGTCAGCACAGTATAAAAGTATCTGTACACATGCAGAAGTCGTAGTCTTCCATCCTTATAGATGCTTTCTAACTGCATGTAAAAGCAGGGAAATATGTGTGGGATCCTTCTCCTTTTCCTTCTACGGTTAGTTGTACCACTTTAAATACAAAAATCAAGATCAGAATTTAAAATAAATCTGTTTAAATATACTTTATTGAAGTTGGTTATAGCTTACTGCATCTCTAACGGGTGTGTTTGATTTCCTTTTTTAAATGAAAGGGAGAAGGGCTTTTCCCTTAGGGTAGGGCATATCAGTTCTGTACTCTGAAAGAATGGAGAAGATAACCTTTGATTCCCTTATAGACATGCTGAGAGGATTTATTAATTCTGAAAAAAATTCTGGCATCCTTGTTTGTAAAATAGCAGTAAAATGCAGAGCTGATTGAATTGACCTTATTAAAAATGAAACATATTTTATAAAATGTGTTATAATATTTCCAAGAGACGCTTTGTCATTTAGAAATGTCTACATTTTGGAAAGTGGTATTTCAAAGTTATTTTGATGCCTAGGAACAGAGTAGAGACTTCAGAATAACGACCTAATGTTCACCAATTGCAGTGGGAAATAAGTGCTTCTGGAAATCCCATCAGTATCAGTCTACCTTTGGTATATACCTTAACAGCTATAAAAATCTGGCCTTTGGAAGGATAACTTTCTTTGTAAATCAATAATAGTTTTGCCTTTATATGACAGTATAATTTCTGAAAATTCTTGCCAAAAGTCCTTTTTTGAGTGGATGTTTGAGGACTTTTTGCATTCTCTAGAGCTCCATTTGGGAAGGTGCTAGGTATTCTTATCATATGCTAGGCATCCCTTAGCTCTCATGGACCTCAGTGAGTGCTAGCTGTGCTCAACACCTTTCAGGCAGAAGTCCCAGCTGAATTTGCACCTATCTTGCAACGTAGTAGAAATAGAAGCTACTTGCTATGGTAAATCTTCGGTTTAATGGAATATCAAAGACAGCTACCTTTGAACAAACCTTCCTGATTTATTTCAAAGTTCTTCCATTAAAGAGGATTACAGCTGGTATCCATGATATTGATGTCCCTCAAAAATTATTAATTTATACTTCTAAAATATGCCTTTACTGCTGTATTGACAGCTAAATCCTACTAATCATTAGGATATAAATTGTAATATACTACTTGTTGAAGCATCTGAATAATGGTTTATGTGATGTAAGCATAGTACCTTTGTACTTCTATTGTGGAAGTCATGTCAGCACTTACACTATGTCCAGAAGTTAATAACTTACCCAGAGAGGTTCACTTATGGTCATAACTTGGCACATGGATCTCAGGCAATGATGATATTTTATTAAGAAATTTTTAAAATCTGTCAGTACCTTTTAATTGTATCGGTCTCAACATTTTTAAAAAGCCTTCTTTCTTTGTCATTTTCTTGGAGTATCCATTCAAAACATTTATTAATGGTGTATTTGGCCATACATCAGTCAATAGATGTGTTTTGTGGCACTAAGGAGATCATTTCAACTTTGTCTAATGAAGCAAATAAGCTCTTGGCTAATTTTCAGCATTATGAAGACCTCTCTCAATTCATGAATATTCAAAATATCAGACATAAGCAAACAAAAAACCACATGTAGCAACTCTGAAAATGCTAATTTGTTATTTTTCCTGAAATGTGGTAAGTAAACAAGTGAAATAGAAAGCTGTTATTCTATCCCTCAATGCCTGACCTGTTGGATGCACATTAACTATTTTCCAGTTCACACACTTGAACTTCTTCAGGTTAAATGAAGCAAAAGATAAATTGGTTTTGCCAATATTGTTTATTCCTAAGAGGTATAAGTAAAATTTCTTGACAGGGTTTCAAAAGGGTGGCAATAACATGTTCTCATGAGACCAAGTTAAGTAAATGTGAAAATGTTCAGATTATGGCCAATATTAATCCATGGTTTTAGAAATGGAATAAACTTTCAAGTGAGATGTTTATATGTAATATACTGAATACATCTTGAAAGATGGTATTTCTTTTCTTTTACACATACAAAGTAGGAGTCTATGAAAAAGAATAAAACTTATTTTTCAGTATACTGGAAAATCTTTCAGTGTTATTAATCTAAGATTACTTTCTGTTCATGACATGATTTAAATTTCTAGTTTAGGATATTCCAAGAATGCTAGTTTATAGCTCAAATTCTAGCTCCTATTTTTGTTGAGCAAATAAGCAGCTGTGTTCTTTTCTACAGAGATTCAATAAAAATGCATTTTTGATCCAAAAATGAAAAAACAGGCAAACAAAGCTGCTTTTGCAGCTAATGCTGTTCATGGAAAAGTAAAATGGCTGTATCTTTTGCTATTACTGTCTTTTAAAATTGTTTAGTAAAAGACACAAACATAATACAGGAGGGTTGCAAATTCACCAGTGCTGCTTTCTTTGTATTTGCAACTACAGAATACTATGTAGCTACTCAAGTCTATTTCAAACACATAAAAGTGTGTGCACTGGGTATTTTGGGCACATACATTTCTTTGTACCTTTCTAAAGCTATAGATTACCACCGTGTGGTTAAACAGCAGAAACATGGTTAAATAAAGTAGTGATCTTAGAAGAATAAAAACATAAACACTATTCTGGAACATTACAGTAAATATTCGACTTTTAAAATATCCAATAGGTATGGTGTTGAAAGGCTGGAGAATTGTATACGTGATGAGGTACTTCTGATGTATTATTTGACTTCAAATAACATTGGTCATGTTTTTAGTAACTCAAATTAATTTGCTAATCATAGTATAGCACAAACAGTTTGTAGAGAATGTCACTATTATTATTATAATTCAGTCAATAAGAGATCCAAGACTTATTTCGAAATGATGTGATTTGATAAAATGTTGGTGTTTTCTCACTCAGTGTTCTAAGACTGGTTTAACTAATGAGTTTTCATGTATTTGCAGACCTTGCATGCGTGCAAGTACCCACAATGATAACTGGATAGAGCAAGCAGTTGGTAGTCAGTGTGTTCTGGAAGCAGGAAGAGTTGAATTCTATAAGTCTCTTCCCTCCGTGCTATGATTGGTAGCAGTAGAATCTCCATGTCTTGGGTTCTAGGTCAATGGTAGGATAGAAGGCATTGAACCGACATGGGAAAAACTGGACAGAGACCTCACGAGTTCATTTTGCAATGGATGCCTTATCATTTGTCTTCAATGTCTCATCAAAGTATTCTGTGCCTGGCAGTAGGACAACTTGTAGCCGTGCTGCTATGGTAGGATTTCAGTTTGGGAGCAATAAGCCTCTTTGGAAATAAGAACAGTAAAAGCTTTGCCCGTTTCTGAAATCAGCCTTTCTCACAACACTGAGATATGTAGACACAGACTTTTTTTGTCAACATGATTTGGTAGTAGCCAAATCAAGTCTGAAAAACCAAAATACTATCAAGATTTGAACATGCTGTATTTTAGTTACAAGTGGAGGCAGAAAGCCTGATATCTCCTAAGAGAGTCTGGTCACAGTCCCCAAGAGTTCAGGTAAGTATCCTACTTTCTGGGTGTTTGTCTGAGCTTTGTTCCTCTTATAGTTCACTAATTGCAAACTTGAAACCACAGCCTTTTGACTGAGATGTGAAAGGTATACTGGCTAAGCTACTCTAAGCTAGGACCTCAGCTGTAAGAAGTAAAGCTTTTTTAGAGAACTTGACAAGTCATGGATCCTCCCTTAATATTTAGAAATGTGCTTACAAATATATACTGTTCTGATTTTTTGTTTCTGTCATGGGATGTACTTGAATATTGCCAAAAAAATGAGCAAGAAAACCCTATAAAGCTAAAAACTATTTAGGGAGTTATTAAAATACTATCACCACTTCATTCTTCTAGTGTTATTGTGGTCAGATATCAGTCTTTGCATGTTTCCTGTACCATCAGAATTCAGAAATATTTGTCAGACTTGTGGCAATGCAGAGGGATGTTGGAAGAAAGCTGAAGGCTCATAGGAACTCCTTATAAAAAATCTGCCACCAGCACAGTTTTCTTTATGATGGCATTTGCCTTCTCTGTGCATGCTACTGAAACATTCCCGAGGCTAACAAAAATACTACCCCACCCACTTTGTTTTCTTTCTGTCTTTTTTAGTAATGCAATGAACCAGGTGTCAGTAGGCGTCAGGTATTTTCTAAAAGTCACAGGGAGGATACTCCAGACACTAGACAGGGCTTAACTGTGCCCCACCTCACCCCCTTCTAGTTGTGCAGTCTAAACCACTATTTTATACTATCAATGTACTCCTTGTATTTCTCAGGAGCAAGGTATATATCTTTCCAGAAAAGTGCAGTTACTGTAATTTTGCATGCCAAGTGGTAACCTCCCTCCAGGTTTATGGGAGAGGTTTTTTTTCTTGAGGTTTTTTTTTTGGTTTGGGTTTGGTTTTGTTTTTTTTTTTAAATTACAAATGGATTCCCAAGTAGCTCCCTTGAGCTGTGCTCCTGGTACACAAAGTTTATCATGGGGTAAATTAGTAGATTTCTGTGGGAGCCCTTTGTTAGACCGTTGGCAGCATGTTGGCAACTATCTTGTAAAGTTTGAAATACAGCGTAACTGTCTGAATGATAATTTACAGATAACCTGTTTCCCTTCAAGCTCCTCAGTGAAGCCTCCTGAAAAGGCAATGGACTTTCAGTCAACAGCATCTATATTTTTTTATGTATTCACTCAATTTATATCCTTTTTGTGTTTCCTCCTGTTCCTGCTGCTACTTCATTAGTCCTCCAGAAGGAAGATATGTGTCAGGGAGTCAAAGGGAGTCTGGGTTATGATGATGTTCACAGACTGCCCTCCACAGTTCAGTTTGTCAGGGGTTGGCGGCAAACCAAGCCCTTCAGCTTTCCCTGGTGGTTTGAGTTTGGATGAACTTCAGCCTCCCAGCAATCATCATCCTGCTCCCCTTTCAGCTTGGCCTTACATCAAGTTCCCAATATCTTCTCCCTTTCTGCTTGAGCTTGGCCTCCAGGAAATACCAGTTGCCACTGCCTCCACTGTATCTTGGGAGTTTCCATCCAGACAACTGCTTCCACCACTCATTCTAAAAATCTTCTGGAAGAAAATAACAAGTTTGAGGTCTGTGGGTAAAGAGGCAGAACTTCAACTTTTCCATTTCCAGAATTTACTGATTTGTATGTTGCATCCTGATAGCCCAGATGAAGGAATTATTCTTTGTGTTGCTAATTTCTTACGACAGGTTACGATGTATGAAAACTGTTTCCCATAACAAACTGATAATTATATAGGACTTATAAATGTATGTGCCTGCACAGTGATTCCACTTATTTGACGATAAAAAGATAAAGGTAAGATACCAGTAATAATACAGGATTTTTTCCTGAATATTGTTTAGAATCCAAAAATATGGGATAATTTGCACCTTGAGATGTTTTGTATTTTACATTGTATCTAGGCTAATAAAAGACTTGTTTTTAGAAAAATCAATCTGTAAACGGTAGTGAGGCACTGTAGCTCAAATTTAGGTGGAAAAGGTAGGTGCACTTTTAGATGGATTTTAAATGGATTCAATATTAAAATAATTTTAAAATATTAAAATAATTTAAGAGTACCTAAATATGCAGTAGAAACATTTTGAGGTTAGGCAAGAAGGTTTCAAGTTGAAGAAGCTACAGGAAAAGTTGTAAAGAAGATTAGAAATCTTCACTGAGTTAAATAATAAAATATTTAAAAAAAAACCAACAAGACATTGCAGAGGACAGTTTGTGAGTAACAGTAGTACCTTATCCAAGTGCATACCTGATATTTTATTTTTTGCTGGGGTAGGAACTGTGCTTTATTGTAAGAAAAACATAAGTAAGTGCACAACTACTCAATAGTTTGGCCCAGCTTCTTGTCAGTTTTAAACTTTTGTCACAGGCTATTTATAACGGTTCATTGGCTGGTATCGCCACCAAGTATTGAGATTTCCCAACACTTCCAATTATAAGCTCCTGGTTTTGTATATTAGAAAATAGTCAAACTGTTAGGCTGATTTCTTTTGTGTTGAGTGTCTGAATCAGGTTCAGACAGTCTGGATAATGAAATGAATATTTTTTCATGTTAAAAGAAAATTCTGGGGATCTTCTATTTGAAGAGAGGAACTGAAGAAAATGGACTGGGGTGAGAAGAGGAAGGTATGGGTAGAATGGAAAAGATCACCGAGATCAAGAAGGAAGCTCAATGAAGTGTGAAGTTTGGAAGGGTGAACCTGCATTTTACTGTGAAAGTAAACTGAAATTGGGGTTAGAAGTAGTCTGGGAAGTGCACATTGGACGAATGCTCATTCATATTATTTTATATATCCTGCATGTGGTGAAAGCATGATTATCACTAGGAATATAGCTATGTTGGATGATACTGGAGTGTAACTATATTACTGTAAAAGAGTACCTGTTGGAGTACTTCTCATTTACTAGCTAAGACCTCTTGGAATTGATGGGAAAAAAAATCTGTACATTTTCCTTTTAATTACAGTACATAACACATGTTTTATAAGTACTTTTAAGGGCACCATCTTTGTGGTGGGAGTCTTCCATTAATTTACATTAGAGGTGCTTTTTGGTAGTTATGGTGCCTCAGTGTTATGTGATGGGATGTTATATTCAGCATCTCATTCTTTGGCTAAGCTAAAAACTGAAGAGAGCAATTTTGAACTGAAACAGATTTAGAGTGTAAACAAAAGAAGTGCAATCAACCTTTTTTAAGTAGCTAAAGGTGTTCTGGAATATTTCACATTAGTTATTAAATATTTTAAAATATAGTAATAGGTAATATGAGTAGGCGGAAAGAAGAGAATCTTAAGGAGTCTAAGCTTAATACTCAAAGGTGATACAGATTAAAAGAATAATCCTGCTACAAATCTCTCTCTCCAAGATTTCTTATTTTGAAGCTAAGTTAAACCTCATTTAAGATAATTCCATCAGAAATAGGAGGCCCAAATGTCCTCAAAATGTTGAGCGTCTTTTATGTATGAGAATCTTATTCTATACTGTATTCTGTGGGAAAAGGGACCTTAAGATGTTTTTCTAACCTTGCTGATATAGTGCTTTTATATATTGTAACATTCGATAGATATTTCACAGAATGGAAATCCTTTTAGCTTTTACTACTTCTTCATTAATTATGTATTTGGAATCCCTCTGCCAGGTTTATAATGAGATTCAGCTCCTCTCTTGCCTGAAATAAATCAGTCTTGTCTATTTTCCCCTCTTATTTTAAGTAGGAGATGATTTTTTCTACTTAGAGCCTAAGAACTCTTGTAATTCTGTGCACAGAAGTAATTTGTTGAGGATTTCCTTATCTTTCTGTCCGTTTGTTTAACCATGGAGATCTTGAAATGAACACAAATAATCCTGATCTATTCGGAGTAGTTATTTGTTTTCCTTCATGTTTGCCTTGATACTAAGGAGCCCTGAGCTCTGTAGCAGTTGAGCACTTCCCAATACTTCTATCCTCAAAGCATCACACTAAAAGAGCGAAATATTACCCTCAGCCATGGAATCAATGCATAAGGAAATTACTTATTTAACAAAAATTATCACTAAGCCAAGAATTTAACGTAATTCTCAACCATCTGTTGTTTCATAGGGTATGCACTACAGAATAGCAACTTTACTAAACAAAGAAAAGAAATCTCAGGGAGTTAACTGTTTTCCATAGGCATCATTAAAGATATTCATTGGAATCGCTTAAGTAAATTTACTAACATGACTGAAACAAAAAATTGGATTTGCAATATTCTATGACACATTTTGTGTTACATGGAGAAAGGGTCTTAATACCCCTCCCTCAGCTCACATTAGTATCTCATATTAGATCTCCTGTATACCTCTAGCGCCAGCCCACCCTCCCCAGTGACATGACAAGGAAAGGCAGTAATGAGGACAAAACCTTTTCTCCTCATCTTTACACGTCTTTTCCTGGCTGAAGAAAAACAATTTGTATCCCTTGGCCATTTTGATTGAACCAAACCTACAAATGTTGAAACATACTTTAAAATATCTATTCCATGTAAAGACCAATTATAGTTTTTGGTTTTTAATTTAAAATGTGGGTGTTATCTGGATACCTTGCTGAACAGTATTTTGAAAAATTTCAGTGCAATTACGCTTTTTTTTTTCCTCTCACCTCTGTGGTAGCTGTTACACCCAGGAGGTTAAACAAGGAATTATTGACATGGGAGATATAATTCTGAAGTTTTGCTTTCTCCCTTTTTCCCCACATGTAGCCAGTTTGTAAAACAAATTTAAATATAAAGTAGCTTGGAGCCCAGATACTTCATTCTGAAGTTCTGAAATGCTGAAAGACTAGGGATTGCTCAGTAGAATGTATTGGCTCTAAAACCTTTTGAAGTGTATTTGAATAGTTCTTAAGGCATTAAATGACTCGACCAAAAAGTGTCGTGTGCTAGTTACAATGTTCTTGAGAAGCTCAGGGGAAAAAAAGCCTGCAAAAATGCTTTATTATCACCTCAGATGTTGAAAATTATTTTCTCATATACTAACACTGTTAATTCTTTTGAATATAAAGGCATTCAAATGCAATTAGCTGAACTGTAGGAAACATTCATAGCTGTCAGTTATTATATATTACATAGGATATAGAATATTTAAAAGATCCTCATTCAGTTTACAGGGAAGTTCCCATGTGGAATTGTGCAAGGAATAAAATGTAAAGCAACTGAAATGGTGAGATTAAAATCTCACATTAAGATATACCTCTTCGAAGAAAATGTCTATTGCTGCTTTCACCATACCATGTTTATAGGAGCTGTGTTTTCTCTTCCTATCCTGCAACATTGGTACAAATGACAATCATTTAGGTTGGAAAAGACCCGTAAGATCGAGTCCAATGGTCATGTAGCACTTCATTATTTTATAACAAGTAAAAGAATTACAAAACTCTAATTGAGGAAATACTTCACAAGGGAAATAGGTAATCTGTTGTGTGTGCTATAGTTAAAATGTTACTGTTAAAACATTGGATTACCTTGACCAGAGTAGACTAAGTTTAAGATGTGTTTCTGTTGTACCTCAGAAATTAGTGATACAGCTCTTCTAAAAGTTAGGTAGAGAAATAAACTGAATCTTTTTTTGAAAAAGTAAGGAAGACTGTAACTAAATTGGTAATGGCTGGGCCTTCACTTTCCACACAAACTGTACTACTGCTGAAGCCATCGGAATCTGCTGGAGTGGGAGCAAGCCCAGTAGTTCTCACTATCTTTTATTTCCCCTCACAGTCTGTCCAAGAAAGCATAAAAATTCATAAAGCTAATACTATGAAAACAAAACTGCAGTTGCCTGCCTCCTCTCATCTTCACAAAGAGAAATGATCTACATTTCATAGAAATTAGTCCCAGTATTTCAATTGTCTTTATGTTACAGCATTCCGCTGTGCAACTCATTAAAACATGCACATGGAATCTTTTACAGATGAGCTTTGCTGTAATTATCTTGTTACTGTTTTAGATTTTCTCTCATGTGGTAAGTAATTTATACCGGACACTAGGAAACCTTCAGTACATATTCGCTTTCTTTTTATTTAAGGAAGATTCTAGGCTATGTATTTAGCACTTCTCTAGAAAACATTTACACTTAAATCTTCGAATCATAATTTAGATTGGGAAGGATCTCCTGAGGTCATCTAGTCCAACATCCCGCTCAAATGTGTATATTCATACAACTTCATTATGGGACAACAATGGTTTTAATTGTTCCTTAATGTTTATTAACCGAACATGGTGTTTAATCAAAAGTTGCTTTGCCAGGTATTTTAAACAGGCCAGCTGTGGCAGATCAAATAATCTCTGAATTACAGAGATTTATCACTGACATGCAATGGACTATTTTGTATTCTAGTATCATTGTTATTGATCTGCAGTTTACTGTAGGTCCTGGATAGATGCTGTATGTGTTTAGTATACAAGCAGAAATGGATGAACTTCCCTAAACATAGCGGAATAGGTCTTTGTCTTCATCCTTTAAACCTTAATAAATGTTTCTTACGGGTTTAATCCTTACACTGATGTTTGATAACAACTCTGTCTCTAAGAGTGTGAGCTCCAAAGGGTCGACCTTATCAGGACCTTAAATGAACAGTATCTAACCTCATAGTCCACTCATCTGTGCATGTTAAAAACAGCAGAATTTCTAACTGATAGAACAAGGCTTTGGAGAGAACAGATCACAGTATCACAGTATCGTCAGGGTTGGAAGGGACCTCTATAGATCATCTAAGTCCAACCCCCCTGCCACAGCAGGGACACCTACAGCACATTGCACAGGACGGCATCCAGGCGGGTTTTGAATGTCTCCAGTGTGGGAGACTCCCCCACCTCTCTGGGCAGCCTGTGCCAGTGCTCTGCCACCCTCAAAGAAATGAGGTTCCTCCTCATGTTGAGATGGAACTTCCTGTGTTCCAGTTTGTGCCCATTAACTCTAGTTCTATCACTGGGCACCACTGAAAAAAGACTGTTCCCATCTACCTGGCACCCTCCCCTTAAGTGCTTATAAGTATTGATAAGATCCCCCCTCAGTCTTCTTTTTTCTAGACTAAAAAGCCCCAAGTCCCTGAGCCTTTCCTCATAAGAAAGATGCTCCAGTCCCCTAATCATCTTAGTAGCTCTTTGCTGGACCCTCTCCAGCAGTTCCCTGTCCTTCTTGACCCGGGGAGACCAGAACTGGACACAATACTCCAGATGCGGCCTCACCAGGGCAGAGTAGAGGGGGAGGATGACCTCCCTCGACCTGCTGGCCACACTCTTCTTGATACACCCCAGGATGCCATTGGCCTTCTTGGCCACCAGGGCACATTGCTGGCTCATGGTCATCCTGTTGGCCACCAGGACTCCCAGGTCCCTTTCCACAGAGCTGCTCTCCAGGAGGTCAGCCCCCAACCTATATTGATGCATGGGGTTATTCCTCCCCAGGTGCAGTACCCTACACTTGCCTTTATTGAACTTCATCAGGCTTTTTTCTGCCCAACTCTCCAGCCTGTCCAGGTCACGTTGTATGGCAGCACAGCCTTCCGGCGTGTCAGCCACCCTCCCCAGTTTTGTGTCATCAGCAAACTTGCTGATGGTACACTCTATCCCTTCATCCAGGTCATTGATGAATACATAAGTTTAATTGTTTGACTTTTTACTGCAGCAAATGTCATCCCTGCTTCTGCAAGTTCTTGTATTCAAGTGACTACTGTGTAGATACCAGGGCAAAGAGAGAGTCCTTTTGTGCCTGTAAGTACAGGAGTTCCCAAAATTTAACAGCAAGTTTTACTGAACCACTATGATTTGCCTTAAAAGCACAAAAGAAATTAATGAAATACGAGTTCCATTTTGTAGCACAATTGGTGAGCATCAGTTTAAGAAAGAGTAACACTTATTGCACTTTGCAATCTTTTTCATACACCGACAACATTTCAAAACCCTTTTACAGGAAGTTGTTCAATAAAAAGTCTTCTGATTCTGACAAGAACCAGCATAGTTAATCAACCATTCAGAATGCACAGGAAATTTATATTTTGTTCTTAAGTTTGTGTCCAGGGTAAGCTATGACTATGAATAGAAACTCTTATTAAATATAAAAATAAGAAAACAAACCCACTAAGTCGAAGCTTAGAAAAGAACTTTGTCTTCAGTGTAGAACGAATAACCTACCTAGAACAATAGTGAGTGACTTCAATTTTAACATGTTTAAGAGCAGAAAAAAAGCATCTAAAATGTCGAGATAAAACAAAATGTTCACCTGTCCTTATTTTTAAATGTATTTTTTCTATCTCCTGTTTTTATTCCTTTTGTTTCCGCTAGCTTTATGTCAAGCAATATATTTTTCTATGTACAGTAATGGCAAAATGAATTAATTAACTCTGGTTATATTGGAGATACATTTTATCTATGGATGCTCAGCATGCATATAAAAGGCAGTCGTCATTAGTCAGGAAATAATTGCAAATGGAATCTGCACCCTTCCTCCCTCCCCCCCAGCTATTTATGATGGAACAAATATTCTGCTGACACGTAATCTACCCCTTGCTGCAACTTCATCTAATTTGCAATTAAGGTAAAACAGCCCAGCATCTTTAGCCCCTATGCTTCTCCTCATTCTGAAGGCCTTGCATCCCTTCTAATTAATTTTCTACCCACCAAAGCATACTGTAAGGCTCGTGCGAGAGCATTTTCCAAGAAACCCCTTCTCACCTTCATATATTTCTGCTCATTTAGTTATGGGAAAAGGAATACAAGCCAAACCAACTCCTAACTACATTATATTAGAGTTATAATATCACAACAAATGGCTGACTGATCTCCCTAATGGATTGAAAGTCTTGCATCACTTATGTGGAGGAAAAAAATGAAAAAGACTGCAGACAAAGGACTGACCCAAACAGTTGCCTATAGATTACCAGCAAAGACCTGGATATGCGTTTTAAAAGAATTTTGCAGTCCAAACCAGAAGAGCAGTCTGGGGATGGACAGAGTTCTGACCTAAACTGAGAAGGTGCTTATATTGGCAGCCCCAATGATACCATCTGACACAGCAACAGCACACACCTCACCGGTTTGCCGCTTGCTGCAACTAGCAGGCTGTAAGTGCCCCCAGCTACCCTTTCCCCCACTGTAAATTTCCACCTGGAATGCAGTGTGTTCCAGTTCATCTAGTCCACTATTACATCTCATACACTGGCCTCTTCTAGAGGTGTCAGAGGAAGGTGTAAAAATTCCCATAAATAATAATTACGGGAAAAAAAACCCTGCCCACAGGGAAAGGGTTTTCTCCATAACTCGTGTCATTAGCGGTTGATTAAAGCCCTTAAGAGTGAAAGTTTATATCCCTTCTAAATGATTTTTTGCCCCATGAGGTAAGTATGGCTCCAGATTATATATGAATCCTACTAATCTTTTGGCCCAAGGATAACTTCTAACAATGCATTTCACAGACTAATTATGCATTGTATAAACAAGTACCAGATGTATCTAAGTAAGGCAAAACAAGCCACTGAAAAGAAAACTGTGCTCTTCTCTTCAAAGTCAGTGATCCAAAATACGACTGCCTGTTTCCTCATTTCTAGAGTTACAAAATACTGTTTCTCACCTTAAAGGCCTACGACCAAACAATTCATAACAACTGCCAAGGACAGACATGAACAACTTTTTAGACATCATGATGTCTCCTTATTCTGTGTGATAGCCGATATTTGATGTTACTAAACTCTAGCTGGTAATATTCTCCGCTTATCCAACCTAACCAATTAGATGTCTGAAGAAAACCACACAACCACCTCTTCTGGAAAACACGGCCAGCTTTTTACGGTACAAATCTTCCTGAAGCTAAATTTGGTTTGATCACCAGCTTATACTTCTCTTGTGAAAGGTAGGCAGAAGTAGGATCCAGGGCCTTCTAATTTTTGTCAACTTTTGAAAACCTAGTACCCTGCTCGGTAAAAGTTGAGAGGGTCCTGAGCTTTTAGAGTACAAGGACTGCCTTTGTAGAAACAAAAGCATGAGGGATTCAAGGGTTCTTCTGTCCTGTCACCTTTGTTTGCACTTCATTCTGACTCATAGCTGGGAAAGGATAAGATCTTTCTCCGTGATGCAGTACTGTATTTTTTTAAGTGCCAGTTTAAAGGGAAGACTTTTAACAACAGAGGAATGGGCTGGCTCACTAACAAATATGAATTATTTTGTGTCCTGAACCAAAATGAAGAGGAGACTGCATTGCCTGGAGTTGCATTTAGGGTCTTCAGCAAGAGCTTAGCCATTTTACCAATCCGGAGACACGTTAGTAAGGAGAAAGCTCATGCCATTTCCCTGTAAGTGTCATGGCTTTAATGCCTTCCCAATTAAAAGCGTAAGGAAAATAAATCTAATAAAGAGAATGTATAGGAATTGTCTGCTGTGCTCTTAGGAACATTTTTATATATAATCATGTCTGCCTGAATTTGATATACAATGCAGTGGAATCCAAATGCTGTAGCTTTTAAATATCTGAAACATTTAAATTGTTTCCTTTCTGCTAGAGTTTAGTTAACATAATGTTCTTCTGTAAAAGAGATGATTCTTACACATACTCCTCCTTTAAAGCAGATGGCAATAACTGCTGCAACAAAGTGTATGCTGGCAAACAAAACATTGAACTGCCCTCACCAGCCAACGGGGATAGGATATTAGTTCATTGGGCTGTCTTGCCATTTGCAATGGGAAACATATCCTGTTACAACAAGGCACAAGTTAATTTAAGCAGTCACAATAACACAGTTGCTGCACCACATCAGACAACTGAAACGAATCTTGCTGGTTATTCAAAAGGCCAGAAGTAGAGTAGATTTCATGGTTATTCTGTTTCTGGCAAATCTCTACCTGTGTCACAACTATAATTTTCACCACATCAGACTTCTCTGTCATAACCAAAGTATTATTAGTAATAAATGGGAATAGGACATGGATTATAGGTTGGGGAAACTTCTGTTTACGAAATACGTGCATTCAGAGTTCTCAATATAAGGAAAAAATAGCCACATCTACACAAAAAGCAAATCGACAGATTTAATCATATGTTTCCAAATCTGAACTCAGCATGAAGATTTAAAAAAAAGTAATAACTTCTTATACCACATTTCAGAGTACATAAAACAACCTCTGCATTATTGTTGGAACTGAACCTCCCACAGTGCTTAACTTTCAGTGACCTTGTCCTACGAACATCTCTTTAATATGGTGTGTGCTAAAAATAATACAATTATAGTACCAAAGACTTACCTAAAATAAGAGAGGCAGTTAAGAGACATTCTTTAAGCCCTCTGTTAGAGGACACAAACTGCTGTGGGAGCTTATAAGCCCACCTGGTCAGCAAATATTAAACAACTGAAAAAAGAAACCCCTTGAATTCATGGGCTAAAATAAAATTTTAGATACCAAAGAGAATTTAAAAGTGTGGCCAAGTCTTATCATAAAAGAAAACAAAAACATAATAGCTATTACCTCCTGCAATATAATCAAAAGTCATGAAAAGGGCTATCATTGATATAAGGGATGAGTTGTTGCAAGGACAGAGCGTCTTAAGCAACAAGTACCTAAGGTAAATTTGTTCTTTGAAGGGGCAAAGCAGAGTATCTGCAGCTACCAAGGCTACAACTTCTAAGGACAATGGTATTTTATAATATCGCTTTTATGTTTACTTCTGTCTTCATTAAAATGATTCACTAGTACTATTTAAGATAGGTCTGTTTATATGTTTGTGTATGTGTGCACATACATGGGTGGGGAAAGGAAATAGCAAATAAATGTGTTGTGCAACAAAAGTTAGAGAAGTATTTTGCTTTAACCTGACATTCATTTAAAGTACATTACAGCTGATCTTTCATCTTATGTCCTTCTCCCTTTGCAAAGTTGGAGTTATTTAGTATGACTATGGTACCAGGTAATCTACATGTACAGTATTCCTCTACACTAAATCGCAGGTTTTTATCCTGTATCAGGATGATGTGTCATTCATCAAGAGTGTCAAGGACAGTACGGCCTGCCATTTCTAGCAATAATCCTAGTATCCTCCAGATGAACAGTCACGTTTACTTTAGTGAATGTTAGTTGTTCTACGTTCTCCTTCACTACTCAGCAGTATTCACTGTTCCTTTGGGTATCTTGACTGGTGTCAGAAACAATTAGCAAAGCATACAATAAAAATAGTTATAGCACTCTCTTGTGCGTGAAGGTGGCAGAGATCTAAACACAGACTTTCGGTAACCAAAGGGTGGCTATAGAGAAGATGGGGTTACTTTCGTCACAAGGATGCATGGTGACAGGACAAGAGGTGATGGACACAAGACACTTCAAGGAAAACTCTGTCTGGATATAAGACAGAATTATTAAGGCTGAGAACAGTTACACACTGTAGTAGGTTGCACAGAGAAGTGACCAAATCTCCCTTGCTGGAAATATCCAAGTCTCAGCTTGACAGGACCCTGGATAACCTCATGCAAGACCCCGCTTTCAACAGCAGTTTGCACCTGATGATCTCACTTTTCTATGATTACTTCCACAGCGTTGCCAATAGCATGTAAATTTTGGCCTAGAAAGTGAGCTTTGTGTGATCTTTTCAAAAGCACATAAAAGCAGAATTTGAATGCAAGAAAGATAAGTTACATATAATAATAGACCTGAAAGCTTTTGACTGCACAACTTCCTTCTCCATAAGACAGCTAACAGATGGAGCGATCATATGACCTTGAAAGAATCTATTATATACCAGATCACTCATTCCTGTAAACACCTTTGTGTTCCTTCATTGTCACAAGTCATTAATCCCTTTATTGTTGCAGATGGTACAGTATGAATGAGTTATACAGAAGAAGTAACAAAGAGACAAGTCAAAGCACCATACAAAGACATGAAGTACAATTTTAATATCATCTGCCATTTCTTTCCAATATCTTTGAAAATAAATAAATCTCTTCATTATTCTTGGTGATCATGTCAGTATGTATGCCATTTTTATGGAAGGAGCCACCAGTCCTGTGTTCCCATGCAAGAAAATCCTGTCAGCACAACTAATAGATGTCAGATGAATAAGCTTAGAAGAGCAAACGCACTGTCTAAACCATGTCATCAACCCACAGGCCTATTCGTAGTGATATTATACACTCCACTGCCTCCAGTCACAGCCCAGGATAATCAGAATCCATGTTTAGAGTCATCTGATCTTGCAAAAAAATTTGACACAGCACAGCTAATAATCCAACAGAATTCAGAAAGTATACTGGATTTAAAAAGGCAGCTTTATTTTTGTGCCCTACATTTGAGGCAGATTAAATAAATTGAAAAGGCAAGACTATCAGGTCATTATTTGTGTGTTACAGCTGTCCAGTTAGAGTTGACAGATACTCTTTGCATGGCCTAGTTGACTGATTAAGAGGCAGAGTAAGTCTCTGAGAGTCATAAATGGACGGGGGGAGGGGAAGGCTGTGATGAAGAAAAAATCAAAGGCTGATGGAGTAACTCACTAGAAATAGTTGCACTTCTACACAAGCCACAGATACCTTCTAAAAAAAACCATCCCACAGAAAGGAAACTGGATGGACACATTATAGATTTGAAGTGGGAATCAGAAAAAAGTATTTGTTATAGTTGTTATTCAGAAAACTGGACTGAATCTTCTGCAAGGTGAAGAACAAGCAAAGCAGAATGAAAGGTGAGATATTGAAGCATTCAGATTAATAATGAAATTTTTTTTGTTCTCTGAGCATTTCTTTGCCAAGTAGTGTTTATTTGAATTCTACATTAGAAGCTGTGTCTCAGTTTCTGAAGCCAACTGTTGCAGAACAATGAAATGAACTGAAAGTATTGCTTACCTTGCTCGCAAAAATGCTGAATTCTTTCATGTGAATTCGACAACGTAGAACTCAGTTGTTGCAGAAGATTATGTATCATTTTAATATAAATACAATTTCATTTTCAAGTGAAAATTATTGAGTGGTTTGTGACTTAAATTGTAGTCTCAAAATAAAACTTTCATTTATACATTTGTGATATGAAATGTTATAATCATACACTGTTATTCCTTTAATATGGTAATCCCCATTTCTAAATAATGTTTGATCTCTGTAAGTCAATAATTTCAATTTTCAAAGGTTTCAAGTAATAACAAACTAAAATGTTTTTCATTTTGAAATAGTAAATAGTAAAAATGATTTGAGGTATGTGAAAAACAATGGTACAAAAAGATTTATCATTCCGACTCTCTTTAATTAAAGAAAATCTAATTCTTCAACATCTGATTTTTTTTTATATTTCATGCTGTGCATACGAACATAGCTTTAAGTGGCACCTTGCTTTTAAAGTAAGATCATTAGCAAGATATGAAAGGTGAAAACAATTATTTTTTCAGTTAAAACTGACCTGAACATCAGGGAGCAGACAATAATTACAAATACTAAATATTACTAAGTACTCCTGTCACCTCACTGATCTTTTTAACAGCTTCTTGACAAATGTTTGCTGATTGTGCAGAAACTTGTATCTATGGGAAGTACAGCTGGCATTCAGATAAGAGAAGTAAAGCAATAAGTATAAACATAGGTATTTTAAAGAACAAGCTTGCAGAGTATGGATTGCTGAAAAATTCCTGTTAACTGTTTTTATAGTTACCTTTGAAGCTTGCTATTCTTTTGACAGCCCATTAACTTGATTGTTTTTAGGTAGTACAGTTAGTAAAAACACAGAAAAATAAAAGTTCTACTTGCAATTCTTCTGACATAATATGGCTCAAAGTTGTTACTACCACAGAAAGAAACATTCCTATATAATAATTTTAGAAACTCTGTTGCATTCCCTTCAAATATCACTCCTCTGATGATGGCAAATCCTCCTGAAAAACATTTGTACTTAAGATAAAGCCATGGGAAGTATTTCATTTTAAGACCATGGAAGCACTAACTTCATTCTGTATTATAAAAGTACTTCAATACTATCAGTAATTTACTAATGTATTGTAAAAGAAATGAACTCTCTTTATGCTATCTACATTAATGTTTATTATGGAGCTGCATATCTTTTGCCCATGTTAATAACCTGTATATTGCCAAAAGACAAACATTTTAAACTAATTTTAAATCTTCTCTCCCTTCTGATACAGGCAACTGGCTTTTGGTTTTGAGTGCCATCTTGTTAATATATGCAGCTCATGGATGTCCCGACAAATGCCTATGCCATACAGCTTCAAAGACTGCAGACTGCAAGAATAGAGGATTTACTGAAATTCCTACCCGTTTGCCTCCTCAAATTCAGATCCTACAGTTGCAGAATAACCGTATTTGGAGAATCAACCAAAATGCATTCACTGGAACACCGTTGCTCAAAATCTTAGACTTGTCTAATAATTCTCTCTCAAGTTTGGCACCAGGTGCTTTCCAAAACTTACGGTATCTACAGGTTCTAAACCTAACCAGAAATTTGATTCATTATATAGAAAACAAGACTTTCAGTTTCCTCCCACACCTAAAAGAACTGGACTTGTCATCCAACAGCATTATACGCTTGCCTGAGACTTTTGGAAATAGCACAGGGAATATAACATTGCTGTCTGTGAAGCATAACAAACTTCAGAAAATGGAAAGAGTTCTTCTGGAGTCACTTCCAAACCTGAAAGTGGTTCTTTTCAAAGATAATCCCTGGCAATGTAATTGTAATGTCTTTGGCCTGAAATTGTGGCTGGAGAGCTTTTTATACAGAGGTAAGGAATTCTTCTCTTTACATAGAATGCACATGAGAATACTTAACCAGCATCTAACTGATCTTCACTACTATGGCTTAACAATTTACCCTATACCTTAGATCATCCCCTCAAATAAGCACACTGAAATATATTCTTATGCATAGGTCAGAATATAAGTGCTTTCATAAATACAGGTAGCAAACCAGAATTAGAGGAACTTTATACTAGCACAAAGAGAAAGACAGAAAGTGTACACACACATTCATATACTATGTACATACACATTCTGGAAATACATGTGTACTGCATGTATGCATATATATCCATATCTATTTATATATAAAGTATACTTGTGCACATACACTTGTTTTAATTCTACCAATATATTTTGCTAGAAACCAACCTACTCTTTAATAGCTTTTACCTGATGCACGAGCGTAAACATCAAGATGGATATCAATACCGATTTAACTTTAGAGAACTCAGGACTCTAATTCCTCTATAAATTATCAGTTAGTAGTTCTTCAATATTTTAAGACTACTTTACCTTAAAATGTATGTTACACCTTGGACAAGTTTACTCTTGCCTAGTATTGCTTCCTCATTTGTTGTTAACCAGAAGAGGTACTAAATTCATGGACAATTTCCTGACAGAAATGTGTAATACCATCACATAGGGAAAAGTGAATTTCATAAATAAAAGTAGTCTCATATTTTGGTCATACCTGTTTTTAAATATATTCATGAGTTATGCTGTAGAAAAGAGAATATGATTTAATTCTAAAGGAATTAAGTATGAAAATAAGTTAATTTCTTTCTCAGAGGTATGTTCAGACTCCGAGAATTCAGAACAGCAGGGCAATTTGCTTTTCTCTAAATCGGGCTTTGATGTTTGGATGTGATCAAACTACTGATTACCTATCTGTATATGGAAGTGACATAGAGCACGCTGCAACACGGCGTATGTGAAGACTGTCCATGTTGCCTGTGACTGAATGGATTGCCATGTCCAGGCATCAGAACTCTACAGGCCAACTGGAAAACTGTACTGGCTACGCAGGGGCACAATTAATACAGGAACAGTCTCTGAGCGAGGTAAAGCCACTGCCAGAAGCAACCTTTTAGAAAAGACAAAAGCCTAAACTCCTCTCAGCATTAAAATCTTACTATTTTGGACAGGTAAAATATTACATTATCCTGGGGCTTTAGTTCTATCATGCTGGAACCATTCCCTACAACAAATTTCAGCAGAGGTTCTGACTTCTCTGTGCAGAAGAATGTAATGATCCGAGATAAACATATCAGATTATCTTAATTGCTCTGCCAGCAGCATAAGTATTGTAGTTTATTTCAAAACCCAACGTTGTTTAGAAATTCAGTGATGCCCTTCCGTCTTTCTGAACGTAGCACAGATGACATAAATGAAGTGATATGGAACTTACAAATTCATTTTAGCAACAAGTTTTAAAGAAAGCCCAAATACTATGTTCTATACTGCATTTATTTTTCCCTAAAATTTCTTACGTGAATCACATGAAGAAAAATTAGTTACATTGCACATTAATCTTTCCCATTACTTATGTTGTATACTTATGATAAAACAGTGCAGTGGCCCCACTGATATTTTGTGCAAGTCCTAACAAAACATCGCTAGAGATGGAACATTGTTTGAATTTAAAAATCTTGACTGTTGTGTCCAGTATAATTCTAAAAGATGTCAGTATTTTTAGCTGAATACATCTCAGGCAATTGACATTTGATGCATACTTGTAAATAATTATAGAGAATGTTTCAGTTCAGGCGGGATTCCAGTCTTCTATTCCAAGTATACATATTTGAGTTACTTAAAACCACAAAAGGATCACAGTTGCAGGATTTGGAGTTTTATCTATACTCACATTCAAACTAACACATTGGATGCTCATATCTGTCTTGAAATATCATCAGTATTTGTGGAGTAGTCTCCAGATGTCAGTTTGGGTCCATCTG
Organism: Pluvialis apricaria; assembly: GCA_017639485.1. Taxonomy (NCBI): domain Eukaryota; kingdom Metazoa; phylum Chordata; class Aves; order Charadriiformes; family Charadriidae; genus Pluvialis; species Pluvialis apricaria. The sequence goes on from CM030016.1 coordinate 16,081,578, forward strand.
TATTTGGTACTTTCTCAGACAAAGTCTTTTCAGGATGAAAATTTCTATGCCTGGCTTTAGCTGAAAGGTGGGTTATTTTGGATAGAGAAGAGGAATAAAATGCAGCTGATTTGATTAGTTAATTTTTTAAAACATGTAAACATTGGTTTTAGCCTTGTTGACTCCTTGACACACTACACCCCTAAAGTCATGGAGTATGGACTAATTAGAAACCTGAAGGCTATGCTCAGTGTGTGTTCCTCTACATATTGAGAAATAACTGCATGATTTACCAGGACTGAGGCTTCCTACTTCGCTTTCTGTTATACTAAAAAAGTCCTTTGGGAGAGAGCAGAAGCTGGCTCTAAGCAATCATGAAATTTACCATTTCAGCAAGGTAATAGTTTGATTAATCTTAACTCCTTTAGATCTCTGTATATTTTCTTACCATGAGCCTTGCTTCAAAAAATTGCTCACGCATGCATATAACTTACTGAACTTTCTCTTTGCTTCATTACAGTTAGCATATGATGTCAGAACAATAACTATTTCATGGAATATTTGAATCAAGTGGGAAATCTTTACTAAGTATATCGTTTCCATTTCTCTTTATAAAAAGAAGTAATGGTATGAATTTGAATGGAATGAATTTGCTGTTAACACTACCTCTTTGTTTTCATCTATGACTTTTTTTATACATCTTACTTTTATACCACTGTCGTTTTTCACTTTTACATCCATAAAAGCACAGATAACTTCCTGATGAGTTCCTTCTTGCAAATACTCTCTTAAAGCATAATAAACTCACCATTGAGCTAACTGGAAAAAGATCTTAAAGATATAGTTGTAAGTAAAAAGTCAAAGCTGACGATAAATTTACTTAGGTTTCTGATAATTTTACATTAAGGTAATTCAGAGACCACAAATATTAATACCATAAATCTGTTGGTTGTTTTTTTTTTTTACAGGGGGAATAAGCGATGGCATTATCTGCTCAACGCCAGGGATTCGGAAAGGAAAGGACCTCCTCAAAGTTCCCTATGAGCTGTTTGGGGCATGCCCTCTTAGGACAGCTCACGTTCATCTGGCTAGCATTCACCACCATAGCTTTGAGCACAGAAGTTCTCTGAAGCATTCTCATCACAGTGAATACGGGGAATACAGCCGTTCAAATTGTGAACCCAAACCGAAGCCAAGGCCTGTTAGTTTGCGCCATGCACTTGCCACTGTAGTAATAACTGGAGTTATCTGTGGAATTGTGTGTCTAATGATGCTGGCAGCTGCTGTTTATGGTTGTGCCTATGCTGCAATTACTGCTAAATACCACAAAGAACATTTGGCCCCGGTGAGACAGCACGGGACTCCTGAGGAAAAAGAGCCATTTGATAGTTCCTTGGCTTGAGTAACTTTTGTCTTTGGTTTCTTGAAACTGAAGCCCCCACTTTAGTTAAAAAGCCTGGAATCTAAACAGGATTGATTTAATAGAAATTACTGCTTTTTTTTTTTTTTGGCTTTTTGAAATTTTTTTTTTAATGTGAATATATATATTCTTTGGAATATATATTAAGACTTTATAGAGAAGAATACAAGTTTATTTATATTTTGTGCATGAAGCCACTATTTAAAGCTGAGTGTTTGAGACAACGAAATCTTGATGTAGCCACTTTGAAGTATTCCTTTCTCCATTACTAGCTGTTGATGTAATATTAGTACAATATATGAGTTGTGCAGCTACAATCAGTAGCTAACATGAGCGAGCTTTCTGCAAAGAAAAATACAAAATAACTACAAATTACTAACTACATTTCAAGATCTTAAAATAGCCTATATGTATCCAGAAATACAATTCACAATCAGCTTTAGAACTGGCTAGTCTATAGTCGCTGCCATTGATAGCTTAAATGTGTTTTAAAAACATTTCTACATACATTTTTTCCACCTTCCAATCTGCCCTAGAAGACAACAATTAAAAATTACATCCATTATCTAACTAAGAAACTAGGAAGTACCTTGTTAACTATGACATTTCATTTTTAAATTACTCAGTAGGGAAGAAAGAAGAGACCTGAGGAAATGCTGAAGAAAGAAGAAATGCCACACTGTTTCAAACACAAGCACTGAAAAGAGCACATCTAGCATATATGAAGAGACACTACCCATTACCCTGCTGGTATACATGCTTGCTACAGACATTTCTGAAGCCTCTTATTCCCAAATCCACACACAAATGTTCCATTTTGCAAATCTCATGAATGCAGATGCAGCTGCCACCACAGTGCTGCCCTTCAGTACGAAGGATAATATAGTTGCATGTTTACACGTTCTCTCTCACAGAGAAAACATTCAGCTGAATTCATTCAGGGTCCACCCTATCTTTCTGCAGCACAGTTTTGCCACCAGAGGAAATCAGAGCCCAAACCATTTGAGCAATATAAGTTTAGAACAGAAAGAATATTTTGAATGTGCAGAAGTATTTTTTTAAATAATTATTAGAAATTAATTTCAGCAACCAACAGGGATCAGTAACTCCGTCTACCTTTTCCAAGACAAGATAAAATAGATCTAGGCTATTTGTGATGGATGTTTAATGTGTTTTCTAAATGTCTCCAGTGACAGGGTTACCAATGCAGAAATCAACTATGCTTATAGTCTAAGAGCTTTTCTTAGCATCTATCCTAAACCTTGGGTGAAAATCTTGCCAGTTTATTCCATTGGGCAGAAGACTCGAGGACAATGGCTGAGTAACAGTCTGCAATAAGGGCAAAAGCAAGCTGTGCTGTGGCATTCAGAGACCTCCACTCTCCTTCCAACAGATGGATTGCAAGATGAAAATCTGTAGCTATTCTAATAACAGCCTCAACTGAGTAATGGGCTATACGGCAGGAGTCATGTAACCCTTGCTCTTATCTACTTAGTAATAATTGCAACCTAAATATTAAAGCTCATTCCTGCATCTGCAGTTACTTTCATGTCCAGAGAAAATTAAGCATCTCTGTCTTAATCTAAATCTAGCAGACACTGAAAACAATTAATTACTGCCTGTCTTTTTTTTTTTTTAACTGCTAAGTACTTCATAGTATTATTAGGCTCTCATCATTCTTCTCTGTACTGAACTAAATAAACCAAGCTGTTTCAAATTTTCCTGAAAGGTCACATTCTCCAAACTTCTTTTTTCCTGCATTCTCTGGAACCTTTTCAGTTCTTCTACATTTTGTTTAAAATGTGGTACCCTAGATTGGGTATATTACTTCAGCTAAGACATCATTAGCACAGAATTTTTAGAATATTTATATTCAGGCTCTTTAAATTTGATCTCTTGATGATGTATCTCTGAAGCAAGTTTGCTTTTTGTCTTTTTAAATATCCAGTAAAGCTTAATGAATAATCTGTTTTCAGAGCTAAGTCATTTGAGTGCATAGATCTACATTTTCTAGTCTTTTATCCATGTATTGCAATAACATTTTACAAAGCAAGGTATAGTTTTTCAGATAGAGAAGACTGAAGTAATACAGGATAGGATCTTATTGCCCATGGGCCAAAAAATTAATTCAGAGCCACGCCAAATCAGTGCTTTTCTGTGGTGACAACCTAAAATAACCACACTTGCACTCAGACTGCAGATCCTAAGATGAAAGCTAATAAACCTCTGACCTCCAGACAGATTTCACCCATAGTGTTTCTAACAGGCTCAGATACAGCCATGCAGCTTCCATCACAAATAACTTCACACTTCTGATATCTTCAAGCGAAGGAAAAACAAGAACTGGATTGATATTTTCTAGTCAGGAATAACCAGAACATCACCTTCCTAGTCCTTAAAAAACAGTTCTATCAATAAAAACCTTTCAGGCTTTCCTTACTGTAAGACAGTTTAAAAAAAAAAAAAACACAAGGAAAAAAGGTAAGGAAGAGGCAATGAAGGGCACAACAACATTTAAAGGAACCCTTTCCAAGTCACATTTAAGATGCTTTAGGGATTTTGATGCATACATAAGGCTGTAAATTGATATGGAGTTCTGCCAGAAAGCAAAGTATATCATATTTCCCTTAGTTCACTCTGCCATGGGAGTAGAGCAAGCCAATCCATGCAAAATCTGATTTATACTTTCTACTTGCTGTTTGCTAAGGAAAGAAAAAAAATCCCCACAAAAAAAACCAACAAAAAAAATCCCAGAGAAATTTTTCATTTAACATTTATAAGACTATATATGATATTTACAAATGTGTTTGCAATTAAAGAATTCCAGTTATTTATGATGATAAACTAACAGCAGACATTCAACAGAGAAAAGTATTTATTCAATTGCTTAAATTAATAAATGCAAAATTATTTATTTTTCAGTAGAGGAAATGGAATGTTTGACTACTGAAAAATAGAAATAAAAGGCACAATTTATTGTCCATAACAATTATTGACTACAACAAGTGGAAGACTGGATCTAGGGATTCCCCACAGAACTGCCCTTAATTTGTAAAGCTTACCAATGGACATCTGCCACTGAAATAAGTTGTCTGCACAGATTTATATTTCAGATAAAGGTTCCTGAGAAAGCTTTGTAGTTTTTCCAGCAACCTTGTGAGAGGTATTACAGTGAACACAGTATTTTTTTCTAATCTCTGTGAAAACCACTCTTCCTCCCCAAAGTCAACAAAATATCAGGACACACTACTCTGCAAGGTATTTGCAAAGACAAAGTGCACATATTGTTGTATCCCTGTCTTTCATATAGAAGCTCACCATACTACTTTGTTTTCAGAAAACGAGGCTTTCAAAAATTTCAATTTAGAACAGAGATTAAAAATTATAATACACGAATGTTCTTTACAGAAAATATCCTTAGTATCTATGTTGAAAAAAAAAAAGTTTAAACTGAAACAAACTTGCTTGCCATATGTGTCTTTCCATCCAGAGCTTGCAAAAAGTCAATCAAAATTCAGCTTCATTATTCCCTAGTAATACAACATCCAGATAAAATCAGGATCCCTCTTGAATATCAAAGTAGAACACTTAGTGACATTATACATAGCTTATCTATCATTAACAACATGAACCAAAAAATACCAACTGTTGCCTACTAACAACCATCTATCTTTGCTGCCCGGAAGACAAAGACACACAGGCTTTAGTTAAGCATCCAGAAAGTATGCCTACTTTTACAACTTTGATCCTTGAACTTGGCTGAAAGTGGCATGGCAATAACAACCGTAAGAGAGTCTTGGTACTTCCTGGGTTTATATTATCTGAAATGTGATTGCATGCTACCCAGATGAGACAGGCAGCAACATCCATTATCTGGATGTGGCAGTAAGCCACAACAGGGGAGAAGGAGTAGGAGTTAGAAGCCCATAATAAAGAAATCAATGACTACATTCTTCATAACTATCTCCAATGAAATCTGCAGTTGCTTCCTCTTACCAATTACAGAGGGATCCCCCAATGTTTTAGGGCTATGTACGCTATAACTTGAACTTTTTGCATAAGGCTGCCATGCTCATTTCTAGACACAACACACATGAGAGAACACTGCTAATATTTGGAAATACAGTCTACTGGGTGGAAAATAGATTAGTTAATCCACAGTATTTAAACTTGTATTAATGTATTCATATACTATGTTATTGCAGCTTCCTACTTGCACAGCGTTATTTGAATTTTTCAAAAGGACTTGACAGCTTATCTGCTGCTTTGTTCTGCAATCAAGGATTTATTTTACTAGCAGCAGAATTATTTAGCAAAATGCCCCTAGAATCTGATTGCTATTAGAACACAAGCATCTTCCTCATACCCAAATTACATAGTACTAAAGCCCAACCAAACAAACAAAAAAATTCCAACAGCAAAGCACAGAAGCAAAGAGCAGAATGCTGTATGTAATTTACTCTATGTGTTGAGACAGTGTTCTAATTCAACCATCAGAGCTCCAGATTCTCTGAGAAGAAGTGGTGAGGAAAGCGCAAGAAGTAGATAAACAGGGTTTAAATTCTTAAGCTAATACGAGCAGAAAATCTTTAAAAGCTCTGTTATTCAATTATTTCACACACTAATTCTGTATGGTAAAATGAATTAAGAACAAATATAAATGACTACAAATGCGTGAATGGTTGGTGAATATGCCATCTAACTTCAGATTCCCTCGTCAGCCGATGGAGAGAGGCAGGATGCGACACGCTCTGAATTATTCTGTGGCAGAGCTTACCTCTCTCCACACATCACCTACAAACCATGTTTCCTAGGTCATGGCTCATAACCTAAGTCTGTGAGTTGCTTAACGTTAACCTGTACAAATACACATTTCAATTTTTCTGAAACTGAAAACATTAGTCTACGTACTAATATTAGATTTAGGAATAGAAAGATAATATTCAAAATAAACAAGAAACTCTGGAAAAACATAAACTAGTGGTTTTCCACCAAAGCATGAAAACCATTTTGAGGGATTTACTAAACGCTACTACTGAATATAATCTTATGTGGCTTATAATGTGGAGTAAAGATTAAGTAAATCACTGTCTTCCCTGACAAGGAAAACATCTATTTTAGAACGCTTCAAAAATTTGATTGGTGTGTCATTATGATGACATATTCATTTTCCCTTAGGCCTTCACACTAAAATGCAATTTTATAGATGGTATAAATTTTAAGGACTCTGTATGACAGTGACAGTTGCTTGAATGTTTTTAATAATATAGTAATACCAAAGTAATACATGTGATAAAAAAGGGGGAAAAAAAGCATAAGCAGTACAAAGCAGATGTATTTACTCTATGTGCTATTGTAACAATAGCAGATTTAACTATTTGTGAAACATTTACAATATCTGTCACTCTTAGAAATATCAGTAGTTCAAACTACTTTTGATTAAATTATTGGAGACATTTTCAAAGAGATGTGCTTGCAAACTCCGTTTGAATTCACTCAAAAAATAACCCTGAATGGAGTGTTGAGGTCACGTATATACAATTATTTAAAAAAAAGGAAAAAAGGGGATGAAGGATAATTTTTTTGTATTGTAAAGGCATTTGTTTTCAGATACAATGTGCAAATTTTCCTCCATGAAACTATAAAATAATGTTCCTTACTTAGAGCTTAGACTACCAGAAGCCTTGGTTACTGGAAAATTGGTATATTACAATTTTCGTTTGAAATAGCTGTTCTGTACAGGCTGATTCAAACAGGAAGATTAAAAAACTGACATGTGACCAGCCTCAATAAGACAGATTTGTATTTTAAAAGTAATATGAGATTTTGGACCTTTCCTGTTTTCAAGGCACAGTTTGAAATATCTTAAACAGCAGTATCATCAGGGTCACTTTACTCTGGCCAGAATAGAGACATTCAAAATTGCACGTCATTTTTAACAAAGTAGTGATGAAATGAAATCTTTACCATATCTTCTCTACCTTATGGATGAGAACAAAAAGGAGAACCTAAATCTTCAAATTGTCTTATTCAAAGTACCTGAGGGCTTTTAGTATCTTGATTAGGAATATTTAACATGGAATAACTGATTTATTTTTATACTAATATTTGTTCTTAAAATGATATAAAAAGAAGAACTATGAAGGGGACATATGAGGACACTTGTAAAAAATCTCTCTCTAACCAGGGTTTGGAGAAAAAACCCTTGAACTTGTATATGGGCTGGTTATAAAAATAAAGGATCAGCTTTGAAAAGTTAAATACTGGAAAGGGAAAAGACCCTGGCTTTACTTGGGATAATTTTTTTTTCCCCGGTATAAAACATAATATTCCTTATTTGCATAATATGGATTTTTGTTAAAATCATTTAAAATCAAACTGTCACTGAACAGAAAAGGGTTAGGCTGCCTTCTCTTCAGATTCAGTAACACCTCCTACATCTGACTACAAAGGCCTGCTTATTATATTTTAAATATATATATTTTAGTGTATATTTTAATATAAATAACATATACATAAAATGACTCTTAAGCACGATCTATAGTCTCAGCAGAAATCAGTAGTACTATTTTAAAAGGTGTTTCTTTTATTCTGCTAAGACATATGAACATATTTCTTTCCAAGAAATCTCTTATGTAGGAAATGATTTCTATTAGTCTCACAGTATTACTGTGTGGCAGAGAACAGGGAGTAACCGAACACTTATCATGGCCTTGTGTTATGGCACCATCTACTACAGAATCAAACGCACCTGCCATGCATTTAAGGACAGATTCCCTGGAATCTTCTGTGTCATACCTATATAAAGACAAGACACTATATAAAGATATGAATCATGGCTGGTAGGTGTCTCCCATTTTCTTTTCAGCTTTTACTGCTTGGCAGCAGAAAATAATGGCTGTGAGAAAAATTTGGCCAACCTGAATCATTCTGAATTTAACAGTAAATCTATTCTGTCAAAAGGACTACAAAGGGTAACTATTATTCAACATGTTCATGAGTGGCAGAATCCGGCCCTTATGGGCCTAGTATTCTCACAAGAGCTATAGACTTTTTGGTAACCTTCACCACAGAAGATTCTGAGAGTAGCTGATCTTCAGGCCATCTGTATGAGGAACGTTTAATACACAGAAGAAAAACAAAAACACCAATCAAGAAGTTTGCAATTGTGAAGAAAAAGATAGTTCCTTCTGCCCTGATTTTTCTCCTCTGTTCAAACAGGAATTACTGCAATCTTTCTTTTTATGTAGCTTCAGCAGAGAAGAATGAGTCAGGGTAGATTCACAGAGCTATAGCAACGCTTGAATGTACATCCCAGGCAATCACTCTTCTTTGACAGAAAATGACTGTAGAGATGCCTGTATATAAGAACAACATGGACTTCTTTTCTTTCCAGAATTACACTGAATAAGAGAAATGCTCAGATTACCAGAGTACTTTCGTTTCTCTCTAATTTAGCTACACTGATCTTCCGTTAATCTATTCCAGTTAAGTTGACACAGAGCAATGAGGGCTAGCCTCTTCTCTGAAACTACACGTCTGACTGTATTGGTAAGTGCTTTTCATGTTTTTAAAATTAACAAATTAAAATATTACTTGATTTTGATTGAGAGACCACAGAAAAGCATGTGTACAGGTACGACTCATTTAGGGTTTTCAAGACATTCAAGACCTGCTCTATGTCAAGATTCTGCTCAAGATCTAGTCCACTGGGATTGGACTAGATGATCTCAAGAGATCAATTCCAACCTCAGCCATTCATATATATAACTAGCCCAAACAGGCACAAAAGCATTAAGGAAAATTTGTACTTAATTTCAGAATTTTTAGGCAGCCTTGTATTAAACAAAAACGTACTATTTCTCCTCATCTACTTCAAACTCTAAATTTCAAACGACTATGAGACTAAAGACTGTGCCTGTGTGTTATTTAATCCTTCATTCTTCTGACTAGGTGTCCAGAGCTTTTTACTAAACACTGCTATGGACTTTTTCAATGAGGCTTGAAATTCCAGGTTCTGCTTGTGCTATGAAGAAAAGGTAAGAGATCTTGACAATTTTTATCAGACATTTTCTTCAGTGTTCTTTAATAAATTTTTGCCCTAAAAAGATTATGTCAGCTCTGTTATCCTTAATTAAACATCCCAAGGAGCTAATTTTCATGTTTTCTGTGAACAGCAATGGCCTCTTTCAACACAAAGGGCATTTAAGGTCCTATATTGTACTGTAGCTTTGAGCTAAAATGCATCTATAGGGAAGTACACATATGATGGTTCATGTACTCTCTCAAATCTCTCAAAATCTGGAGAGAAAAACATTTTTTACTTTTTAGAGCCTGCTTTACTCCATGATGATTTTTGTTTCCTTGCTTCTGTCCCTATCTCTTGCCCAGAACTGTCTAGGTGAGCAGTATCTTTAAAAATTTATTTTAAACAAAATCATAATGATGAAATCATCACCTTTCCCAAAAAAATTGGAAATAAAAAGAAGCATATACATAACATATATAAATATAATATATATATCCTGCTTTTATCCAGTTGCCCACATATGCACTACTTGGAAGTAGAGGTTCAAATGAAAGACCTGAAACGACCATGCAATATCAAAAAATACAAGACTGTAATACTAAATTCTATCAACAGTGACTGTGAAATGCATTGCCTTTCACATGAGCATTGGAAAAGACAATTCAGTCTTAATTTGCCTCATTTTTAATAGCTAGATTATTACCTAAATTCAGCTATTGTATATTTACTGGCTTTGTCTTGGTTACTGAAAGGAATACTGATCTTACATGAATCTCATGGAATTTCAAGACTAGGGTGGATTCTACAATTTTTACATCATGTTGAGAAGAATAAAAAATAAAATTCCACCATCTTTTATTCTCCTTCATATTGTAATATGGGCAGCTTGAAGAAATTTTAAATTTCAATGCAAACTTGATATGGGAGACATGGTCATAGAGAACACTAAGACAAGGCAATTTTGAGCATAAATGTGTTTAAATCTAAAAAACCCTGCATTCACTACTATTGTCCCTTTCTCTCCTGCAACTAAATTGAACTCTGTATACACAGCAATAAATATGATGCTACTACACTTATATATTAAAGGCTTATCTCATTCTTCCATGCTTTCTATAGAAATTTGCATTCATTTAAGTAAAAAATCATTATCTCAATTGAAAGAGGCAGGAGGGATTTTAAAAACAAATTACATGGGTTTTTGCCAGTAAGCAAACACATTCTGACACTGAACTGGTATTAGTAGGTACAGATGGTGAAACAGCAGCAGCAACACTCAAGTCGTCTGTAGTAACAGTCTGGAGACTCATTGATTTTAGGATTTTCTGCCTATATTAAACGGTTGAGTCCTCCCAACTTGCAATATGCCTTAGTGTAGATTTGCATATTGAGTCTGTTATAACTGAAGTTTTTCTACAAAAAGAGAATTAAAAAAAAAAATTACAAAGAAAGTAGAAAAGACTGCAGATTTTGTAGTAAGAGGGTTTTTTGCTCCTTTTTTTCCCTTTGTGGGCAGGTCTAACTCAGGTTTCCATTTTATAGCAATGTTCTAGTTTCTCTCTGCCAGTTTTTGAACTCTTGTAGGGATCTGCAATAAACAACATTCTGGCACAGCTTTATTTTCAGTCAAATCCCTCTAGGGAAGAGAGTGATTTTACATGAAATGTGTATCCCATCCTGCTGCTTTCTGTAATCCACTCAGACCAAATGGGGATGAGGAATACTTACTTCACACAAATTAAAATGAGATGTTTTCGCCAAATCTCAACTTCGATGTAGGTATTTGAAAATGTTACCCATACCCCTAACTTTAGTCTCCCAAGTCTGGCTATTAAAAACTTCAAACTTCTCCCATTTACCACTGCTCCAGTTTCTGCCTCCAAATCCATTTTCCTTAAAACAGAATATTATCAACCTTGTAATAAAACCTAAAAATTGAACTAGATACTGGGTACTTTGTTGAAAGTTTTATGATGGAAAAAGTAGGACTGACAAGCTGCATTTATGATCTCCAGCTTAAAGAGGACAAGAATAATTCATATACTTTTTTGTCTCTGAATAGATGTATCTAGCTGAAAGACACTTTCATGGCAAATGGTTTGTACAGATCCAAAGAGGGCTCCCCCCTCAAAAAAAACCACCTGAAAGCATGCAACCATACAAGACCATACAAGAGGGAAGGGAAAAATTATTCAAAGCAAATTCTTTAAAACACTTAATACTGGAAAAAAAAATATCTAGTGCACAGTTTTTAAAGTTTACAGAAACAAAAGTAAAAAACTACTGATGTGCTTCAGAATGTAAATACACTGCTCATATCTTTCATGGCATTACACATTTACAGATATCTTGGAAATCTTTTATAAATTTTGGTATTAAAAAGCTTTGAAGCCCCTGTCTTTATTTTAGTTAGAAAGTATGGGACCCAAGGAATTTTGAATGTTTGTTATTAAATGTAATTATTGTGGAAATGGAAGCAACATCTGCCTCTTTTACAACTACTACAAAAAAAGGCCAAAGCCTTTTGCAAACTCCAAATGATGGAGCATTATAGAAATAACATGTCAACCTTCTTCATTGTACAGTGAAAACTCTTAGTTACATCTTCAGCAATTTGCAGATATCTGCATCGACATTAGTGTATAAATGATGCTTTATGCTTTAACAGGAGTATGAAGTCATAATTAGGAGTTCCTGTTATATTATGGAAGAGTTCAGTAAATTGTGAAGAATGTATTCATGCAAAGTGGAGTCAGAAGGGTGCTTTCCTACTGACTGTAAAAAATCAATTACTATCAGTGGAGATATTCTGTGTCTGAGGACAGAGATTAGAGATTTCCCAATTATCTGGCACATTCTTGCTCTTTCAGGATTGTATTCACTGTATCTTACTGCACTCTAAATCCTATTTTAAATATGAGAAAAATAGGATGGTTCTTGCTATGTGTGCTAGGTACCTAATTTTCCCTGAGATATGAGAGCTTGGTTTCTGGCATAATAAAACATAAGACTTCTCTAAAATAATTCATTCTTCAAAGTCAGTAACCATTGGGAACCAGAGAAAACTATTCAAAAAAGCATCTAAACTTGAGTGAGGAATGTCCAACAATTTAAAAATTACTAACTTTCATTTTTAAATCCATATGTTTTATTTCTAATCCGTAGTTGTCAAACTTCACCTTTTAGTCTTTAGGTACTGTTATACTCTTATCTGGTGGACTGTAGAACTTTTTTATTCAATTTATATGCTCTGATCAAATCACATCTCTGATAATCTAGACAAAATCATCACTTTGTATCATTTGTTATAGGACAGGATTTTCAAACCAGAAGACTGAGTGGAACCTTTACACATCAGATAGTCCTGTCTTATATTCTGATTTCTAATGATATAGAATTGTGTCTACTAAAAATGCTTCCCTGATAATGGTTATTTCCATTAAGTCAAACTCCAAACCTCGCAGAGAGCTTGGATAGTCAATTAATAAAGGATCAAGTTCTTAGGGAGAGGAGGCATTAAGTGTTCTCTACACTAAGTCATGCAATTATATCTTATAGGTGCAACTGCATCTTTCCCTCCTCGTCTCTTCTCAAATTATGATATTCCTACACTAAATTCCTGCTAACCTAAAAGAGAAAATGAGGAACTTATACATTGCTTTAAAAAAAAAATGAATAAAACAAACTACAACAATTTTACCTGCAACAACCGGAGATTTTCTGTCATCCAGAAGTTGAATAGCAGTACTGGCTGTCACTACATTGCTTTTGTTCGCTGTTTCTGTAGGGTGTATTGAGGAAAAAAAAAGAAAAAAAAAAAAACAACAAAAAAACAAACCCAAATCAAATAACACATTGCAGAATGAGGAAATTGAGCTTTTCCCCCCTGGTTTGACATAACAGTCCATCTGGATTTAGTGCTCAGAAAAATAAGCTAATAAGACAGCCAACATCATGTTCTGTGTATGCACAGAACAGACAGGCACTGGCATGTCAAAATTCCCCAGCATCCCAACAACGAGCTTAGAACACTGAAACAAGTAATCTTTTTTGCCTTCTCTGCTAAAAGTGGCAACAAAGGTGACAACCAGTAGGGCTTCTCATTAATGTGGACACTTGCTCTGTTGGACTTGTCTTGCTTAAAATACTAGGCTGTAAGTTCAACCAGTGCAAATATTAAATGAAAACTGTTAAATGACATCTTGGGGTTACACTTGGAGCCCTATAAAAGATGCACCTGGCCAAAGAACCAGTAAATTAGCTGCAAATTTCAATGCATATTTTAGATTAACATTTGAGATTAGCTACAGAGCCCCCTCAGTACTGACATACTCGGAATCCTTCTAGCATCATATATGGCTCAGCATTTAAAGAATGACAAAATTATAGACCTGTGCTAAATGGGATTGAATAGACAAAGCTCCCAGGTATTTGCTCAGCAGCTCTTCTGTACCAGAGTGGAAAATGGTCAGCATTAAAAATGTTCTCCTTATCTTCAGCTGTCAGGAAATCTCTTGAGAAAGAAGAGAACAAGAAAATACTTTTTGTTCATTGCATGGCACACAATAGTTTCTAGATTTGAATGACAAGAAAAAACAAAATGCAATCTTTTGGGAAAGAAAATGGTTTTGTACAATTTTTGTAACACCATTTGTTCAACAAAACGGTTAACTTTAGCCCCTAATAATTATTTGTGACACACTTGCAATTACTTTTGTTGTGAAAGACGGAAAAAGTAGTAAAAACATAGTGCCTCTAAGTACCACAAGAAACATCTGTACTGATGCGTACAAATAAAAATGCTTAGACTAAAAAGCCTTTTTCTGGTTGTACAGAAAGACAACACAAGATCTGTGAACTGTACAAAGTGGAGAAAGCACTGGAGATTTGGTAGTTTTCCACCACTGGTATTCCTTCTCAAGTAATGAAAAAATTAATTTAACAACCTGCTTTCCAAATAATATGTAAGGGGCGGTAGTGGACAACTACATACTTTATTCTTCAATAATCTTGGGGAATGTTGGCAGAGGAAAGTTTGTGTCAGTGAAAAGAGTAAGTATGGTCTCCACACTATTGTTCCGGTATGCTATCTGACAGTAACAAATTGCAGCGCTACTGGTCTCACCTGTACAACCTCACAATAATATTTTGTGGTCATATAAGCACCACATAACTTTGTATTCAATAAACTTTGCTAACGTAAACATCAAGAGCAGATTTTCTTTTACGTGCGTAATGCATATAGATTTGCCTGACAGTATCAAACTGCTGCCTGAAAAAGTTGTTAATTATGGGACCTTATTTTACAGCTCTCCATTTTAAGAAACCTGTATCTCCACTAGATTACATCTTCTCCAAGCAAAATAGGAAACTCTTGAATGATGAGATGTCCTGATAATTCTTTCACCCAGTCCACTTCTGTCACTTGGCTTTATTTCAACACCAGTATTTTCCACAAGGATGCAAAATCCCTGAAAAAGCCTACAGATTTTTGGTTTTAGATGGGATAGTAAAATAAAAATCATTATCTGCAGATGTAGCATATTCATAATTCTGCTCTGAAGAATAAAAACGCGAGGCTAACTCCAAGGAAGTGGGGGGAAAGTGAATGCATGGACTACAGGTGTAAAATACCTCATTGCTCCAAATGTTCTAGTTGAAGAAAGAATCTAAGGGATCCTAAAAATCTTTCTAACTTGTTCTATGAATTTCAGTGTGCCAGCATAAAACCCTAGAAGAAACAGTAGATAGGCTTCCTAAAAATAAACATTTTTTTTCTTCTTTTCTCATGTGGTTGCCAAGCATAGCTTTGTTACATACTGATTAGTAAGCTGCTCCGGACCCACAAACAGGTTGATACGAGATAGTCCAGTCCGTGTTCCAAGGAAGGCAACTTCCACTCCCTTGTCAGAGTTTCTGAAATAGAGCAGAACACGAGCAAAGATAACGTTTCCAGACAGTAAACAGATAAAGCTATATTACTGGTTGCAGAATGTACAAGTGTTCACATTTTTGAGAAAGATTATTGTAAGTATAGTTCCCTTATTTTTTTATCTTTTTTAAATGCTGTTTTTTAAGTTACAGTCATGTGGGTTTTTGGAAATATACAGTGCAGAAGTGTTATTTAGACCAAGAGTCACTCAAAAGTCAAAGACAGTAAGTTTGGAAGGATTTGTGGGTAGGGATTATATGGAAGCCATAGAATAAAAAGGTGTGGCATAGTTATATACCAACCATTTAATAACCACTGGCACCCAGAGACTGAAGATAGGCAGGAATTCCAGATCTTGCTCCCAGTCCATTCAACACTTCTGCAGCACATCTATACTTCAAGGCATAGGCATGACTGTTGCTCAAGCAAGAAAAAACTAAGCTAGATTTAAAACAGCTAGCTCAAGCCTTTGGGATTGGCTTTAGCCTCTAGACCTTAGGAAAAAAATGCGGCAGGTAGCTCAGGCTGAACTCTGTTGCTGCTGTTATCATTAGCAAGCTAGGTACTTTAAAACTAGGTCTCATATGGCTAGAAGAACTTCAGTCATATTACCACAAAACCAGGGACCACAGTCCTAGTCATCATACTTCATTCTTCAATAAATGTGGCCTGTCTCATTAGTGTAAGTCAGGATATGAAAGGGGATCAAACGTCTCCCGCTAGCATCTCTCTGCAGCCTGTGTTTACTGGATCTGTTATTTAATTGTGTAGGAGGATTCCAAGAAACCTTATGCCTCTATATAAATTCATCAATGTCTACAGCATAATGCTAATAAGCACGCAACAATTTCTTATCTTTATCTTCTAAGAGGAGACTGGATAATCCTTACCTTGATAATCAGGTCTTATCACATTGATTTTACTCATTCAGTATGACTATGTGCTTTACACAAATATATTTTTTCATTCAACTTTTAAAAAACTATTCAAATTCAGCAAAATCTTATCAGGACAATCTCCTGAATTGCCTTTCAACCACAGTATTTCATGCAAACTGCTAATCTGAACACCTGTTTTCACTAATATATACAACATCGTGTTGCTTGACACCTTAGTACATCATAATGTAAATTAATTAAATAAAACATATAAACTCTAAAAAGGAACAGCTAATCTCCTGATTATCTGTCTATAACAGGAACCTAGATTCCAGTTAGTTCTGGAAAACAAACAAAACAAAAACAACAAAAAAAGGATTAAAGAAATTATTTATTTTACCAGTGCAAATTTTTCTATATATAATTTGTTCTGAGACAAATTACCAATGCCATCAACAATTTTGGTAAATTTTGCATTAAATTTCTCAAGTAGTCTAAACTGTTTGTTAGAAATACTCAGAACTGTAAGGTGTAGTTAGTAAACAGTTTCATTAGTATATGAATTAATTTTACTGTGAAAATTGGGTAACCATACAACTAATGATCATGATGTACACCGCAACACAAATACTTAACACTAAACTTGGAATGGATAGTATTTAGGATCAAATGGTTAATATAGTATTTTCATGCATCAGGATTTGTTAGGTATTCTACCAGTTCACCAACAAAACTATTAAAAATTCACCTATGACTGACACATGACGACTGACACAAAGCTTGCTTACTCTGATTTATTTAATGCTAGACTGGTCCAATAAGCTTCAATTGGTGCACTCACGACTGCATCAAACAGAACTTCCTGGATCAATTCTTTATCACCTATTACAATATATTAAAATCAGTAAACATGTTCATACAGAGACAATTTTTTTGTTAGATAACTACACGATTTTTTTTTACACTGTACTATACTTTATCTGTGATATGCATTCAAGCTTTTTGCACTATTAAGCATTTACTACATAATAGTACACAGTATTTTACCACAATGCAGTTTTTCATATATCATTTAATTGCACTCACAACAATTTTAGATTAAAAACCAAAAAACTATTCTCCACTTCATGTAACACATTCATGTACATACTATCTAATGCTTGCATTTGCACATGACATAAGGTTATAACAATTAAGTTTACTGACAGTCACAAAACTCTACATATTTCTACAAATAGACAAAATACGCAGTTATCCATCTGAACTTTTTTTATTCTGCTTCGCAGTTCAGAAATGCTAATTGCATACACATTCTCCCTAAAATACTGATGAAATATCTGGCATATTCTTTAGAGACTTGATCCAAGGATTGATTCAGACCAATCCTGTTTAACTTATAAAACCAGATGGAGGGATAATATTGCACAGTACAGCCACACCATCTGAACAGAAACTTGAATGTTTGCTTCAGGCATATTGTTTACCATAAAAGTCAGAAATTTGTATAGTCAATATCTTTACTGATACCCCGGAAAAAGCTCAAAACCAAATGAAATTCCGAAGTGACATCAGCCAAGCAATCCAATCTCAATTTATCACTGGTTAAACTAAGTAGCTTTGCATTTGGTAGAAGGTTCAGCGCAACAGTTTTTAGCTGGGGTAAAGCCTACTACATGCACATTTAACAAAATACTTGCATTGGAGCAATGGCTCTTTTCCTGTGAGGTAGCGTTTAATTGCTTCTAACTGAGTCATTTGTCGGTGTTCAGGATGTAAGTCAGTGTTGCAATAGGACCTGTGAACATGTTGTCAAAACATTAAAATGTTAATATGTATAAGCATGATCTCTGTGTCTTTGAACACAAAGAATCGGGCTCAGCAAGCACAAACAATATGAAACCAAGAAAGGTAACGGACACCAATTTCATGCTTTGTTTAAGGCTTACCATTCGTCTGCTAAAGATACATCAGGGTGTTCTAAATCATGTAAACCTGTAACAGGAATAATAATGGGTTATTTAGGGAGCAGTCTGGGTAACAGATGGTTATTTACATACACTCCATAGCATAAACCCTTCCTTCTTGGAAACTGCATTATTACCACAACGTAATAAATCACAGTAAACTATGTTCAAATACACTTTAGGGTCTAACAAACTGGCAAAAGCCAACTAAATCAGATCTGAAACTGAAAAGGTAAGAAAAACTTTTTTTTTGTGCTGGTATGTTTAACTCATACAAATTACTCACATGATATATTTGCAGTTTAGAAGAAAACTTGAGCAAAGAGAAAGACACAATGGTAAAAGACTCCTATTTGTATTCCCTTGTTCTATTTGGCTAGTAAAGCTACTTGTGCTAAAATACATACTTCTTATTTCATGAGAGTTGCCCTCTTTCTATTTAAAAAAAAATTCTTTAAAAAGAACAATTCCCTCAAAACCTAAGCACACAGTCCATGAACACAAACAGCAATTTACAAGATAGTTCAAAATAGGTTTATTGTACTAACAGGTCACACAAAAGCTTCTAAATAAGAACTATATCATTAGTTATATAGTATAATAAAAATGTACTTTGGCAATTTAAAAAACTGTTAAAACCCTTGTCAATAGACAATAAGCAAAGAGGGTTCAGAAGGCAGGGTCTGGGTTTAAACCCCCTGAGTACATAATAAAAAAAATGACAGAGCTACAGTGATGAAGGAAAGCAGGGAAGTCAAAACTAGAACTATAATTTTAGTCCTTGGGGAGGACAGTGAGGTGCCAGTGACAGAGAATCAGTGAAGGTAAGAGTGGGAGAAAAGTTAGTTAGTTATGCCTACGTTAACATTTCTGGTGATGCATCTGGAAGGAAATATCAGAAAGACTGGCTGAGATGTACGGCTGGATTAAAGAAAATATGCAAGAGGTATGTTGGGAACAGTTTGGAGAGTATGCAACTCCAAGTCATCTGCTGTGCCCTCTTTCTACCCAGACATGTATTTGCTCTGCAAGTGACTCAAACTTTAAAGCATTTCTTTTTACATCTCTCCTGGGAACAGGAACATATTCATGTTCCAAAATGCAGCCAAGGAACAAAGACCAGAAGAAATGAACTATCTTGTTTAACAGCATTGACAAAACAAGAAGCAGAATTGAAAATGGAGACTTAAGCATAAAATCAGAAAGCATTCCTGTATTGAAACACTTTTTGCTCAGCAACTGCTAAAACTTCTCAACACGCTCTTCACTCTTCTGAAATGCCTCTGCTCTTCCTTCATCTTCAGGAATTTTGTTTTTGATCTTGTTGTCAAACAGCTTTATCACCACTCACAGTTGACTTCTCCACTCATTTTAATTGTGGACTTATCAAAATGTAACACCATAAAGAAGTAAAAGTTCTTCCCTCAGTTACCTCTACTGTTATTATAAAAATGCAAAATCCCTGTAGACAATGCCCGAAGTAGTTATAGCTCTGAAAGACTTCACAATGTATAGTCTGTGAACAAAAAAGTCATAGCCATTACAGTGCTCTCAGTGGTTACTTCATTCAGAAAACACCACAAATTAACATTGGACCCTGCGTCATTTTCTGGAACACAGAGAGGAAGACAGAAGATGATGCCCATCCAAAGAAGATTCACAAACATTCTGACTGTGCTTAATATAAACAAAGGAAAAAAATCCTATGAAGTGAAAGATCTTTAAAGAAAAAAAAAAAGGAAAAATCTAATTCGCTTACAGAATCTGCAGACAAACATACAAGCTTTAGGTCTACCAAATAAACAATAAAACTACTGTGTAAGCAACATGAGAAGGTAGGTATCTTACCTTCTTCTACAGTTACATTCCCTCTGAAGAAATATTTCCCATGTCCTCTAGAGAGAGCCACACCTAAACTGTGCAGAGAAATAAAGCAGACCTTGAAATCTGGGAGACAAACAATAACAGACATTCAGAGCTATTTGCATTTCTAACATTTCCAGCTAGTGTACTATGATCAACATGACAACTGTTTGTTTCCAAACCCTCACTGATCATATTTATTGTTCACTAGCTGCTTCAATGCTCTTTCAGTTCTGATGTGCCTGCAACAATCTGCTGTATTTATGTGTGCTTAGAGGTGCAGTAAACCATTATTCTCTGGCAAGCTAATAAACGAGCGCCTCTAAGCTCACTGCTTCACCCAGCATGAGATTTCTTCAGCTGAGCCTTGAACATCCCCATGGCCTTACAATGAAGGAGAAAATTTTTTGTAAATCAGACTAAGCTGTTGAGAAACTACATCAGTGTGGGAATCCATGGAGCTACTGAGAGGAAAAGAATTTCATATGTGACAACAGCATCATGACTCCTCTTGGACTAATTTTTCTGTGGTTCATATTTTTAGCTAGTTTAACTATTTTGCATTGACTTCGGCTTCATAAACTCTCAACAGTTATGTACCCAGTTCTGCTTGGGTTTTTAGTCTACCACTTAAACTATTCAAGTTGAATGAACTGGCTGGGGGATCCAATGCCTCTTCCTATTGTACACATACCCAGAACACCTTCTGGCATTCATGCATTCAAGGGGATTGTATGAGGCTAGGAACCTGCCAGTAATCAGTAAGAGTGAAAATGTACAGGCTGATGCTTTAGGTACCTGAAGAGGCACCGACTCCAAGAGCACCCATGCTACAATCAACAGCTCGATCTGGAAATGGGCTGAAGAGTAAACATCTTTGACACATCTTTGAGTGTATGCTTTAATAAACATTTCCCTTGCTGTCTTCCTGAATCTATACTCCCATCAAAACTAGATATGGACCATGCTAAAAAAGGCAGGAAAGTTTTCCTACTATATTTCTGTCCTAAGAATCAGAACTTGCACTGTACACATATATCGTAACTCCATATCTGTTTACTAAATAGGATAAGAACAACAGTGCCACAGAAAAACAAAAGTAAAAAACAAACAACAAAAAACCCCCCACAAAATCAAAAAAAACCCACACCAAACCAGAAACCCCACTGAGTTTTATCATGTATGTGTGAATTTTAACAAGAATAAACACATGCATTAGAGATCACAGAAATGTGCCTGTTTTCTCTATGTGGAAACGTAGCTGAAGTTCTGTGAAATGGTTCCATTGAAGAAAATTTCAGTTGAGTATTGCAACTATCAGACTCCTGCTTTAAGCATAAGGTACAGTTAGTATTCTTTTATTAATGGATTATTTGTAATTCAAATATGAGCATTTTTAAAGTGACTTCCTGTCTTTCTTTTATTTTCTTTTTTTTTTTTCCTCCTAAGATGCATGCCAAAATAACATGGCTGACTTACTCAGATTTAGTTATACAAATACACTGAAGGTAGTCCACAGAAACAAAATATCCAAACCTCAAATTGGAAGTGAAATACTATCTCATTTTACATTACATTTTTGTTATGGAAAAAAAATCAAAATGGGGCTCAATATGTAGTTACTTAAATGGATTATAGTATTTATAGCTCTCCAAGTACTTGCAAAAGCCTTTCCTTCAATGTAAACCTCAACTGAATATTTTTTTAATGAAACGTAAGCCATGACAAACACTGGGAGTTTGCCTGTGTGAGCTTGCACAGACTTTCCATCCCTGGAAAAGCTGAAAGGAATGCTGGTAGCCTCCTTTTCCTTGCTATTTTCAGCATTGTCCAGGGATATTTTATTGTCAACTTTTGCTGATGAGCTTTTAATGAGTTCACAAGCTCTGAACAAATGC
Source organism: Pluvialis apricaria (assembly GCA_017639485.1). Lineage (NCBI taxonomy): Eukaryota > Metazoa > Chordata > Aves > Charadriiformes > Charadriidae > Pluvialis > Pluvialis apricaria. Next base: position 16,103,541 of record CM030016.1, read on the forward strand.
AAGTCCAATGAGTCTGATGAAACGTCCATTTATTATGGTCGGCTCTACCTGAATGGAGTACCCTTGATGTCTGTATAATAGTAGTCATTTGTCATCACCAATACCCGCTTCTAGATTCAGAACAAGAAAGTCAGAAGAGGAGGGGGGAAGAAGTTAGTTTGCTATAAGAAATGTATGAAAGATCAAGTGGTTAGTCACTGATAAAATTACAAGCAATGTTTACATTCAGTGAGTGAAAAAAAATATGCTGCAGTGAATCATATCTATAGCAATCTTAAACATTGTTTAAAAAATTAACTGCTTCCTTTATACTTAGTTGGAATAATATTTTAGACATTGTACCCCTTTGTCCACTGTCTTCTTCACTTCCATGGAGAATTTCCCTGTTTTCCGATTCACCATTGCATTTCGGAGCTGAAATGAAGGAAATGTGTGTCAATTCCTGTATTTGCATTTTCTGTAATTCTTTCAGCTCTGAGCTCTCTGATACACTCCTTTGGCCTAAGCAGTACTTAATTTTCTTCATTTCTTCATTTTCAGCAGTTCTACTACACACTGAACAACCCCCTTACGGATTTTATTATTGACTGTATAGGCCAAGACTCCTGCCACACAACTTTAGGCAAGTGGCTGAGGTACTTAAGATAGGAGCTCTCAGCATCCTTCATAGTGATATAGCTTTTCGTGGAGTAATCTGGATCTTATGTGGGATAAACAGTGTAATTTACTACTATTCTGCAGTTGCTGCGTAGGAAGGTAAGGACTAGGTTCCTAGCTGGATTTAGCTGAAGTTAGACCAGGGCTCAGTGGTTAAATACATCAGCAATTACAAATATGGCAACAAAGCAAAAAGAGAAAAACCCACTTACCCACTGTTCACTCTGGTTCTGCTTAGTACTCTACATTGGGCTGTATCCTAAACTAGCACCAGAAACAGGATCCTAACTGCACCAGAAATTAGAACTAGCAAAAGAATGACAGCCCATTTGATCAGTAACCTGTTTCAATGGGAACACACAGCTGCAGTGCTCTGTGATTCCCTCTGGTTGTCCACTGGTGTCCAGGCACCCCTTGCAAGGTAATAAATTTGTCTCCGTAATGGAAGTCACAGTTTTAAGAATTGGCCTGGACCTCTCACTCTCAAAGTTGTCCAAAAGACTTTTTAAATCCCCTTCAAAAACAGGTTTCATTGCTATACAAACCAAAAACTCAAAGCAGCTACGGAAAACAAAAAATAAATGAAAACGGGTTTATACACAATGATTTACCTGCTTCTCTGCAAGTTAAATCTGTTATTTTTTAGATTACCACAAACACTGTTTTTCAGTAACTTTATTCTTGTCTCTACATGAGCTGCAGGCTCCCAAATCTGTGCTTCCAAGTTCCTTACCCATCACCTCTAAAAAGTCTTCCCTTAGCACACCTATTTACTCCCTAGGAAAAAAGAGCCTTCCTCCCAATGGACACCAACTGACATAGCCTCTCTCTTAGGTGAACACGCCATGATGATGAAAACCATAGTAAGAAAAAACCAACTGTCCATCAGGTCTATAAGCCCAAATAAGCTGCAGTGTCCCTCACAATGAGTCCACACCACCCCGATGTAACTGGCGTGAGAGCAGGGGCTCTGGGCTGAAACTGAAGAATGATGAGACATGAGTTTTGAGAAAACCTCAGCCTTCGTGTTTTGAATGTGCCTATTTATCAGTTCAGGACTTTACGGAAGAAATAAGACAGTTACTGTTTAGCAGTTACACAATCCATATACAGAAGTATTTTATTTGAATGCTCTTAGAGTTAAGAATGGAAGAAGCAACTTCTTTTGCTTATATTTATAATGGCACAGATGCAGAAAGTTTAAGGTGGTTGTTTCAGGACATCTTCAATTACAAACTGAAATTGCTATACTTGTGGGATTTTTTTGTGGTAAGAAGCACCTATAAATCTTTCGCAGCTGTAATTTTCATTACAATAGGAAAATTCCACTATCACTAATCAATTCACACTCCCTCCATAGGGATATTCAAAATGCAGAATAATATTGACAAAATGAGCATCTTTATGTCTCTTCTATTGCTTACCTATCTGAACACAATTTTAGATATCGTGTTCTTGCTGAATAAATATCTCCTGTTCTTCCGGTACCTCATGCCAGATTGCGCAATTGAGTCAGATTTTAATGAAAAATTGTGAAGATAGTTATATCAATGCACTCTGCAGGCTTTTTGAGTTAGTATGGAGTGAAAAGAGAATGACCAAACTTGCCAGTGAAATATCTGGGTTTATTCTCATGAACAAGTTGGGCATGGCTGACCTATCAAAAACTGCAAACTTTGCAGCTCTTTAAATTTAATTCTGGGGCATCTAGATTTGAATTAACAGTCTTACTCTTCTGTCAGTGAGTGTAAAAGAATAATTTTTAGCTGGAGGCGTGTATAAAATAAAGCATATATTTTACTGTAGTTTTTTTTTAACAATACATAATAGGCAATTCTGGAAACATTTTCCCATTTTAAGTTTTGTGGTTTTGGACTTGGAGATCTGGTCTTAATTAACCATCTACTTTCTAACATTTACAGAACAGTTCCATTTATCTTTAACGTGGTTTTCATTTTTCTCCTATTGGTGCCTGCAGTTGTCTAAGACCCATTCCTCCCACAAGCCTCAGGCAAGTCATAGATTTACTAAAAGGGCCTCCAAACTCTCAGTAGTGTTTAAGATCAAGCCTGCATGTGGGATTTAGAGTTTTACTTTTCTTCTTTTTTTCTTGCTTGCTGTGATTACATTTCTTGGCTTTGTAATCTGGTTTCTCGGCTCTTCTGCAGTTTCATCTCCCTCCTCAAATGCATAAAATAAATACTGCCTCAGTTGGCTTCAAGCCCCAAAACATTCATTCATGGTCTTTTTTATTTGGAAAAAAATATTTCATTCAGCTAGAAATTATAATAAAAGAATTTTAAGAAGTGAGTTAATGAGAAAAAGGTTTCTGTCCAAATTGAAACTTCTTGTCTTCGGTACTGCGTATTCCCAGACTTTGCTGGAAGACACTGTTAGTTTAATAAGCTAATGCTAAGATTTAGACTTCTGATATAATGCAGCAACAGCAAGATAGCACGTACTGTTAACCTGGAAAACGAACTGATGAATATATATTTACACCAACTCTATTTCATGTTGAAAGAAAATTCTAACCTTAGTTCTGCCACCTCTTCCTTACTGGATGACTAGAGAAAACCTATTTCTTCCCCTCTTCTGAGTAATATGCATTATTACTCCTTCAACTAGCCAATCAATTGTTAACAACCTAGTTTCACTGTTATAGTATGAGATCATTCTATATTCTTGAAAAACTATGAAACCATTAAATTAATGTGGCAAAAAGTAAGAAAATGTTTTAATCAGCTTCCAAATAAGTGCTTCATGGGAGAAAAATACACCAGTAGTAGTCTACCTTATTAAAAGCAGCTATATGAATACACTAATTCTTTCCCTCTACAGTTGAATAAACAATGCTTTACTACCCAAGCTTGGAAAAAATCAAGAACATCAAATCCAATGCCTTGGGTGAAGCAGAGCCACATGTAGTGCTCAAGTCAATAAATTATTTCACAAAGTTTTAAGTGTCCTATGCAATATTTACCATTTTCACTCAAAATTAAAAATATCAAGGAATTGCCTATAACAATAGATCGACAAAAATAACACACACTTTTTGGACACTCATTTGGATCAACACGTCAGAAAAGTTGCATGAAGAGATGGATTTCACTACAATAATCTACATAACTTCCTTCAAATTCCATTCCCATTCTAGCTCTAATGCTTATAATGACTCTTCCTGTAGCTCCAATATTACTTTATATCATAGCTCTTTCTCTTTTACTCTTCTATTAGTATTTCTCACCATCAGCCCCTCTAAAGGTCATAGTAATGTGGTATAAAGGACTTACATAGTATTTCACACACAAAAAAACTTGCAATGACATAATACCAGGCTTACTTTTAAAAATACCTGTAAAAATATTATTTGTTTGACATTGCATTTTTTCCTATTTAGATATTTGCATGAAGGTCTCCACTTGTGTGTGGCATTGCTCAAGTATTAGGACAACATCTGGAATGTTAATACATTTTTCCTGAATATTTAACCTGCTGTTTTTTCAGAAAACACTTGGTCACTAATCACCAAACAGTAGGGCCACAAAGATGATCAGAGGGCTGGAGCACCTCTCCTATGAGGACAGGCTGAGAGAGTTGGCATTGTTCAGCCCGGGGAAAAGAAGGCTTCGGGGAGACCTTAAAGAGGCCTTCCAATACCTAATGGGGGCCTACAGGAGAGCTGGGGAAGGACCTTTTACAAAGACATGTAGTGATAAGATGAGGGGAAATGGTTTCAACCTGGAAGAAGATAGATTTAGATTAGATATTAGGAAGAAATTCTTTACTCTGAGGGTGGTAAGGCACGGGAACAGGTCGCCCAGAGAAGTTGTGGAGACTCCATGCCTGGAGGTGCTCAAGGCCAGGCTGGATGGGGCCTTGGGCAACCTGGTCTAGTGGGAGGTGTCCCTGCCCATGGCAGGGGGTTTGGAACTAGATGGTCTTCAAGGTCCCTTCCAGCCCAAACCGTTCTATGATTCTATGTGTAGGCTGTTTTACAAAACCTATACAAAAATTAACTTCACATAATTTATCTTTTTTTTTTTACTCTTACATATTGGGCAATGGATCTGGATCTTTTCTACAAATGTAATGCTCCACTTAGTCTATTTGTAACGTAGATTAGCTGCTTTTCTCCTTCAAAACATGAAACAGTTGGAAAGGCTTCTTGTTTCTATGTTACAATTAAAATTTCTTTATAACAGACTTTTTTTTTGTGGTGAAAGGGAGTCAGATAAAATGTATGCATATATATCATCAAAATGTGAAATAAAACTTTTTGCAGCCTACAGATAGAAAACACGCGATTTTGCTAGACATTTTCAGAAAAAGTGACAGACCTTAGCAGTCTCAAACAAAGGAAATAGAAAGAGCTGAATCTGGACTTTTTGCTTTCATGTGTATTCAGGTAGAATCTCAGTCACAAATAAAACTTAATTTTCAATGTCATGGAAATAGTTCAATGTTACATTAACTGAGCCACTGAGTTTCTACTAAGATATGACTAAAAATGAGGGATTGAAAACTGTAAAAATTAAGCAGAGAAAGTATTGGAAAAAAGAAAAAAAAAAACCAAAACACCACAAACCAAAGAGAAATAATAAGAAAAAAAAAATCATGAAGGTTTAAAAGCTGTACTTAACTACAGCAATAACATTTGAAAGGAGAAAGGAAATTTTAAAAGGTCATTTGCAGAGGAACTGGTTGAGTAATATGTGATCAAAGATAAGAGAAAAGGCAAGGTATAAAATATGAAGTCAATGTGATTGCCAAGATTGCAGAAGGCTGCTACAGTATATGAAAATCTAATGAGGAAGTCTTAAATAGTGTATGCGTAGAAAACTGCACAAAGCTATACAAGAAACATGAAAAAAGTTTGAGTGTACACTCCAACACAAAACTTTAAATAAGGAAGTAAGATGGCCTCCTAGGAGAGGATGAGGACAATCTATCACCTGATGAAACAGACATTGCTTAAAACATAAATGAACTGTTTCACTATTCACAAAGGGGGTGGAGAGAGGGAGGAATGCAAGATATATATTTTTTAAGGGAGAGAGAAAATATAGACTTATGTCAGAACAGGGATCAAGAAATTAGTACATCTGAAGACTGACAAGACTCCAGGGGCAGTTGTACGTGATCCATCCCAGATTTCAGAAGGACATGACAAAGTAAATATGGGAACCTTCAGTGGATATATTCAAAACCTCTCTGGAAAAGTAGAGGTATGAAGGACTTGAGAGAAGCTAACACAGTACTGACATTTGAGAAGGGATCGAGGAGACATCTATGAAAAATACAGACATGCAGTCGTGACTTTGGCAGTAGGGAACTTATGGGAAAAACAAAATTACAGGACAGAAAAGGGGAACACCTGGAAAGTTACGATTTAATTAAGGACAGTCAGCATGGATTCACACAAAACGAATCATGCCTAACAAATCAGATTTATTGAGGAAGTAACAGAAAGACCAGGCAAAGGTTAAGCCATGGACATAAGGAAAGCTTTTGATACAGTGCTGCAGAAAATGCTAAGCCTGCAAGGTAAGAAAGAATAAGATATAGAGTGAACTACAGAGTAGATGGAACACTGAAAAATTAGTTAAATGGAAAGGATTGTGTGCATAACAGCTGACAGACATAGAACACATGCTTCTGCACCTACCCATATGTCTGAAACTAGGAGTTTAGAGTGAATCTGTGCTCTGAACAGAGATCAAAGAATCCAATTTTGTTTATTCATCTGATGTTTTTTGATTTTGTTCATTAAGGAAAACAGGTCTCATTACTTCCATTAAGGAAAGAAGGATCTCATGGAGAGAAGTTAAACTCATTCTTTCATTTCTGAGTCTCAGCAGTTGTCTGGGCCAGCCCTAAAGAGAGATTCTATTCCCTTCTCTAGCACTATATTGGCTATCCAGCAAAAACACACAACGGGATGCATGGAGAATGCAAAGGTGATGAGTTTTACCAAAGATACAAAGAGTCTGTGTTTGTGGTATATGCATATGTAAGGAAGAACTGATACAAAATAGTTACAAAATTCTAAATAAAGTGAAAGGGGCTACTGTCCTTTCCTTCCTGACAGCAGTCAGGTGGCCTCTCTAATGACAACTCAAACAGTTTCCAGGTACAGTAGTGGGGTGCAAAGATGTCTTCTGACAGGGTTTTAAAACACATCACTTACCACATCATCTCTGTCTTCCCACTCGACCTCAGAAAGATCCACACTACTGTAGTTGGGCTTTCTTCGTTTCTTCCCCTCTTCATACTGGCATAAAAAGGGTGAAATATTTAGCACATCCTGGTTTATTTGTACAAAATTTTTTTTATTAGAAGGTTTTAAAAATTTGCCGGATGCATGCTGATTGTATGCAATACACATAACCGTAGGTAGCTTAATTCATACAAAGTGCACCATATTGCTGCATAAATATTGTCTATGAACTAAAAACCTACGTCACACACTATTATTTGCATGATCTGTTGCAACGAAACAAAGCTTTTCTTGATGGACACACAGGGAAGTCAAACTCATCAGTTCTACCTTCTTCTCCCCATATGGAAAATACACGAGACCTTGATCTTGTAGTTTATGCTAAATTTCTCAAACTAGCTCTTTCAGCTGTACAGGAAGTTACATTTACTATAATCTTATCAACAAAATGTTTACCCATTTCTCTTTAAGCAAGATAAGGTGCAAGTCTTGGGAAGTATGGTGTTAACATTTGCTGACACTACATTTTATCTACAACTTCATGGGGAAAAAGTAATATACTAATAATGATAATTTATAGGTTTTTATCACTAGTCACTGTTACACTGTAAACTGCACATTGAAAATAAACATTCTAGTGACAAATTGATTTGACACCGAGGTGTTTATAACGTAGGAAATTCTGCCCTCTGCTGAACATTCAAAATCAGAAAGCCTACGAGTGTAAGAACAAAAACCTTACTGGGTGGAAGAAGAAAAAGGTATTTAGGAAGGTCTGTGAATAAAGAACTGGTTAAGAAAAAATATGAGAATATATGTTAAAAAAATTAAATTTGAGAGGTGATTAGTGTAATGTGAAATCTGGTCTTTTATCTTTTATGATGTATACAAGTGGGAGGGAAAACCACAAGTCTTCTATGAAGTATGACAGGAGACATTGGGATATTGTGAAAAATCCCCAAATTGCTTTTGTGACTCCCCACCAATAGCATCATAGAAGGATAGAAAATGTACCTGTAAGGCAGTATATATAGTTGATTCTCCTCCCTCGGGGCAGGACCAACTATATCATAAACCAAACCTCTCAGTGCTTGAGACAGCCAATTAATCACTGGGGCCAGTGATGCAGGAACTTTCAATCACATTCAGTGAGACTAGAGAGGCCAAGGAAAAAACTTGCTCTCTGAGCATTAAGAAGGTTATTCCTATCCTGACTTTTTCCTCTCTAAATTAAAAGATTCTCATGTGAATCCCACAGTTGCTTTTGCAGACCACAGTATTTAAAAATAGGCATGACAAAATCTTCCTGAAGAACAGCAAACTTTTAAAAAAACATTGACTACTGGATCATAATCACAAAGAGACTTTGAGATCCTGGTATCACTGTAAAGTTTCTTCTAGCACAGGCTTCGCTGAGCCTCCTTAATTTTTGCTTATAACAACTTGGATACTCCAATTATTTCTACAGATGATTCTTTTGGGAAACTGTGGGATAAAATCCTGACTCAATTCTCATTCTTCTTTTGAGCAACAAAAAATCCTAGCAACTCTGTTGGAGTAAGTCTTAGGCTAAGTTCTAAGAATCCATGCAGATGCAATTGAAGAGTACTTTCATGTGCTTTTTTTGCCCCTCTGCTAGAAGCCACCATTCTTGTAACAACAAGGTTATCTCCTTCTGGGCTAATGGGTAGAGAGATGTAAAGAATTTCTGCTTTCAGCACATGCTTATACACTGGACTGTGATTTCAAGCAGCTCAGTGCTATGATTCATTCTTGCTACATGACATCTCTGATAGCCAAAGGGATAACTATACCCAAATAGTAAAGTACAAAAGTCACAGCCGATATAGTTAAATCTCACAAGCATAAAATATGAGAGGATAATGTCCAGTTCATATTTGCAGCTATGTTTTGCAAGCCTTTCATTATGGCTGCAGCTATATCAATATTATCTTTAATCTACTCTCTGTGGCTGCACCAATTAACCAAGCAAACCTTTGATCTGATTTAGTCATTCTAGTATAGAAATGGTTACAGTCAAACTCTGAAATGCTGAGACCTGAAAAGTGTTACATAGAAGTTAGCTGCGATCATTTGACTAGAGCAAACAGTTCCTGTACTGGTTCCAATGTTTAATTACATCGTTACTCACAGATGTGGAAGAGCTTCTGGGCTGTACTGCATTCTCAGACACATGTGCAAATCCTTACTTATGACAATAGGAGTTGATCTTATGTGTCTGACAGCAGAAGTATGCTTCAAACATGAGGGAAACCATTTGCATCATATTGACTACGGGGTTTGTATTTATTTTACTCACCTAGATTCCACACCTTGCACTCAAAGAGCAAAAACAAAATCAAAAGAAATCAAATGAAGAGCTGGATAAACATTCAAAGTTCTGCAGCAAAGCCAGAATTGGACGCATTCACGTCTTAAAAATTCAGATAAGCAGAAACAAAGCCAAACCCCAGTGCTCAAGCAAGGGTTAGGCTCTATAAGCACTCCAAGGAACTGAAAGTGCACATTTAGGACAGGAACTAATAAAATATTGAGATGCCTAATCCCTCATTCAGCTCTTACACTTTAGGGGCTACTGTTTAATTGCCTACACAGCAACTCAATAAGTGAAAAGTAGATTTATGTTATAGCTCACTAAAGGATGGCAGAAAAAAACAAAACCCAACTTCCAGCAAGGAAAGAATACCCCAAAAAAGCGCAATTATTTATACATCTGGGTAACTTTGCTTACAGATCAAATCTTCATGAAGATATTACCTTATTCCCAGCAGTAAATTTACATATTTTTACGCTTATGTAAGTAGGGCCTAAAACATGAATGCAAGTAGACCAAATATAAAATACTTCATAACACTACTGTTCCATTGGCCATTCTTCTCCAGCTTCTTTCTAGTTTTATTGCTTAACTAATTTCTTAGTAAAAGTTATTCATGGACATGGAAGCAATTCAGCAGCTTTTAAAAATGGCATTCATCTATACCTTTTTCTCTGGTAGCAAACCTAATCTAACTTTTTATCTCTGAGACTCCTGGGTGAAGTATAACATACCGATTGAAGGCTGAAGCCAAACCCATCTGCAACATTACTATAAAGCATTGAAACAAATTATTAAGGGACCCACTGGGAAAGATAGAAACTAGGAGCTCTACCAAACTACTCTGATTTAAGTGCATGAGGAAAAGAGCTAGTTTTAAACTGTGTGCTGTTAATCTACTTTGGCCAGTATACAATGTGTGCTGATATTATATAGTAGCTAACCTCTTGGGGGAAAAAAAAAGATACTGAAAATTTTTTAATATCTGGACTGCAATACAAGAATCTTTTAGTCTGCTCAAAACTATATGATATCTCCAATATATCTTTGTTTGCGGAAAGCACGCAGGAAATGATTTTGTTTGGTAATCAGAGCGAGCTTTATCTTACTCAGTATCTTCTATTTGAGGCTTGGCCAAACTCTTATACCACTGGATGATTCAAACAACATGTGACGTGTACTGTTTAAAGACTGAATCACATTTTTTCACCACCCCATATACAACCATTTACATGTGCCATTATTAAACTCTTTGCTTTGATTTTTTTAGTATTTTTTTTTAACACAAGCAGTCCCAAACCATCTGCATTGAATGTGACCTGCCACGTGTTTATAAAGTCAGAGTGTAGCAATCTGATTACGGAGGGAGCAAGCTACATCTTAACAGCTGCAAGCCTTGGGTCTAAGGTGATTGGAATTTCTCAGACGTGCTCCATCTGGATAACGGGGAGGTAGGAGAGAGTAAGTTGCTGTGATAGCAGTCTTGGAATGGTAAATAGATTTTAGTGAACTTGCTTAACCACACTTGTGGAATCCTCTGTGAGAAAATATTATAGCAAGGAAGTATCTACTAAACACTACCAAAAGCTAGAGAGCTAAAATAATTTCAAGGGAAAGTTCTTCCTTGCCAAACTACTATCCTATGTACAAAAGTAAGGAATCATGAACTAAAAAAACTCGTCCAATTCTAAAACGTAGCATCAATCAAGTTTCATCTTTTTAGTACTTCAAAATCAGGATAATATATTAATCTAAACAGGATCTGTATTATCCCAATTTTCTGCTTAGAAGAGACAAACTTGAACATATGCAAAAATGTTTTGCTGAGCTTTCATTCTACATAACACAATTGTATACAATTGCATGTATAACTGTAACTTACATTAAGCCATCCTGTAAGGGTATTCTTGTCTGCAAATTTTGATAGGAAAGGTTGAATGAACAAATATCAGAGGAAAAGCATCATTAACTAAAATTACACACTTTTCCATGGAGTTTTAAATAAACAGACCCAGACTGAATACACTGTCATTACTGCAATTCCCCAGTCTAGCCAGTTATTCAGCTACCTCCCTTCTCTAAGATTCTGGACATTAATGTTACCACTTTTTGTCTAGTGTAGCTCTATTGACATAATGCAAAGACTGCAGCTGTTTAGGTGGAAACTGCATTGAACCTGACTTCACATGGTCAATGTGATGGCTGGTACCGAGACCTTTACCAGCTCTCCATCCTACCAAAAATTGCTACAGAGTCACACTATTCCTTATTGAGGTGACTGTGCAAGGGGAAAGCTTGGTTTACACCAACTTCAGGAGCAGAATCATCTGTTTCTGTCACCAGTCCTTCAAACGTGTCTTCTTTGCATAGGATAAGGCAGGAGTAGGTTGCTGCTTCCTGTCCTGGCTCCAAAGGAGGGAACATCCCTGAGTGAGGTCCTTCTCTAAAAAGACCCGTGCCACCCTCCTATGTAAATGTGCACAGAAAGAAAGGAGAGGGGGGCATTTCCTTCCTACTTTCCAGCAAGGATTGTAATAATTCCAAATTGCAAATTCCTTTAAATAGGGATTAAGTCCTTCAACATGAGTCCATTAATAAAATAATACTTCCATCATACAATACCTAGAGTTTAAATACTATGGGACAAAGACAAGACAATGGAAAATACAGTGGAAGGTCGTCAGAAGACAGGAGAAGAGATCACTTCAGTAGACTGATTCATACTCTGACATTTAAAAAAAAAAAAAAAAAAAGAGTAGTGAAAAATTCCCTTCACTGCTTCACCTGTCTATGTAACATCACCCGCAGTGACTGAGCTTTCATTCACCATGTGCTACATAGCTCCAAAACATTCTGCCTGGGGATACATGTGAAGCAGCATTCTATCTCAATGTAAATCACTACTGCTTGGCTTTTAAGCTCTTTATTTCATTTGGAATTTTTTTTCCTGCTCACACGATCCTGATTTGTCTTTTGTGATACTTTTATTTCATTGTTTGCATCTAGTTTACAGCCCCAAATGATCTTTTATTGATCTGCACTTTATCTTGAATTTGTAGAACACTCACGGCTGTCCAGTCAAAACCAAAGTTGCTTTCTATACAAAGCTCCTTAATTTAATATTAAAAAAGGTAATATCTTGATTTTCTTAGGAAAATAGGAAGAACAACTTCCCTTTCCAAAAAGAGACCTTCATGACAAGCTTATTATTTACGATGTTAAACCAGAAGTTCCTAGGTTACGGTTGGCAGAAAAACCCAGTTATTTTGGACTGATTTTTCATGTCAGATGGCAAGGAAAAACTGCCACACTATAAAATTTGCAGAAATACTGCAGAGAAAAGCTGTCAACAGGAGCCATGCCATTTGCTAGGGAAAAGAGAATAATGCAATTCTAAGTTGCCAGGCAGATAAAAAGTAGAAACAACTAGATGTACCATGTACACAGAAAAACGCTCTAGCAAAGTAATAGAAGAAAATAATTCTCACACCACGTGTATTTAAATTACTCCGTCTATTTACACTCATAACACAAATTTGCATTACAAATGCTGCAGCAATGTTTAAATTGATGAAACAAAACATGGGAATATACCGGGTGAGGTAAAAGCAAATACAAAAAACAGCTTTAAGTCACACACCTACAGACTGGACAAAGAGTACATCAGCTGAGCTCACATTTTCAGGTGGATTGCAGTTGATTAGCAATGCGACATGTATGTGATTTACTCCATTGAAAAAAACAACCCCTCTATTTAGGATTTTATTTGCATTCTCAGGACCTTAGCATTTGGGATTATGTAAAACTGGCAGCTGCTTATAATTATTTGGGGTTTGAGTAGAAATAATTAAAAACATCTGCCTTTATCTTAATACTACCAGACTTAAACCCATGAGCTCAGTTATACCTAACTTCAAAGCTGAAAGCAAAGAATAAAAGAAAGCTTCACATATTGCTAACAAATTTTTCTGTGATTCATTTATATGTACAACCAGTTATTCAACAGCCTTCAAACCTTTAATTATCTTTTAAATATATGTAATTTCGCACTTCTAATTAGATAGCAATTTAATGCTCTCACAGGGATTCAGATGGGCTGTCTTTTTTGAAATGTAAACTGCAACAGGAATAATCATTGGCATTCAAGTGATTGAATTCTTCAGTTATTTAAATGAACGTGAGCCATTTACACTGTTCAAATCATTTAAATATTCTGCTGTCAGCTACAGCTGTAGAGTTTTATGGAGTCGCTGAATAAAACAAGGGTAAGTGTAGGTTATCTTACGTTCCAGGCGGGACTCCCCAGAGAGAAATGAGATTTGCTGCTTATGAAAGGCTAACACTGCTTAAGTGGGGCATTAATGTTTCCCCTGAGACTCGGATTTCTCTGTTTTTCTATATTAGCAGAAAAAAAATTTCTCAGAATTTGCAGCTACAAAAGACTTAATACTGTTCTAGCAATCTTTAAATACTCCAGGTCCTTTACCTTAATACGCTATATTGTGACAGTCAACATTCTAAGTTTAAAATGGTAACTTAGGCAGCTAAACCACCAATATATTTCGGTGAGGGTATTGTGGTATATACATGGGCTTTGATTTCTACGTATAACTTTCTCTATTAAGGCTGATCAAATTAAATAAAGATGCACATCGCTTTAAAGAAAGCAATTTATCAATTGAATTGGTTTACAGTGATAAAAAGACCATTCCCATATAGCCATTGGAAAAGCCACCATTACTAGCGTTCCAGAGCTTATACGGAGAGTACAAATATATGCCTCAATCTTCTCAAAGAAAGAGAAGATGATGATTTAAACTCAGAAATGTTACAAAATCCTTAGTCATCATGGATGTTATTAGATTAATTCCTAAGTCATAACACATTCCTAATCTTACATTTATCAAAAAAATGGCAGAATCTGTATAAAAGATGCAATTTGATTCCATAACATATGCATTTGTCTTTAAATGCATATTTTCTTTAATTAAGGAACTTGAGCTCCTTGTTCAGGAACTTTGAGTATTCTATCCTAAATGAACCTAATAATTACTGAACACAAAATCCCTCTTTACTCCCTGAACAAAAATACAATTCCATTGCCAACTATAAATCAAAAAAGCCACAGACGTCACAAAATCTACTAGCAATCTTGCTATTATTCATTGAAAACCACATAAATATTAGGACCGAGAGGCAACAGCACAACCCCCTAACACCAGATAAAGTTTACAAAGGTGTCAATCCGTGGCTATGGCAGACACTAATCTTTCAGTGGCATTCCTTAATTTCTCTGTAATCCTAAGAAAGCAGTTTTCCTCTGGCACCTAAATTTAACAGACTACGCAATGACAGTTACAGTAATGACCAATCAGCCACAATTAATACGGTGGTTGTTTTTAAACAACCTGTAAAAAGTACATATCATAGAATGGTTTAGGTTGGAAAAGACCTTAAAGGTCATCTAGTTCCAACCCCCGTGCCACAGGCAGGGACACCTCCCACTAGACCAGGTTGCTCAAAGCCCCTTGTTTATTACTCTTCCTTTACATTCAGTAAACTCATTTGTTTGGCAAAATGTAACATCATCATTACATATTTTGCATTTTAAAATTTAATGGAGTAACACCTAGTACACTGCAAGTGCTAACAAGATACTGAAAAGCAAGCAATTAAATCTGACATAACTGTTTTTGAGAAAAACTTTGTCCTCATATACACTTTTCAAGCATATGTAAGGAACCTCAGAAACCAAGTTACTGCCTTGCAAATCTCAAAATTTAGTTTTGAACTCCCAAACAATTAGTGTTTTTCTAAAAAGTCGTGGTTTTTAAATAAAAATACAACTCAGAATTACATCATACAATTTAAAATATTCTCTGTGGAAAAGAAAATACTATTCTGTTAAAATACAGACTTTTAATCAAAATGCAGCATATAGGAGCATTCTGATATGGCAATATTAAAAAAAAAAAATTTGAAATATTACCATCAACTATAGTTTATCGAGTTACCAATGGAGTATTTTTGATAGGAAATGCACCCTAAAAGCGGCGTAGTGTGTAAAAATATTTAAAACATACTTATCCACCACGTAATGTAAAAAGAGGCTTTGAAACACAGCAGAAAGACGGCAAAGGCTTTTTTTTTTTTTTTTTTCATTTAAATTCCAGTTGAGATGAGTTTCTGGATTCGAACACTGCCGTTTGCACCGGGGAACATACACCCCCCCCACACCTTCTCCATGCCACCTCGCTTGCCCATCAGCAGCGGGATACCCCCGGCCGGCGGGCGCGGGGTACTGCGGGATACAGCGGGCGGCCGCGCCCCCTCGGCGGTGCTGGGGCGCCACCGCATGGCGGGACGTCGCCTGTCGCGGGCGGCGGCGGAGGATGCTACCCTAAAACTCTTCCATCACCTTCCTCTTCATCCTTCTTTCAATGACTCCCACCAGCTGCCCAAGCAGTCATCCTAACCGAAAGCCAAGTTTATTAAAAAAAAAAACAAACCCAAACAACCCAGCAATGAGGAAATCTCCAAGAAAAACACATTTTTAAACATAAACCTAGTAGGATAATCAGCACAAAAAAAATTCCCATGCAACTAGCTTAGTGGTTAAATAGACTTGTCCGATCAAAATCTGGTGCAAGAGGAAGCCCTCTTCCTCGGCAACGGTTTGCTATCCGGGCTGGCTGCTCTGCGTCCCATAAGACAATTCCTTTAAAAAGCAGCATGTCAGCCTCAGAACTAACAGATATGGCCGCTGAGGTTAGTAACTTGGGAGTCTAGCAATATTCTAGCTTTACATCACCACAGGAATATATTACAGCGATACAAACCAGTGTGGATCAAGTCAGGATATAAACCAGTGCGGATCAAGTCAGTAATCAATGTGACTCGAATGTAAACTCTAACACACCCAAATAGTTTTAATTTTAGATAATATCTTTGGCAAACCATCTAATTCTAGTCCTACATTGACTATTTTCACATACTTACTGTCACAAATCTCATGGAATGTTTTGCCACTAGTTACAATGGTATCAAGATTTGGCCTGCAATATTAATCTAAGGGCCCAGGCCAGCAATCACTTCACTCTCAAAAACTCCACTGAAGTCAACAGAAGACTCCCATTATGCACTACTGACAGAACCCAGAGGTAAAAATGACTCTTCCAAAAAAATGAAAACGAAATGAACAGACCATGAATATATCACAATGAGTTCCCTGGAGTTGACAACTTATGGGCTACTGCCCAACGCTTTGATTTTAGAAAGAGAGGCTGTTGTATAAGGTAATGAAATAAGTGCCTTCAAGACGTACACTGGGCTGAGGAATAGTAACAGAAAACCACCTTTTGCTTCGTTAAAACCTGCCCCCACAAAAGAAACAGGGAAAGAGGTTAACACCCTTTGTCAGTCTAACTTAAAGCTATCCACTGTTCCTGGATTTCTTTACCTTCTATTTATTAAAATATCTATTCTGTAATGAAGAAATACTAATATTTTTGAAGGAAGTAATTTGCCAGAAGAAAAAGGGACAGTATAGCAAATGCATGTGTTGTCAAACTCATGCAATGTAGATAGGGAACTTTCAAATATATATTCTTATGGCTTGCAAATACAGGCTGTCAGACGCACCTGAGATACCTGAAGATTTCAAAAGCATTTTTAGGAATCAAGACAAAGTCATGATTTTAGTATTACAAAAACTGGAGAATGCCATAAAAAACATTGCATTTATATCCAGTTTAGAATGGGATATTAAAAAATCCCATGGATTTGAATACATACAGAGATAAGGAAAAATATTGCAAAGGTAGTGGCCAATCATGAACTAAAACCAATCACATTTTCCTTTCCAACAGCTAAAAAATTTGAAGATAACTTCTCACCATACTGGCATTTCCCACCACCACCACAAAAAAAAAAGTTTAATATAAAAAGCTTACATTAAAGCAGAAAAATATGTATTTCAGCATTTTAACCACTGAGGGTAATTAACATAGCAAAACAAAAAGAAATAGCAAATTGTAAGAAAAGAATGCTATGACAGTCAGTTTTTAGATCTAGTCAGTTTTCTTGTAACTTTGGCTCTTTTAAGCAATTTTTAGGTTATGTGCATGACGCAGCTGGATGTGAGATAAAAGCAAAATTACACAAATAGCCACTTGACATGGACGAGCTAGCTGAGCTAACAAGGCAGTGAAGATGCAGCAGAAGAGACCCGAAGGTACATTAAAAATCTTTGTATCTAATCCAGGTGCTGTAAGGAGGTTTGTACAGCCCCTATTGCTGCCTCTTCTCTGCTGTAGTTACCAAATATAGCTCAGCAGGCACCCTCAGTCAGAAAAGGAAAGAACATAGGTGAACGGATGATAAATAAGAGGTCAGAAAAATACAGAGAACATGACAACAAAATGCCAAAATGCAGAAAAGAGTAGGAAAACATTACAGCAAGACTAAAAATATTGGTTGCTTACTCTGATGAGAAGATTCAATGAGATAACAATCACATATTATGGATTTCTTTATGGAACAGAAAAATGTAGATCAGGAGCTTCTGGCTTTCCATATTCACAATAGCAAAACTACTTCTAACTAAATTTAAAAATTGAATTCAAAATAAAAGCTGTGCATAAAATGGTTACAATAAGGAAGACCATTACTATCAGAAGTCAAACTGACTGACAAAAATGAGTAAGTTAGTATGGATAACAGAATTATCCAGTCTAATAAGTCTTAATGTTCAAATATCAGAATCAAATTTTTATAGGCAGAAGCCTATCTGAAACTCTTAAAAGTTATACTGACTGCTGCAAGATTTTCCACATCCTCTTCGTCAGTTCCTACATCTTCCTCAGGAGCAATCTCATGCTGGATATATTGCTGGTAATGGGATTCTGGAGCAGATGGGTATGGGTGAGGTGTATCAATCTCATAAATCCTACACTTAAATACTTGAAAAGTATGTACTATCTCGCAGAGACAAACCACGTTTTGACTGAGAGGTGAAATGCTTCGGTATCAATTTAGAGTTTTCTATCTTCCTTAAGTGTAAACTGCTTCTACTGAGGCTGGAAGTTTTTCACTCCCTAATATTTATATATTTGGGTAGCAGAGCTCCTACTTCCCATAAAACAAGATGATACAAATTCATCATTATGAGAAATCATCTGTGGGGAGTGTAGAGGTGAAAAAAAAAAAAAAGGTTACTAGAGCATGATAATTTAACTGACTGGGGTCTGAGCTGTCTATACCTGGATATATAGCTTTAGTGACTCACCAGTGGAATGGTAAAAAAAAACAACAATGGATTAATTTGGAAGAGCCGTTTCTGAGAATTATATTGCTTATTGGTTAGTAATTTGCCAAATTCTCTACAGATACTGTCTTCCTTTCCACAGCTGTGAAAAATTCTACCACCCAGAATCACAGGTGATATTCTTAGAACAAAAATGACAATTTAACCATTTATTCTAAAATTTCTTCCAATATACTACAATGTCTGCTTTACTGTTAGATTCCCTGTTCCCTTAACAGTGAAGTTACTGAGAAAATGTTTTTTCCATTCCCCCATGGAAGTCTCCCTGTGGAACTTTTCATAAGCTCTACTTTAGTTAAAAAATAAATGGGGAAAAAATAAGTGCAAATACAAATGTTAATTAAGTGTGTAATTCCTAGCCCAAATCTTAGAAAGACAAATTCTTTTGCCAAATGAAAACAGCAGATATGCTAATCACTTAATAAATCATGCTTTTCAATAATTTTATTTTTATGTGAAATTATTCATCCAATTAATAGTTCTGTTTTCTACTAAAATATTGTTGAAATTGGACATTACTTGAAGTGTCTGCATGAGAAATACATATGGCATCCATGTGTATACAGCATCAGAATCATTAATACTGATCCTTTGCAAACAGTTGATAGTGACGGAACACTTGCAAATGCTATTCCTAAACAATGATGCAATGAAGAATGTACCGGCTCCCTAGGGTGTTAAGTTGATAAACATTTGCACAACAAGCACGTCTATTTTTCTTTCTGTGATTAATGCAAACAAGATTATAAGAGAAACTAAAGGTAAAATTGGCTGCTATTTCTCTTTCAGTACAAAAATCCCTTGTCCCCTGTTTTGCTTAAGAATATGCTTTATTGAAATTTCTGCACGTATATTAAATTAGCTTAAACACTTTAACGTGACAAATAGGGGTTATTACGTAGCAATAGAGCATTCCGGCATTCCATTTCAATGTAAAATGAACATAATTATAGCAATTTTTGGCTTTGCCATTTTGCAGTAATGGAGGCCTGCATCTTTTGCAGAAACAACTTGTATATTTATTTTCCTTTACTTTTTTCATGCTAACCTTTGTTTCCAGAGGTAAATTTACCAAGAGTTATGCACTATAAAGCAATATAAGTAACTGATCTGTTGTATTTAATTTTTTAATGAATATTACATTATTCACACTGAAAGAAAAACAAATGCAACATATTTAACTAGATAAAATAGATAAGCAAATAGTATTCTTACCAAAGGCCTAAGTTCTGGATGAGTCAAAATATATCCATTGTTTGTAATTGCAAAAGCGTATCCATGAATACCTAACTGTAACAGTAAACGAGAAAGAAATACTAATTAGCATGGTCTCCAGTAAATTCTTAAACAAAAAATCAGGAAAGAATTTAGTTATCCAGGGCTTAAAGCTGGCATTCATAACCCTTATCCACATGGTATTTTCTTATAACATATGCAAAGCTCTGATCCTTGACATTTTGTGAAAATGAGAACCTGTCATTTTGATGAATTCAGCATATAGCACAATTTTAAAATGTCACACACACACTTTGCTATCTAGGGCACTTCTTTCTATGTGCTTTAGAGTGAATTAGATACGCACATAAACACGAGCCTCCATGGCAGGCGGCATACACCATACAATGTGCCCACGCAAAGGGGTACTGGAATGTAGTAAATTCACATACACCCAGGAGTGGCTGGGTTCAGCTTACTTCAGTTGTTCAAGTGATGTTGGAAAAGAATCATTTAAATCAACGGTATTGAATATACAGTTATAGTGAGCAAGCAGTGGCCTGTCATATGTGATATTTACATCTATCAGTCTTAAAGGTATTTTACCTCTCTGTTAACGCAAGTTCATCTGGAGCCACAGAAGAAGGCATATTTCTACCAAAGAAACCCATGTAGTTTACATATTTGTACCGAGTGGAATTATGGGAGATCATTTAAGAGCAATGAGATGCTTTATGAGGCCTAACAGTATAGATAATCAAATTTAGCACTGCACTTATTTAAATAACAATACTACTCTTTTAACAATATGGCTATTACACAGTTGATTGCACCCACTGAATGCAATAAATGTACCTTCAAATCATTCGTGTGGTCATTCAAACATCCCTTCTTAGCATAAACTTGCTGCTAATGTAGACTCTTTCTGCAGCTTCAGTATGTAACTTTTACCGTGCAAAGAGTACATCTTACTGTACTTTCTCACCCATTTTTCTTCAATTCTGAAGTAAGGTAATATAACATCCCATATTATCTTTATTTAAGCATCTTGATGCACTGAGATATTAAAAAAAAACCAAAAACCAAACCCAAAACCCCAGAACTATCTTGCTTTGGCACTTGCTTTACATTTTTCACTAATAACAACCTTTTTATTTTACTTCAGTACATTCCTAAATGCTTTGCTGAAGTGGGTCCTAGGAATTTGTCTGGCATAAAGCAACGTGAGCAAGGTTGACAAGTCAGAATCATTTCTAAGATGCAAGTACGACAGCAAATCTGTTGGCTTCTGTAATTTTCTGGAAATATAAACCAGAGTATGATATTATGGCAAGGTCATAGAGAAAACATACCAGGTAGATTTATACCGCGTCTCTCTGTGAATGATTGTTATCTGGTCAACTGTATCTGCCATACAGAAGATTGTTTCATAAATTAGCCATTTTCCTAAAGCAATAAACTTCAGTGGAAGTAATAGAAGGTGATATGTTCTTGGCATCTCTTCATAAAGGAGGGATAACCAAAATAATAACAGGGGACATATTTTACCTATTATAGTATGACAAGTGAACTAGCTGTTGGCTAAATATCAGCTCTCAAGTATAATTGTCTGTGTTGATAACTGCAGACTGACATCCACGCAATGGAAGTCAGGTAAGGAAACAAATGTGAGTGGTGTACTTCACAGGAAAAAAATATTTGCCTATTTGAAGCATACCCGGATTCCAAGGGTAGTATTTTATTGTGTGTTGTGCAATATGTGAAACTGTGCACTCTCTGCACTTAAAATGCTTTGATCTGAGAGATACTACCATTTACAGCAGTATTGCCATTTTAAACCTTGAACTCTGTCTCTAAATGACAGATTCAGAAACAAAAAAAACTTTCTCTAACAGCTGTAAAATGCCACATGAAAACTAAGTATTACTAAATCCCACCCCACCTTATTCAGGAAAAACTGCCACTGACATTTGGGGAAGTTTAGCATAGATAACAACTGCTGAAAATAGCTCATTGTTATTATTCATCTTCCTCGGCATAAAATCCACCTCATCCAAGCTGAGAGAATTCCAGGTCAGCAGAATTCTATTTCCAACCAATCGTTTTATATCCCTGCGTGAATTTTATTTCACATGCTGCCTCTACAGGAATGGGTCCCAGGGGTGATTATGCTCTTGCAATTGCATGGTCTTTTTACTGTTCAGAAATGTTTATGGTATGTGAGACTGGAAGTTATAACTCAAGTGATTTCACTAACATAAATGTATTGCGTGATATTGGTGCCTCCTGTAATAATCCTGTCTTGCATTACATCCTGCAATATAAAATGTACCTTCAAATAAAAAGCCTAATATTCAGAAGGAGGGTGGTATATTACTTCCACAGAAAACTAAGTCTTAAAAAATATATTATCATATGACAAAACCAGAAAGTTTAATTTTCCTGCCTATCTTCTCCTCTTCTGAATCACACTAACTCTGCTGCAATATCTGTTATTCAGAGCCCACACTCTCTCTAGGTTCTTGTATTCAGACTACGTCCAAATCTTACACATGACTTCTGAATAACATCGCTGTGATATGGTCTTTTCTATCCACCCATGCACAGCCAGGCTTTCATTTCTGCACTTACTACAACATTGTTCTTCCTTCTCATTACAAATGAAACTTGGTCTACGCATAGCTCCTTAGAAGGCTGCTCCAAAGAGCTCCATTTGCTCCAAATTTTGCAAAAGAGCAAGTTTTACTCCTTTCTGTTCTACCTTCTACTGATTCTCTATTTCTGCATACACAAAAGCATAATACAAGTTGCGGTTAACAAACCTTGGTTGTTTCGTGTGCTGAGATTGTTCTCGGTTATCGATCCTGACCAGCAATGTCTCTGTTCACTATGTTCTGATACATGTATGTAGTCACCTGCTGCCTCTTCCCATACTCTGCAAACTTTTTTCCAGTTGGGACAGCCTTTCTGTTTTGTGTTTGCATAGCATCTAGCCTAGCGGGATCCAGGTCCCAGGAAATTACTCCAATACACCTTTTCAACATTATTGCCAGTATTTTATGCATTATTTTTATCAAATCCTCATTTAAGTTAAACTTTCTAGTTATTGCATATTGATCCACCAAATCATTTGGTAATTGCTAATGTATTCAAATTAGAATTAAAATCGATAGAGGTTTTTTTTCCTCCTAACTAGAATTATCTACAAAAACATGTAGGAATATACATAGGCACTCAACAAGTCAGCTTATTCCTCCACCCTCTTAGAAATCAGTAAATGAGAGCATAGCAGCCAATTAAGAGGGAAGTATGACATACAGATTTATGCTCAGTACAGGTACATGTCAGAATGTAGCTATTCCAAGAGCCGACCTCTTTAGTAAAGGCTGTCTATGGTATTGTGTTTAGATTTTCGTATGGTTTCCATACAAAGTTGTGCAAATTTTCAGCATGAATTTCTGGTTGGTTTGTGTGGTTAAATCATTTCATTGATTTTATTATGAACAATACTTAACATTACCTTCTAGAGCACATTGTGACCTGCAAAAATGTGAAGATCAAGCCCTATATTAATTTCGGTATTAAAAACTACACTTGATCTCAGGACCAATGACATTTAGCCATCAGACAATACAGAGCTACAATTCCTGAGGAAAATGAGCGAAATAATGGAGCTACACCAGTATAAACAATATTGACATGCTAAATAAATTATGTTACATTATGTTGAGTGTAAAGGACATACTATCATTAGCATATTACCTTGTATTTTGGAATAGCTTTTAAAAGCTCTTTAACTGGAACATCTGTGCCAACTACTCCCAGAAGAATCCCTTTAGATCTCTGAAAAGAACAATAAAAGATGAACTTGGAACCACAATAATAGTGAACTTTCTCACCGCTTATTTCACATTGCAGCTACTCTGCAGAAGTGAACAGATAACAGACACATTATTTATAAAGTGGGGAAAACAGAGGCTGCTACAACTCAGCTGATCAAATGATCATTTAATCGATAATGTTGCTTCTTTCTACTTTATCTGCAATTCACACAGAAAAGGCATGCAAACTTTTGATAGGTGAGTCCCTCAACAGAAACCTTCCTCACGCACAATAGTTTTTGAATTAAAAATTACTGTTAAAAATATGTTACTCCCTTCTTTCCCAATTTCTCCTGCCATTTAATAAACAAAACAGAAAGATTAACTGTTAAGGACACAGTACATGTAATTTTTTTTTAAATAACACATTAAATTAGTAAAGATAAACAGATACATACATAATATACATACAACTAATTAAATTCTGAGTCTATGAAATAGAAGCATATCAGTGCAAAGAAGAGGAGGATACAGATTATTTCCTGCAAAAATGTAATATAGAAGTCATAAAATCCTAAGGCCTGGCATCATCTGAGATTTTCTCTTAGACATAGGGTTTCATTATTTTACTACGGTTTCTATAGTATGGTTATTTGGGACTATTTGTCCACATTTTTATGCTAACAAAGGGATAATAACTGCAGACAAAATAGTCAGAAGAGAAGAAATTTTTTTAGGGTAGGCTAAAATCTCATTAGGTCTCTGAAAGCAACTTCACTGCCATCACCCCATTATCACATGACAAATAGTCTGAGTACTTACAGTCTCATTTTGCTTACTAAATACTGGCATGGCAACAGTTGTCATCAACACCAACCCCTGATCATCAGCAAGCTATATTCAAAAAAGAAATATTATCTCTAAGAACTAAGGAACAATTACAGACATGTGATTGCATTTTTCAATTACATTCTCTTCATTTTGAATGATAAGGCAATTTATCTAAACAATTCTTACGTAGTTACACTTGCAGTCAGTGCAGTCCCACCCAGCCCTGGCCCCATCTCAACTATACCAGCTCTGCCCACCCCACCATCTGCATTGGCAGGAAAGATGCCTCATCTTCATTCCTATTGCAGTCTCCCGTGAGAGAAACGAAGGGGCTGAAATGCGGATTGTGGAAGCAGCATGTGCAGTAGCAAAGCAGCTGGAGCTCTGTTCTACATCTTTCCCAGTGTCAGCTCTGCCAACACCGCCTCAGGCTGTTTTCTCCCAGCAAGGAACAAGAGGTCATGAGTTCCATGCACTTTGTTTCTGGTCCAGACTCAGATCTCATCAGTTAACACAGTGGCAGAAAGGATGACAGCCAGTTAGTATCCCAGGAGCATCTTTGCTCCACCCGGTTTCAGTTTGCTGGACAAAGAGGTGGCATGAAGCTTTAGTTGATTCCGCACATCAGGTTTCAACGCATTTCTTCAATTTAGGGAGAAAACGGTTCCATTCAAGAGAAACATGTAGAATGCTTATCCTTGGCCACAGGAGAGTGACATTGCTCAGACTATCCTCTCTTCACGCCCTCTGGCCAGACTACATCTTTGCCATAAGGCAAAGGCTAATTGATGCTCAAGGCAAGCAGTGCTCTGTGTGCCTGGAGAGCTTCACCACCTACATATAAAAGATAACTCAACCAGGAAGTTAAGAGTTACTGTTAAACTCTTTCTGCCCCTATAATTTGGGAAGATGTTTAATGTTGAAGAAGCTTATCCGATATTTAAAAGCATGACATATCCAGTTATAATGACAACTGGAGATTTTGTAGAACAAAAAGTCTGCTTTGTTGCATCTGTGTTTAGCCAAACGGACAAGGCAAAACAGAGAATCTTCCAGAGATACCCTGTAGATGATGGTCATGCCCAATTGCAACTACATCAACTCCTGCTACCCCTTCATCAGTATCACATTTTCTGTACTCAGACAGTATTTCCAATACATTTTTTTGAGAATTCCTGCAATTCCAATTTTTTGTTAACAAAGCTTTTGTTATTAGAGAAGCAACAGATACCAACTCCCCAGATTTTCAGAACACGTCATATTATGACAAAGATATTTTATGAAGCATGTTTCACATTAACAAAGCAGTAAAATCTAGAACATAACACGTCTTGCAGCTCCCAGTCTGCCTCAGGAGGGTTTTGTTTTCCCAAACAAGTATATTTCCTGAAGCATGGCACCAACTCATGGTGAGGAGGAATATTTGCAGACATCAGACAGAAACAGAAATGGAGTTTAGGATCAAGAAGATTTACATCTGATAACAAATCAATAGGGACATGAGGTGGAACGAACTTATGATCATGTTTGCTTTTTTTGGCTTGTTTTCCTTTTTAATAAGGAGAGGTATTTCCAGCCCTGGTATAATCCTCAATCTATGAAGCAACAGTACGTTATTTAATAAAACGACCAACAACGACAAAAAAAAAACCCTCAACAACAAAAACAGTTCAGAAAACACTGGAAATTCAGAGGTTGCGCTGGAAGTCAAACATGGCTGAACTAGCACAAGAACTTACTCTCCTTGGCCAGAGTAGGACAGTCAAGCACGCTGACATGATTTGTATGGAGAGGAGCCTTCTGTGGTATGACAGTCAATAGTCCCAAACACATGTACACCAGGAAGTGAAAAAGCGTTCTGCTGATCATGGGGTGACATCTTGGAGCGTTTAGAGATTTTATATGATTGCCCAGGGTTGTTTTTACCTGACATTATGTATTTGTCAAGTATCAGTACGGTACTATTTTACAAGTCCACTCACTCTCAAGAGATTACTAGAAACAATTTATTGGATAGGATGGAAGCCAAGGGACTGTCAGTAAAGTTTTAGTGTGTTTGAAATTCTTTAAATGGAGAAAAAAACCCAGTCTGGAGTTCCTGGGAAATTCTGAGAGAACAGGTCATTAACTCTCAAAACTAACTATGGAAGCATGCAAAGAATGATTGCCATGTAATCATGATATCTACAAGTACCACCAAGGGTTGGCTGTTGCAATCTTTTCTATAGAAGTGAAATCTTATAGTCCAGCCTGTTTAGTTTTTTGTTTGTTTGGCAGATGAACAGGTTGTTGGCCACTTCCATGAGTGGAGTCAGCAAATAAGTGGATGATAGATGACTCGTATTTGCGATCTTTCGCTAAGTCACCAACTCAAGCTGCAGTATTTATTTCACAAAAATTGTTAGATTGTGAGAAATTATCTGCTGGGGAGGAACACGGTTTTATTCCCTGGGCAATGACATTTTGGCAGAAATACTTTGAAATAGTAGAATGCTAGCCACTGGGTATTTCTGCTAAGACAATTAATGCTAGAGTCCATTAAAAAATTGCAAAGGAAGCCATGATCTAGGTATTTTGCATTGTTGCTTTGCAAGTCTGATTATTTCTTACATACAGCAGAACTCTGTAACAGCTCATGCAAGTTTTTGAAAAATTTAGGGTTTCTGAGGGGGAAAAAAAACAGTAAAATGCTCTCTAATCACTGATAAAACTTCAGCTGATGTTAGTTACATTCAGAATGAACATGTATCACTGGTATCCTCAGGACTGGTTAGGATTTTTTTTTTTTAAATCATCAGCAAATATTTAATTAGAAGTTAATACTAACTGAAAAATGTTAAATATCACAAATCCAGAATGAAAAAATAAATATATAATGATAGAGTCTCTAAATGACTGTACTAAATTTAAAAATTCAGGTTATTGTGTAATTAGTAATAAATTCTTTGATTACTCAATTATTGTTTTTCCCCAAAAGAAAATGTAGACAATCCATATGATTCCCAAACTCATCAACTGGACATCACGAAGTCACAGGCTCAGACAAGAATTATGTAGGTATGTTAAAAAGAAAAGTGTAGTCAAACATTTCTTACAGGAAACTTCCTGAAGAATGATTGTTTGTTGTTTTGTGTTTTGTTTTTTTTTTTTTTTTAATAAGCACAAAATGCCTTCTAAGCAGGCAACAAATAACTTGGTTACACATAGAATCAGAGGGTTTTTTTAGTGTTATTGGCACATACAGAGAATGACACTTATCCTGCTATAATGCAATAACATCACCAGATGGATGGTTACTAGTTACATACAGTGAAGGGTCCTTGGGAATCACTGAAATGTGATGCACCATGAATTTAATCTCAATCTTTAAATAGGCTGTACCTTATCCAATTTTGTCCTTCCAGTCTCTTAGGAATACTAATATGAGTAATTAATACTAATAGTTACTGCCATTATGACAAAGCTATGCTTTGTGTGGCATAATAATTCCCCACAGTCTGATTATTCAAAGTTGTTTAAAGCTACATGCTAAGCTTACTTAGTTCATCCTTACTAACCCCCACTATTCTGGGGGTTGGCAGGGTTCATGGGACACAAAGAGTAAGGTCTGACAAAAAATATATTCACACAATAATATGTTTGTTATGTATTTGTTTCTGCTGAAACAAAATGTTGCTGGCAGACCAACGTGTTCACAAATCAGGACTAATTTGTACCAAAGTTCACCCAAATGTTGGAATCTCATCTAAATATACATGCAGAGTCACTAATAACTTCCAATTCCTCCAACACTGTTTTGAATAATTCTTCCGCTCTCAAATTTCTATTTCTTCTATTCCCCTCTACTACCACACTGTTTTTTCCAGTGCTTAATAATGTCTCTTTATGCATCAAAGTACTAACAAATCAAGCTCCTTTCTATTTCTTTAATCTTTATATCCCTGAGAAGTGTCTAAGCTCATTCTTTACCTGAGGCACCATATTAGTTAACACACATAGGCTCTGACTGACATTAAAGTCCTCTCTCTTATCTATTTAGCAGCATATCAATTACTGTGTTTCTATTTCCTTCAAGCAGTTACATAATATCAAGAAAAAGGCAAGGAAACAAAAGCTGCATCATCCCCAACCCTCCCGGAAAATAAAAATTCCACTGGAAAGGTCCAGCACTTAAGGCTACCAACAGATGTGAACTAAGGAAAAGGTATGTGCTTTGAAGTGCCTTTTGAAACATTTTATTGCTCAGTATTTTTTTCTATAAAATTAACCAATATAAGCAGAGGCATTCAAATGCATCTAAACACTTCCCAGATTCAGTACAACATCCTGCAGGGTATAAGATGGAACCAAATCAAAATTGTTGGAATAGTACAAAAATAGTCTCAAAGAATGGTTTTTTGGATATTGCTGCCATTTCCCAGGGATGAAATTTTTAAAGATGCTTCAGGAATTTTAGTTTCCAAATACCACTGATCTCTGCCAGGACTCGGGCATCTAATTTCATTAGGCCCCTGAAAATCCTAGATAGCTATTAATTATTTTTGCTTTTTTAGGAATATTGTCAAAATATAACTATAGAGTAATCACTGAAGAAAAGTTTAACAGTTTTAAGCCAGTGATGTTATCTGTGCAGTAGCTTAGAATTTTGTTCTACTTAAACGTATCTGCCTAGACGAGCTTGTTAAGGTCCCTTGCAGTTTTTGAAGAAAGTACTTCCCTGTTTCAGAAGCGGATGTGAATTCCAGTTTTTTTCAAATTCTTGCTTTTGGATTACTGGAAACAGAAGGAAACTAACAAAAATAAAAGATAAGATTTCCACAGCAATGCTTCAGGCATTGTCAGATGCTTCAGTCAGCAAATTAAAATTAGTCAAATGAAAATGAAATGAGAAAATAAATATAAGCCATTTTCTTAGAGAGTAATTTCTTTAGAAAGGCAAATGGGGTCAGGCCTGCATTATTATTTTTTATTTATTCATATTTATAGAATAAATATTTATTTATATTTACATATATTTTCCTATATGTATTTAGATCAATATTTACAGAAGCACTAACCATCTTAAATGTCTGACATCAGCAACCCTCTGCTCTTGCAGAGTAAGTCACCTTTATGCTAAACAATACAGAACTCTGATTATATACAGTACGGCACTAAGTGCCTGTCCTTTCAGATTTTCCTTACTCTTTCAGATATTTATTCCCCATAGAATAGGAAGAAGTTCCTGCTTTTTCCAAAAGCCAAATTTGGGTGTTTACATGAGCCTTATGCATTTCAAAACACAACCCTGAGTTTACCTCATCACAGAAATTCTGCAAAGATATTTTACTCAAGAAACTGTTTATCCATCTGAATATTGGAATGTTTTTTTTTTTTTTTTTGTCTGCAAGCATGGAATGTAATATAGGGAAGCCAGCTACCTCATAAAACACCACGGTCACCATTTAGGAAAAAAAAAAAAAAAGAAAAGAAAAAAGAAATTACCTAAAATTTAGTTCCGTTTCTTCTGCTCCGATGCAATTAAATTGTTCTCCAACTGATTAATTTTGATTAAGGACTGCAGTTGATGAGTGCTGTAATCTGTAATCAGCATCTCCCTTAATGAATCAGGAAGATACCTTCACGAGAGGAAACACAGATTGTCTATGCCAGTTCACATACGAAGGCATCTTCCTTCATAAACACAATCAGTCTGTGCTTCCTCTCTAAATTCAGTTCTCTCAAGCCTTCACCATTCTACTAGTCAGACTGATCTATTGACCAGTATTGGTCTGCCTATTTCATCACACCGGATAGGACCAGTGGATGTGTCTGGGGAGTCCCCAACAACGTATGAGATTTGAGGGGCTTTTGCTGTCCACACCAGTGGTTTGATCCTGAATAAATTCTCCATAGTGATGTGAAAGCAATGTGAAGGCTCATTACAGTGGAAAAGGCACACTATGCACTGGTGCCCCTGAACCCAGGCAGGTCCTGTATACACAGTAAGGTATTTTTTCACATTCAAGTTTCTCCTCCGAAAACCAGAAAAAGGACTCCTCCCTATGCTGAATGAGCATCTCTTTTTCAGTACAATTAAGTTTTCGTATTGCAGCAGCTGTTGTTCCACCAGCCATTTCAAAAGTTCTTCCATTTTCTGCCTTTCTGCTCAGCTGTTAATTTCTGATTTAGTTCTACATTTGAACACACAACAAAGTTAATCTTCTGCTAAGAATATAAACTCACAATAACATAATTCCCACTAGGGCTTATTAATAAACCAAAAGCAACAAAACAAACCTCAATTTAATCTCCTTCTGAGTTTAGCTTCCACTCAAGATCATCATCAATTAATTTTCTTTCCTTCTTGCCCTTAGCAGAAGGTATTCCTATCTGTTTTACAACATGACTAAAACTAGTAGACTTCTTCTGTCAGGTGATTCTGGGGATATTTAAGCAGAACCACCATTACCAGAAAAATACAAGACAACTTTAGCCTCAAAGACCTATGAAATGCCAGTAATTTGACAGTGCTGGACTGGATAATGAACCTACAAAAATGTCAAACTGGTGCAATAAGAATTCATGGGGATTCAGTTCAGTAAAATATTAAATGTGTGTGGATTCATGCATATGGGTATATATGCTTATGGGAGACTACTGAACTGTAAAGCCCCTCAGATGTTTCTTATTCCTTCAAGTCTGGAATGATATCCTCACATAAACTCAAGTAGTTTAACTGTTGTTATTCCTATGGCTCTCTAAAAAACGGGATTACAATGGTAGAGTAAAAACACATGTATTTCAATGCTTAAGTTCAGTTAGTTTGAAGTTTGGATGAATTATGTTATGGAATATTAATTTTTCAACACGTTCATCTAATAGTATTGCAGAAAAGTAAGTTCTTGTAGTTTCTCCAACTTGCACCAGTACGTTTTGTCTAAGAATTGCTAGGCTATTTTGCGTGACATTGGCAAGAAAAACTAAAACTAGACCCCCAAAGAAAAACACAGTTTTCAACTAGATCCCAGGATTCTGTAAGTTATCGTCTACAGTCTAAAATGATGAATGAAAAGAGACAGCATTAGTGGTTTGCCCCAGAAAGTTATTCTATTGAAAAGACCTAGTGGTATTAGTTTTAGGCAGGAATCTATACAAGGGCAATGGACACTCAGTTTGATAAAATGCTTAGCAAACAATAACAAACATTTAAAAACCATCTCAAGAATGAGGAAAAATGCATTCCCAGGCTAAATGACTCTTGGCCACTTAGAATAAAGAACCAGAACTTACTCTCTGAGAAAGTCACTATCTGTAATGCCTAGAAGTAATAGTTTTATAATTGGAGAAAAACTTCTGTATTTTAGAAATATATTTAACTGCTACAGTTTTCCCCTTAACTCCTTGCTGTACAGGGTTATCCTCCTCAGAACAACCCCAAATAAATCTCCAGAAACAACAAATAAGCAAACATGCGCTTACTCCTTGCATGAAACACATAAATCAAAGAAAGCTTAGCCTCACATCTAGCACTAACATCCATCTCCCAGGACAAAGATTAAGGCAGGCTCCAGAATTACTCCAGAAACACATATACAAGAAAGAATATCCATTTCATTAGGGGTTTCCATTATGGCAATATGAATTTGAGAAAGATCCCTGAAACATTTTCCTTAGGAGTGTACAGTCAAGACGACTTACAGTAGGTTGTCCACAATTTCTGACACAGAGTTAGCAACGTCCATATCTATTACTGTTAATACAATGTTATTCTTGTCTACATATATTGTGCAACGATTATAACAAAGCTGGGCTGTGCCAGCAACAGCCCAGTGGATGTCTCCTGAAATGGAAGAACAAATAAGGATAGTAACAAAGCCCTCGTCCTTTTTCAGATGCTATTCCTGACTTTTTTCAAAGATAACATGCAATATTGTTTCACTTTAGCTGGCTATGAAGTGGTATTTTTATATTTTGTTAAATATACACATTCCCTAATTGTCACTGATGAACTTGTATCAGGGTTTCTAGAATTTTTTCACCGACTTTCGCCACATTAAAAAGATATTCATCAAAGAAGATATTAGACCTGAAACCCCAAAATACCATTACTGTTTTTTTAATTCAGATTTATTATGACTATGATATATATCAGGAAATCCTAGCAGGACTGCTCAGCTAAGTTCAGAAGTTAGCTTCCATAGTGCTAATTCTATCCAGTCTTCATTTCCCAATTTAAACAATGCCTAGCAAAACAAAATAAGAATTTTTTTTACACTAACTTTTTTGTTGCTTGACATATTCCTCATTTTTGCACTTATACTTGACTGTAATAACTGTACTGCATTTCCATGGGAACGGGACATCTGTTGCAGCAAACAGTGTCAAGTAAAGTCAGATTCATCTCCCACCAATTCTGAATCATGGAAACTATCAAATAAGCACAACAATGCCCAAATTTGCTCATAGACTAATCTCTAGCCCAATAATATTCCTTTGAATTCTAATCTCTCTGGATCTACAGTGTTCCTAGTTGATTTTTCACCATTCCACAACAGAAGCTTTGATTTCAACAATATTTAAATAAATTACCAACAGATTGAAATGCAGAAAAGGTCCATAAGCCATTATATCTAGAGGACCGAGCTTAAAATTGGAGCCAACATTCTGAATCAAGAAATGAAGCAAGGTTAGGAGGTATGATGGGGCTAAACAGAGGCATTTGATCAATTGTTTGAGGAGGGCTGTGCAGCTATGCTGACATAGGAACTTTTGGTCTGTAGACCTGGAAGAAAATAAGACTTAAGGGACTTGAGTGAGGAAATAGGTCAAAGCGAAGGTCTGCTGGCACAGCCTATACAGCCTTGTGAAACAACAATTGAAAAATAGGGGAGAAACATTGCTATATTCAGAAGGACTGAAGAGGGGTGAAACTGTGGGGCATGGGAACACTGCAAACCCCATGACAA
This sequence comes from Pluvialis apricaria, assembly GCA_017639485.1. Lineage (NCBI taxonomy): Eukaryota > Metazoa > Chordata > Aves > Charadriiformes > Charadriidae > Pluvialis > Pluvialis apricaria. The sequence continues at coordinate 16,136,893 of CM030016.1, forward strand.
GGCGTCAGTGTCGAAAGTGGTTGCCACAATGCTGATGCTGAAACTTTACCCACAGCAGACAGCAGTTCTTTAGGGATGTATGTGTGAGGTTCATGCTGAAGCTTTTGTTTTTTCTTCATTACACCTTGTTATAACCCTGCCACCTTCCCAGCCCACCCCGTTTCCTCCTTTCCCCAATCCACATAGGTTTGCTTCATGAGGTGTTGTCTTCTCCTGTGAATACTGTGCTTTTATGTGCTGAGTAGAGTCATGAGGCAGGCTGGAAGCATCAGAGGACCGGAATTTGACCATATAGTTGTGTTTTATATAGACTACATGAATAAGGAATAGCTATTATTTTGGTTAGATTTAAATTGTGGCCTGAAACAATATAGGAACCTGTGTGAATATTTTAAGTTAGAGAGACATTTCTGTGTTTATCACACAGAAATGAAACACAAACTCCCTCTCATATTGCAAGATAGTTACTTAAAATTTGCAAATTTCTCACTCAAAAATATTATTAAAAGTCACCTTGCTTGTTGAGAAGTGTGAGAGAAAAATTTGGAATCTAAATTTAAGATTGCGATTAACATGTAAGTGACAAATTTAATGCAGTTTTCTGAATGGATCACTCAACTTTATATACATTACAAAACTGAAAGATAATAGCTTCTCGTCAGCAGAAAAAAGATTCAAAGAAAAGCTAAATTAGGTTCAAAATGTTTATTTCACGATTATTTTGTACTTCATCAGATTCAATTTATCTCCTAAACTTTTATAAGAATGCTAAAATCACTAGTCATGTACTTCAATGAAATAGTAGCTTTGCAAATTTTCTATTTTCTATTCCCAGTGACAGTTAATTCAACACTTCAAAGTACAAGAAGGTAAATGATGCAGGGAATGATAAATGATGCTCCCAAATGGCTGAAAGATGATAGCATCAAGACAAAAGGAGGGCAAAGCACTACTTACAGGAGTTAAGGGATAACACAGAAAAAGAGAAGAAAGCTGTCAGGAACTTTTGGGCAACAAATATCATCAAAACATTTCTATATGGAGGAAATATGATTCCACTCATGAGAGAACCATTAAAAAGAACTTTCCTAAATGTTCATAAACACAACTATCTGCTTCTGATTTATGTGCCTAATTTATTCACTTCTACCTCTTCACATAAGCTAAGTAGAACAAAACATCAAAGCAGGAGCAGGACAACAGATTTTGAATCCTGCTGTATTTGCTCAAGAAAGCAAGCAAATCTTTCCTACTAGGAAACAAAACACCTTTTTGAGCTATTAAGGAAGAATAGCTTTTCTCACCAATGAATACAAAAGCTGCTTTTCAAAAGTGTTTCAAAGATAAAGCTCATTTTGGAAGCCAAACCAAAAATGTCTGAGAATCGGTAAATTTGAGTTATTAGTTTGTTTTATTTCATATGTTACTTTCATAGCCCTGTGGGATGGTTACCTAAAAACGTGCAGAAAAGCAACATTAAAGAAATACAAAATTCACATTAATTTCGTCCATTTGTCTGGATAGTGGCTCTTTCTTTTAGATACATTAGATCTTCCCAGACATATTTTCTTCTGAAAGCTACATAACTGTATTAAATTAGCATCTCTATCGCCTGAAATTATGATTATTTTTGTTTGTTTGTTTTGTGGTACTTTCTATTTTAAGTATAGGGTATATCACAAAGATCTTTTCAAGACAAATACCACGATGCAACAGACATCCACCTTAAACTCCTCATACTCCATTTCACCTGCACTCCAATCCTGAATTTGCAACAATTTGATTTAGAGCAGATAGCATAACAGTAACAGGTTTTAATTGTTATTTGAGTGCCATAGACAGTTGAGAACCTACAGGTCTTCAAAATCAATAGCTAATCGCCATAGGACATTAACTAAACACTGAGAAGACTGTGGCCAAAGTGTTTCACATAAAAGACATAACACATTTCATCAAGATGACCAAGTATTTACAACAAATATAAAATAGTAAAGGTAAACTTGGAATGCCACATTTTTCTTTCAGATCACTCAAAGATTAAAGCTAACATGTTTAGAGAGACATGACTGTTTGAAATGTTTCTAGAGAAAACATTTGCAAGACGATACATAGATTCCAACAAAAATACAGTACAAGTTCAGACACCATATGGCAAAACATGTACACTAGTGACTAAGTCATTCATAAAGGCATGCATCAGCCCTGTGCTGCTTCCCTTCACCTTGCAGATAGCAAGAGATTCTCTTGTTTTGTTCATAAGCTATTAGGCCATCCTTATGAAAAGGTATTTCTTACCTGAAGCTATCAAAAGCCCTTCTGGATTACTTGTATCTGTCCCTTCTCCCCATTCCACTCCTTCTCTCCCACCCCTCTCCTCTTTCTCTGCATGAAAGCAGTATACAGTCAACTAGACATTATGTATACATATACAAAATATGTGGCTTTAGTCCTGCATTAGTTTGCTCACGGGAAAATTGACATTTTTGACCTTCCATGAAAACTGTGTGCTTTTTCGCTAACCTCAAACTTGAGTAATTTGTACCAGAACATTATTTAATAGCTCAGAATTGTGGACATCAGAACATATAATACAGCACCACATGACACGATCTGGTAAAACAGCCTGACTGGTTGTATCTTTCTTCACCAGCATCTTATAAGTGTTAAGACAAGCATTTGGCATAAACTGTTAGACAAGCAAGTGAGCATGAAAAAGCCAAAGTTAGTCAATCTAGCCAGTCTTTTAGTCCTTCTACTTTTCCAGAAAGCTGTAAACAAAAGATTTCTTTAAACCATCTATTTCCAGAAGAAAAATAAAAGCAACAAGTTTTGTTACCATATCACATTTGGTAGGCTCTGCAACTATCAAAACACAAGAAGAAACTATGGACGTATGGACAAATAGCATATTACCTGCAGCTTTGAAATAGAATTTTCTGAGCTCCATGAGAAGGAAATTTCAAATATATAGCATCATAAAAATAAAAGTGCCCATGCTCATATTCCTTGCTTTTTAAACTAAAAAGTGGATGAGATCCATTAAGTAACCATTTCAAAGTTTTGAGTTCCATGAATGCCCTCACCATTCTGCAAAAGCTATTCATTGAAGATCAGGTAACCTATAGCATTCATTAAAAACTGAACCTTTGATCATCATCCAAGACTGTTAATAACAGTGAACTTTGACTGATTAATTGCTATGACATCAAAGGTGCTTTACCTAGCACAATAAGCACAACATGGACAAGTGAGCATTGCTATTTCCCAGTATATTCCATTCATTTTTTCATTTTAATATTTTTCACTATAAACTACAAAACAGCATCTGTATTTTCTATTTTCTGGAAGTTTTAATTATATTTGTGAAATACACAAGGATGATGCAACAGGCATCAAGCAATTCTTTGAGTTTGCCACAATCATTGTGCTACCATGATGTGCAGTGGTGACTCTGGTAACATACCATATCGATGCAGAAGTTATTTAAAGGCAAGAGCATATTATATGAAAACTGTTTGCAACCTATTAGAGAAGTCAAATGTTGGATGTATTCAAAGGTGTGTTGATAGATACAGTGGGGAGCAGTGAAAGGGTACCAGCTATACCATGGGTTCTGCAGTCTCTACAACAGAGACAAAATGATCCAGAGATGTCTCACATGGAGTAACCGGGTGATTTTTTTTTTTTAATCCTTACTATTATTTCAAATTGTTGATAAAATAGTGTCCCTGTTGTTTTAAAGTTGTAGGCTACTATATGCCTATAATTTTAAAATAGTTCATATGTTTGAAGAGCTGCTCTCAGCAAGTACCTTAGCTGGCCTTGATGTCAGCTACCCTTCTTGCTGCTCAACTCCAGAGCCCCCATTACAGTGAACTTTTTCACTGATCACTACTGTACTATGCTTACAACACCATGGAAACATGAAGGACTGGTGACTACTTTGAATGACTAAGATTTGATTAAAATATTTTACCTTTTGAGCCTGGGGGAGCTGGAAAACAACAAAACAGAACAAGCAATCATTATACATTAATTTGAACAGCTACTTTAGCTGTTGTATTCATAAAATCACAAACATAATATAAAACAAAGTATAAAGGAAAGAAACTAGAAAGACTAGGTTTACATTGCCAATTGATTCAAATTATTAAGGGCTTATTAACTTAGTTTATTATTTGACAGCTTCTCTACTAGGCATCACAAAAGCACCATGCAATTTGTTAAATACCACAATACTAAGAGAGGGACTGTTTTCTCATCAGATATGGTATCACACTTGAACTGTGAAGTAGTTCCATCTTCCTGTACACAAATATAATTCAACATAAAGATAGTTTTAGTTTTAAAACCAGCCGTTCTTGGTTTGAAAACATCTAAACCTACACTTATTATGAATGAAATTGACATAAAGAGCAGTTTACCATACTAAAGTAGGAAAGAAAAACAAAATGGTAATAGGAAGTTACTGACTGCTTATGCAAGCATCTTATCATATATGCATAATAGATGATAATGTATGCATAGAACATTTCTGTACTGTAAACACAAGTACGATTATATGTACATATATGCAAATACAAGGTAAGAGTTTATGCATATATGCATATTTCTATCACATAGATGTTCTTCAACAAGATTAGTCATACCTGGTTGTATGCACAGTATTTACTGCAAGCAACAACACATGTAAAAAAGGCGTGGAGAGCAAGCAGCAGACTCCTTTACATATAAAATACCTTCTTTATCAAGAGGTGAAAAATGGGTTCTGTTTTCACTTTAGGAAAAAGAAAACCCATTGTAGGTAACAGAGAGGAACTCAGAAAAATAAACACTTATAGGCACAATAAAGTTTTCCCTTCTTCTGAATTCCTCTCCTTTTACTTTCATATGCAGAGAAAAATTCACCACACAACAATTTAGCCTTGTGCTAAGTCCAGCTTCTCAGAAAATTTCTTTTTCCAATACAAGTTGTTTCTTTATAGGCATTAGCTGAACATAGAAAGAGGGAGGTGAATCAATACCAAATGCAAAAAGACCTTCAAGATTTCTAGTGAGCTTCTGATTGACCTTTTGTCCTTGTTCTGAATTAAAATAAATAGAAAAAAACCAACTTCCGTATTTTAGCAGTACTCTGCTCAAAGCTAATGTCCACATTAGTATATGTCATGAAAGAGAATTGTCACGTGATCTCTAATTCACAAACACTGAAACCAGCCAGCCACAATTTCTCTGTTTTCACAACATAAAATATAACAAAATTCACGGCAGGGAGAATTGCTGCAAGTAAAATTATTTCACCCTAAAACTTGAATGACGCAATACCAAAATACGAGCACCGATAACATTAAAGTATCACCTATATGTGTTTCTTTAAAAGCCTGTTGTTTAAATGATTGATTATATAGAATGATATACAAGGGTTGCTGCAGAAATTGCAGATACCTGATGAACTGTAAATACATAAGATAAATCCTGTGTAAGAGTTTAAAGCATTACTTAGAGCGGTTTAAAGTTTTTCTACTTATTAGTTTTTGACTTTGTTAACCACTTTGACTCTGCTAAGTGTAAGCTTTTTCTTTTTTTCATTCAAACAAAAGGAGAAAGTTGCAATATGAATTTTTAAATTGTGGTATTGAAAATGAAAATGGTTTTCTTTCTAACTGTCTGGGGAGTTTGTTGGTTTTTTGTTTGGGCTTTTTTTTTTTTTATGACATTTTCTTGCTAAAAACATGTAAAAATTACAAGCATCCTTTCATTGGTATCTCAGATAAAGACAGGTGCAGTAAAGAATGATGTCCAAATTTCCACCTCTGGAATAAATGCTAAAGAACTCTACAGTTTGCCCAAGCCCACTGCACATAGCAAACTAATATGTGTTCGTAATGAGCTAATTTGTGTGCCATATTCTACAAAACAGTACTTCAAGTACAGGCATCCAAGGCAACATATGCAATGTTAAGTACACAAGTATCACTGCAGAAATACTTCCTTCCAGATAACATTCAAACTAAATTAGAAAGCTTATAGTCCACATACAGTGGAGATAAGTTCAAGGAAGTTGGGGGGGAGGCAGGGAGCAGGTAGGGGAGAACATAAAAACCTGAACAAACACAAAAACCCAAACCACAAATGCGTGCACACACACAATGCTCTATTGGGACTTCAAATTTAAGTTGAATCCTTATACAAATATTAGCACTCGCTGATGTAATTTTTGTTACTTGTTTTCAGAACTTGAGTTTACTCCTAATTTGAGCACATCCCTTTCAGATACAGATAGTTTGGTCAAGTTTTGCCATGTGAGGGAATTACAGTCACGTGGAATGCAAGTGAGGATTTCTTGCTAATAATTACCATACAAACTAGATGTTACACACTTTTGTATACGAAACTATCCCTATTGCTCTTACTGAGATTATTTTCAAGGGCATGTTAATAAGGGTTTACAAATCAGAGTTCTGTATTATCTGTTGCTGAATTCAGCTTGTCAATCCCATTTATAGCCTTTTATAAAATCTAGAATATTTCCTTGCTCTGAAATATTATTAGTCAAAGCCTTGGTTAAAAATAATAGGGTCTGCAGATAAGATTTACATTCCATTATGCTTTTTCCTGGGCTGACATTCTTGTCACTTTTCACCTAAGCTTCAAAATCCAGGTTCACAGTCTTTTCCTTATAAATAAATAAATAAATAAATAAACCTGTCTTTGTTACAGCCAGACAAATCTTCATTCTGTTGCTGATTTGAAACTTGGCTGTTACAAGATCCTATATGTCAGCAATTCAGTTTAATAATTGCTACAAATTCCTTTGAAATAAACTGCGGAGGTTTGTCTGACATTACCCCTTCTGGGAGGCCATAGGAAACAAATAATATTCCTAACAATAATAGTAATAGTCCTCTGGTCTGACCCTTTATTGCATAGTCTAAAAGCTGCCTGTCTCTGTGTAAAACCCAGCGGGTACCTCTGATTCCTGCGGTCTGCTTTATATGCTGCCAAGAGGCAGTTTTGCAGTAAACCATGTGATCTTTCCCCAGCCCTCAAAAAGCACTGCAGGTCTTTCTATGCTCCTTGCACCTACAAAACACTATGGCATCTCTATTCACCTCCAACCATACCAAACTACCTCTTGTTCCTACTTGTTTTCCATTAGTGTCTCTTCCGTCCTCTGGTGATTGTCTGTCTCTAAAGAAGATACATGATAGGGCATATATCTGTTTTACTTGCTCTTAGTTTATCTGGGTAATACATGTTTTGTTAAAATGACTGTGGCTGAGGACGTCTGACCATTTGCTGGCTCCTGGTTGTTGTAGGTCCGATTAGGAGGAGCCTATGTACCTTCCTCCACACAACTGCTTAGTAAGCAGAGGCTGTTGCAGTGCTGCCAGATACGACAGGGACAGAAGCCTGCAGACCTATAAGCACCAAGGGAAACCCGAGAAGATTTTCTGATGTAGAAAAGCGGACTTAGGGATTTTGATGGAACTCTGCAAATTTTGCTGCAACATAAGAAATAATGAATAGATTAAAGAGCAAGATTAGAGCATAAGGCCTTGAAGGACACAGTGAGGAAAAGGGAGGGGGATTTGGTTTCAAACTCTTCTTTTAATCTGTCTTTCCCAGAAAACCCATATTTTCTTTACTAAACAAATTTTCTTATTCTACTTTGTACTGTAAAAATATACCCTTCAGAGACTGTAAGCCCTCTGAGGTTCAGGTCAGCTTGGGGTCCTGTCACACATTGTAACACAAAATAAATAATGGTAGGAGGTTTTTCAGTACTGTTATCATAGGATCATAGAATTGTCTAGGTTGGAAGAGACCCTTGGGATCATCGAGTCCAACCATCTACCCTACTCTACAAAGTTCTCCCCTACACCATATTCCCCAATACCACATCTAAAAATCTAAATGTTATTGCACACAATGTCATGCTTTCCACATTTGCAAATAATCTAGTATTGTTTTGAGCCCTTCGTGGAAATGTGTTTGGTATTATCAGAAAAAGAAAAACTAGAGACACTAGTAACATGGTAAAACAAACCAAGACAGGCAAAAGAGTCCAACATCAAGGATGTTGCACTATTTCTTGGATCAGACAACTGTGAGGCCAACATGAGTGAAACAAATAAAACCATAGACAGATCTGAAATACTGTCTTTAGAAGAAAGAGGCACATATTACAGGACCAGTAGTTCTTCTAAGTACTCCATACCAGACCTCATAAAAGACCGTCTCCTTTTAACCTTAACAAAAGAAGTCCATAAAGACTGATTTTGTAAATGACTTCATGATAATCCCAAAACAAAAAGGCCTTACACTTCTGAAATATTTTATAGCCTTTTCAACAATTTCTTTAAAAGACTTGTCGCTGTGTATCCTAGATTTCCAAGAAACCAAGTTTAGTAGCCTTAAAGGAAAACATATTAGAATTATAAAGTTATTGTTCTGTCAATCAAAATTCAACCTTATGTTTTGTTTGAAGAATAGCAAAAAAAATCTCCTGCAAGACTACACTGTACTCAACAGTTTCTTGTTATACCAAAAACCTGATTTCTATTATTAGAGAAATAAAAATAATATAAATCATGATGAAAGTAATTTTCCATTTTCTATTTTTCTAATATTGATTGCGTGAAATTATTGAATTTAAAGAATTAAAAAATAAAGAAATAACTTATTTTGCATTCACTGACCTCATTTCCACAGTCCTATTCTCCTGCCAAGCATTTCAACATTACCAGTCTCAGAAAAAGGCTAACAACCCTACTGACTTGATTGTTCCATAATCAGATACAATACAAATCAATAGAAATTAAGTACAAACATGCCAGTAAATAATCAACAAGTATGAATATGGTTTTGATAGTACAGACATTTCTGTAAATATTTTATGGGCTGCACCAAATTTAACATCTATGCATAGCGAAGTTTATGGTGGTTTGCAATGTTCAGACTCATCCTGTACGTGTCACACACTGACTCTGAATTTGGCATTGAATGTATGTATTAGAACTTTTACTTTTTGGAAATTTACTTTCAGGAAAGGTGTGAAATATTGTGACAAGCATGTAGGTCCTGGGCTTAACACCACAGTAAGGAGGAAGACGTCACACATATCAGTGAAGCTTCTCAGAAAAGAATGAGACAAAAGAAGAATAGAACACTTAGTGCGTACATGTGCCAGGTACTCTATGATATAGGTTGTCTGTTCGTGGCATCATATAATACAATTAAATGTAGGGCTAGATAATGGTTTATTGATGTGTAAAAAGAAATGCAAAACATTTCATACATTGCTAGGCAGGCTTCCACAGCTCTTCCCAAAAATGGCAAAAACTTGGCAGAGAACAGAAAGAACATTCAAACTCTCAATTTTTAGCAGAAAATGTAAATTTTCTGCTTTGAAATCCTACTCAGTTGCTATAAGCTACAGCATTTAAATAGTACAATTTTGGCATTTTTTCTTTTACAATCTATGCACTTATTCTTCACTTCCTAGAACCACACAAGTATCAGAGGCATTACAGATAATTATATGCATACATGGAGGAAGAAAAAAAAATTCAGCCTCCTACTGGGATGTTCCCGATGTTAAGATTTCAGCATAAATACTAAAAGAGTGACATTAACCTGTAGCTTAACCTGGGCCAACATTTGTAAGGAAAATGCACTTGATTTTTCAAGGGATTCAATATCAAATCCTTCGTTGTTCACATAATTGTTTTACTGTACTACCACATATTCTGCAGGAACTACAGCATTTTAGTCAAGGATAGACTGTGCTCTGCATACAAAGTATACCAGTCAGAGGAAATGTAAATGTTGCTATGGAGAATAGAGTCATAAAATATAGATGGAAAACTACAATGCTAGTTCTCTCTTTAGAAAGAATTCTAAGATGAAAAGAGAGAAGCTAGCTCTTGTGAAATATCCAAAAGAGAAAACACAGGAGCTGCAAAGGTATCAGATTGGAATTAAGAAACAGCAGAGCACGCTAAAAAATTACATATACATTCCAAACATCTTTGTAATAAAATGGCTGCATCCTTTGAAGTTTTTACACATTTTCTAAAACATATAACTGTTTATTAATGTAAATAACTGAATAAGCTCTAATGCACTGTCTAGCAATCATTTTAAAAAAGAATCACTAACACAAAAAAATCTAAATATGTTCAACTTTTAAAACAGTTAATCAAGTCATATCTGTCCGCATCTGCGCTCTGAACTTTGTATTGAAGTTAACAGAAAAGAAATCCATACTCATAGGAATGTTCTTACATTTTCACCATAAGAGTGATAAATTAATTACTGGAGCACGCTGCCCAGACAGTTTGTGGAGATGTTCAAAACCCAACTGGATGCAGTCAAGGGCAACCTTGCTCCAGCTAATCCTGCTTGAGCACAGAGTTGGACTAGATGAGCTACAGGAGATCCCTTTCAGACTCAGTTATTTTTTGAGTCTCTGACTGTGATTCTTTTAATTGCATAAACTAACTGCTCTCTCTTTCTAATGAATATAAAATATTTACAGGAAAGATTGTATTTAAATTACCCAGAGTGATTACTTTAAAGACAAAGTTTGGTTAGAAACTTTAGTCATAAATAATTATTTTTTAAAAGAATTATGCTAATTTCACAAATAAGCCACATGACTAAAGATCGAAGTAGCAGAACCAATTCATGATATCAGACACTCCATGAACATTCTACACACCATGAACAAATTTTTGGTCTCATGCACGTGTGTTTAAAAGGAGTGAGTTCTATGTTCATTACTACATCAATAAAGAAAAACTTGTTAGTGCAAAGTAGATGTCCATGGTTAATTCTGTTTATAGATGCAAAGATATATTAAGTATAAACTTTACTATATTTAGATTTCCCTATTGAAATTATTGATATAACTATTCTCTTATCCGTTGCATAGTAGATATTTCCTTCCTAATCAAAAAACAGTACAAACATTCATGGATGGAACTGGAATATTTTTCTAAATATAGACAACTCCACATAAAACCCATGCTTTTAAGGTATGCATCATGTAATACTAAGTAACACAATTTACATTAAAATGTGCATATTTAGTGTTTTTATCTCATACAGAAAACACTGAAAATAACAGTTTCTAAAAATGGGATCATCAGTACTAGAGGGCTACCAATAGCAGAATAATTAAGAACAGACTTTTCAAAATGCTACAGCTATTTGTTGTACTATTAAGTTTTATGTTTTGAGGGTGACCTTCTTCAGGTTACGGCGACAACTTGTTCAATTGCACTTCAACTGTGGACAACATGAACAAGAGAACTAAATGCACATAGTACATTTTCATGCCAACATAAAGAAATTTAATGCTGCTTTGTGAGACTGTAAATCAGTTTTCTCTAAAACTTGTTCTATTGGGTTGTTCTGTGGGGAACACATAGATTCACCATGCATAAAGTATGATAATTTTTTTTTTTTATTTCATTCTATCTCATGTACAATCTGAGCATTAACTTCAAATTTCTACAAATTCCAGCTCTCAAGTTGTTGCAAATATTCTGTATTACAAACACACAAAGGGTCTAAAGCTAAGTAATATCTTCTGTGATATCACTAAACATGAGCTCTACAATGACTCTAAGAGGATGGATAAACAGACGAGCACCAGCTGCTAAGAGCTATCCTTCAGGATGATTTCCTACGTTTATTTAAACCTAGTGCCTGTATTTTACCGGTTACACTTGGACTGCATAGTTATTCTGGCAGTGAATGACTTATCAGTAGGTTTTTTTAATTTCGTACACTGCTCAAAATGTCCCTGTCTCTGAGCAGAGCTTCAGAACTAACTGCTAGACCTAGAGGCACAGGTCCCTAAATGTTCCTGGCCCTGAAAATTATCAGAAAATCCAAACTGCTTAAATACATATGACTATAGAATTTGAAGTTGTAATACAACTTAAATTACATGACTGGTGACAATTCTCATATTTCCATTACTATAGTTTATTTACGCCTTAGTGAGATAGTAGGTTTCAGGTTTGTTTTGTTTTGATCAATGTTAGTGGTCAGGCAGTCTGTCTCTTTATACTACCAGTACAGAAGTGAACAAAGCAATGTAAATTGCTTGGAAGTATTATTCTAACTTCTGTTGCTACTGAGAAAATGTATAGATATGTCCAGACGTGACATTAAATTTCACTGACCATCATATTTCACACTGAATACAGAGTTAACCTGAAAATAATTAAAACAAATTTATATCTTTATTATTATATTTTTATATATTTTAATTTTTTACTGTTTTCTGGTATAGCAATCATATTATTACAGAGAAAACCATTCTGTCTGCTGCTGCCTCCAAAATTATTTTATTTACACTGCACATTAGGGTTCTTTGCTTGTTTGTTTTGAACTACTGTTTGGTTTTGCTTTCATATAAGTAATAGGAATATAATATGATTTTAGTAAACGATAAGAATTGTCTGTCTTGAATGTGTCCCTTTCTCTTTTACCAGTCCAAGATCAAGATCAATTTAAACTTACATTATACCACCAGATCAGAGTTTAGTACAAAGGTGAGAATATGAGCTTACCTACAATAAAGTACCTAATTTAAGTAAAATTTTGAAGATACGGGAAAAGACCTTTTCTCTTAATTTTGTTAGTTTATTTTGAAGTATTTACTATGCACCTTCTTTTACTGTACTTGCTTTTAGCATTAGTCGATTTGCTAAAGCACCACAAACAGTTTAGAAAGCTCACAATTTAAATCACATAAATTTTTATTCAAAAGACGAAAAGTTGTTGGAATCCCTGGATACCAAAAAGGTGTGGGTAAGCGGATTAAGAGCCGGATATGGATTGTCAAATGATAACAGTTCCTTGTCCCTTTTGCAGGAACAGAATTTTTCAACTCCAATTTGTAAGCAAATTTATCTTGAATGTTTAAATAATAGCCCTTCAAAAAGCTTTTATACATACAAAGAGAATAACCAGGGAAGCCAGAACAGGGTTCAGAACTGAACTAAGGCAGAAACTGAGAAAGAGCTTCTGACCATACCTCTAAGGTCTGGTAAAAAAAAACCCTGCGTGCTACACTCCTGTTAACCATGTACTATTCAACCTTAAGAGCACTGAAGAGGTTTCACGTTGTGTAAGACAATAATACAATGTCCATTTTGTCTATATGCACAAGGGAACTGAAAACAATACACCTACATTCTACATAACAAGCATTTTTTTCAGCCTTACTCTTACTCATAATATCAAAAGGAAAAGAAATTTCTAAAACTGAACATCATTACACATAATACGACATCCAACATACTTGTAAGATTCTGGTTCTCATCCATGTTAAATGGCATCAAATTATATGGTTAGGCTCTTTCTCCTTATATACCTTTTAGTATATACCCTTCAGTATTTATTAGCATTTGTACCACCCCTAGAAGGAGAGATAGTGTCATTTTAATCATTGCTAATGCTAATTATTTCTAAATGAGACATTCAGAAAGACTGTTTGGAAGGTGATAGATAATAGCATGAGAATCCTTCCCAGAGAAACATTTCTAGTAGCTACATTGTAGTAAAACAAGAGCTGAAAAAAAAAAAAAAGTCATACTTGTATTTCAAAGAAAAAAACAAAAGCAAGGCCTTTGTACTGTAAAGACTTGTTCTGAATTACCAGGAGAGGGAGAGAGGGAAGAGGGGAAGAGAAGGAAGGAAAAAAAGAATCAACTTCAGAAGACAGGTGCATATATACCTATTCATTTATTCATCCATTCTCACATAAACGCCCTTTCACATTTGGAAAAAGGGAAAATTCTTTGACAGTCCCTCCAGAAATGAAAATTAATTTCTTAATCGTAAATTAGGAGCTAGACACACATCCTTTTTCTCCCACAATAAAATCCACGCTGGCCTCAAAGAAAAACCAAGCAAAAGCCTTACCCAAGACCTATTTGAGTCTGAGAATATTGCAATGAGTTCAGCAGGGTTTTGATCTTGGTCTATATTAAAATTTACTTGCTCTCCATATCAACATAAGGCCAACATTTATGATAACCATTTTCTGAGGAGGGATGAAAGTATATTTGACTTACTGAATGTGTCAGAATTTCTTCTAAAACTTAGATTTACTAATTGTGTTTGTGATTTTTATCATGTTACTCTGATTGTATTAAATGGGATTGCACTTCTAAAACAGATGTGTTTTTCTATAATCTATTTTGTAATCATCCAACATGCTCTAAAAAGGGAATGGATAACAAGAATGTGTATAGCTGAATTATCCCAAACCATTCTTTTCTGCATCTTTTTTCGAAGTACCATTTCTTCTGTTTGTGCAGAGTGCTGCTTTACCAGAAGTGGAGGGTGTAGCAAGACTTTGCTTCCATTCCCTTACTCTCTTTCCCTCACCCTTACTCTCACAGTCAATCCATGCATTTTAGTGGTACAACTTAGAAATCTGAGAATCCTTTCTTCTTTCCTGTAGTTAGCATTCACAACCTAAGAGAAGTGAAGGAATCTATGATGATGAAAGGTTTTTAGGACCTAGCTTTGAAAGTTTGTATTAAGCAAAATTCATACCAGACATTTAGTTTAACCTTGTGGAATTGTGCATTTAATAAGGAAGAAGAATCTTTTGGTGACATTTACTGTATTACATGTAAACAGCATTGCTTCAAGATCAGTACAGTTTGGACTGTGAACACAAAACATGCAATGGAGAAAGAGATTGTAAATTATTTCATGTCTAGCACTTTCCTGTAGAAGTAAACATTTTCTTATTTGCACTATTTGCAGGTATGAAGACAAACCTGACCTATTAAAAGGTTTATACATCATCTAGTATCAAGGACACAGGATTAATAATAAAAAGATTTGTATTCTGTATAAAACCTACCCTGATATCAGTGGACTGACAGAACTATTTACAATATTTGATTCAAAATGATTTTGCTTTCCATTATGTTTATTTAAGCTTCTTTTTGTTGCAGTTGTTGATTTTTTACTTTATGATGAAAACAATAAACCTGTAACTGAAAAAGGAAATCTTTGGCTAATGCCAGGACAAAGTAAGGCACTTGCAAAACTACTGTGGAATGTTTAACACATAAACACAGGGGAAAAACGGGGAAATTATGGATTGACTTCAAATGACTGCAAGAAAACGACCAGAACAGGCATAGGGAAAAAATCAGCACTGAGAATCTTTAGTAAGACTGCTCCACACAATAAAAGTAATCTATCTTCTTTTGATAACTAGAGGGCTATATTGATCTTCTAAGAACACAAATCTATGATGCAAAAGATTCTAGGAATGTCAAAGCAAAGAAAAATGGAGCAGGATTTGGCGGAGGGGAGGTTGTAATTAACTGGACTTACTCTTCCTCTTTCTTACTTGCTTAGAAACAAGTCCTTCCAAAAATATTTTTAAATCAACTAGTTGATTCTAGAAGTCTGATGCAAAGACTGGAAACAGCACAGGCCTCTAAGTGCTGGAACAAATTATCTTTTAGAATTAAAATATTGAACGTTTTTGTAGAGGGAACAATCTGCTCTGTTAGTTGCCTAACAAATACAGTCACAATAATTATTGTATTTTATGCTTTTTTCCCATTTATCACTTCTGAGCGAGCAAAACTCTTGAACAAATTTTGTTTTTAGCTAGCACAAATTACCTTGAAGATTATGTCAGTAACCAATGGCCCAGAACTGCTTTGAAAGGAGCAGTATGCTGGAGGGCATAATGAGATAGATACCATAAATTTATAAGATTATTTGAGCTACTAAATAATTTAAAGGAAGAAAGAAGGCACAAAAGTGTTAGTACAATTTCTTTCACTGAGAAGAAGAAACCCACAGATATGATAATAGATCAAGGGCACTAGAAAGCAGCAGGAAAGGCAGCTTATGCACAACTACTAAATGAACAGCTTAAAACAGTTTTTCAAATGGAATCACCTTTTGTTTATCAATTTGCCTCTGAAATGGCAAACCACCAATGGATCCATGTCAAGGCACATCTGCAAAAGTTCAGATGAAGCATAAAGAAAAAGAAGGAACAAATTGCGTGCAAAAATACTGCATAAAAGCTACAGTCAAAAATCCAGGAACTGACCTCAGATAAATGCATAAATGTACTGGTTTGCTTTGTGAGGGAAGGAGGCATACTCCCTAAATTCAGAAGACAAACCCCCATAAAAATTGTGTCCAGGCTTTGTATAAGCATTTGAAAATCAAATGTCCAATGTGTATTTTGGAAATAAGTTACCAATATGCTAAACTACTGTGTTCTGGTAGCAAGGTGGCCATCACGTGTGTCCAAATTAGAAACATGTGTGTTTCAGGTTTGCATGCATAAACAAAGCAACTGATTTTATTAGCTAACTGAGATGTACAGTATCAGAGGGCAGGTTTAAGTCTCTAATTGTTACAAACATTATTTTGAAAATATATGATAAAACAAAGACTTTTTTTAAAAGTTTAGAAAATGCTCCGTCATTTAATGTTGTGAAACCTCTTAGCTGGACAAACTCCTAATCTAACAATATGCTCTTCCTCTTTTCTGTAATATTTTTATATCAGTTTATGGGCAGGTTGGTACCACAGATCTGGCTAGTGCCGCCGTTATAAATGATAAAATGGCATATTCAGTGCTGCGCCTTGTTCATTAGCTCCGTTTTGAGGAACAAGTTCTGCCTATCATTCTGATAAGTATGTAGCTAACGTATCTCACCATTCCAGTTTTACACAGAGATTTTATAGCTACACTTTATCAAAAAAAACATGGAAAATTTTATGGACTCTTCACACTGCAAGTTGAATTCATCAGGATCTATAAAGTTTCACTCACTCTGTAGAAAGAGCTACATTTCTTTTGCTTTTTTATTTTGGGAGAAGATTTCTGCTGTTACTCTTCATAGCTTGAAAGTTCAAAGCTTCCTAATAGCCGATTTAACCTGATGGCCGAGAGCTAAGATGCTGATTTGTAGGAGGATCATGAATTTGAGAGCATTTCTAGATGATCTAAGTTAATTTCAAATATGCAGTTCCTCATTATTTAATCCAATGCTTGTGAAACCTAGCCTGATTAAATTTCTTCATCACTTTCTGCTCTTTTCCCCTACTGCATTAACCAGCAGGTTAAGAAAATTTTACCACTCCTTCATTATAAGAACTTACAAGGAAAAGTCTCAAAATTCTTTCTGCTATCTCAGAGCTAGAACTTTTTGCAGACAGTAAGGTCTTTTTCAAGCATGCTAGGACCTAAAATGTGATAAATCCCATTATCTTGTAGTTGGCTACACAGCAAAAATTTTGTGAAAATGAAAAAACTGATTATTGCAAAATCAGCTTTCACTCTATCTCCTTTTTCTTAAACTGAACTGTAACACAAAAAAGACAAGGTGAAGGAGGGAAGAAAAATTAAACTTTTCTTTCCTATAAAGGCAACTTGCTGTTCATTGTAACTCCTAAATTTTTGAGGCTTTAATCCAAGAAAGAAAATGTTAGAATTGTTCCATTGGTCAACAGAAGTATAATCCAAGCCCCTTAACCTGAGATTTAATACAATGAATGTCTTCTGTTTTACATCAGAATAACTCCAGGTACATAAATAGAGATACTACTGATTTACTGCAGAGTAAATTAAAGAAGAAGAATAATCAACAAATGTAACCCATATGGAATGCAGGCATACAGCTGATTTAGGCAGCTTACTTTTTGGTTTGGTTTTTTTTTTTGACAGTTTTCTGGAATAAACCTAACAATATTGAAAACTGAGGCCTTTATTATACCGAGGTCATTGACTGCAACAGAACAAGAAGACATTAGAAAGCTTTGTAAGTGGTATTGTTCCTTGGTATTAGTATACTGCTTCTAATGCATATTCTCTTGTAGTGTTTATGTGCCACTAAATAAACATTATTGTAAAAAAAAAAATAACGTTCTATAAAAGACTTCTTGAAAGGGAATGGCCCTGTAGGATCCTTGTGTCGACCCTTAGTATAGAGTCCTTAGTGATTTTAATGGTTTACCTAGAACTAGGCAATGTAAACTAATATTTAGGGCGATTACATTTTCCTCCCAAAAAATCTGGTATCAGTGCAGGCAAAATGGCTCTTACAAATTCCAGACAAAACACTTAGGGTTCTAAGCTTTCTCCTGCTGATACTGATGTTGCTGAAGGTCATACATTTGCCAACTGGTTAGATCATCTTTCAGCTAATCGTTAAGGGAAATGCTTGCTTGGAAAGATCTGGTCTGAGAAAATACAATGGTGTGGACAAAGGTCAAATGCCTTGCTGTCAAGCAGCAAGAACATCAGTAGGAAACATCCTATTATTCCTTGTAGAATAAAGTGTATTTCTGAATAATTTCTCCAGCAATTACTAACTTCAAAGTAAATATTAGTCATAATGACTGTGATAAACATTAACTTTAATGTGCATAATGTATTGTGTGCTTGACTGAGTTGTATGTGCAATCTCCTGATTACACAAAAAGGAGAGCTATAAATAAGTAACTTCAACATCTGCAGAACAACAGACAAAAGAGAAGATAATTTCCTTTTATTCTCTCTTCTTCTTTTCCTTTTTGCACTGAATTCTGCCACTGCAGCAAAGCTCAAATGGCACCAATAATTTAATAAGTCTTTCTTATTATTTCAGGTTTTTACTCCAGCAGGGCAGATAAAGTATATTTCATCTTCACTGCCCTCTTCCTTCCAGAAAGTCAAAGAATGACATATATGAGATCAAAGGATGGGATTTAGTACATTGTATTAAATTCACTGCTTTCCTACATTATCATTTACCCTAAAAAAGTGTGTTATGTGAAAACTAAAGACAAAAACAGTCAGAAAAAAGGTAATATATCTGACAAAATAGCTACAATTTCCTTATAATTAACTCAATTTCACTCAGAGTGGAGGCATTAAGATCAAAGACAGACAATTATCAGCTGTGAATTAGTTATTTTCACTAAGAATAGACATACCCTCCTAAATGTTGGATTCACCATAGCATATAGCAATCTAGAAACAAATTCTCCCTCTAGTTAGTGACTTGTCACCTTTTGATTTTATTTCTGTGTCACAACAAACCCAGAAAATTCCCTGTGAAACAAGCTGGAAATTAAAAGCTTTTTCTGTCCCCTCACCTAAAGGCACTGTATGCCATTGGCAGACCGCAGCTGGAAATGGTCCCAAGCTGCTCTATCTCTAGTGTGCAGGTGTCTGCAAATGAGACCAATACCCTTTTGGCATGAATATGCCTGTTAATCAAATTCAACAGCAGAGCAATTCTGTGTAATTCACATACATATATACATACACAGTTTTCATGTAAGAAGAAACATTCATGTAAGAAGATTGCTTTGGTGCAAAGCAATCATGTCACAAGACACACCATGCTTACAGCAAAAGCAGCAAATAAAAGCTTAACAATTCACAACAAAGTCCTAACATAATATCGTTGTGCTTGACAGCTCTCAAAACAGCAAAATGTGTTCCTTTAACATTCAAACCTTACTGAATTTTCTGATTTCCAGAATTTAATCACAGAATGTGTTTCATGAATGTAACCTCTTTGAAACACTATTAGAGCTGTAAATACTGGATTGGCCAAATACCTCCATGAAATTAAGTTTAACTAAACACAAGAAAGGACTCCATGATTCTTAAGACCTGGACAACGAACACTTGTGTGGGAGCCCTGTATAAGTGGACACCACAGTCTGAAAGAATTGAACATGCATTTATGTGTGTTTGTACATACTGCCCTTCATCCTTGAGACCTCATAGACCGATAATTGCTTATTGTGTTGACCTATACTGTCTTACTGTGTCCTTACACTCTCTGCCCTTTCTAAGCAACTGGTGATTCTTACCTATTACTTTGAATGTAAACTATGTGAGGAAGCTATTGCTATTTAATCCTGTCATCATACATCATCTACCACAGTAAGACTTTAGTGGTTTATTAAAATTTGCAGGTCTTGATAATATCAGCAATATCATCAGACAGTGATGTGAAGAAGGGGAAAATCTGCATTAATGTGGTCAGTACAACCTAAAATAAGAATGACCTTAGAAAACAGTAAAAGATAGCGTGGACAGTCACAGCATTTTGTAGGAAAGGAAATGGAAACAGAAGAACATTACTTAGTGTTGCATCACACAAGCACAAGATTATTATGGTTATTGGGAAACAGTTATTTTTTGAAAAAAATCGTGATCAAATATGACATCATTCATAAAAAAGTAATATAATTTAAACATCAGAACATGTAAATGAAGAGGAGGAAGAACGTTAGACAGATATCAAAGCACTTAAACATGGTAAAACTTCCCTGTTCTCATTTGAAACTTCATTTAAAATCAAAAAATAAATAGCACTAAAATACTCCTTTAGCTATCAAATTTTAAGAATATTTCAAAAAGAACTGAGTTTTTACTCTGTTTAAAGGAATGTTTCTGCAGGAACCACTCTGATTTGAAATTAAATATTTAATTTCTCTGTGCTCCGGTGATGAAAGATGAATAGAGACCAAGGTCAAACTGTAGTTACCCTATCATATAAAATACTACAAAAGAGAATTAATATATAGCTAAAAGCCAAGATGTAACACTGCTCTGATTTCCCTTCTATGGTGTCACATAATGCTTGTCTTATTTGCACCACACTGGGAGCAGAGCTGCTCAAGACCTAGCTTTGCTGTGGCATTACAGCTGCATGCTTATGTCTCAGGAAGAAGATAAAAATAAGTTCTATATTAAAGCCTCCAAGTGCAAAGAACTGTAAAATGCATTTAAAGAAATCAACTGCATATCCCAAAGTTTGAAAAATTACAATTTGCATTCTGCATTTCTCATGTAAATGTACACTAGGAGAAATAATTATAATAGTAATCCGTTTCAATGGAAATAAAGTACTGTAATATTTATAGTCTGTGCCAGAGTTATAATGACTGTGGGGCGAGAAGTGAAGTGTCTCAGCATGTTCCACATGTTTTTAACACTGTTTCTAAAGGCTCTGGAGGCTATTAAATTTAATGAACCCATCTGCTATGAAATAGAGGTCCAAACATAATCAGTTTTCTCAGTGCCATATAATACAGATGGCATTCCATGTTCCACATCCCCAGCAGGAAATTTTATGTTCCTCTTTAAGTGCAGGACTTTTGTTTTTGTTTTTGTTTTTGATGTTTTAAACATCTTTTTGATGTATCGCATATAGCATTTTATAGTGTAAATACCATATACAGCAACACACATGAAAAGTGTTAATTCATTAAAATAAATATTGCTATTTCCTGAAATTTTTTCTAGTGACTTTGACAACTCGCAATTAGCTCTCTGTAGTAATATTCTTTGCTTAATGCAATCACTGAAAATTGCCCTAATAGCATAAGTTCCAGCTCTAGCAGTGGAGTAAAGCAAACATGTAATTTATCAAACGAAGTAGCTTACTTCAAAAGCTGCAAGGTACACTTATACATACATACCTGTGCACAGGTGCTATCTATGCTTATGCATGTCCTTATTTGTATATGCTGTGTTTGCATGGAACAATGCATGAACCATTCTTATTTAAAGTATCCTCATTCCCAATACATCATTATGAACTTTATTTTCCTTCGCACATCCCAATTTTCATTTCAGGGGTCTCAATTTGTATGTTTTATTGGGACACACTGCACCATGACTCTTGTACTGGTTTGTGAGCAAGGGCTCTAAGTTCAAATTTAAGTGGCACAGCATTCCTTGCACTGATTAGCACCCTGCTGCCTAACATAAGTAAATCAGATGTGCATTTTCTAACAGAAAAGAACAACATCCATTGTTATTTTGAGCTGCATCTGAAAGATAATGAGTGCATTAATTCTGTTCGTTTGAGAGGCTTATTCATTTACTATCTTGAGCACTCATTATGTTTTGACAGTTGACACAGATCTTGCTGAATTTGAAACAGTTAAAGTTGTTAACGGTAATTCATTTATTCTAGATCCAGCAGTAAAACAAACAGATTAGAACTGTTTAGGAGAAAGCAAGAATACTTAATTATGGCAACTAGTAATTTTGGGCCACAGAACTCATAAAAGTCATGGCTCAAAGATTATTTTTTTTATTGGACTGTCAATGAAGATGTGCACAGACAGCCTGCTAATCATCAGCATAAAGGGATGTTGCACCTACATATAAATATGTGCATAATCTTTTTTTATTTTGTCTACAAGGAGCTGCATTGATCATCACTGTTAATGTTTCAAGCATTGTCCCAGACCTATAAGATCCCAGTGCAAATACAGCAGACCAAAATTGCTGGACCAGATGGTCTGCAACTTCAAACTGCAATCATGCTCTTATAGAAGCTTTGAAAAAGATGAAGTGGTCAGATCTGTTAATTTTTCCAGGAGAATTAATCCAGACTGAAGTGCTGATAAGAAGGCATTCCCTAGGCTACTTTCTACTTTTTCTCCCATATCAGACTCATCAAAAGACCACTGCAGATCTGTAGGAGACAAAGTAGATCTTGAAGAACCTTATCATAAGAACAAACCTACCTGATGGAAGGCCTAATATCCATGCATGGGATTTTCCTTCCCTAACCCAATTCACTCAAATGTCAAAGCAAGAAAAGGAAATTCTCATGGGAACCTCGAAGTCAGTCAGCGGTGATGACATTCTCTGATAAAGAGCTGTAAATTACTAGAGATTAAGAGATGCTGGCCACAAAGGCAGGGTTAAAGCATGTAACCAAGTCCAAAGTGGGATTGGGGAAAGAGCAACAGAGATTTCTAGTTTTTAAAACATGTTGAAAAAAAAATACTGCTGATTAATGGCATTTCCTGACATTCAGTTCTGCAGTGATTACCAATATTTACTTGCTGTAGACATGCATGAGCATTCTGAATACTCTGATGCATTTTAATGCATAACAGTACTACAATCTAGAAGTTACTTTTGAAATAGAGGCCCAGGGAACCTTTTGCTGCAATAAAAATGCTAATTACACCCACTTATTATAATAGCACAATTAACTTGTGCCACTAGAAGTATTTGAAGATATCTCTGGGAATAGAAGCTAGCAGAAACTGGGTACTATTTAATTTTTGTTACTTCATAAAAGGTCTTCTGTGCATTGAACACAAAGAAAACTGAGTGAATGGAAGAAACACTAAACAACATTTTTATACCTCACCAGAAACTCCTGGATGGAAAAAATGCCAGCATAATAGCTTTCAGTCTGTAGGACTTTCTATTATATATCTGTATGTTATACACAGGACTTCACATATACAGCTTCCCTTGCTTTTCTGGAACTGGCTCAGAATTATTCCTTTGACAAAGAACTATATCCCAGAATCTACAGTTCCATACATTTGGATTTTGAGGTGACAGCTGAGAAGTGCAAGCTTCCTACACTTCCTACTGAATTTCTGCAAAGAACCTCACCCAGAGTAAAAAGTACGCCTACACAGTACTTGATTTATTTTTTTTAAGGATGAAGATGAATAAATTAAAATTGTTTGATCATATACGTAATAATGTCATTGTAACATCCACCACAAGCATTTTAGAAATACTTAGTCTAGGATTTAGCTCAGTGGAGCTACCTCAATTTACAGCCCCCACAAAGGGAAATAATGTTCTTGGACAGGTTGCCTTGCTAGCACAGTATCGTCCTCTTAGTCAGAAAAAATATTTCCAAAAAATCCCTGCTTCAAAAAAAAAAAAAAATAAAAGAGGGAAAGAGGGTTATAATTTATTTTATTTTTTAACAGCAATTGTAGAGTTGCACGAAAATTGATAATTTAATGTATGTCTACAAGAAAGCGGGGATAATGCAAATGAAGAATCAACATATAATACTTTAACACTGAAGAAAGGTATAAAGAGTAAAAACCACTCACCATTGGTATTATGACGAATCATGACCTGTAATGATTCGGAATGCCTTTTTTTTTTTTTTAAATGAACCCAAATTCTGAAGCACCAGACAGTCATCTCAAAACATTAAATGAAAAAATAATTTGCTCTTTTAATGCAAAGGAATCCTCCAATTGGAAACTGAACAGAGCCAACATAGTAATGTATGCCTGAATCTGCTCACAGCTTGAAACTAACAGCCTGAAGATTAACTCAGTCGTGCATTAGATCCAGTGAATATATTCAGGTACACTTATGAGAAACAAATTTCACCAGAAAGAGTCAAGAAATGTCCAAGTAGGTCAAATTACACACCACAATAAACAAATTTTCAATCACAAGCTTTTAAACAGCTTGTGGGAACTCAGTGGCCAGTCCAGTCTTTTTTTCTTTATTTCCTGCAGCAAAAAGTAATGTTTCTCCGCATTCCAGATGTTACCATAAGAATGAGTTAAGGGCTTCCGTGCTTTCTAGATGATTACCCATAATCCCAAAAGACTACCTCTATACACTACTTGACTATTCTGATGCCCAGGCAAGTTTCCTTTTTCCCCCAATACATTCGCTTGTGTCAACTTACTATAGATGTACATATGCTTAAAAGAAGTCATTGACCACTTTTAAATTGTTCCCTCCCTGAAGTACTTTCATACTCTTAGAATTCTTTTCTACTCAGGGAAGAGTACCTTTGGAAGCTTTCAATTAGAAATTCAACTCTGTTTTTAAGCACTCATTAAAGTATTTTATTTTCTGAAGGATTACGTACTTGTAGGCCCTAGTGATGTTGAAGCAGCAATACCAGATCCAAATGGGAGCTATTTTTGAGGCAGAAAAGTTATGTTGAGGCCGGTCTGTTGGAGTGCTGTCCAGGACTCACTGTACGTACGTCCCAGCTGCAACCGTCCAAGCTAGCCCTTACAGCACCTCTATGCTACACAGCTGAACATGAACACATAGCAAGACAATCTCTTCTCCTATTAGACTCCACAATCAAGAATCATCTGCCTGTCCCCTCACTCTTCACAGCCCAAACATCCTTTCCCATAGAATTGCACAGATCTAACAAAGCTTAATCACTTCTAGTGCTTATCAAACTGCTGACTAGAGAAGGACAAATGGAAGAGAGAGCAAGTCTAGGGAAAGGTGTGGAATTTGGGATCAGAAGACTAGACACTGGCTGACATATATCACATACTTCAATCCCAACATTTTAGCCTAAAGGTATTGGCAACGCTTAAGCTACTAGCCCTATTACAGGTCTAGCACTCCAACTGTTGTGAAGCTGACTTTAGAATTAGCCCAGGATAAGTCTGTAAAGACTATGTCTCAAATGAATGACTAAACCAAGTACAATGATGAATCAGCCCAGTTCTTCTCAGACCTAATTCAAATGATTTCAGAAATCTGTTAAGTTTCTCTGAGAGTCAGTGACACTTCTTAAGATTACATCACTCCTATTATCAAAAGGCCTTTTTTTGGAAAGGAATGAGGGTTTGAGTCACTGATCATAATGTTTCCAAAATGAAATCTTGGGTTTAAGGGAAGAAACAAAGAATTTTGTGATGGAGGGTAACTAAAGCTGACCCTAGGAGCTGGCTGGTTACCTCTTCAAAAAGGCAGGAAACACTGGGGAGAGATCAAAGTCTAAGGGCAGAAAAAAGGAAGCCAGTTCAGCTGCCTGCAAATCAAGGAGTCACCCAGAAAGGCCTAGTATCAGTTGCTTTATAATCCTTTCAGCTATCAGAGGTGTGATCCTGACAGCATCAAAGGCAACACAGACCTGACATACATACAGGTTCCTCCATGTTACATTTTCTGCATTTGATATCTTGCCAGGGATTTCCAGTTCTAGAAATGCCAAACTTTTTTTCTAACAGTAAGTGAAGCACCTTAAAGGGTCAAAGCTAGGCTGAAGAGGCAGCTGTATGAACATTTTGCAGACATCCTCTTACAGGAAAGGTGAACAGATGCAGGAATTAGATGCCTTATTTTAGTAGCAAAATTCTTCTGGGAATATTCCTAAATGGTATTAAACACTTAAATGACCTAACTCTGGCTTTCACAGATGACTTTGTCCTGGACAAATACTGGATGAGAACAGTTTGGGGCATCAGGGGAAATGTTTTGTATCCTAAGACTATTCCTGTACAGCTTCTTTCTGTCTGGATCTTAGCATGTTCCAGCCTAATGTTGCTCACTCAGAAACAGCACAGCTGGCCAATTAGCTCTGATACTTGGTGAGAAGGGGATGGGGAAGTACACTCCATGCTGTTAGGGCACAGTGACACTGATTACAACCACGTATATATAGCCCTGAGAATCCATCCATGGCTGCTGAGACACAGCTGGATGATAAGAACATTTAAGCTGTCTGGAAATACACTACTATTTCTAACCTGGCAAGGTCCAAGCAGCAGCCACGGAAGAGCAGGGACACAAACTGTCTGTGAAAATCAACAAGTTATGGGATTGAGAGGATTATTTAGATGGCACTTCCAATGCCAAAACACTAGTGATGGGCAGTGAATTTGGCTCTGAAAATAGCACTCAAGCAGCTTTAGCTAAGGCAGAAGCACATCTGGTTTGTTACAAGGTTCTCTTCATTGCTATTTCCAGAGTTTTCTGTGTGACTACCCTAATTTATCCTGTTCCTTTGTCTATGAGTTTTTTTGGGGGGAGGATGGAAGAGGGAGAAGAAAGGTAGTCTGCAACTAAGCAGACAATGGTATTCTATTTTTAAATCTTTTCTTATAGCACCCAACCCATTATGGTCCTAAGTGGAGTTTTCAGACACTTAAAAATATGTGTGTGCATATGAGTATATATATGAGTGAGTGTGTATATACACATGTATATATACACATATAAGTTTGTGCGTGTGCGTGTATAGTGACATTAATTAGCCTTAGTCAAGAGAGTGAGAAAAGAAGAGAAAGAGAAGAACCTGGAAGTATTTTATTTTGATTGCAGTAGACCAGCTTTTGTTTGGATTTAAACAGTTCCTTTATTCAAGAATGTAGCAGCTCCATTGTTTTTTATTTTCCTGTTTTCTCAAGATTCCTTCTCTACGCTCCCTCTAGTGTTCTTAAATTTACTTGCATTTACTCTCCCCTGCTGTATTCACTTAATATTTCACACAATTAAGTTGCTCATTTTCCTTAGTCTTTCCATAACCTGCGAGAGAATCCCTGAAAGTTAGACTAACTTTTCCAAATATTTCACTCCCTGCAATGATCAAAGAATTACAGATTAACAGATGAAAGAGAGAGAAAAGTATAAAATGAATTCTGAAACAGCATTATGTACTTTTATTGGTAGGTTAAGGGGAGGACTTGGTGTTGAGAAAGGAGGAAGATTTTGTTTGCAACACTTTCCATGCAAGATTCATAGGCAAAGGACAAGGAGCAGAGTTGCACTAAAACACCACTTACATGGATCTGTTCCTGCTACTCTCTAGCAAATACACAAACTCCATTCAACACATTGATTACTTCAAGCATATAAAAGCAAGAAGGGAATAATAACTAGATTTTCCTAGTCATCTCCCCATTTCATGGGATGCCCTGAAGGGACAGCGATAACAGGTAGTTTCTGTTCGTCTCATCCTTATGTTTCAACAAAAGAAAGAGCATGAAGGGGAGACTGGATTAACATGTTCTTTTAAAAAAGGAAAGAGATAAGTAAGTTCCCTCCAAAGCACCATTTCCAAGCAACTTTTTGTTTCTCCTCCGTAATTGCAGTTTTAGTATTTATTTTACATTACTCTACACCTGGACACAACCGAAGAACAGAAAAGATCTAAGCAATTGTGAAAATGAAGCAAAACTCTATTCCCAGGGTGGGTTTTTTTCCTAGAATATTTTTATATTGA
Organism: Pluvialis apricaria; assembly: GCA_017639485.1. Lineage (NCBI taxonomy): Eukaryota > Metazoa > Chordata > Aves > Charadriiformes > Charadriidae > Pluvialis > Pluvialis apricaria. The sequence goes on from CM030016.1 coordinate 16,164,696, forward strand.
TTTAAAACTAAACCTTCTAGAAGCATTACAGACTCAAAACAAAACAAACAAAAAACCCCAAGTATCAAAATGAAGCTTATGAGATTCTCCTACCTTGCCCCATCTTCATGAAAGTAAAAATTTAAAATGAAAAGAAAGAAAGCCTTGCCAGTAGTCATCTGTGATCTTCCATTCACTCTATTGAATACTTGGCATTACTTGTCCTAAATGACAGATATTTGCTACAAACTCTTGTTCTATGGATAATATACAAACCAAATATTTTAACTGGATCAAAAGAAACAAGACATCACAGTTGTCCCCTAGATGTTGATCCATCTTTGTATACTAAAAATATTGATTCTTGTCAGTCTATGCTTTTATACTGACACATTCACTGACATGTTTTAAAACATATAGAAAAAATGGTTACTCAATCTAACCAATATCTGTTCAATGCCCATTTTTTGATTAATAAAAGCAATGTACATTTGGAGGTCATAAATTTTAAATTATCTGTTATTCATGTTTGCTTCATTATTTTCTATGTAATTTACAACATACAAATATCTGCTAAAGTTCAGTAATCTTGAATTATTTACTTATAACAAAGATATCAAGTCCTGATTCTTACACTGAATTGGCACATTCCAGCAACAGAAATCAGATGCACAACTCATGTTTCTACCACAACGGTTTTGCTCCTAATTCCTCATTACACGCAGTAAGCCTACATTAAATGCTTTATCATGCAGACTTACAGTGCTGTCAATATATGCTTCAGTCCATACCACATCGTGCTCTTGGTCAATAACCTTTGGTCGGCTAAGAACATGGAGGTATTCCATAACATTCTCTTGAACATCAGCCAAGGTAGAGATCTGAGTAAAAAACCCTGTGAAAACACACAATTCCAAGTTATAAACCAGGCAGAACAAATTAAGGGAGATTGTAACAAGGAGTATGATGTGGTTTATGCCTGTCATGTTTTCTGCTTGTTTATTTCCATGGAAGAAGTGCAAAAAAAGGAATGTTTCATAAGAAACAGCCTCAAACAGTAATAATTGGTGAAAAGAGAAGTGTGAGAAACTTTTGGCCAATCTTGAAGGATTGGGTTCCTAATATTGCTATGAACCACCGCACTCCCTGTCCTAAACTCTCTGTTTCCAGAAAACTTTTGTTGTTTAATGTTAAGTAGTTGGGTTTTCTTAAATGCTCCATTCTTTAAAAGTTAGAACTTGTACTAAGTTTGTCCAACAATGTCTCATTCAGTTTGTCCAGTTTCAAGACACATCAGAGATTAGAACGACAGTAACAAAAGAGTAGTTGCATATGCTCTCAAATGCTCATCCTTACAGAATGACTAAATATCAGATAATAGCAATATATTATTTACAAATGGCAGGTCGTAGAAAATGTAGACTACAACTAGAATTGCTTGGTTTAGTGATCACAGCTTTGTTAATCCTTTAAAACATCTCCTACAACCTGACAGAATTGAGAACAGCAAAGGCCACAGCTATTTGAGCTGTCACCACTTCCTTTTCAGTGCTTAGATGTCAAGTATCTATATACATCACAAACTTGGCATCTTGAGCCCACATCAAGCAAGGGTGATGAAGGACTGACAAATTTCATGGCTATAGTTTCATCAGGCCTTATTTAAATGCATCACTTCCCCTTCACATACTTTTCTTTAATGAGGAAAGACCAATATGGAATTTTCATCAAAGAGGCCTTGCTACAATTTTAGTCTTTTGACAAGATCACAACTTCTGTGGAGTCAGAATATTAAGCTTCAGCAGAAAACATGGCAGCTGCAAAGAACTTTTGAGCTGTGTTTTTTATAGACGGGCAATTTTGGTAAGATTGCAAGAGTGCTCTGTACTCTGAACGTTAGAACTTTCTGATTCAATACACCTGCTAAAAATTCATGCAGTACAAAACTGATGTTTCTACGTACATACATTTCACCTATGTATGAATTAAGACACAGTGTAAGAACAGACTTTATAGCAGAGATCTATAAAATGAAACAAGTCGTACTAGTAGCTTAATGCTAATTTTCAACTTAATAAGAAAAAGCAGAGGTGGTGGTTTTTTTTTTTTGCAAAACTAATTTTATTATACTATGATCTCAAATATTCCTGGTGTAGTATTCATACTGTTCAAATAATCAATATTCTGCTTAAGAAATTTTATTTATTTGATTTTTTTTCCCCCATTAAATCCAGTATTGCATGAGAATGTTAACTGACTACTACATATGCTGTCAAGGTTTAACTCTTGCTTCAAACCAGGGATGTTTTTACTATAAGTTTCTGAAAGCTTTTTCAGCCATAGAGTAAAATGATTGACATGAGTTTAATTAGGAAATCTGTACTTGAGAAAGTGGAATTCTATGTATATGGTGGGGAAAAAAAAAATTACAGTGTACTTTCAGGAATTATTTGCAAGCAGTATTTTCTTACCCATACAGGTTGAAATCACAATTAGTTAACACTTTTTAATGTCTTACTTCATTAAAATCAAAACCTTAAAGATGTTTAAAGACTCATTTAAGAAGCTCCTGGATACCTATGCCTGGAAAATTCTTTAATCACGGCCTATAAATTACCTTTGAGATAAAGAATTCCTTGCTGTAAAATGAATGCTGAAATGTTTTTGTGTCAGTTTTTCAAGTGAAAAAATTTAGCTAGATTACTAAAAAAAGAAAAAAAAAACTCAAAAAAACCCTCCCAAAAAATAGAAAAAAGAAAAACAGAAAAGAGAACCCAATCTGAAACACTTCAGTGTTGTGCCATACAGGTTTACATGTCTTATAAGACACTGATAATGCTGAACTTTTTTTTGTTCTTGTTGTCTTTTCCTTCATTTAGAAGGTGTCCATTTAGACCAGGTACAGTCAACATGAGCAGAGACACCTACTTGAGCACTTATTTGTAACTATTTTTCATATGGATGCATATTACATTAGGTATTTCTCTTTGTAGTATTTCTGAGAATGCATGCTGTCGCATCACAACTCACATAGAACTCTCCAGGCAGCACGCTACAAACCAAGTATGTATTTCTTGTTGTCCTACATGCAAGCCATATCTCTAAACTGCACAATAGAGAAAACAGTTTTTAGCCTAATTTCCTAAGACTAAAAGAGATAATGAGTAAGTCTGAATCAATCTCATATAAACTTAGCAAAGAAATAAAGGTCTCAAAGACAAGTGAAGATTTGTGTCTACCCCAGGATTAAAAGAAGTGACATTGAGCATCCTGTCTGGAAACAGCCAGATAGGAAATCAGCACATGTGTACTGGCATGCATGTAGTTGCAAGCTAGCCATGCAGTGCTCCTTGCCCAATGAGTATGACAGCTAAAGAAATTCAAGGTTAGCAAGTGGAAGTAAAAATGTGGTGTGAAAAAATCGTGGGTTTTTTAATCATATCTGTGTTTCACAGATTTATTCATATATCAGGCTGCAATGGATGAAAACTTGAAAGAAAGAGCGTGTTAGAGATTTAATTCCTTTTAATCAGGTTGCTTCAAATAACTGAGTTTAGTGAAATGTAAAAATTGTTGCTAAACGTGAGTAAAAGACAAGACGTAGATGAAGATGGTGTTGTAAGACATAAAAACTAGAGAGAATCCCTATTGTTTTTAATGTGATCTCAGGGGTGGGTTTCATTCATAATTTTTGGGAAGAGTTCCTTTCTCGCATTGAAGATTTTGTCTGTTTAATCTCCTTATAAATATCTTTTTTTAAAGCTCACATTAGAAAAATCTAGAATGATTTTACAGTTTTCATAACCCATGTAAAATGAACAATTACCTGTCTTCTATGAATTTATGGTTCATGTATGAACAAAAAGTTCATTTTCACTGTAGATTTAGACTTTTTGATGATTCGTGTTTGTAGCTATGTGTAACAAATGCCAAACCTCACAAGAATTAGCTTCCTACACTGCTAAATTTAACTCTCTTATCTAGAGATCAGAAGTACCCCATGGATTTAAAAACCTTATTCTTGCTATACCAAGGTTTAATCATCAGATAAAGACATGCTCTGACGTTCTTGAGCACAGCTGCTGAGGCCATGTAAGCAATAGCAGCAACCCCGTGCTTAAATTTCAGCGTTCTAACACCTGCTTCTCTGCTCCCTGGTGTGTGAATTATGCCACCTTAGAGCCCCTTACAGTCAGCGCTACCATTTTTTCCCCAGCAGGAAAAAAAATCATGAAGGAAATGGGTAAGATTTGCCAATGACAAGCGTGAGATATGTATAATGTGGTTAAAGACAGACACTTATGGTCTGCAAGTGGGTTGCCTTTCCATATTACACAGTCCCTGCAATGTTTTCGGATGGCTTGTTTTTCTCTAAAATATCCACCATTGGACTCATAAGTCTTCAAAATGCCTCGAATGGGTTTTTACATGGAGCGCAGTACTTTTCTTTTTCTGGACACTGTGCAAAATAGATGCAATATTCTTGCAACTAATAAAATAACATAATTTAAAAATCCTCTTTGGGTAGTGACTAAGGAGGGAATTCATTGTTTCACTGCAGCTGTAAAACTCCCATGGAGAATACCCCCCCCTCGGCCCCCCCACCTAAGAGGCCTCTCAAGCAGGTGATCAGTATCTGTAACTGGCTGCCTGCCACCCCCCTCAAGAGCCCACAGTGCATGAGGTGCTGGGGTCATGCTAATAATGGGAATGGATGTGACTGGGGCTTCCTGTATGCAACTCTCCTCTGCTAATACAATAGTCTATAAACTGCTACAGCTGGGGCACAATTTGCCTCAGGGCTGATCTGTCCTCTGCTGGCAGTTAGGGAGGAGAGCCGCTCTCAGACCTCCGATATGCAAAGCATTTTTCTCTTCCTGGCTTTCTCAGCCTCTGCTCCTTTGTACTGATGAATCCTCTCCTTTGTCCATTTTGCAATATGCCAACCACAGTGATGATCCATAATAAAAATTTTTAAAAATAATATTAATTAAAACAGACACTGTCAAATTACTAATGCAATGGAGAGCTTTACTGAAAAAAAAAATGTTTAATCCTGGTTGTTTTGTTATTAATGCATTAACTCCCATCTTTCTCTTTACAGCTTCCTGCTGGAAGTGAGTGCTGAGGGAAAGGTACCACCTGCTTACTTTAAAATCTGGCACATGCACGCTAAGCACTAGAAACTTTTACCTTTGTTCACTTCAGGATCTTAGTAAATCTTTATTCTTCTCCTTTATGTGCACTTGCTTATGATACAGAAGAGTAAATCACTGCAAATTTCACAAACAGCTCTAGAGGGATTTTGGGTTCTTGAATGTTTTAATGTATTTAAAATGGTTTGGTGTTTTGCTTCATTAAGCCAACTCCCTCTAGATATGCCCTACTTATACATAAAAATGTAACAGAAAAACATGCTTGGGGTTTTTCAAGGTTTCACCATCACAATCTAGAAGCTAAAGAAGTTTTGCAAGGTGGTATGAATTTCCCCCGTGACCCATTTTGAAGCAAAGGACTGCTGTCCACAGTCCAGTCAGCTGGAAACCCTGCAAACAGCCTTCATCTATGTTGTGCTTCCAAGTGGAAAATCACTGCAAGGAAAATTGATTTTAGGGTCATTGACCTTCAGTGACAACAACATACTTTGGCCCACCCATGCAAGTAGTAAACTGTAGTCCAGCCATTCAGCCAATCTTTAGACCAGCTTTACTACACTCATCTGTTGTACTGTAATCCTTCATTTCACTAAAAGAAAATGGACGAGCTGTAGCTGAAAACTGTAAGAAAAAAAGATCCAAATTCAAACTGTCTGACAAAATTACTTATGCTGTTTCCAATTGTGATTTTCAAAGCTCTAAAAAAGTATTTAACTACTGATTAGAGGTAGAAGATTTTTGCATTTTAAGCTATCAGAGAGCAGGTATTGTAACTATTAAATTTAGAGAAAAAAATATAGAAGTAACAGTCATTAAACTGTTTAGTTGATTCATACGAGTAAGGTTCTGACTCAAAGCAACATGGCTCTGAAAAGAACAAAGTAGTCCTGAAGAATGACAAAGGTGACCACTTTTCTCCCTCTGGGAATACAGAAGACGTGGACCAGATGATCTGCTAAGGCAGTCTCTATTGTCTGGTCCTAATTTCTGAGTTGCTGTACTTAGATCTTTATGAATCTGTAGAGCTGGGCTAAAAAGCTAAAAGATTTTGTTGATTAAATTGTCTTCAAAAAGATGCTTCAAAGGATTCTTATACTATTATTTAAACTAAATTATGGTGTAATATTAGCTGATTAAGACAAGACTTCAAACTGAGTAATTTCCATCAGCTGGACATAACAGTAGTTAAAGAAATAATGACTAAATGGATAGCACCTGATGCAATTCATCATAATGTAATGTGGCACAAAGGAAAAAAAGAACTTTTTTTTTTCCCCCAAGAGGAAAGAAAAAGGAAAACCTGAAGATTAATCGGGGTTTTTGGTTGGTTTTTTTTTTCCCCCTGAATCATTTTTACTTATATTAGTCAATACTTTTACTGTAGCATCTCAGCATCTTACATGTTTTAATGCTCCTTCCTTAAAGAATATAAAACTGTTTTTTCAATTACACTGTCAGTTCCTCAAGGGACAGAATGTCTGCTGTTTTAGATACCATGCCTAACTCAACAGGACTTGCATCCAATGTTCTTTGGAACCAAACTAACTCTAACTGAGTAATAACAGCTACAATAGAACAAATGCTTTGAAATTAACTTTGTTCTCTAAACAAAAATGTAAGATCACATAGTTTCAAAGCTTCATACATATTTTAAGAAAAAAAGACATTTCAAACTGTTTTTTTTCTTTTTAAATTGTATGCTACAAAATAAATAAGTCTTTTCCTTTCCTGGAAAAAACCAACCCATCCTCTCTGATGAGTTGTCAGTGACACCTTATCTGTAGAAGAATCAGATATGCAGGAAGGGTAGGTAATAGGGCTTTGAAAACAAGGCTTTCACAGGTTGAAGGTTAACTAACCTTTGTTAGCACAAGCCATCCACTTCAGGTTATCAGCAAAAGCAGCTTCTCTTCCAATCAGATAGGTAAAAATACGAACCTGGAAGTACAATGCAAAAGACCAAGTCAATTAATACTGCATTTAAAACTTATACCATCGAACTTTAGATACAGATAGATGTGTAATTCATATGGATAGATCATTTTTTAAGAAAGTATTACAGGTTAAATGGCACAGTAAGTTTAAAAAAAAATCTTTGCCAGTAATATCTTCATGACAAAAATGTGGCTTTTGTTCTATGAAACATTTTCTGATCTCTTGGGATGTTTTTAATATCTGTCATTTAACTAAAGTTATGCTTAAAGTGTGAGTATAAACTAAAACCATTGAGGTACAAGGCAAAAATGCATGTTTCAGAGAAATCTGCTCTGCACTTATGAATTCAGAAAATTGCCATATGGTGAGGAGGAAGAGGCACTTAATTAGCAAATATTTCTGTAGATAAAGGATCTGAAACACCAGACAAGAAAATTACCCTCAGTTTTCAAGATTCATATGACACAGTATCTTTGTCAACTTAGAGACAGGTACCCACAGGTGGCACTTGTACTATCAAGTGATAAACTACAGAATCACATGCAGGGTTGCCACATTTTCTGGACAGAAATATCTGTGCAAAATCTGTGCAGCTGGTCTATGCACATGCACGCACAGAGACATACACACAGAGACACAGTCCAGAAATCCTAGAAAATTGCCGCTTTCCTTAAAATTCTGCCCAGATAAAATCTCTTGGCAGAGAAGATGGGCATACTTTGGAAATGCGGGATGCAGGGTAGGCCTTAATAGATGCTAAATGATAACACTTGTCTTTCTGGACTCCACAGTTCCCTGTTATAATACTTATATCCAAAACTGAGTTTCTGAGCAGCTTCAGACAGCTTCCTTTTGGAAATTTTCATTTGCTTTCTAGTGAAATATTTGTCTTTACCATTTTCTCAGTTCTTTCTTATCAAATAGAGATAGGTTTGGTGTTGTGTTATTTTACAAGCCTTGAAAACAGCTGCAAATTTGTCCTCACAGTAGACTGATGACAGCATTTTCTACCTCATCCCTTCTGCTCTCAGCCCTTATTCTACACATGGGAAACTACAGCAAAGATAATTGAGTGGGTTTTAGCTAGGTAAACAGGGAACGGGAAAGGAGCATGTTGTCCAGAGCTTTCTCTGCCTCACTAATACAAGTTTGACTGGTGCTCAGTCCCTCTGTTCAGGTTTGGTCTGTAAACTCACCCGTGTGTATGCTGAGCAAAGAAATCACTGTCCTGGGTCCAAGCATATTCCATCTAGAAATCTCACACAGTTCCATACCTCTTTCATCTGATATAGCTGGCTAAGATGGAGCAGAGTGAGCCTCACTTGATCCAACTAAGCTCCCAGCAAGAGAATTGGGAATAGAATCTGACAGCTACAGCTAAAGCCAATATTCTGCCCACTGTATCCTTTGCCACACTGAGGCTTATGTCTCTCATTCCATATGCCTAAACTTTCACAACCAATTTCCCATTCCATAATGATTTGTCCAGGCGAAAGAGGCCAAGTGCAATTGGACCATATTAGCAAGAAGAATACAAGGTGATTATTTCCCTCTATTCCATTGGAAGACCATATCTGGAGTAATGAGCTCAGTTTTGGATTCCACCATACAAGACAGACACTGACATACTGGAGAAGACAGACTCTTCTTAAAGGTCTCTAAGAGGACAACACAGCAAGGGACAAAAGTCAGAAGAAGGTCCTAAACAATTCTGATCTGATATAAGGAAAAACATTTTTATCATGAGGGTGACAAAATATTAGAAAACATTGCCCAGAGATGCTGCAGAACCTGCCTCCTGGGAGGTATTAAAAATCCGACCAGGCAAGCTCCTGAGCAGCCTCATCTAACTTCACCTGCTCCAAGCAGGGGATTGGACAAGATAATTTTCAGAAGTCCCTTCCAACCTAAATGATTCTATGAAATTAACAATATTTTACACAAGAGATTCAAAATGTCACTGATTTTCTAATAGGATAACTTGTTCTCCATTTTCTGTATTTTGAAGATAAAACGAATAGATTAAGTTAGGACTGGAAATTGACAATTTTAGCTGCAACATGGTGCTATCATTACGTATGAGAAAAAAAAAATTATGAACTCCATATTGTAACACTAAAAATTGCAACTAAACCCCACATCGGATCCTTTTCTCTTTTTATCAGTATACTTAATAGAATCATCATTATCCACTTTTTACAGAAACTCTGTTATGATTATTAAGAAGCTATAAAAAAATATGTTACAGAACATTTTATCCAATAGCTAGTTGGATCTCACATTCACAAAATAGACATTCTTAAATTAAACAGAAAGAAATGTCGTTATGTGAGAAATTTATGAAGACCTCCGATTTAATTCATTTGCAATTAATGAAAAAATCATAGAATTAAATTTCTTATAGTTTTTTTCAATTAGCACTTTTTTCTCACTCACAGTGAGACAAATTATTTGTAGAATATAGCAACTCTACATTAAATTACCATAGATTTTTTTCACAGAAGTTTTAAAATGCTTTTGAAAGTTTCCCTCCTTACTGTCAGTTGTGATACTATATTGCCTTGCTGCCCTTTTGTCTATTTTCTTAATGGCCAGAGCCTGTTTCAAGGCAAACACGGTGTTTTGCACTATTATCATGCCTAGAGATCAGATTTCAATCACAAAACTTTTTCCAGTCTTTTAAACATAAAATATACATAGAACTCAATCATGATTTATATCGTTTAAAAAGTATACACGCTGATTGTGTAGTGTTGTTAATTAGTCTGAATCAAACAGTATTCGTAATCCTACTGTAAGACCCTAGAGAATGCAGCATTAAAACAAAAGAACGGTACTTTTATGCTTTGTTGATGGCTACCAAAAGCATTAATAAAGAAAATCTTTATTCCGCAAACACATGTGGAAGGGCACAGTGAGATTTATATGATCAAAATACAGCATAAATCACTGTCACAATTTATCTTCCTGAAAATTATGCTCAAATATAGCCTATGATGACACTGAATACATCTGAGAGATTTATATTTAATGATCTGCTTTAATCTATAAAGAATCAAACTACACCGTGTTCCTAATAAAAGGAGACCAGCCTTATCTAAAAGGATGAGCAATAAGCATGATAATAGGCCTAGGCAGCAAACAAAACTGCATTAAACCTACAAAAAATAAAATTTAAACAAATCGGTATCATAGATCATCATGAGGAATGGGCTTCCTCTGTGACACTGTTGCAAGGATTTTAATTACTTTTCTCTGAGTACTTTTTATGCATATAGTTTACTTGGTATCTGCAGTTTCGCTAGAAACATATTTTAAGCATCATAAAAATACTTCTAATTCTTTGGCATTACTTGAAAAAATAAAAATAAAAGCTATAGAGAGCTACCACAGAACACGAGTGATCAGAGTTTATTAAATGCTGCTTTTCTTCCCTATCCCAACGAGTTGTGTATTTTCCTCTATGCACTTTTCACTGTGCATGTTATATAAGTGATGTTTACCAGTGTCAACATGAAGTATAAAACCTTTTATAAAATGAAATGTAAGGTAAACTATAATTTTAAAATACCATTTCTACACTGCTCATTACTTAATAGAATGACTTATCATTCATAGTAGCTTGATAAGAATATAGCCATGTAAGGTCACAGGAAGGTGCTTTAGTTAAACATAATGCCACTGAAACATTGAAGTTTTTCTTTTACATTGACCTTAAAGATACATTAATAGGTTTTATGAATATTCAGAATAGTGAGAAAAATCCTTAAAATCAGCTCTGCTGGCAAACAATTATGGTTACAGCTCTACTTGTAAAAGTTTAATTTGATCAGCTCATTGAACCCACCAGCGTAAACTTAATTCACTGTAAGCGTCCAGTGGGAAACACTCAGAAGTGTCTAAACATTCACTATAGGAGCAATTTTACAAAACAAATGCTTGCCATATTATTATCTGCTTTCAGAGATCACAGAAATTACTTAGGTAATAAATGACTAGAATTGAAATTTGCCTGAATAAGTCTACTTTCTAAATCTCATTTTTCAAAAGAAACTTCGATCCACATGCCTCTTGTACTAGTTTTATTCTTCTGGATAGGTATTTTATGTAATCATTCTAGATATGCTGGTACCATCAATAGTACAATACCAATAAACAGGGACAAAGTTACTGTGGTCATATACCTGTCTTCTGCATCTACATAAAAAGATAACTAAGTCAATATTATAGAAGTGCTACTTCTGCATGTGGACAAGACCTAAGCAGTGATGGGCTACATATGCTGCAAAACAGGACACGCTGCATCATAGTTACCACTGAAATTGTTGTTGTAAATTGACTAGACATTAGGTACCAGATTTAATATCCACCCATATTCTCAGATACCATTTAAGATAAATGTTGTTAGGTAAAAACTGTTAATAGTAACCACCAAATTTTCTTCTCTGTATATCTGAAGTGACTGAATGGAAAGCATCAGAGCAGTTCTGCCCTGCAAAAGTGATTGCATGAAATATCTATTTTATAAACATAAGTAGTATCGAGGCATATGATTGAAATCTCTATAATTTATAATAGATGAGGAAGTACCAATTGTGTCTCATTCTGGGATTTGTATTGGACCCTAAACAAAATAACACAATAGAAACTATGAGCTTTAAGAATTATAAACACCATATACATACACTAATACATTTATATCGGTATCTTATGGTACAACACAATGTTAGGACACTAAAAATTCTTTTTGAATCCATATGAAGAGAACATTTTAATCAAGGCAGACTGAATAAATTCAAAGTTGTTATGGGCCATTCCCAGAAGATCCAGTAACAACATTTACATAGTCTACATACGCTTTGGCTAACTGAGCACAAGGCAAATGAGAAAAACACCTTCCAATATCCAAGCACTGTGACTGAATCAAGAGACCATTTTCATCTGAGAAGGAATCTGCATCAGAGTGCATAAGTACCTCTCTGGCAAAAAACATATGACAGAAAGAGAACCCTTCAGTTCCGGATAATTTTGAAAGCTTCGTAAGACATTTGAGAGCGATACCTGAATTAAAATATTTTCAATGTCTGACCTGTAAAATACAATATCAACCATATAAGGCTTAACATGAGCTGTTAGATGTGGAGATAGGAAATATTCTCAGGCAGAAGCACTAGTTTTGAATTGTCATATCCTATCTACAAAACTGAAAATTGTAGATGTTAGCATGTTCACTGAATGCAAAGCAAAGCTTACTCTGAGACTGAAAACTTTAGTCTTTGAAACTATATTTGCTATTCCTGCACAGTCTGTAGTTCCTACAGATGTGCCATAGACTACTAATTTTTTAAGCCAATGGTCACAGCAAATGGAGTAAAAGCTCCACAGTAACATTAGAGAAACTGAAAGGACAGTGGAACTAGAATCTTTAGTGTGACTTTCTTGTGACTTTCTCACTTTCTTTAATGTGACTTTTTCTTGTGACTTTCTTACTTAATATTTTTCTTAAGCAGGTGTTGAATAGCAAAGAATATCATTTGAGATTGATGTATTTTAATTATCTTTAAAACAGCAGCTGTAGAAACCTCCCACATATTACCTTGTTACTATGTCTCATTCCTGACCTAGAAAGATCACCTCTGGGAAAGGGCACTCCATTCAGTTACTATTCTTACTAAAAGATTGCTGCATAAGCTCAAATGATTCTGAACTGTAGAATCATATTCATATTAAGCAACAGACTAATTTCTAACAGTGCATTTTATGACAGTCAGCTTCTGCGTTCAAGATTGGGGATTCTGGTCCAAACCGCTAGTGCATAGTGAGCTAGTGACAAGCTGCACAACATCTCAACAGCTGTCACAAGTTGCGCTGGTAACTACCCCCATGTACAGAGCAGAATTAAATCATATTAAGGCATTGAACCACCAAGCTCAGTAGTTCAGACAAAACTGAACACAAATCTTACACTGAGTAAAACACTTAAATCAACAGTAGGTATTTTACTGCATATATTATCCTTATTTTTAACTTTCTGGTTTTCCAGTCTCTTTGGTTTACACTCTAGTTGCCTTGCCTAGGCACAGGTCATGGTTTGGATCACACAGGTGGTTTGCTCTCTATTCTTTGTTGCATCCCTTCAAATTTTGAAAAATAAGAGAGTACTGCTAACAAGTTTCTTGCTTTTACAGCTAGGGAATATTCTGAAGTTTGAACCTTTAAACTCTGGACAGACAGCTTATATAAAATCTCAGAGATGCATACACTCAACCATTAGTGAGGAAACCTAAGAATGATGATTTAAATGACAGCTATTTCAGTGCTAACCACTTCATCTGAAATATCCACTTAACAGTTTCATCCATTATGCATGGACTAATCTGCAGTCCCTGAACTGTCCTCACCTCTGAAACTTCATTTAACTAGCAGCATAGCAAAGAGAATAGGGACCTTCTTCTATCTATGTTAAGCAAGACGAGTCAATCTGCAAGTTTCTACACACTGGAACTGTGAAGTCACATCTTCATGCCAAACAGCTGGTAAAATAGCACTTCCAGAAACTTGAAATACAATGTGGGAGGGAAAATGGGACTTCTGCTTGCAGCTGACAGTGCAGACCTCTGTTTGCAGCTGCAAACTATTTCATGGACACCTTCAGCACCTTCAGTCTTTTCTTTCTGGCTCAGCAAGAAATAAAAATAGTCCTACGGCAACAGCTATGGAATTTAAGTTATAAGTGGGATATAGAGATGAAATTCAAGTTCCCATTGTTGTAAGTCGTGGTGGTCCAGAAACGCCCCTGCTAGTTTCTGCATAGATGAGTGAATGGATTGATTGGGAACAAGGGATCAACGTGAGACTAAGTAATTGCCTGAACTCCTAAGTAGCCTCACCACAAAGAATTGGCTTAATTGTTACAGGAGCTTTCAAGGTGAGAATTTGGGACAGTCCTCGAGGTTTTCCCATGCAACTCATGCTATGGCTCTACCACCTGATAGGCAATATTTCTATACTTCAAAGTGTTAATTGGCTGGAGAATATGATCATCCCAGAGACTTCTTCAGGTAATTCCTGCTGTAGAATTGACCAAACTGTAGAGAGAAAAGATACTTGCACAGTATCATAGTAGAAAGCCTGAGGAACAGTCACATAGGAGAGTCTTTTTAACATACTTAAGATAGTTAGGAAATGTTTTGTACCTCTTTTAAGATAATAAGTAGCAATGAATCATTCCTGTGCTGGAGTAGTGATATACAACCACAGGCCAGCTGGAAATAAAGATTCAGCAGAACAGCAATTCAGAGCATCTCACCCCATACAGCTGAAGACAGTATTGCAAGTCCCCTTATTATCTAGGCAGCATGTGACCATCCTGTTCAAGATGCCTGATTCCCCACTTGAGTATTACCCGATTCAGAGACTCCACAAATAGTTTAACATTCTGGTCTTTGCAGCAGTCTCAATCGTGCACCGATCAGAGCACTTAGATTTCCATATGATAAACAGCTAAGAAAATGACAGTAGGAGCAGAGGAGAACAGAGCCAGTCTAGATTTGATTTACATGCAGTAATTCAAGATTCACAAAAGCAATTCTTCAATTGCCTGGATTTTGTGAACTTAATAATGAAAAAGTCTGCCATTTATTTAGGTCTCTTGTACTTGTGAATAGAACTTTTCAAAAAGAAAAATCACTGGTCTCCCTTAACATATTTTAAGCTGTGCTGCATTCCGTCGTCTGAAAAGTGAAGGTGGGCATCCAGGAAAAAAGAGGACTCATTTTTGTATTCACATGTCTCTTCCTATTCTGCCTAAACATACTCATGTGTTATCTAAAAGTCACTGAACAGTTACATAGGTTAGTATATTAAACAAAATAAAATTGTTTGTTTATCTCTGATTAAAAGCAGAGCAGAATGATTAATAATTTTCATTAAAAGCTGGTGCCAGTCCTCTAAATACAACCCCAGAGCTACATTCTCTAAGCCCGTTTCTGACAAACAGCAAAATTCTGGGTCACTCTGTTTGAATATGACTAAGAGACCACATGGGAAGAATACAGGGAAACTTAACAGAGCTTAGGGTGAAAAGAAAAATGTTAATTTTGAAATTCTCATGTGCATCCCTTACAGGCAGATCCATTTTTCTACTCAGAAAAATAGCATTAGGGAGGTTCCCAATTCTTTCAATGTATACCAAGAGGTAAAAAAAAAAAAAAGGGAAAGAAAAAAAAAAGACAAAAGTTAACTTTAGAAGCTGTAATTTTTGATGTCAGAATTGACAATTACATCACATTCTAATTTGCAGGGGTTAACTTCTGATTCTATTCTTTTGCTATTTCAGTTTTATGTTGTAAATTACTTTCCTCTTCAAACTAGCTTCTCTTTCCATTAACTATGAATTTTTCATGCTCCATTTCTTCTTACTCTTTGTTACAGTGGAAATATTCTTAAAATTAGTTACCCAGGATAAACTTATAAACTCTTCATCCTTTCAGACTCAATAACCGGATTCTCTTCCTTGGGGTCCTGCTGTTTTACAATTTTCTGGTATCTTTTTAGGTTCAAACCCCGAAAGTAAGTAACCTAATCTTACTTCCAAATTTAGAAAAACCTTGAGGTTTTATTTACGCTTCCACTGCTTGTTCTCCCAACATTACACTGTACTTGCTGCCACTTCAAGATTGGTCTTCAATATCACTCCTCCTTACATAATCTCATCCTCCTATTCTCTCTCCAGCATCCTTTTGTACAGTTCTACCTCAGAAGACACCAACAGGAAAAGGGAAATCAATGCTGCAGTTGGTCCCTGTGTTAAGGAGATGGCATTACCCCGCCACACCTTCCTGTGACAAAAAGCCTCGATGTGATCATAAAGGTTTTTGAGAGTCATACTGGATCAACTCATCAAGATCAGTAAGACCACATTCAAAAAATCTGAATGTGCCACAGGTCTTTGCACAAGTAACCTCTCCAAATCTGAAAAGGGAAAAACGTTGAGTTTGTAAAGTGTATTGATTTTTGAGATGTGTTAGAGCTTCTAACTTTAACCTGCACACACGCAAAATAATCTGAAAATAATACATTAATTCCAAGTGCACTCCATTGTATCTGGTTGTTGCAAAGGGCATAACATACAGGGCAATGAAGAGGCATGGGAAAAGAGCGGTAAGAAGTACCAGGTCACTCTAGAAGCTTCACCTCATCTCTGAATGTCTTCATAGGTTTTTTAATTTTAGTTCTTTTCTTATCATGAAGTGTTGAAAAAAAATGCTTTAAGGATCTATTTGCATTGATAAGTTAGCAGGAAATTCCATTAAGACAATGCTTTAAATGAGCACACAGAATTCTACTGATGAGGGCTACAAAGCTCTGTGATACAATGCAAGATGCCACTACTGCAATATCTTCTACTCTATAAGAGACCTTTACCCTGTAAGGTGCTGAAAGACTCAACTTACGCTGCACTCAGTGCAAGGAAGCCATGAAATTGAAGCCATTACCTCATGAAATTGAATCCTTAAACATTAAGTTAATCAGTAAAAGGTTATTCATTGTTAATTTTTTTCCTGTGCTATTTTAAATTCCTCCTTTGGAAAAGTTTGCATTTATATGTTTCCTCATGTTTTGTCCTTCCTGTCATCACACACTGTACCCAGACAACTTTATAACAGTGCTTTCTATTATAGCGATATCTAAAACACTGTGCATTGTACCCTAAATACTGATGGGACAGTTAACGAAAACAACCCCAAATAATTAATAGGTCTATTTAACTGGAAAACAAGATGTTGTAAGCAAAAACAGTAACAAAGAAAAACACTTAATCTGCCTGGGGATCATCAAGCAGCTGAGCCCTGCTTTCCCAAACATCCGCATCTCCAACAGCTCTTTGTATAGACCTACCTCAGAAAATACGTGCAGGAAAAAAGGAAACCGATGCTGCAGTTAATCCCTTGTGGTCAGGGGACAGCAGTACTATGTCACACTTGCCTGCGAGGAGCATTTCTAGACCCACCCTCTAAGTCTAGGGCTGCTGCGGGTCACTTTTAGAAAAGTCAAACAAGCTACATGTTTTACATGAGACATTGAGTGAGGATATTTCTTCTAGCACTGAAAATGTGTTGACATCTTTTGTTGATTTACAGAAAATTATAATGCAACTCACGATTTATAAAGAATAATTTCCCACTGTCAAAATTCACCCAATAGATTAGGAATATTGTTAGCAGAGGAAGACGAGATTATGCTCTTCTACACTGTGCAAAGACGCAGCGGGTGATGAGAAAGTGTCCAACACCATATTAGCACAAGGCTTATTGCTTCCCTAAAGGAGTTTGATGGTTGACATGCTTCTGAACGAAACAAGACATTTCAGGCCTTTTACACGGGACACGAGTTCTAGCCGCTTTATGCATCCTGAATTACTGGTCACAGAGAACTGAGCAAGATCAGTTCCCTCAGAGGCAGAAGAGCTTCAAATGGCACAGAAAGAGCTTATCACTAAAGAATTATATGTAAAGATTTGGAAGAACAAATAAGTTGTATTAAATAACCATTTAAGATTTGGCATTTAACAGCAAAATAAAAAAACCACCACAAAACAGGTCTAAGAAGCATCTAATACTTTCTAATATAGAAAGCATCTAATAATTTCCTGCTTAGTGTGCGGTAAATATGAATGATGTTAAATAAGCAACAAATAATGTAAAAAGTGTAATACAACAGTTTATATCTTATATGTACTGAATTCTTAGCAGTTTAACAGTTAATTCAGCAAATACAACTTTCACAGATTTTGAGAATATTAAACTTTTGGGCTGAGATCATGTCTAGAAAATGATATCCCAGAGACTCCTTTTCAAAAAGTAATGATTACTTGAATAAATAAATAAATAAACAACAACAGAAAAAAATGAAATTACTAAAAACCAACTTGTTACTTTCACTGTAACTTTTACTTTCAACACAAGCTAAACAATTTCTCCCACCTTTACAAATTACTTTGAGACCAATGAGTTAAGTGTGTTATATTTCAGATATATCTATAGAATACCAACAAAATCTTTATACGGCACCTCTGAATATCATATACATACTACACACTTTTACTGAAAAACTATTTTAAAAATATTTTGCTGACTTTTAGAAAAAATTATTTATTCTACTTTTTATATCCTTCCACTGGTAAAGCCAGTGATGGTGCAATGAGTCCAACTATATGGGATATAGAGGGCGAGGAAAATTTTAAGTTACACTTTTATAACTTCCCAAAATTACTTGACATCACTTTTCCACCATAACAATATTATTATTTCAAAGTAACATATGTTACTATTTATTGGAGCTAGGAACAAGTTCTGTGCGCTCATCTTAAAAGCTAAAGAAATTTTTGTTTCCAGTCCTGATATGCAAGATTCCAGATCAGTCATTACAAACCGTTAACAGCCAAGCCTAGATAAACTAACTTAAGGATAATTCAACTATACCTATTATTGCCATTCTTCAAAATGCTGGTGGATTTGCTGAAATGTAGAACAGATATTGTCTTCCTTAAATGCAAAATAGCAGCCTAAACAAATTAATTTGTCTGAATGGAGAGGAGGGGAAGGGATTAGAGCAGAAACCATGACATAACCAACTTTCTTGGATCTAACTGAAGCTTCTGTGGAAAAAGCAGGCTCATACAATTTCTGCTACTACACTACTTATATTTCTTGTATATCAACTGATATTTTTTGCATGAATCCATGAGAAAAGAGCAAAATCAGTCTAAATTCTAAGTAACCAAATGCTGCCAATGTCTCCATTTCTGTTATTACATAGTTCCAGGATGTAACATAGAACAATGGTAACTCATTTACAGTATACTTCACTGTGCATGGTGCAGACACAGATTAGAGGATGACATAATGGATAAAGCACTGGCCTTTCACCCTTGGGATTTTGTCCAGTCTGCAGTCCTATCAGATAATGGGTTTGGCAATCTCCACTAGTCTCTTTTGGACACTAATCCCTGCTACAGAATCTCTATAATTCATCATATAATTTAATACACCTGGCAACCTTACCACCAGTTCATTCTTTTGTTACGTAATGGCCCAAAGTGAAGTCAAGGGTGGTTAATGCTCTGACAACCAGCTATTATCTCCCATAACAGCTGATTTTGAGGGGATTATTGCAGTCATAAACCATTTTATAAAAATTGGCAACTGGGAAAGCAGTGTAACAAAATAAGGTGATATTTAGAAGTTTTATCACTGATTTTCTACCAATCTGTAATGGAGTATTTAGCATCCAAAAAATGCTGGAGAGGAAACTTGAGATTAAAGGTACAGATCACGAGCCAAGAATCTGATGCCTGAACAAGCTTATAGCCAGAAAAGTTTGACTATTTTGAGGTTACAGACGCTTTTTTGTCTTCTTTTCTCTGTCAAATAGACAGTATATTTCGTCTTTATTTTTTCTCAGTTATTAGTTCACCTCTTCCCTTTATCAGCATTCTTCCCTTTTCACTTTGAAGTATTTCACCACTGTTACTACTCCGGTTTTAGATCCACAAACTTGTTCATAAATTAACAAAGAACTTCATTGCAATCAGGACCTGATAGCTGAGGATACAAGTGAGCCTTCAGGCAAGACAAAGGAGAGCTATACTCAGTTTATGGGATAAGAAATCAGCTCACTGAGTCTGTGGGAAAGGTTAGGAAGAAGAGGAGCAGTTAAGACTCCAGCCTAAATTACAATGCCATTAACATATGAGAAAACAGACAATAGGACCAAAGTACTCACAGTCAAACAAATTAGTGTGCACAATTCTCACTGGAAATAAGAATCAGTTCTACAAATTTGTAAAAAGGCTTTAAAAAATTCACCAGCTAAAAATCTAATAGAAAGTAATTGTTGTCTGACCAAAATTATTTGGTAGACCTCAAACTGTAGAGGGATAATTGAAAAAGATATCAGATGCAAGGTCCACCCTGCTACATCTGTGCAATGCCATTTTATATGGAATAGGAGACTAGCATTAGTTAGATGCTATATATTTAATCAACAAAATAGTTTCATAGAATAAATTTTGCACAATAGAAAAAAAATAAATTGAGTAAAGCAAAGCCAGAAAAATTTTAATTATAGCCACTCCTGCTCTGACTGAGAGGCACTACTAAAAATGTCTAGTTGAATAAATATGATCTGTTTCATGGAAGCTTTACAGAATTGTGTTGAAGTGAGCTTCTGTGTTTCATGACTCAGGATATCCTCTACCTGTCTTTTTTCATGCGGACTTGACTTAAAGAAGCTTTCCTTCACTACAAGGAGATGTAAATCCCTGCCTGCGCTTTGAACCAACCATTTTAGGTAAAAGTCAGCATGGTGTCGAGCTCAACTTTGTAAGCCTATGGTCGGTTCTGCACAACTGAATTTTATGTTAGTTTTTATACTAACTTCAGTACTAAAAGGTTCAAGCTCTAGAAATTTAACCAGCAACAGGAAGAGTTTTATAATGTAGCACAGAAAACTGTAGTGAGGTCTACTCACAGAATGCAAAGAATTTTGCAAATTACAAGCATATTAGAATAAAACTGAAGGCTTTATTTACAAGAACAGGAAAGAAGTTGCACATGAAATTTTAAGATTACCTTACTAATTCATTGAAACCAAAAAATCAGCTAAAGCAAAACTGCAAATGCAGATACTGCTCTCACGGAACAGCAGACCCGCTGTTTGGAAAACTCTGGTAGGAATGTGTGTTTATTGTTGGACTTCCTGTGAGTAGAAGCACTATAATTTCTTTAAGAAAATCTTTCTGAAAATGCTGAGGTAGTGGATAGAAAAATAAATGAGATTTTACATAAAAACTGTCTGCTATGCTGAAAAATATTTAATCCTTCAGACACTGTATATACACCATGAATTGTTTGAACCATCAAAGTGTTACAGCAATGACATTAAATAGACATCATATTCCTTTATCTTGACATTTCAACCAACTGAAGGCAATTGCTGCTCTGACTGTCATAGTATTAAAATTACTATACGGCCTTTAAGTTTAGCTTTGATTAAAAATTAAATTTAGCTCTACTTTATCATTTCTGTAGCCCTACAGCATCCATGTGTTCTCTCAGTTAAGTCAAACTAGATATTTAATACACTGTTCTAATTAGCTACAAACTATTACCTGATTTAAGTCTGTAAATGAATGTGAAAAGACTCTGGAGGCCTAACGTTAACCTTCATCCACTCCAGTTATATGAGAGAAATTACAGGCTCTAATTAGACTCTTTAAACTGCAAAGAAATAGAATTTTCATAACCAGCTTATTAAAAAACGAAGGCCCCCTTGGGACAGGGCAAATTGCTTCTACCCTGATCCGCTTATCCTTATACAACACCATACAGAAGACTCATGTTGTCTGACTTACACAGCTCATATTTCTCCCAAATTAATGAGCACTCAAATTATTCCAGCTGCCCCCTTGGCACGGGGAAAAATTGAAAATCCATGGCTGCCAAGTGACGTGTATAACCCAGCTGCTAAATAAAATGTGCTTAAGGGGACACAGCTGTTGAGGTGCCTATTTACATTAAAATAAGTCCATGGATACAGAACAAATGCCTAAAGACAGCAAACAGTGTACAACACTTTGTTTAACCCTTTCATTAAACCAGGTCACAAAAATTTGCAGCATCATTTATAGGCTAGATGTAAAAGCATGACCTTTTCACCTTATGATTTATTTCTTCTAATTTGTCTAACCCTGGAAACTTTCTGATTTTTTTTTTTTCCCCTCCAGAACTGGTAAATTCAGAGGAATCACATTAAATAGTACAGTTCACATGTCAGAAAGGGCAGTTGATTTTTCAAAATAACTCTACTTGGGAAAAAAACTGCTCTCCAAACATGTGTGCAGTATGATGATATGCATTACCTTCGAGACAGCAGAACTTCTGAAAATGATACTTGCAGAAGATTCACACAGACTGGTAGTCCACACAGACCAAAAGGAGAGTATTACATTTTTATGCCTTAACCTACACAGGTTGCCAACTCATTTCCGCATGAAATTGAGAATACCACATATTATCTTTAAAAGGCTAAATAGTGTAGGAATTCTGTTCTGTAAGAGTTAACTGTCTTTTAAACAAATTCATGATGCTGTAATTCATAGACCACATTTTAAAAATGTTTTCTAAAACATGATAGTAATCCAACTGACTTGAAAAATACTGTGCCAGTTGCGGAGCCATTGAAATAATAGGGACCAATACAAAGTTTCTCTTTACTAATCAGGAAAACTTGGCCAAAGGACGCCTCAGATATAGCACCAAAATTGAGTTTCAAATTCACATGGTTGAAAACATTTGCTTTATTCAAGTAAGTACATATGAGGTCCAAGCCATACAAAAGTGTGTATGCAAGCTAACTCTAACAAGAAGCGTACAAAAACCAGCAGATAACATAGAGAAGGTTCAAGTAGTCAATGGTTTATTTATTTTAGCCTTCACCAGAAACTTTAACTTCAGCAGTCACTATGAAAGAAGTATTTTTAAACTATAGGATTAGGAGTTGAGGTCATATTTGGAAAAGAATGGTAGATAAATAGGATGAAGCCTGATAAAATTTCCCATAGAGTATTCAAGGAACTAATCAAATGAATCTTTAAAGCACTAGTGAATATTTTTGAAGATCTGTGGGCAGCAAAGTAAGTGCCAAGGACAAGAAAAAGGATACATATTTTTAAATTTTATTTTCAAAACCAAGAAAAAGGAAAAACCCTGTAGAATTGCTTCCTACATTTTACTGCCCAGAAAGGCACTAGCAAAAGTGATTCAACAATCAATTCACAAGCATATACAATATAATAATGTGGAAAGAAATCACCAACATCAATCTAAAAGCCATTCTGTTAAACCAATCTGATTTCCTTTTATTACCAGTATCTTTTGTACTACATAGGAGAAAAGAGGAGGAGAAAGATCACTTGGTTAAATTCTGTAAGTATTTTAATGAGAAACATGGCCATCCACACCAATCTAGGACTCACAGGCAGCATATCATCCATGAAAGCTTCCAATTGGGATTGACAGAAAAATAATCCACAGCATGTTATCTGCTCAGCGATGTTGTCTACATCTAAGGAGTACTGGTCTAATGAAATGAACATAAGGTGAATGCACTTTTCAGACAGCTGTGCTCTCAAAGTGTATTTATTATTGTCATATTAGGAAGAGAATTTGGTGGAGGGGGGAATGATCCAGCCTGTTTCAAGCACAATGTAATAACTTGGTTCAGGTTTAGATGACTGACTACAGAGAACACTTAAAAATTTGTCAAATAACATGAAGTTGGAAGTCATTCCAAGCACTTTGGAATACTTCTTTGGAAGTAGAATTCAAAAAAGTAATTTTCAGCATGAGAAACAGTCTGAAAAGAGTAGGATTAAATTCAGTTCAAATGAGTACATAATTAGGAGGTAAAGTTCTAATGCATTGACAAAATATGAGGAAAATATTAGTAGAGCACCAGAAAAAGATCTAAATTTTAGAAAGAACCACAAATTCACCGTGGGTCAACAATGGCAAACTACTGAAATAAAAGCAAATATCAAATACTTGCTGCATGTGGCTGAAAGAAATGGCAATACATACTTGACCTGAATGCAAGATTAAGGAGGTGGTTATTCAGCTCTACCTGTGAAAAAGAAAAATGGAAAAAAGCTTTAGGTAGACTTTGTGTTCACTGATGGGCCTGAAACTGTTAGAAAGGTCTGTGATAAAAGTAGGAACCCTGCATGTCCACAAGAATTTTTTTTAACTTCTCATTAGCTGTCCTAGCTAATTTTATAAGCACTGTAAATTAGAATGTCATTCAACAGTAAGATATGTTTCACATAAGCCCATGTACATTGTAACATAATGGTCATCCTAGTCAATTAAACATTAAATAAAAAACAGGTTTGCTTCATCATAACTGTTAATTCTTTTCTGACTGCATCCTGAACAATTCATTTAGTGATTTTTACCTGTGGCTGACTCCAGGTACTGCGGTTACTGAGTTAGATATGTATGTTTTCTTATTGAGCCTTTCATAATGTTGACAAAAGACTGGGGGTTTTTACCTGTCAGTTTGAATGCATTCATGTTGCAAAGCTTGTTAAGTATCAGCAACAGCAGTTGAGGTGTTTGGAAAGAACTGTTTCGACTATTTTAAACCTGGTACTAGAAAGAATGAAGAACAAGGAGCAGAAATTCTTTGGACACTAAATATGAAAAACAGCTTAGGGAGGTCCATCCTTTGACTTCAGAACTACAGTGAGCTTTTTTTTTTTTTTAACATGACTCTCAAGCTATACTTTAAGTTCTATAGTTAATTATAAAAACATGCTCTGTTTGCTCTCTCCATTTTCACTGCTGCTTTTGCATTGTCCAAACCATATAAAAGTATGCAGTGATGTCACCATATGTATCATGGACAAGAAAAACAGATGAATACTCTATAAACACTCTTCACTCTTAGAACATGTAGCCTAAACAAAGGGCTTCCTCCTCCTTTTAGAGAAACATGGGAAGAATGAGAACTGGGAAACAAAATGAGGACATTGAGCATCAGCATGCTTATATTTGACATTAAGAAACATAGGAAAGTTAAGTTAGTGGTGAAAAGTGGGGAACTCCAAAGTTAAGAAATAAAAATAATTCATTATGCTGAAGGACTTTTGACACTGAACAACTGATTTCTTAAAAAACTTCCTGAGACGCTACGTCGCTGCATGCATTTTTCCTTGTGGTAATCTTTTTCAGAAAATAATTGAATCTATTCAAAGAGTACCTTTTCTGGCTTTTTACTGCCAATTACAAGATCTAAAATCAGATCAGTAATTCAGAACTCTAGGACATTTTTAACATGTAGAGTTGTTTTAAATATCTAAAAAACTTCTAAACCTTCAGTAACTTTTTAATACAGTTGCTTGATACTGCCTTGGGGCCCAAACACAAATAAAAAACATTTTACTCACAGGTAGAATGATAGTGGCCTGCACAAAGAAAATATTTTCAGTAACTCACTGCCCCTTCAGCACATAGCAATACCCATTACACGAGTAGTAATAAATCTATGAGAGGTGCATTCATAATCCAGCTAGACCAAAAAACAGTCTGAATTCAGGTCTGTGCTTCAAAAAGAGATCAGATGCAGAGGAGACGTGGTACTCTCATGCGATAGCTTCCCTATATGGCAATACATTGCAGGAAATGGCATCCTCTTCACTACAGCGCAGAAGGGAAGTAAAAAATCACAATTCCCAGGAAACAGTGAATTGCCATGTATGCTAATATCATTTCTATATTGCAGGGTAACATCAGCTAATGATGGAGGAAACACTACTGAATTTCAAACAAGCTTTCAATACGTGAAATAAAAATCCAGGCATATCACATCTTGCATGATTTCCTTAATTAAGTGAATTTTAGCTGATCATTACAGATGAGCCAGAACAAACCACCTACAATTCTGTTGTCTCCAGAGAAATCATGAGTGCCTTTTTGGAGAGACAGCTGTCTGTAGATGATAAATTTGTCCCTAGTACAATTATCTTGAGTTAAGGATAAAATAAGTGTTTAGCATTTAGTATCACTGCAATCATATAAAAAAGGATACTTTAGAAATAAAAAAGATTAAAAAAATAAAGAAATTGAACAGAAAAAGAAGATACTATATTGGAGGAGGGAAGTAAAGACAAAAGAACAAAAGTAAATGCCCTCAGTGTCAAATAGAAGACAAGAGAAGCAAGAATGAAAGCAAGTCAGAAGAAAAGACAAAGACAGCATTAAAGAAAATAGCTTACAATAGAAGGAAGACAGCACTTCTTGGAACTGAAAAGGGCACAGTTTGCTCAGTAGAGCAAAATGAGTTTTCAGAAAACAGTGAGTTTAACAAACTAACAAACTGCACTGAAAACTAGACATTGAGAGCTCTTAGTGTCATGAAATAAAATAAACATCCTTAATGCAATGTCAGGCAACACAGGGAAAAAGTGCCCAATTGAGACACAAAGTGAATGTAATAATAATAATAAACATTAGGAAGTGAAGATATGAGCCTAACATTATATCTTATGATCAAGTAAACGCAAATATATCATTGCATATAAAATGAGAGCAAGAAGACAGCAGAAAACACAAAAATACAGGAAAGAGAAGAGAACACGAGCATGTGCAAGTTCTCTCTTTAAGAAGTATGCCTCAGGAAAGGGAAATCTAACGTGCAACAAATTAAGACAGAAATTTTATTCAACCTTTTAATGAGACAGCTAAAAGAGAAAAAGGGGTTATTCCATCAAAGGTAGAAGTAGGTTAATTAAGCCAGACAACATTTGACACATGGAATTAAATCCCTGCCCAGCTGAGCCTGAGGGCCCAGCAGTCCCACAGGCCCTGCAGTAGGGACAGCTGTCACAGAGAGAGGGTACAGTCCCCAGGACTGATCCTTTGCTCTGACCAAGGGAGTCAAGAAACGCAGGTGGGTACCAGAGGAAGAGGAATGGCCAGCTGGGGGCAATGAAACTCCAGGAATCCTAGCTGAGAGCAAGAAAACAAATGTATCTCCACTGAAATTGCTTGCCTATCTGTCCATCATCCCCTTCCTATTCTTGTGTCCAACTCCACAATTCCTTCGGGTTAGCCACTGCCTTCCCTTCCACAGGAAAAACATTTGGTGTCTGTATTATTTCCTCTCACCGTCACGCACAGCATTTAAGGACTGCTATATTTAAACACTGATCTGAAATAAAGATATGTGTGAACTGAAACATGACATCTATTCCTGAATAAATCCGTGAGTGGACACTTAATTCAGAGTACAAATGCTGATGTTCTTATCAGTTTAATCTGTTTGGAAGATATGAGGATAAGAATATCTGCATGCAGAGCTCAGAAATACTCATTCAAATTCTTAATAGATACTTCTCAATATGGCCATGCATAAGCTGTAATATATGGTGCTCTCTGTCCTACATAGATATGAGATGTACTTTTATAGTCCCACATACGTCCGCTGAAAGGAAGAGAAGAGGAAGGAAGAGGAGGCCCTGGACAGAAAAGAACCTTTATTATTTAGCCTTTCCCTTTGTAACATTTACTCTGACATAAGCCATATTGTTAAAGTGAAGCACACAATTGTGCTACTATTAGAGTCACTGAAATTATAATTTGGTTTCCCAGATTTTTCTGGAAAATTCATTTTCATTTGCTCAAAGAGAAAATGAAAAACACCCAAAACTTTTACTTGAAAATTACTCACTTTAATAAAACTTTATATTTCTTTAAACTACATACAAGAGCCCCACCATGTTGAAATAAGATACAGAAATGGTGTTTTTCTGAATCATAATATGTATACAGCTAGCTGTGGTTCAGAAATCTCACAGAAGAATAAATACAACTTTCACATAACAGTGCATTCATTTGAAGCAAATAGCATGCAGACACCATCATCTCTCGGTTTACAGCTGTCAACTTTGACAGTTCAGATTTCATTCTCAGATCAACCCAATGGCCCTACAGATGCAGTTTAGAGTGGAAATGAATGACCCTCTGCATTCAAGCAACACCTACTGCAAATACAATCTGCACACCAATCTGCAAGCATGTTCCATAACCTTTTTTTTTTCCCCTGGAAAGCTATTTATGAGCTATTACTCCCAAATGCCTTCTCCTAACAAGTTCCTGATCCAACCTCTCAACTTCATCTTACAATATTTGGTGTATCTTTTATTCACTGCCAGACATTTTCTTTTTTAAGCTGAGGTATGTTCTTAGAATCATATTATTTTCCCTAATAGCATACTTCCTTAAGTAACCTTCATCTGAAAGCAGAGTGGTAAATTGTACCAGGGTTTTATTTCAAAGCACCACTAGAAGTAGATAACACATATTAACATAAACCACAATTCAATGTATTCCTTAGACAAGGAGATGTACAGAAGGTCTCTGAACATCCAGAAAACGTTAGTACTTCAGATGTGGGGAGCTGCACGTAGACTTTTAAAGTACTCTTTCTTTTATTTGTTCTCACGTATTGTGCCATTGGCCAGATGGAGCCCTTAGTCTCAGTCAGCCATCTAAGCCTCTCCTCATCCAGCCAGTTCTATCGATAATCTGGGCCACTGTCAGAGGGAGATTAGGGTAAGGCAGACAGTTAGCTGGCTGATGTTGAACCACGAAAAAACTCAAATGATGCCAATATACTTGAAGGAAGAAGTCCACTTGTACACAGAAAAGGATATATTCCCTTTTCATGCAGCATGTATTCCTACCTTTTGTTATGCACATTACTAACACAGGAGCTGCACCAGATCCCCCAGCTGCTCTGGAACCAGCAGCTGAGCCCAAGAAAGCTTTCTACGTGGGCAACAAGCCAGGGAATTGCAATCATTTATTTCAGATGTCATCTTTTCTGCAATTACTCTTTTTCTCAAAATCAGGTTATGGCAACATACTCCACTCACAAACGTATCTTGAGTCAATTCAAAAATACAAGACAATATAGAATATAATTTCTACATTAACTTCAAGATGAAGGTTGAATCTATCAATCCCAAATAATTTGAACAATGTCTGTTTGAGAGTCTCATCTGGATTACTCTACGTGTAAAAGTATTGAAGCTGCCCTGTTCTTAATTTAAAAGAGGATGGCATTAGAGCATTTTCCATCTGAAATCCTGCCTTCAGGAACAGGTTCCACCATCTGCCTGAAATTGTCCACAATCAACAACCTTCATAAAACATAGCAGAAGAGCCAGCTTTTTAAGGAGACTTGGAGCAAAGCGAGTCCCTCAACAAACACAAACAGGAAAAGAGTTTGTTGTTCTGCTGGTAACTTAATATTGTTTTAGCTATTTTACACAAGGATGCCAAAGGCATTTTACTATTACTTATGTAATAAAAAACTAATAGCAAATTTATAGAAGGCCCAATAATTGGATAGGTGAATTCATTAATATTTTGCCTCAGGAGTTACTGATTGAACTTTTACATCACCCAGGAAATTCACTGTGGCTGCCACCCAAACAATAAAGAATAATGCAGGGATCTGGGATTCAAAGACCTGAAATTTATTCCTCTGTCTGTTGGTAATGTACAGAAAGTGTCTTTACATGCCTGCCTAATATCCTATTTGCAGTCTGACTGCATTAATTGAAGAACAAATTTTCTAGTTCACGACTGTCCTTTCATATGCATACACATCGTTACTAACACCACAGAAAAAACAACAATATGAGAAAACAGAATTTGCTTGTGTCTACTAGGAACATTTGGGACCATCAGAGCAGCATGTTAGTATCAAAACAAACATATACCAGTTTGACATAACAAGAGAGAGATGTATGGCAAGAAGTAGTTGGTGTTATTTCTGGTTTACTGCCTGCTATCATTGTTCCGCCTTCACACATGCTAAATAAAACCAAAATAATAACTAATGGGATTTTTAAATAACTGTTATTTTAAAATTAAGATGCTAAAATTCTTAATGGCACAATCAAATAACCCAATTTCACTTGAAAGGATTTAAGCAAATGACACTATCCAAGGACAAAAGCACTTCAGAGTCTGAATTTTGGTCCAACAATTTATGACCAGATACTGTTACAGAACTCAGTACTGACCTATATGTGAATTTGCTATACAAAAATTCAAATTCTTCTGTATTTCATTACTTTGCTCGTTGTTTTAAGTAAACAGTAATGGATTCATATTTGTTACAGTACCAATCAATGGAAACAAAATTTACCAGATAATTTAATTTAAAATAGCTACTTTAGACTTCAAGCTATTTAAAAAAGCAAAATTGAGCTCACCATCTGATTGTATGCATCTTTGGTATTTTTATTCCAGAAGCTTAAAAAGAAATCCTTCATTCATTCTAATTTTCCCACATAATTCAGCCTTCTGTTTATTTCTAGAATCTCAAAGCAGACTTTATAATCTAATCTCATCCTGTTTACCTCGTTACAACTTTTCTCTGTCCAATCCATTCTACATAAACTATTACCTCTAATTTTACCAACAAATAAGGACTTTACAATTACTGTACTCCTTGATTTGGTTGCTGCTTTTATCAGGACAGACCATTTTCTTCATCTTTGTTTTTGCACTAGATCTATTGGTTCACTTTGCTCAAGCCTTTTTTTTCACAGAGGTAATTCTTCTCTGTTGGCATTCATGGTATTTCTGTCAATGAGCAGTCAGTAGGACTACTTATCTGCTTAAGTGCTTGCTGTGCTGACCTGGATGGCACAGTGCAGTACTTCATGAAAATCAGGTTCTAAATAGGAAAATCACAACAGTACATGTCTCACACTAGAAAACTAGTCAAATGTCCTAAGGTTTTTTAGGAACAAAATTCACAGTCAAAAGTACAAATCTCAAAAAATATTTTTGATTCCAAAAGATAACGCAAAGCAAGATTATAAAATGTTAAACACTGCTGATAGTGTAAAGCAAAGCAAGCAATTTTTCAAGTAAACATTTTCATGACAAATTTTACTTTATATCTTCTGGATTAAAAGCATCACTACTATTCCAGACAACCGACTTCTTCTATCTAGTGAACCATGCATTATTTCCATACTAAAAACATCCCTCGGTCAAAATTTTAATTTATCAACATGCTTTAATTTACTAACTCTAGAGCTGCTTTACAAACAAAAACTGTAACAGCTGATTTTTACTCCATGTTTTACTGTTGATAAAACTACCAAAACACAGGAATTGTTTATCTGTAAGGGCTAGAAAAAATAATGGTAACTACCTTTTCGGTTTTCCTTTGTCAGTGTCTTGTCTCTCTCTTTAAATAATAAGCCCTTTTCAACATTTAATTTTGATTAGGAGTTTGGGAATCAGAAAGGTAAAATTGTATTTCTAGTTAAGACTACAGTTCAACCATGACATTTTGCCAAGATTTATTTACTATATTAAAATAATTCAAAATGTGTTTGAATAAATCAAACTTAAACTGTGCCTGATCTGAAACTGAAAGAAGAGCTACATCACCACATCTTCTTATAGTCTATAATTAGCAGGGGAGAAGAATGAATTTTAAGTGCTCAGCCAGTTCAAGAGCTACATGGTTGAAAAGAAATGAATTGCTGAAGACCTAGGAGAGTTTGTTTCAATGTTGATTCCACACCAAGAATTCACTGGGTGGATAAAACTTCAGAATCTCTTGTGATTAAAATGTTTAGGTTATGTCTTAACTTACAAACATGCATTTTAAAGCATCTCGTCCTAAAAGATTTAATTGATTTGTCCCCTGTCCAAACAGCAGTCCCCACTTTCTTGCATATATTGGCATAGCTTGGGGGTGCTAAAACTGTATCTTTCATGCTCCTCTCCTCAATCAACACATAACCTATTATAAACATCTCAAAGTCCAGCCTGGCAGTTATCCCAAATGCTCGAATCAAAGAGATTTTGTTCAAGTTTATCCGTTCACTGTCAGGTTTATTTTTGTTATTTTTTTGGTCATTTTTTGTCTTTGGTAGCTGTAGAGACCCCAGAATCAAATGGCCCGCAAATCTAAACTTTATAGCCAACTATTTATGAATTTCCATATTATATTAAAACCTGTATGCAAAACTTTGGCTACACTGAAATAGACCACATATACCATTTCATTTATAACAGGACAGATCCTCCAGATATTTCCCATTCAAGTGGGGTACAAAGCAGTTAAATAAAATGAACTTATGCAGAGTTGCAAAAAATGTGGAAATTTGGTGGGCTTATTCATCCCTCCATTTCAAAAAAAGCCAAGATACACAAAAGCTCCAGGGGTCTAAGCAGACTAACTGTTGGCCTTAAAACAAGACAGGAACAGAGTTCAGAAGACCTCATTTTGGAGGCATGATCTTCAATGCCTTTTATTTCTTAAAATATACTGTGTTTTAAGCAAAAAGCAGATTTCATGCACACAGTGTTTACAAACAGAGATTCATATGTGAAAATCTAGGCTACAATAGGCAACATCTGGGCCAAGCCAGGGAGCAGAACATATAAGAGTCAACAATGTTAAGTTTTTCAGGAAAAAAGTTCCTCAAAATAAACTCTCGTAGTAACTTTTACTTGACTTTACAAGGCAGATCACGGTAATGATGTATCACAGGAGAACTTTAATGAGAATTCTTTCTTCAAAATCTACAAGTTGTGGTTCCTGACTCCTGAATAAAGTTTATGAAACTGAGTAGATAAATCTCTGCAGAATCTTTTGCAGGAAACACAGATTATTAAAACACAAAGAAAGTTGGGAAACTTTCCGAAAAGTGAAATCTCATTTTCTGACTGGCAACTACATATATTATGTCAAGTAATTATTACAAATAACAACCAACAGCACTGCTTGCTTTGGAGACAGTAGGACAAGGTCTTTATCCCTGAATTCATAAACTCAGGCCCTGAGGTCTTGCACAGATATAGGCAAATACTTCATTTTATCTCCTAGAATTTTTTGACTGCCTACAAATACACTATACAAATCCAAATTCACTACCCAGTCTTCCCTATATGACCACCCAGGAAGTTTTTCAGGCACAGTCTAATGCCATTGAGTTACCACTTTTTGCATCCAAAATTCGGGGTGTCCTATGAACGTTTAATGGCAACTCAGTGTTTTCTAGCACTCACTGACTGATTTGAAAATTCTCGTCTGTCCTCATGGTCACGTTGTGCAGATATTATTAGGTAGACAAGGGTATGAGGTGCCTCATGGACTCTAATATGGATATGGTAGTAGAACCAAAATATCAAATGATACCAGAATTATTAGGTAGCACCACTGTCGTGCTACATGAAAGTTTATTGCCCTATTATGCATGCCTGCTATGTACCTGTTTTTTGACCCTCTTTTTAAAAGTTAGACAGAAACATTATATGTTCTTTCTTCCAAAAAGCTGCTATTCTTTAATAATTCCTAGTGAAGAATGAGCAGAGAAAGCACTTAAGCTGGCCTCAGATATTCCGTATGTTAGGCAGCTAGTGAAGCAGTAAAAGATCCCAGATCCTGCATCAATTTCTGATGCAACTCCCATCCTGAAGGGAATCCTCTGGCCACCATTCCCATTGTCTTCATTCCATCATGAGGTCAAAATGTCAGTGAGGTGTGGGCTAATGAGAAATTCATAGTCTCCTGACACACAAGCCTTTGTCCAAAAGCTTTGTTAATGTCACAATATTATTTTTTTTAAATTATTTAATAGGGAAGATTCAAATGGTTTTACCTATCACTATCCTCCAGTCATTAATATGTGACGCCACATTTGATTTCTAGGCATCCTGAGCTCAAATAAAATTTAGGCAGTTCATGAGGACAGTAAGGTTATAAGATGCCAGGTATCTTAGGGAGATCTGCTCACGGAAGTGGCAAACTCAAATGCAAGTATGTAGACAAGGTCGCAAACTAAAATGCTTTTCACAGAAGGCTCTCTCAGAACATTCCCAGTGCATAAAGTTAAGCACATACTTAAGCCTTTTCAGGATCACAGCTGCATGATAACATAAACCAGAAAGCAGTATCAAAAAATAAGAGAATTAGAAAGTTGAAACTACAGCAATTGTACTTGCTTTTCTATTTAATACCTGCCTCATAGTGGTTGTTAATAATCATGAGTAATTAATGAGCAGTAATTGCATTTTTCTCCAAATTACTGCTAATTAATTGAATTTACAGTGGACATTAATACCTGAACATTGGGTAATCTTCCACTGACTGCAGCAATGTAGTAGTATCTTTTAAGATACATCTTCACCTCATTTTGGATCAGTGAACCGTGTTTTAATAACATCCACTGTAAAGAGTTCTTGACTAATACATTTCTGAATAATGCCTTTAAAACAAAGCATATATAAATATTAATATCTACTTAAGTACAACCTATAACCACTACGAAGAAAAATTTTTAAAGACCAAATATGTAAATGTCACATGAAAGATAAAGAGCCACCAACTATTTTTAGTTTCTTTGGTAACTCTAGAGAAGAAAGACTTTGAAGTAAGCGATAAAAAAGAAAAATAATTTGCAGGTTGAGGAAAAACTTAGTACCTACCAGCATAAATCCAATCCACAAATGTCAAAAATCACCTGCCTTTAGTCTAGAACTCTTTTCACTACTCTGAAAATCCCCTTCACTTCTTCCTCCCACATTCACAATATGACAAAATACTATTTGTTGCATAGACAGTATTTACCTGATGACCAATTTACAGATCAAAGAATTAGAAAAACCACTTTGTATCGAAATGACAAGAACATTATTTTTAGAAAATCTCTTGCTGTTTATCATCACACAAATCTTCTGTAATTAAAGCTTTTAGACAGAGAGGCTCCTGTTCATTTATTTTAGGAGCCACTAGAAAAATTCAGTTCTTCCTCCACCCTTTGCGAACATCATCAATGACTGCTAAAAGTACTAAACCAGGTGCTTCCTTCTGCCCTCTTACTCCTTCAAAGTGCTAAACACGTAATGTAAAGCTTGAGCTCTACGTTAGTAGTACACCAGTGAAAAATGTTTGAATTTATTATATGCAGTTTGGGGTATTTGCTTTTCCTCTGCCCTATACAAGTCTGCATTAGTCTCATTCATCATCAAAGGGCCAATGACCCCTATCAATTTTTCACTTATTGTGATAGCATCATCACCATAGGCCACATGTATACTTTCTAGATTACAGACATTTTCAATGGTTTTCTCCACCATCAAAGAAATAAACTGTGCAATGGGTCAGCAGACCATAAAATCCCAATCTGGACTATATGCAGTGCTCTTGATGACAGAAAAACAGAAGCTGGAAATTATATGGTGCAATATCACAGCACTTAGAGTAGCTACTGGAAACTATCCAATCAATATCTTGACAGTTGGCATGCTCAAGGCTGCTCAGGGAACACAATGTGCTGACTAGAGAGCATTAAATGGTATTCCTGCATTGATCATCAAATGCATGACAGTCGCCTCTCAAGTCTTGCTTGTTAGAGTTTACACTGTTCACTGACACCTCAAATTGGAGAGAGGCAATGCATAGGTACGGACTGCAAATCAGAGAGAATAGTAACATGCTGCCTGGCTGTGGCAGACAAAACTTTAGGCCTCAGTTTAAATCACTGCCACTCTGTAATGCAAAAGTAGCGAGACATATGCCCCGCTCTGGGATCCCCCATTACTGCTATAAACAAATAAAATACATAAACCTTCAAAACTTAAAAATGAAATAAAAACAAAGCTTTGCAGAAAACTCAAAATATGGAAAACCGACAGAAATACACTCTTAAAACCTTTGGGCTCAATCAGATTCACAGCTATAGCTACCCTATGTGTTTTTAACAGAAGTAAACAGAAAATCACCTGCCCCTCTGTCACCTACTTACTGTAGCTACCTTCTTCAAAAGTAAGATGTCAACCTAACAATCCAGAAAGGAAGTACGACATTCCCAGAGTATATTTATGCTAGAAGAAGAGTAGAGGGAGTTGTACATTAACAGAAACACTCAAGTACTTTTTAATCTAGCAAGGTCAATGCACAACAACAGCAAAGACACTGGTAGAAGCATGAACGCAGACCAGTTGTGCGAGTCATCCCCAGAGTCCCCAAGGGATTTGGGCCACCCCATTTAGCTCAACTCTTCAACACCTGCTGCAACACACATGCAGCTCTGCCAGGGAAAGGAGGCTTTTAACCTTTCTTTCACTGCCTGTCTGCAGTGCTGCCATTGCGTACATCCTCACAAAGCACCACAAGTTCTCTCCTAAACATCATAAATGTCATGGCATGACAAGGATTTTAAGCAGCATCAGCAGCACATTCTCTCAGGGGTTAGATGAGTACTTGGCTTGCTCAGGTAGGACAGCTATTAGTTAAGCAGGATCCCTCCAAAAACGTAGCTATTACAAGGGAATGGCATACCTTGTGATCACTCCCTCTGCTCTCTATTTTTGTTGTAGCCACCACAGAAACATCTTTGTGCACATATATGCTTAATCATTTAGTACTTAAGAGAGATTGCCAAGGTTAATGGCGTTTCCAATAGGCTGCAGTGTTCAGTGAACTATAAGACCAAAACCATCTAAGTACACATAATTACAAAAAGTTACTTATAAGTAATGTGTTTACTTAAACAGGTATACTGTCTTCTGGACAGCTTTCTTTGTTCTGTAACTAGAACAGACAGAGAGGTAGATGAAACTTTCTACAAGCAGCTGGGAGAAGTCTTGCAATCACTTGCCCTTGTTCTTGTGGGGGACTTCAACTTCCCAGATATCTGCTGGAAATACAACACAGCAGAGAGGGAACAGTCCCAGAGGTTCCTAGAGTGTGTCAAGGACAACTTCCTTACTCAGCTGGTGAGTGAACCTACCAGGGAAGGTGCCCTGCTGGACCTGTGCTTTGACCTGGCGGCAAAGACGACCGGTCTGGCTGAACAGAGAGCTTTGGCTGCAGCTCAGGGAAAAAGGAAGAGTCTATGGCCTCTGGAAGAAAGGGCAGACCACACACGATGACTACAGAGATGCCATGAGGCTATGCAGGGAGAAAATTAGAAAGTCCAAAGCCCAGCTAGAAATTAATCTGGCTTCCGCTGTAAAGGACAACAAGAAATCTTTCTATAGATACATTAGCAGCAAAAGAAGGGCCAGGGAGAGCATCCGTCCTCTATTAGATGCAGGGGGAAACATGGTGACTAAGGATGAGGAAAAGGCTGAGGTGCTTAATGCCTTCTTTGCCTGTCTTTAGTAATAGGACCAGTTACCCTCTGAGAATCCAACCCCCTGAGCTAGAAGATAGAGACTGAGAGCAGGATGATCCCCCCCGCAATCCAGGAAGAAACGGTCGGTGACCTGCTGCAACACATAGACATACACAAGTCTATGGGACTGGATGGAATCCACCCAACAGTTCTGAGAGAGCTGGCAGAGGTGCTCATCAAGCCACTTTCCATCATTTTCCAACAGCCCTGGCTGACTGGGGAGGTCCCAGCAGACTGGAAACTAGCCAATGTGACACCCATCTACAAGAAGGGCCAGAAGGAGGATCTGGGGAACTACAGGCCTGTCAGTTTGACTTTGGTGCCTGGGAAGCTGATAGAGCAGATCATCCTGATTACCATCATGCAGTATGCACAGGACAACCGGATCATCTGGCCCAGTCAAGATGAGTTTATGAAAGCCAGGTCCTGCTTGACTTACCTGATCTCCTTCTACAACATGGTCACCCACTTAGTGGATGAGGGAAAAGCTGTGGATGTTGTCTATCTGGACTTTAGTAAAGCCTTTGAACACCGTTTCCCACAGCATTCTCCTGGAGAAACTGGCTGCTCATGGCTTGGATGGGCATACACTTTGCTGGGTAAAAAACTGGCTGGAAGGCCAGGCACAGAGAGCAGTGCTGAATGGAGTTAATTCCAGTTGGTGGCCAGTCATGAGTGTTGTCCCCCAGGGCTCAGTACTGGGGCCAGTCCTGTTTAATATCTTTATCAATGATCTGGATGAGGGGATCAAGCGCACCCTTAGTAAGTTTGCAGATGACACCATGTTGGGTGGAAGTGTTGATCTGCCTGAAGGTAGGGAGGCCCTGCAGAGGGACTTAGACTAGATCGATGGGCCCAGGCAAACTGTATGAGTTTCAGTAACGCCAAATGCCGGGTCTTACACTTTGGCCACAACAACCTCTGCCAACACTGCAAGCTTGGGGAGGAGTGGCTGGAAAGCTGCTCAGCAGAAAGGAACCTGGGGGTGTTGATAGCCGGCTGAACACGAGCCAGCAGTGTGCCCAGGTGGCCAAGAAGGCCAATGGCATCCTGGCCTGTATCAGCAATAGCATGCCCAGTAGAAGGACCATGGAGGTGATTTTAGCCCTGTACTCAGCACTGGTGAGGCTACATCTTCAGTACTGTGTTCAGTTTTGGGCCCCTCACCACAGGGACATTGAGGTGCTGGAGCATGTGCAAAGGACAACGAAACTGGTGAGGGATCTGGAGCGCATGTTTTATGAGAAGCAACTGAGGGAACTGGGGTTGTTTAGCCTGGAGAAAAGGAGGCTCAGGGGAGACCTTATACTCTCTACAACTATCTGAAAGGAAGTTGCAGAGTGGTGGGAGTCGACCTGTTCTGTCAAGTAACAGGTGATAGAACAAGAGGAAATGGCTTCAAGTTGCACCAAGGGAAGTTTAGATTGGATATTAGGAAGAATTTCTTCACTGAAAGGGTCATCAAGCATTGGAATGCATTACCCAGGGCAGTGGTGGAGTCCCCATCCCTGGAAGTATTTAAGGGTCTTGTAGATATAGTGCTTAGGGACATGGTTTAGTGTTGGCCTTGTCAGTGTTAGGTTAATGATTGAACTAGATCTTACAGGTCTTTTCCAATCTAGGAGATTCTGTAAAACTGTAGTTACGTTGTATATTTACCTGTATTATTGTTGTATGGGCATTACAAATGGGATGTGATCCTGGCTATATTACCAGTTCATGAATTTTGAACAAATTATTCTACCTCTCTGCAATTCTTTTCCCTAACCATAAACCAGGAATAATAAATTATTTTGAGGACTTTGGATACAAAGCATTCCATACAAGTGAACTGTTATTCATCATCATCACTATCATCTGGTCGACTGTGAAAATTTCAAAAGCAATCAAAACATTTAGAAGATGTATTTTATGAAGTTTATCATAAAAGCCTCGAGTGAAAAATTTTTCTAATAAAAATGTAGAATATGCACAAAACTTCAGTTGTACTCAGAATATAATTTTAATTGATCCATTCTGGTGCTCTTTTTTAAAGGACAACTTTTAATATGATATTCAGAACCAGAGATTTTCATTTTAGTTTTAATTTTGAAATCCCTATTAAAATTTTGAGCATTTGACTTTTACTATTGATATGCCTCTTAAAATACACTTCTCTCTTTTAATGAATGTATGTATGTCAAACAGACAAAATCAGAAACATGACAAAGAACGATGGTGTGCCAAATAAAACATGTGTTGGGGTCCTGAATAGAATTGTAGCATTATGAGCTAATGAAGAACAAATATGAATTGAAAAATTCTTTGACAGTGACCAATGTTCCAACTGTTGTACAGAAAAGCGGTATTAACCACCCAGAGGCAATGAAGAGCCTGTCCCTACAACTTTGAGTACTTCCTTCATGAATCTAAACAAATTTAGACCAATACAGAGAAAGCTCCAACCTGAAACTTCAAACCAGGCTACTGACAACGATATGCTTATTTTGGCTAGTTGTAAACCTTGTACCCCTTTGCTGTATATGACAATAAACCAAAATCTACTGCAAGACTTAAAAACATTATTTTAATTTCAGAACAACACAAAGGTATCACAGAAACAAGATATATCTATTCAAATCTTTATATATATAAAAATTACAAGAGCAAAATATACCATTCAGCATTCAGTCTTGTAAATTAGAGAATGCTATAGACTTGCAGCCTGATTTACCAGAATAGTATTCCAGCTAAATGCTTGTGTAACTCGGGTGATTTCTAGCTAGGTCCTACTCAGAAAGAACGGACAAGACATTCTGACAAGCTATGATTTGTCACCTCCCT
The DNA here is from genome assembly GCA_017639485.1 of Pluvialis apricaria. Classification (NCBI taxonomy): domain Eukaryota; kingdom Metazoa; phylum Chordata; class Aves; order Charadriiformes; family Charadriidae; genus Pluvialis; species Pluvialis apricaria. The sequence goes on from CM030016.1 coordinate 16,204,374, forward strand.
TGATCATCCATATATTCACTGCAGTCTGTTCATTATAAGTAGGATTCCCAAATAACAAAAAATAAAAAGCTGAACTATTGACTTTATTATTACAACTCTGCATCTGCACTGGTTTAGAAAGATGTGTCTCAATTTTCCTTGGTATTTCTCTTCAGTAAACATTTTCTGTCAACTATCTCATCTTTTCCCCTCCTTTTCATTTAAATAATAGAATTTTCCTGTAACAAACATGTTTTCTTTCCTTTAAAAATGTTTGTCATGAGAAGATGAATTATATTTTTAAATCACAAATTTCCTACAGCTAGTCTAACTTGTTTGTGCACGTTCAAAATCTAAAAGGAAGGTGGGGAAACATTATCACAATGAACATCAGATTCTTCTAAGCAGAATCCTCAACATATTACTAGAAGGGTTGGGGGATTCTTAACCAACTTTTTACCAGCAAACATAGCAACAAAGTGAGTAGAAAGATTATGAAAACAGACATATTCTGCTGCATTCTATTATTTTTTTAAGATAGCCATTCCCTTCAATATCTTCAAAGGCAAGTTGGCTTGTGACTCATCCTTAAATCTACCCCAACCGCCCCCGAACTCCTGTGTGTCAAAATTTAACTTCTACCTTCATGAACTTCTAGTATAAGAAGCTATTGAAAATAAATATTTCCTTTGGTGTTCTGTTGAGTTTCTGGTACCTTACTGTTTATTTAGCTTATACCTACCCCAGTCTCCAGTGAGGCAGGAACAAACAGATTGATAAATTCTCATTTTCAGTAGACAGCAGATCAAAGTTATAGTAATACATTACGGATGTAACTGTTTCTGTAGAAATTAAGCAATGAAACATGACAACGTCAAAGCAAATGTAATACTGTAGGTTACAGAATTCTCATTCATTGCTGTAGTAGAGCATTGCATAGAAAACTATGCTATTAAATCTACAGTGTTACATAAATGGTTGCTTACTTTGTCAATAAAGAAATAGGATTTGCCAACATAGTAAAATGTTTTTCCCCTATTCACTTAAGCTCAATTTTGTTCCTACCAAGCAAAATTGCAGTTAAGAATATGAAAATATGTGAGCCTATAAGTTTGCTGCTACAACTTGAGAGCATTTAAGAAAACACCACCCCCACTCCCCTTCTTGTCTTCCCAACAGTAGTTCTGGTATCTTTTAAAATATGTTCATTGAACAAACTGAGACTATCTCTATGTTCAAAATTAATTGGCCCAAACATCTTTGTTCTTAGGAATGCATGAAAAATGAGTGGTCTGTGCTATTTCTGTTCTTGAAATCAAGAGTAAACACGTGCATGCACATGCGCACACACAAACTATTTTAGGAGATACTCAAGACAATAGGTCAAAGGCATCATTTGTGCTGCGAAGCTAGCCATTTTCATTATACCAGGTGAGGTGACTGTCACTCATCACTGAAGGCTGGTAATGACAAATGCGCGCTATGATCCTCTACAAAAATTATTTTGCTAATGAACTGAAAATTTTTATTAAATTATGCACGTAGTCACAAAAAAAAAATCAGAAAAAATCCCCCTTCAACAAAAATATAACTAATTGTTTCAAGTCAGCAAATCTGGGAATTTTTCGAATGTTTTCTATTTTCCTTGGCTCTTCAAATCTCAATGTAAATTAGTAACATATGATAAGGCACACAGTCAGGTCTTCAGATGTTGTGACACACAAACAATGGTGCTTAGGTATGGTTGTGTGAAGGTAGAATTAATCCTCGCTGTGGCTAAAATAAGTCCCTAGACTCAAATCAGAGTGCCAGAAAGGAATAATGTAGGCTGTGTATGTTCATCTATATATACACAGAACTAAAAACTTTGCCATTGATGGCTGCAACATGGGATTGTACTGCCTGTATCTTTCCCACATCAACTAAGGCCAATTTGCTCTGCTATTGCCAAAAAGAGGAAGAGAGCTGTAAGAAAATGCCTTTCAATGTGATGACACACTGACAATCCAGCTAACTGTAAGACAAAGGTAAATATGCAAAGTAGAGTCTCCCAGGAGAACTACAAATTTGTGCTCCTCCATAGAATAAGTCCTTTACACGTTATCAATCCTTTACCTGCTCAGAGTTCTTTAAAAATAGCAACTAATTATTAACAAATACTAACAATTGCTAACTAGCAATTTCTAACAAATTCCTACAAATAGTAACTTAGCAATGGCCAGCTAATGCTATTTTCTTTAAATAATTTTCTGGTTTACAGATGGAAAAAATAGAAAAGCAAGCCATTGGTATCTATCAGGACTAAATGAAGTCTGGCCATAGTAAAATGGAGAATAGACAGACAGGAGCTATTTTAAGCTGCTGGCACTGATAATATTACTGTTACAAAATTTCATGCTTGTTAAGAAGTGTATGAAAAGGAGCTGTACTCTGTCACACCCCTCTCACCAAACTCTCAAAACTTTACACGGCCTCCTATTTTTTCTGCTCATCCTTTATTTCACTTGGAAAGTGACAAAAAGTTATTTTCAAGCACCACTTTTGCACTCCTGGACTCAGTGCAGTGGCAGCCCACAGAGCCCAACCCAGGGGGATACAGTGCACTCAGTTTCAGCGAAAGACACGCATGTCTAAGTAAAAATAAAAGCCTCTTTCTTAATGCATCTTCCTCTAGGTTTCTTGCTTTTCTCTTGTTAATACTGCACAGATGTGACAGCTTGAGTGGAATTCCTTCCAGGATCTCTCATTGTCAACAAAGTGATGACTATGCGTTCCATCCTTCTTCCCTTATAGTCATGATGACTCTCTTATTCCCTTTTTTGGATTCTGTTCTCCTCTTTTCCCATTTCAACGCTTCTCTTTCAACTTTTGTATAGCCACTGCAGTCAATTTCTAGCATAGGTAGTTGCATGCATATATTTACTACTAATTTTAATATCTACTCCCTACACAGTAGATTGAGATAAATCCCAAGCGAGACCACAAGTCAAAGAAACTTCGAATATTCAAACATATATATTAAAACAGCATGTGATGAGGTACAGGATTTTTCTCTACAGTATAATGCTTTCGCAAAAGGAACACAAATACACTGCTGTCAATTAATACATTATGTTCTGAAAAATTCTAAAGTATGCAGAGATCCTAAAGTTGCAGAAACTCAAGACATTTGCACGTAAAAATACGTCAGTGTCTTAATCCTATAGTATGAAAAGAAAGATTTTTTTTTCACTTGACTTACAAGAGAAAGATGCGAGAGTGTTGATTTCCCACTCTGAATTAAGAACCGCTTTTTAAAGGTACCTAAAGGTACACATAGGTGCATTGTTACTCTCAGAAACAACATCCACTGTGTTAAAGTCCTGAAAATGCCACTAAATACACATTTAATTAGTCACTGTACAGAAGTAATGTGACTAATTAGTCACTGTACAGAACTGTGAACATGTTAAGCATTCATAATTCCCAAAGACTGTATTCGGTGCACCAGCATAACTGCTCTGCGTAGTACTGCTGGGAAAGACTGTCCACCGGCTAATTAGCCCAGGCAGGTTAGCCTACAGTTCTGACAGGTCAGTGAGGAATACTTTTGTCACTATCACTCTTCCCTGATGCACCAGAGGGAAGTGAGCTTAATTAGAAAAAAAGAATAGGGGTAAGTCAACACTGTGTCACAGCCTTACTCAGTGTAATTTTGGCTCCTGATACCTAAATGGACACTGAGATGCCTGAACCATGTTAAATATCTGATCGAAACTTAAAGCAGTAAGATGCAGCTGTTGACATCTCCATTATATTACAGTGATGTCACAAAGCATTCTTCTATAGCTTGGAGTGAAGCTTCATGTACTCAACAAAAAATACACAAAAATTCTATTATTCACTTTCCTTCAAAACCCTTCCTTGCACACTGGGAACACACTTCATAGTTAAGCCTGTGCTCTATATTCAAAAGCAAAGTACTTGCCAAGTACAATAGAAATCAGTTCAAAATGTAAGATAAGACTGAGAACCAGCAACCTGTCATCCAATTTCCTAGACTTCCAGACATGTACTACATGGCAGTGCTCTTACAGAAATATGCTCGACAGCCACATTTAAGATTCTCACACTGCACAGTGGCACTTCAGCATGCTGACATCTATGAGTCTGTTACCACTTCTGTATGCATCCTCAGTTCCAAAAATTGAGGAAAATGGAAAGAGTTTGAGGACTTCCCTATTTAGGCAATTCTTCATAAGCCTTACAGATAGAAGATAAAAGATAATGTTCTGAAGTGGAGATCTAATATAACTATGATTCTGTATTCATGTGTATTATTTCACAGCCAGCATACTATATTTGAAACCCCTGGCACTGGTTCCTACTCTGTTTTGTTTTATGACCGCAGCTAGTTCCAGTGTTGAATTAATATCTGTATCTCACAGAGGATATAATCCCAAAGAAATTGGAGCCAGATCACTGACTGATAAGAAAAACTGACTAAAGTGCAGGACTTTGTGCATAAAACTTTCCCCAAACTTGTATGATATGAGAGGGTATCACTTAAAGAGAGAAGTACCAACAGAGTGCTTTAAAGAGGCTTGCTCTCTACAGAGTACAGTGTCTTTACAAATGCTCACCTGAGTTAACAAGAAAAGGAGATGTCAAATCTCCCCCTTCATTTACTATGAAGTAATCCAACAATGTTTCCAACTTATTCTAGTGTGGGAGAAGAAATGACAGAACTTGTACATATTATGACAGACTTTTTTACAATCTTGAGAGGACCTGCTTTGGCTCCATCCCTGAGTATTTGCACTTTTGTCCCAAGGGAAACATTACCCATTTAAAGGTCACAAAAAAGAAAGGCTAATGAAGTTTATACACTAGCATGATCTCTTTATGCACATAGTACCTTATTTATTGCTCAATTTAATTTTTCACTTTAGCATGCATCACCCATGATGGTGGGTCCATAAATGTGTCGTGGTTCCAGCTGGGACAGAGTTAATTTTCTTCCTAGTAGCTGCTGTGTTTTGGATTTAGTATGAGAATAACATTGATAACACACATTGTTTTAGTTGCTAAGTAATGCTTATATTAAGTCAAGGACTTTTTCAGCTTCCCATAGAAGCTGAGAGGGAGCATAGAGAGGACAAACTAGCCACACCATAGACGCCATGCTTAGTATATAAAAGGCGGCTGGCCTGGGGATGGGAATCCACAATCACTGCTCAGGACAAGCTGGGCAATCGATCACCAGGTGCTGAGTAATTGTATTGCATCACTCTTTTAATATTTTTTTATCATTATTATTATCGTATCTTCCATTAATGTTCTATTAAGCTGTCTTTATTTCAGTCCATGCAGTTTCTTTTTTTTCTGGTTCTCCTCCCCTATTCCACTGGAGGGCGAGGGGAGTGAGTGAATGGCTGCATGGTCCTGGTTGCCGATCAGGGTTAAATGACAACAAAATGAAAAGCAAACTAAACTCATCTTAAAAAAAAGTCTGGAACAAAAACGTTGTTGGGTCTGAAAAAACATGCAAGAAAACAGATGTACAAAAGCACACATGCACATATAGGTAACACAAGAGTATTTGTACTTCTGTTAATTAAAGTTAAACCAACGCTTTAATTAAATAATGGTGAGATGCGGACATAGTCATCTCCTTCAATCCACTTTAAAAAAAAAAGCTTTGTGAGGGTTAGCCAATAGAAAAATCAAAGAAAATATGAACATTAATATCTTAATGTGCATGCAAAGTAATTTATTAATAGATTAAAACTTTAAAAAGCTGTTCTAACAAGATGTAGCGTAAGCCCTCTGATACGCAAGCAGTGCAACTGGTATAGTGTATTAACTTCTTCTATTAATGTTATTTGAATGTATGCTTTGAACTAGAGATTACGAGCACTGATTCTGCAGAAAGCTTTCTTTCAGGAATATGTTTTTAGCTTCCTATTTTTGTATAATGATAATAACCAAGGAAGCTTTTCTAGCTGAATAGTACAGTACAAGACACCTCTTCCTTTTTATTCCAGGTGTTTTTGTAGAATTGCTCTACCGATTAGATAACACCCAAGAAACCTTTCACCTACCTGAGATCGTATCCAAATGACAGCTCAGAGAATATGTGGCTATTCAGAAACTGGAAATAAAGGACTTGGATGATTTCAGAAATTTGGTAAATTAGGGCTGTAGAATCAAAAACTAAAACAGCAGGCCAGGCAGAGCATCAAATCTGCTAAAACTAGCAAGTGTAGCAACACCTAAAACACCTACAAATAGGGGGTGGACCTGATTATGTAAACTTATCTTTATCACAGGTAAAGGTGACTTTCATACCCCTTACCTTTGTCATACCCCGCTGTGTAAAAACAGTTTTCAATACTAAGAAGCACTCTGAACTAGATGTTGTAGTGTAACTTTCCTGATCTGGAAGTTGGCTTCCATCTGCTGCCCACATTCGCTAGCATCTTCACATTGTTTTGGCTGCCAGTCACAGCCCACCCTTTTTTTTTTTTTTTTTTTTTTAAGAACTAAATCAAAGCACACTGCAATTCAGTTGAATTCTGTCCCCATCCTCACAATTCCATCATCAGTACTTCAAAGAAAGGATAAGGGATAAAGACACATTGTCTTTGCAATAGGGGCACAATCTTTTACTGCAAAAGAGATTCTGCTTTTTTGCCCAATTTTGGAGCCTTTTCTGTCTCCAGTCTGGCAATAAAGAAAGAATAAGACTCCTACCTGTAATATCTATCTTAGTTGTTGATAAATTATATTCCCAAGGGATTTATTTAATCTTCCATGTATTTAAAGGTGTTTTTAGCATTTTTTAAAGATTTATCTTGGGATAAAAGGATTTTAAAAAGTTGTGAAACATCTCTCCAACTTGACAAAACATATAAAAGAAATCCAGAAAAATCATGCAGTAAAAAGAGAAAAAAAATCTAGAACAATCTAAATCACATTTCAGAGAAACGTATAGCAGTAGCATCGTACATTAATGCCTAATGAGTTGGACAGTATTTCCAAAGCCCAAAATTCAATTTATAAATTTAATGGAACATTTATGCATTAAAATGCTGCCAGATCTACACACATCTCAAAGATTCTGAATACTTTCATCTGCAAGGCATGTATTAGGAAACAACGAAATAAACTTTGCATTTGTTTTAACATAGAAGTAGAGGCAAACAAGTTTAGCTTTTTTTGCAAGCAAATACCAGTTACTGAACTGTAAGTATAGCAAACAATGTAGTTATGAGAATTAAACAGGGAAAAGGAGAAATATTTTTAGGTTGCCAATGTTTAAAATCAATCATCATTTGATCTTAGCTTTATTGCAATTACTGCTTTACCTACTACTAATTTTCCTGCCTGCTGGAAAGTACAACTGATTGAAGCTACTGTTTTTCTTTAAGATTTCTTAAGTATACCAATAGGGTAAAGGACATTGCAAATACATATTAAAAAGAGGTCTTGCCAACATGCAGCTCTGAACACAGAAATTTCTCCATGATCTAGAATGATTAACCTAATGCCCTCAAACCGCATTTAGAACTTGTGTTATACTGATCCATGTTTAGCTTTTTTTTAAGTGAATACTGACATCTTGATCTCCTGAAGATGAGTGGAATGGTTTTCTTGCCAGCAGGCACTTTAAATAAGGTATACAAAAATACACTGCTGTTGTCAAAATCTTTGCATACATTTCCAAACATTCTTACAGTGAGAGTTTTGTTAGACATCCACTTTCTAATTTGGAATAAATATCTCTAATAAAGACTCACTTAAACCAATGCATATTTGAAATAACTAAAATATTAGGACTAACATTTCATAACAGAGATTAGTACAGTATAAACCTCTTTCAGAAGGTCATATTGTATAAATTCTACTAATTTAAATGGAAATGTTATCTTTGAACTGAGAAACAATTTGGCTTGTGAAACCGGCATTTACTACTAATGCTCAGCATATGTTTTGAGGCACATTACCATATAGACACAGTCCAGAAAAATCAGGTTTGAGTGCCTCATTGGCCTAATGTCTGAGAGCATCATACTTGCACACTGACAGTTGTTTCTGAACTCAGCTGGGTAGGCCTAGGGATATACCTTGGTCCCTTCCAATCCTGACCATTCTGTGATCTCCTCTAAGTAATAAAGATGACTCATAGTCAGCTGTAGAAAAGCTTGCTTGTCTCCCAGTAGGAATTTTGTAAAGTCACTGTATCTGGGGATGATTTAGTATCTAACTTCCCCGAGAAGATGGCTAGCTTCAACCCAGGCTGAATTCACATCCTAAACCTGAAGGTTCTGCATTCTTAGGCTAGGAAGAGGAGATGGGCCCTGGAACCCAAATATGTTAAATTCATGACCAATCATATGCGTTGTTAATAGGGAAATCAGGAATGAAGAGCAGGTAAGGAAGTTACCTAGAAGACTATCCTTAAACAAAGACCACTCAGAGGGTAGAAACAGTCAGAGCTGTAGAACTGTACTGGGTTAATATATAAGGATCATGCTTTCATGTTAATTTTTAAAATATATTTTTTATTACTCTACAAGCTCTGTACTACTTTTTAGGAGCTTATCAAGCTAAATTAGTTTTTACAGAGTATGAGTAAACAGGAGTTAATCAAGATATATGAAGTGCAAGTGCACAATCTGTGATTAAAACATTTATGAATGGAACACAAACAGGAGACAAATAAAGCTTTAATGCTCTATAGCATTCTATAGTTTCACACTTCTATTCCACTTGATTTAGACCAGGGAAATGTAGCTATTCACATGCAAAGTGCACTAATTGATAGACAACTGCAACCTGAGGAGTATGCCTTAATCACTTCTATCGGTACAGTTTCTTCACTTTCTATAAATGATGAAAATATTTCCTGGAAAGCGTACATCTTGGTCTCCCACTGTCCAGACATACATCATATCACTAAAGTATATCCAGACACACACTTCCTCATGTTCTCTCTCTCTTTTTCTTGCTGTAAACTATTGAAATATTAATTGTATAAAAACAAATCAACTCTAGCAGGGAAGACTTAGCAAACACTATACTTGTGTGGTGTCTAGTCTGTACTGTAGCTGGTTTAAATCAGAGACATTCAGTTTAAAACACCCAGGATAAAAAAAAAAAACAGTCACAAGAATAGTAAACAATCTAAATTAAGTGAGTTTCTCTCCCACACGTCACTTTCATGTATTCCTGCAAACAGTTTCAGCTTTGGTGAAAGCCAGGAAAGATATAAGCCAAAGGAACTGACACAATACTAAATTTACATACTTTCTTTGATCCTTCCTTTCAACTTTATAACTGAAGGAACTAAGAAAAGGTATAACTGAGTTTACATAGAAACTTCATAACCAGCTTATTTCACAGCTGATGAAATAAGCACCACCAATTCTATACATTTCACAAAGGCCAGCATGTTATCACAACTCAAAAACACAAGAATGTAAGAAAAAGCAGATTCATCCAGTGATACTGCACTATGAAAAGTAACATGTATATCAGCAATCAAAGTTGTTGCCATGACACCCAAACTGCAAAAGTATTTTTCCTTCCCTGCATTTCACAGATGCTGGCACCAAGCTAGTGAAAGTTCATAGTGACTTCCATCACAAGACAGACAAAGTAAAATCCACAGATAAATACCTGTCAAGACAGCAGTTGGAAGGTATAATCTTTCAACTTGTTAGCATTCATGTATGGAAAGAAAAAAAAGGATAAAACACAAAAAGCATACAAATAGCCTGGGATTTGTAAATTTGATTCTTGTTTTTAAAGAGCAAGAAGGTTGCCTGAAGCTTTTCACTGCTTGTACATAAATTGGGAAAATTTGTATGCTGCCACTAAAGAACTTCAGTACTTACTTTTCCTTCTGTCCTGCAAAAAAATTACTTTGCTTTGGTATAAATTTGAATAAATTTGAACACAAATATGATTGTTGGAGGTCTTTGAAAAAGCAGATTTTTTTTTTTTTTTTTTTTTGAGGCAAAACAGAAAGAAGAGGGAATTTTGGTGATGAACTGAATCAGAAAGGATTCCCAAACAGAGACACTAGCAAGGGAAATAGGAAAAAACATATGAGATTAGGAATCAGTGTGCAGTTATGCTGGGTAGAAACAAGATTCCAAGAAAAAGCAGCGAGAAGAATTTGGGAATTCAGTGCAGGGGCAGACTAGGACGAGAGGGCAATCAGTGAACTCAGAGCAGGACGGAGATGACAAAGGCAAAGAAAAGTCTGCAACCAAAAGAGGAAAGGAGCAAGATCTCTAACACTATTACTGGTGCAGCACCTTATTGAATCTGAAACACTAACTATGGCACCTCTGTAATTTTCTTGGAACACTAGCTCATCTTTTGTAAAAGAGATTACTTATTCCGCCATCTAGACCATGAGTTTTACCACATGTAGGAAAAGTACAGCACTTGCTGTACATAAAACTTCCACTCATCAGGTTCATTCATATCTACCTTTACCCTCAATTGAATGAAAATATTTTTTCTTTTAAAGTTTAATTTTCTTCTGTAATGAAATTTATCATTTCTCCCCTGAACTGTAACCATCCACCTAACCTCCTTATTCTTAGATGGTACTTTTCATACATGTCATCTACCTACACCTCAATCTCATTGAAATGCACTTCTTCCTTCAACTTAATTATTAATATTCTTCAGCAGGAACATTTCCGGGGTTACATTTTCAGTTCAATAGTTTGATTTTCTCTTTTCTTCATCAAAATAGCCCACTGGAATGGCATTTTTCCAAAAAGAACAATCAGCAAGAGCATAACAGTCCGGTGCTACAGCTAAGACTCTAGAATAAAGCTGCCTCCTCTCTCTCTTGCCCTCTTCCTGTAACACACAAGTGTTTCAAAGCACTCTGGTATTTCATAGCAAAACTGCATTTGTCATGGGATTACATAGACTGCAAATGTGTGTGGAGGGAGTATCAAAGCACAAGTTCTTGTCAATTCTCTTGACCATCTTACTGCAGCCAGACCCTCACAGACCGCTCCTTCTCACCATTTCCACACTTCATCTTACTCAAAACTGCTCCTTTCCCTTGCCTATAGCTATCCTTGCCTTTATGGACAAACTCACTCTTTGTCCCTTTCCCTTCCTTTAGTGGCTCCAGCAGGGAACTCAGTCCAGTAAGCCCAGAATAATTTTTCAATTTGAGCAGCATTTGACCCAAGCTGTTTCTTCTAGACCTACACTCCTATTTTAGGATCAAATATAGTTTTCATTATGTACTTTTCCATGCTCGCAATTTGGAAAAAAAAAAAGGGAGTACCACAGATAATATAAGAAACAAATAATCTTTGTAAGGGTAAAAAATACAATTTATGAGTAAAAATTTGATAGAATCAGCATAGAAATTTCCAGTTGTCAATAATAGTAAAATTATGTAAAATTACAAATGTTAGAAAAATACAACTGAGTCCCTGCTTACCTGTGGTTATTACAGAACACTTGGTACTTCCCACAAGCATATCACTGTGTCCATATCTGGACAGATTTGTACTCAAGCAACTGCATTCTCACTGTACAGCATAACCCTTGTAAAATTTCAACTGGAAAAAAACAGGTTTTAGACTTTCCCCCTAAAAAAACCCTGTTGTGTTGTGGTTTTGACACTGAATGAACACCTGCATTCCTGAGATGGACAAGTGATCCCTAAATATACAGCCTGTAAAGTACACTTTACAGTACAAACTTGTACTGTAGGTGGAGAATTAACACAAAGCTGGTCACATTTAAATTAACATTAACTTACTTGCTTTCTCCTCTGATAGCTTTTCAATTTCCTGCTGAGTTATGCCTACAGAAACGATAGCATTTCAGAATTAGAAAAAAATAGTCAAGGCAGAATCGTGAATGTATGCACCTCCAGACATTTAAAATACGTTTTGTGCAAAAACAACGCAAAGAGCAATGATCCTTCAGGAAATTTGGGTGACATCTACTTGCTGTCACTTGGTGGCGCTGTTAGGAACGTTAGCTAGCCAGGTTTTCTGCATTGTAACAACCTTTCCTTACCATACCATTTTTGCAGCACTAGCATACTGCTAAAAAGGAAGGAAGAGAGCAGCCCCGAACTCCCTCCCCAACAGAAGAAAACCTTTCAATTCTATGTTTTGATGCAGTGTAGAAACCCCAAACTAAGACAGGAGAAAGTGCTTTAAGCTTACAAAAGGAAGACATCAGACACAACAGTGGTATCAAGCAGGAAAAAAATCAGAATGGAAGAAATATGCTTTAAAATAGAGATGCTGTTGTACTGTTGAATGTAGAGCTGAGGAAGTCCAGAATGCAGAAGGTGCTCTGTGAAGGGCCCTGGAAAAATCTTCAAGGATACTGGGCGTGTACCAAATTCTGCTGCAAGGACTTTATTAACAAAGTGAATAGTGTAACAACAAAGTCAGACTTAACAACCGATGATTTTAGAACAGGTGGAAAGACTACCTGCTCACATACTGCCAAAGGCTAGACAGCAGGCTCAATGGACCCGCTGGCCAATCTGAGATGACATATCCTGTATTTCTGCTGTATGTTCCTAAAGCAGAGTGAACCTGTTTTATCTATTTGCTCACAAGTAGTATACAGCATCTTTTGCCAATTTTTGCTCTTTCAAGGCAGTAAATTTCCAGAAATTATTTTTTAAAAAGTTAATGTGACAGACTTTAATGATACCACTTCAATGGCTGATTGAGCTGATTCAATCAATTTCTGTGCAATAACTAACAAACAGCTCTCCAAATAATCTGCAGAAATCAGTTAAGGTAGCTTTTGATGCAAGAGCACACAGACTTGGTAGAAGGGCGGGGAGAACCTTGGCAGCACAGCTAATAAATGTAATTATAATGATAAAAGCTCACAAATGGCTTCATTCTACACTGTCACTCACAGCACAACCTGCTATCGTTCACTCCGGCTGCACACAACGACCTTTGTCATGCTTGAGAAAACAGCTTCCCACTGTGATTTGACTCTTACTGAGTGGCCAGATGGGGCAGTTTTGCTTCATTATTTGTGTCTGTGAAGTGGAAATGCCAACAGAAAGATTCATTACTGTCAAGATCATCTCTGCAAAGCTCTTCTGATTTATTAGGGCATAAACTGCTGTACTGGTTGTAATGAGACATAAACGTTCTGTAAGGCCTATGAACTCAAGAAGGAAATACACACTGCCATCAAGAGGCTGCGGGCCTAATTTATTAACAGCTTGTGCCAGTACTATCACAGAAAATCATATGAGCAGACTGCAGCAGTTGTAGGAAAAAATGTAACAGATTAGCCAATGACATGTTTACATAAAATAATTTCTTCCCATTTTCTGAAATGTGTACAGTGCAGACAGGTGAAATGCAATGGAATTGCTAAATACATTAAAATATTAGCTACAAGATCACACAGACCGTTCCAATCCAAGATCCACTCCCAACTGTGACTGAAACTATCCTTTACAGCCCAGCCCTTAGGATTCTACATTTCCATCAGTCACTGGTTCCTCAGATAGTTAAAAAACAAACCAACCAAAAATAAAAAAAAACAAAACCCCAAACAACAACAAAAAGCCCTCAAAACAACAGAAACAAACAGATAAACAAAACCACTCAAAGTTTGCCCAGCACAATTTCAAACTGAGTCCAAATCTGCAACCATAGTAAAGCCTCTGCTGCGCTTTCAGAAAGGATATAGCAAATTATGTTTACATTACACGATAAATGTAAACATCTAACTATAAATTTACACAGTTTACAGGAAGAATTGTACAAAAGTTCCTTACTGAAATCTCATTAATTTTTCAGGTACCTCTTCCAAAATTTAGAGACACATACACCCACAGTATAGGTCAATTTAAAAAAAAAAAGTTTCAAAATGTTGTTTCAAAGAACTTCTTGCAAGAAGTTATGCCTTGAAAGAAACTTCCCTAGTGGGAAATATATCACAATCTAAGCAGTCATACACAGACAATTAAACCTGCATAGCACTTTTTACTCTTAAAATTTCATCAAAATTAATTAAGCAAATTAAAAGTACAAAGATATCTGCTTCTGATGGCATGGTAATCTTGCCTATGCTTCTAATTTAGCAATCCAGTCTCACTCAGAGGGCAAATACACTGTATTGACACAGCTCCTGTGAGTAGTTCTGAGCTTTGTAGATACTGTAGTGCTGTTAGCACTTGATTAAATATTAATGTGGGAATGAACACCAGGTTCTTTTGCCACTCAACAAGCCATTAATAAGTGACTCTGGAGAAAGGAGGAAAAGACACATGTTTTGTTCGGCCACTTTCATTTGGGAAGGCTAAATCTGTACATTAAAAGAAAAAATATAGTTCATTAGTAGCATTTTTTAACATACCTATACGGCTTGCTATACAGTAGTATTCCCTTATGGCTATTAAATGTTCTGACATTTAAAAAGTAGCAAACCAAACCATAACTAAAGCAGGCATTTACTCACTTATTTCTCACTAAATGATGGAAATTTATCTAGACTGTTTTCTACAAATCTGTACGTTATTTCACAGTTTACTATCTGTTTAAAGGTGTATCCCATAAAAAGTGATCTTAATATAAAAAAATACAAACCATAGTAACATTGAATGCTGAAACAGTCATTAAATTTCCTTCTGACTCAACTTTCTGTTCATTTTAGTGATTTAATAAGAATATACCTTTTCAAAATGCTTTTTCACTGAAACACTGCATCATACATGTTTCTTGGACAGATAATATGGTATCAACAGTTCAGTGCAAATGTGAGAAAATTATCAATTCGCTTTATAAATAAAAATAAATGGTTTGGTTTTAAAAGCTAAAAATAACCTTAATCAAGTCTTCTCTCCACAAGGTGAAATGAAAATTTAAGAATCATCCTTTCAGTTTTCAACTCAGTTTTACACTGAAGTTCAGCCCTATTTTAGGGTCATGGCTTCCCAGAGGGAACACTAGTGAGCATTTAGTGTCCAAGATACCAAAGACTTCTAAGTGCCCCTTGCTGCAGAGAAGGAACAACTGCCATGAAACTCCTCCAAAATTTATAGTCAACTACTCTCCTTCCCAGAAAATTCTGGAGTACTGTGCACCTGTATAATTAGAGATGGAGCAGTTGCTGTGTCAATCTTGTGCGGAATTTACACAAAAAAGGGCCAATAACATTAGGCTTGTAGGAATGCAATAAAAGATCTTAACCTCACCAGGATGTGAAGCCCATCTGTCATTTCCCTCCACTTCTCTCCACATGACTATAGTTCAAACAAGACCATGTTGCCACCTTCCACCATTAACAAAACAACAACAAAATGAAACTTTAAAAATTCATGAAAGATGGCAACACTACCATCCATTCCTCAGAAGCTGAGGTCAAGTTCTACTTTTCCCCCCCTTCCTCAGCACAACCAGCTGCGGTTATTTACACAATATGAGCACTTGCCTGCTGTATTCCTCTCCTTTTCCTGAGAGTCTCTGGTGGTTTACATCATGTAGAGATCCCATCTGCCCCTGCTAAGCAGTTAGTCTTAAAGGTAATACTTTGTAGTTATGGAAGTGAGTATCTGGCACAGAAGAGCATATCAAAAAGTTGCTCTGGCACAGAATGGTACAATACTTACCAGAGTTCCCTAGATGGATTGAGGAGACTGATGGTGGGATTCACATTTTTAAGAAAGGAATTTGCTAATTTCTGTAAAGGTTCAGTATTTGTCAACTGAGAAGTTTGTTCTGGCTGGCTGGCAATGATTAATGACTGTCATCTCCTTGCCTGGGAGAAGAGACACCATTCTGAGCAACCTTTGTGTAGGGAAGCAGGGGGAAAAGACATTCCCTACATCCTTGCTGCTATGTGACCAAAAATGGACTGACCTCAGTCTAGTCATGTCTACCAACATGGGGAAAGTATGTGAGGATTTTATTATGAACCAAACTAAGATTTTCAAAATTATGTTTATTATTTCCTATTGCTAATACAAGTAGAGCACAGTCAAAGGCTTTGTTTTGAGTTTTACCTTTGAATACAACTGAGTATTGTACATAAAACTTATAACCATAGGGAAAAACTCACCAATTATATTGAACTAATGGCTTATTAGATGTCACTCTTGCTGCACACAAATGTAGAGCCAAGCGTATTTTTCTGGCTGAAATTGCACAAACATGACGTACCACAAAGGCATCCTCAGATGTCTGGCTCATCGCTAGTTTCCATACATGACCTTTTAAGGAGAATTTAGGTCAGCCTAAATAAAACAGTTTGCTTTAAAATGGGGTGCCATATGTCAAAATGTACTTAGTCAGCCAGTATAATTTTTAGCCAAAAATTCAGTATTATCAGATATGGTGCTAAAATCTCTGCACTCACAATTTTCTCATGCTGTTTGTGTACACATTTGAATATTTTGCACAAATTTGGTTTTGGTTGCTTAAATGAATCAAAATATTAAAAAAATACTATCATAGTTATTAGAATCATACTGATATCATTGTTTGTTAAAATCATTAGTACTGCTAAGTTTCCATGATGCTTTTTATGGACTAAGTTTTGTCACCCTTTTTTTAAAAAATTCTAAACAGTTCCATTTGCTGTATAGATATTGTGAGTACTACTCATCACAAAATCCACGATAGGTTGGGGACATAGTCCCAGAATAGGAGATAGCTCCCATTTTGACAGGATTGTACTGAATAACACACAAGAAGGTGCCATAAACTACCTCTAGCTAAGAAAATGAAAACTTATTTCACAAGGCAGCTAACAGGTCTCTTTGTCTTGGCAAATATTCCTCTCTGTGTAGGAGACAAAGAGAGGAGGAAACTCCTATTGGTCACTTAAGTAGAGCTATTTTCTAAAGAAATTATTCTAGCAGAGAGGAACACGACAGTATTGTTATACTGATCAAATCTCAAGAAGCGTGTGCACATCAGAAGGGGAGGTCAGCTGCAGCCCTAAATTTTATAATCAGTTGGAAATCATATACAGTGGCAGCACCAGCCCACGGCTTGGCAAGACTTCTTCCAGGCTTGTGCATATTGGTAATTCACTGCTCTCTGTAGCCAGCCTGCCACGCAATACCACAGGAGACTTTTTCCCAGAAGGAAAGAAATCTGTGTAAGACAATCTGAGAAATCCCCTTTTGATTCACATTTCATTTACTTCATTTTACTTCCTTCCTTCTCCTATTCTTTCCTTTATCCTTTTTCCTTGTAATTTTGGGCATGATTTTTTATTCTTGGAAAGTCTACTAAGCAGATGGATCTAGAAAATAACAGAAGTTAACTTTCACATGGTCTCCCATAATTTACAAGATGTTGCACCCATTCCTTTTTTGCATGAGTTTATCTATTATTTGGGGAAGAAAAAGCCTATGAGAACAGGACCAGGTGTTCTTGAGTTGAAAACCTGCTCACAGCTTTCTACCTGACATATTGAATATATATTCCAGTATATTTATTGAAAATGCATATTTGTTTAGTAAGAGTTAAAGACTTAGACTTAGACTGAGTCAAAGTGACTGAAATATAAATGATTAATTAAAAGACTAGTATTATTCTATCTTTTGTCTTTATACTCCGTACTTCAGAAACATTCTTCATGGTTTTACTAATATCTTGTATTATAAAATCAACTAAAATCACAGAGACAGACCATAACTGATGCTATCTTGGACATTATTAAAAAATGAAAAATTCTCCTTCAGAGGCTGAAAAACAGAACCACGTGATAGGAATTTCTTGGAGTAGCTACTGTATTTCACAACTCCATCATATTCTGTTCATGCTGAGAGGAACGCCCAGGAGCTTGCCTAGCAGATATGTCTGTTGCCTCCATTCATGCACACTTCCAAATTTTCCTTTAGGTTTCTTGACAACAGAGAGCAGTCATCTTTCTGAGGGTGCTTGTGGCAATGTTTTTCCTCAAACAAGGATAATCTGTTTATATTTATTTTTAAAATAGGTGAAGTGAACATAAAAATGTTACCAGAATTTACCAAATATTTCCAGATCCTATTAAATTATAAGAGATATGGAAGTTTACTGTACAATTTGCGAGACACAATTCTCCACAAAAACAAATCCTAAGTGGCTTCCATCTTGAATTGTCCAGAAAAGCCAGAATTAAAAAGCAAATTCCTATTTTGTATCCAGTAGACCTCTCTATCTCATTATCTCTCTATATATACATACATAAAAATACACAAAATGATCGGATTAAACAAAGGTATGCTTCTGATACCTCTTGCTGAAAAAAATGCCTGTCCTAAGTGTCATAGGCCCTGTAGGTGTTCTATTTTATGAACCTCACTATATTACATTTTGAAATTTGAGTTGTAAGTATTTATAGCTGCTTCTATTTTCCTACACTTTACTACTACAATGGATTTTAAAGCCTTCTTCAATAACGAGTCCTGATGATTCAAAATCCTACATGTTTTTTCAAGATATGAATGTCTAATGACATAAGATGGCAGAAGAAGAATTTCTGTTTTCTAGAGCATCTAACAATGCACTAAACTCAACTTCAGTGTTAAAATCCAGCAAAAAGATTTCAGGAACTCATAAGGGGAAACCTCGGTGACTGAGCTTAAATCTTAACAGAAGTCAGTGCACAAGTGTTATCCCACAGAAACAGAACATATTTATTCAGATGAGCAAATCTGGTTCTGTCAGTTTTGCACAGAGACAATTACGGTAAGGGTAGTAGAGAGGATTATGAGATGATGGCATTTAGAATCTCGTAGAGAAGAACAGGTTTTTATCAGTTTTGCAGCAGATGTCTGCATATGGGAACAGAACACAAAAGTTAAGTCTACAGAGACTGCCATGTTTTTCAGAAGTCTCAGAATGTAGTTAATGCTGTTATACCAGTTTAGAAAAAGTAGGCATAAATATAGTGAGATAAACAAACAGTGCGCTCTAAATGGGTATTCTATAAAATGCAGAACAACTAACACAGTTAAGGATTCAACCACTAATAAAGAATCGGCAGACCCACAACAGAGTTCTAAAGACAGATTGTTTGGATAACTTGTTTAGTTCTTAATTCAGCAAAGCACTTTAATGTATGCCTGAATCCATTGCTTTGGTTAGCAGAGATGTAATAATTCACATATGTAAGCGCTTTCCTGAAATGAATACTAAACTACACATATATGATCCCCTGCATGTAATGAATCTTCCGTACTGTGTTGATATATGTGCATGTATTGCCGGATTGTTCTATAGCCAGACACCACGAAGGATAACAGAGGTACTCTGGGAAAATGGTATATATGAATAATAATTTCATATATAAACAATGTCTGTTATACTTCCATACCAGCAGAATTTGGCCTCTCAGAGCAAAATGAGCAAGAAATACCATTTACTATATGTAATGGGATGCCAGCAAGAGAATACTATACCAAACATTTAACTTCCTCCCTTTGTAACATTCCCTTTACAAACATCTCTTGAGATTTGATATTTAAACATGCAATTTACCAACCTTCTCAACTTAATGTAAATATCCAACAGAAGTTAACTTAAAGTCTCAGTATGTAATGAAACAACACACTATGGCTTATTTTTATTTTATATAACTCTCAGTGAATTAAAGTATATGAAGATGTCATTAAAGGAAAAGTGATACAGGAATGAACTAAGAATGGATCATACAAACTGGGTAGAAATATACTTCAGTACTCAGATGAAAATGTCTGAAAAGAGTTATTTCTTTGTGCTGGTCTATAGTTTTACAGGGTACTTCCCAATTACTTACAGGGTTCTGGAATTGCCATACCTCATCAGACTAGCAACGAATCTGACCTACTGGTTAAGAAAAGATGCAATAACTGATCTTCCTATTTAAGCCTCACCATTGCATTTTCTCCTCTACTTGTATTACCACATCTAACTGTGAACATTCTTGTTAGTCATAAAAACATCTTGAATCCTATTAATGCTTGTCGACTACATAATATTGTGTTTGATTCAAACCTAACCTTGCATTTAAAAAAAAAAAAAAAGAAAATTGAAATTTTATTGCAGTATATTCTAAAGCTATAACAGAGGCCTAAGACGTCATAAGGACAGCTTTTTAAAATGTACTACAAAATACATATGAAGCTTTCACTCTTCCCTGTCTGCAGAGCCAGTGAAAAGTTTTCACTTGGTATCTTGTGTTCTACAGAACAGAAAGTACCTATAAAGCAAGCAAGCTTGTAGATCTATTATATCCTTCTTATTTCAGGCTATAGGTGAAGAAAGCAGAGATGACTGAGCATAACCCTAGTTTTGTCTCTTTCACAAACTTTTTTTCCACCAAGGCTCTCCTCTGTAATGTAACCTTTAATATACATTCAGATAATTTCAACTGCTTCCAGAAGCCAAACAGGTAATTTAGGAAGACATTGAGCTCAACATCTTCAGGTTTTTTTACTATTTGTACTTTTTTTTATTATTATTAATCCAAATTGATTGATTGGAATACTGTGTTATCTCTTTACTGTCAAATGCAACCAAATGGGTTTCATATATGGAGCTATGATCACCTTTTTATTGGTAGATTACTCAATTAACAATATACATTCTTGATATTTTAGAGACTGTAGATATTCATCTAAAATAGAACAGCTCTGACAGCCTTCAACATCTCTTCTCTGCCTGTCATGTTTAAGTAAGAAGATGCATACATTATAAAGAGAAGTAATTAAAAACAAGCAGGCTACGAACTGTATCCTGGCTTTCAGTATAATTGCAGTATTGTTCAGTTTAAACCACAGAAACTAAAACACAGTTTTTATCATGCTGTTGAAGAACTTCAAGAAATAAATGATCTCACTATTTCCTTAAGTGGATGACATAATTCTTCACAAAAAACACTACCTCAAGAATAGACATAGTCCACAGAATGAAATGGGCATATTTGTGCAATTACTATTGCCTACTTTAACTGTCTTCCTTCTGGCATAATAACTCCACAAAAATATTTTTTTTAAAAATTAAGACCTTACAGCACTTCAAATATCAGGTCAGGTTTCATTACAGTCATTTTGTGGATTAGTAAAGAGAATCCATAAGATACCAGGTTCTTATTATGCTATTTACTTACAGTACTTTGGTCTCTCTTGTTAATAATGGCTTTCAGCCACATATTTCAGTGATACGGAGTTTATGCCAGATGCAAATAGCGATTACTTGTAGTCATCCAGGCATGTTCTATGTACACATATTTTATCTTAAATTTTGGAACTCATTATGTCTACATACACTACATAAAAAAAGAACTTCTTTTTTACAAGCACAAGTAATGATTTTTGTGTTATTGATACTCATGAGTTCCCAAAAAATGCTTTGGACAATCTATTTCAGATTGTGGATTATTGTCCATTATGACTGCCCACTGTTTGTAAGGTACTTGGTATGGCTCATAGTTAATTTACTTTTGTACCAATTTCTGATTCCATGACAAACATTAGTAGGGTAACGGCACTTAGGATATACATTTATATAGTGTTTAAATGATCATCCCAACTAAAATTCTTAAAACATTCAGAAAGCATTAGCCACTATATGATTCTAGCCAATATAACTCTGTATATGAGAGGCAGTAATCCTTCCTCTGGCAATCCACATATACCCCGAGGAAAAGATTCAATTACTTTTATCTTCCCAAAAAACATCTCCCCACTTTTTGGTTTCAAGCACTGCAGAAAAAGTTTCTTCATGGCAAATTAAATTGACAGTGGCCTAGAAAAGAATTCTTAACTACTTTGAGTATCATACTAAAGAATACAGGTAGAAATACTAGTGACCAAGTCATAGACAACATTCTGGTAGTTCTGACCAAAAAAAAAAAAAGAAAAAAAAGCATTAACTGAAATAGAAACCTACCTGCCTTCTTTTCTCTTTAAAAGGGACAATAATGCAGAAGAAAATAATATTTTTTATAACTTTTTTTTTCCAAAAAAAATTGCAGACGGGGCAGGAACTTAGGACTACAGCATTTCTGTGGGGAGTTGTTTCTCTTTATCCCCAAATCAAGACCTTTTGTTTGATCTCATACCCCACCTTTCATCATACTGCTAGGGTGCCTAAAAAGATGGCTAATTAATGTAAGTTATGTCATAGCTTGAAAGGCCTATAATGTGTCTGGAACTTCTCTTGTTCTTGAGATAACCATTAATAAAGCACCCAGTTTGTGTAGCAGTAATAACATCCGTCTTTAAAGTACTTCAGTCTTTTTAGAAAAAAAAATCAATTTCATAACAGCCAGACAACATTGTACACGAGACATTCAATTTGCTGTACTAATGTTCCACATTGCCAACATCAGCAGGTTCCTAAGCTGCAGAGACCGTTAAAAACCTGCAGAATGGTTTGTAACCTTGTGGATAGCAGACATTAAGAAAAAGATGATTTGTCACCAATGCGATGCCACAATGCAGCTACACATTTTCTTGTAGCCCATTTTCACAGCATCCACTTGATTTCACATTTGTCTTTAGGATAGTTTTCAGACAAAGGAAATAAAAACATGTCATGTTTTCATCTTCCTTTATTAAAGGAGAGTAAGGAAAGCATTCTTTCCTGTCCTATGGCAGAATCTAAATGGTTAAGGAATTTTACATATACTCAAAGCTCATACTTTCATTTCATATACAGCAGTTGAAGCCAATAGATTGATGGTCATCTTTAAACCCATTAAATAGATTGTTAATAAAGAAAAATAAAATGCAGAATTATTAAATTAAATATTTATTTCACATATCTCTAATATAAATAAGTGGATTGAAATAAAGATCTTTAGTGACCAGTAGTAATGACCAAGTATTTTCTTAAGTATTTAAGAAAGCATAACACCATATATTACTAAATGCACTGTAAGTATTGATCCTGTAAAAGTCTGCATTGAAGTCCCACATAGCTAAGGAGTTATGAACTGATTATTATTGTCTGCAAATATAGGATATTATTGTGAAATCAAATCTAAATCCAGCAAATTTGGAGGTGCTAATCTCTGGATTTAATTATAATTTTAAGTATTGTATGTAGACCCAGAGACCTTCCAGACTGAAATTTTTCATATAAAGCAGATGTAAAAGCAGGTATAAATACTTAATAGTCATGGAACTGTTTAACTTGCAATTTCAACAGTTCTGTTCAGACATAGGCAGCATTGCTTGTTCAGTCTTTCTGCATCATAATCATTTAGCAGTAGGAATAAAGATGTTATTGCAGTTATTTGTTATATTCGCCCTACTTGAAGTCTTAGCAGTGACAGAAACCATCTTAAATCTCTGCCTTGTTGTAATGGTTCATAAGCAGAATGAAAATATTTCTCTCCCATACAAAATGAACTTTTAACTGGGGTTCAAAAAAAAAACCAAAAACAAGCAAACAAACAAAAAAAACCCCAAAACAAAACAAAAAGGAAAGCATGAATTCTAGAGTACATTCCTTCCTTCTTACCAACAGAGACAAAATTCAGGAGAAACTTCTGGCCTGTCTAGCTGAATTTGATACTAGAACAGGAGGAAATTTTAGGTGGGATTTTGGTTTCCTTTTCACTTTGCTAAGTAGTGAGGGATTACTACTTCTGTTTTTGCATATATCTACCATAGCATATAGCTATTTCAGATAATTATGAAAGCAAATGCTTTTCAGGATCAAAGGAAACACCCAAAGGGAGGGATACAGTTCAATTGATTCAATGATTCTTTTGCTTTCTTCTCCAGATATTGCACGTGGTACAATATGACCAAGCAAAGAGCTCTTGGGCTAAAGGAGCAGAACATCCATTTCTGAATGTTGCAAGTCACAACAGCTCACAAAGATATCCTCCTTGACAACTTGTGAGTGCTGCATCAACCCATATGGAAAAGGAATACTAGAAGACTCTATCCAAACTGAAATTTCACAAAAATAATTGCTTATATACTACAATTATGTACCTATTTCCCTTTGATCCCAAAGGGATTTTAGACTCTGCCCTGAATCATGATCATGGAAGAAAGGCTTTTGGGCTTCTCCAAAACAATGAAGAGATGGACTTTATAGAGTATAGAACTTGATAGCCACATAAAAACAATGGGGAAAAGGAGGAGAGAAAAAGAACTGTGCTGTAAAATATGCAGGCACTTGATCATTTCAGCCAGTAAAGAAAAAGGATCATGAGATTTCATGGAACTGTTGATGAGTCGCTAGGGTTTTAAAGTGTTTCCTCATGCATTTATAAAAAAGGATTTACTATATTATTTTTCTTTGCAATGCCACAACATACTAAGGACAGTCTTGCTATATTTGAAAAGTCAAAATACATTAAATATTATTTAAAGTAGTTACTTTGTGTTCCAAGTTTATTAATTAGTGACTAAAATGACTTTCAACAGAGAGCATGACAGGGCTTGAAGCTCTGGTATCTCTGATCTCATTGTAATTTTGTTTTCAGATGTGCTACTGCATTTCAGCAACATTTACAAGATTAATCTTCCTGGAATTTTTCAATAGAGAGGAAGTAGGATTGTGTTATTTAAGAAGAGACAATTAGTGTTTCTACTTACTTCTGAGAGCAACCTGAAGGGCTATCTTTTCCTGTACTCGTGTCCCTTTGCCTGTCCCCCTCGCCCCACAACATCATCTCTTCATGCTTTTAGATTAGAATAAGGTACCTAGTGAAATATGTAAGGGCAGTATTTTGCTTGGTTTCTAATAGCGCATTTGGATGTAATAGTAGAAACAATAGTATACAGTAAAAGCATGACACTCTGCGTTCCAAGTGACATCAAAAAGCTATTTTGAGACTTTAAGGCTTTCTCCCGAAATAGGACCTTAAAAAAAAAAATAAGCGTTGCAACTATATCAACAGTTGTACTCGTAAACAAACACTTTCTTGGTGCTATTCTTTTTAGACACTTCTGCTATATGGTGAAAACCTGGGCTTTTATATGACATACCCAGTGTAGATGGATTTACTCTTTCAGATTAATTGTTCTCTTTTTGGTACTTCATGTGGCAGAGCTGTCATGAATGAACTACAGAAACTTGAAAATACTGAATCCAAGTTTCATAAATGAGGAAAAAAAAAATGTACAAAGTATAAACTCATTTATAATACACAAGAATCTAGCTCCTTAAGGTGCAAGATTGCATGTATGGACTCAAAAAAAAGGAAATAGACATTAACAATTTAGATCCTGTCCAAAACACAGCACTATACCAGCTACTAGGAAAAAAATTAACTCTATCCCAGCCAAAATCAGGACATATCCTTAGTCACACAAATAAAACATAGTGTGTTATAAAAAAAGCATCTACTAGATTTACATTTTAAGTAGCAGAAGATATTAAGAAAACACAGGGAACTGGGCTTTTTTGTGAGGGAGATGGGGACTCATAAAATAAACAGCAAAATGAAAGTGTTCCTTTTTCAAGGAGAAAGAGTCCAGAAGATAATTTTAAATAGTCTTTTGATGGTCATAATTCTCTAGCTCATACACAAAATCAGGCTGATATCCCCCTAAAAAAGCTCAATTAATTAATTTAAGCTACTTTCGGGATTTAACTGTAGCCACATTATTCTGTTTCAAATTATTGCAGAACAGTTTTTATTCAATACATTATCAGAAAGAAGCAGCTTTTAAATCAGTTTTCAGGCAGAATGCATCTACAATTATATGTAATAACATGCTCTTATCCCTGTTTACACAGCGTCTTTTTTAAAAACTCTATGGGTGGCTTGGAAAAAATAAGAAAATATGAATTGTTATATACATGTGACAGTATGTTTTCACTCTACATTTTTAGAGATTGTCACTGACAAACTCTCAAAGCCTTCAAACTTATATGAAAAATTAGTTGCTTTCTATAAGAGAACACGATGTTACTGCTGCAACTAATGACGACATATTTAATATTATCTAACATTAGGTAAAACATAACTGAAATAGGTACTTTGCTGACCTGGTAATTGAGGTACACAGAAACTTAAAAACTTATGTCAGCTAGAGCTAATATTTTGTCCATCGCTGTCCACAACTATCAAAACAGCAGGAAAAACAACATAAATGATAAGAAAGATGGCAAGGCAATGTGTAGATAAATAGAGAATAAAAAACGTGAGAAGAAAACTACTAAGCAGTTCAAGTGTGATTTACAAATATATAAAATGGCTTTGGAGAGAATAAAGATGTGCAAAAGCAGGGGACCTTGAAGTGTACCACACGCATAATTTTTAGGCACGCTGACATTGTAAATATTTTAAATATTGCATTTTCAAGAATTCTTCCTTTCTAGAACAACAAAACCAAAGAACGTTGAAAGCGCTAATGCATTAAAGCATACATATGGAAATCTTTTACCTTTTTCATACTGAAATATTTCAGGCTGAAAAGAGCACAAACTGATTTGACTTTTTTTTCTACGTATTTTCTAACATGCGATTTAGAAGACTGTATAATACACTAAATATTTTATAAAGTTGGGTAGAATATTGCATATTAAGTAAAAGCTACTCCCTAAATGACATTTTCTTGCTAAACAAGGTAGGATTCTTCATGCTAGGCCTTTGCAGAAGCATACCCAAGGGGAAACCTGTCCTGCTGCTTATTGCTACAGCTGTGTTAAGTATTGTTACCCCAGATATAGCTGTTGATTTGCACGTGAAAAACGTATAGCACATGGTTTTGCACAAATAGTTAGCTGTTTCAGAGAACGCTTTCCTTACTGATTTCATATGATAGAGACAGCTTCCCCATGGTGTCTTCCCATTCTTGAGAGGAATTAACTTCATAGTATAAGGAAATGCAAGACGTCAGAGGCACATACTTCTGAGATATTCTGTAAATCTCCTTAGACATCAGTGTTTGCTAGGTAAAGCAAAATGTTCTCAGGGAACATTTGAGGACGTAACAACTTAGATCAGATAATATCCCATCGAAAAAGAGAGGCAAGACTTTTCTTTTCAAAAAAAACCAACAACAACAAAAACAAACAAACTTTTGGGCCTCCTTTCCAGAAGGCTCCAGCCTACAAAGTCACTCAATCACACCAAAACTGGAAAGGAGATAAAATTAGTGGGAGAGGGAAGGTGCCAGAAATATTGATTGAAATTCCCAAGGTAATTTAGATTCAGTCATATTCCTCATATCCTCTATTTAATTTGTTTAAATTTATATATTGCTTAATCAAAATTCTTCATAAATCAACTGATCATGGAAATCTTGAACCATAACAAGATTTAATTGACTAAAGTATTAAGAGTAAATGTTGAAGCCTATACCTGAAATTAGCACTTCTCAGACCACAAGTGTATGCAAACATCTAGGAATTACTCAAAAAAGGAAAAAAATCTGTCTGTTGTTTATAAACATTTGTGATCTGAAGAAGCAGCTATTAAAATAATGATTTCACAATGAGGTTATAATTATCTCGTTTCTCTCAGGAAACATTTGTAAATAAGTGTGAATACAAAGAAGGAATTAAGAGATATATTGAGACTATATTACTACCATGCTTTTATATAAGCACTGTCAGCTGATAGAAGACTTAAGTCATATAATATTAATGAGTTACACTCATTTACTTAGGAAGAAAAACATAACATATGACCTATCTGATAAAAACAGATTTCATTTTGAATATTTTAATATCTGAAAAACAAGCTACAGTTTAAATACGTTACTGTTTCCAGAATAATTCACTAATTTCAATAGAAAAATATATTTTATAAAGCCCTAACTTCCCAAATGTTTTATTAATCAACAGAAAAATCAATAAAAGCTTTACCCCTGAAGAATTACCTATCTTCAACAGTAAATACAGAATAAGAAAAGGCAGGAGATATTTTAATGTAAATAGCAACAAACAAATAATCTCAGTGAAAAGCACTGAAAAAAAGTAGGGAGACAAAGATCAAAGGTCACGTATTCTCCTCTGACTTCTAAATAGTTGATCATCACATTTCAAGGAGGTGGTACTTGTGTGTCACAGAGTAGAAACAAACAAAATGGACAAACGCTGACGTTCAAGGGAACTTCTTTCATAATATCTAGTTCTACGTCTTAACGCATTAATTAAATATTAACTTCCTCATCCCTTCCGCTGCACAATACTAGCATCAATTCACACAAAAAACATTACAGCTCTCCTCAGAATATGCAAATACTGATGCATCCTTACATTCTTTTCAAGGTGATAGACTTCCTGGCATGCCCTGGTAAAATCACAAAAAGTATGAACTTTCTTCTTTTAGAGAATGAAGCTACATAAAAGGAGAGAGAGAAAGGTATCTGAAGAGGAAAATAGATCTTCAGATTGCAGTTAATTATTACTCTACATTCTCTGAATAAAAACCTCTTAACCAACAAAAAGTAGGATAGTTTTATGTCATTTTAACTACACAAAATGACAGTAATTGACATAACATTTTCAGAAGATCAGTAAAAAAAAATCACCGATTTCCCATTTTCTCTTGCTCACTGATTGCTAATAGATGAGGTTTAGTTCAGGTAAACAAGAAAAGAGAGAACAGAAAACAAATGTAATTTTATAAATGAGAGGAACGTGAGTAAAAACTACAAATCAAAACTACTACTTTTTTCCACAGAATACTGAAACCCCAAGCAGCACACTCATATTACTCAATTACTTGCTCAAATTGCACTTTGAAGAGTGAAGTGGTTGCTTCCACAGGCATATAACATGGCAGGGGCGGGTATCTCAAACTACAAAAACTGCCTAAAATAGTCCCAAAACTTGTTTTAGCAGAAGATAAAAAGCATAAAAGGAAATTATTTCACATCCTAACGCAAGGCCTCCTAGAAATTTCTCATCAGGAAAATTCAAGGCATTTCTGCACTACAGTATAACATCCACATGTTACATAGCAAGGTAATTTCACTCTGGGCAAATTTCTTTATACAGATAGATAGAACCAAATACGTCTTTAATAAAAACTCACCAATTGCCAACTCTACCCCTCACTCTGCCAAATAAAGGCATTTAAAAAAACGAGTACTACATCTGCTCCTTCTCCAGTCGTAGTAAACAGTGGTTCACTGTCCACACTACATACCACTCCTTAGCTTCAAAAAGCATTGAATTATTAATTAATTATTAATGAGAATTTTGAGAGGAAGAAGAGAAATTTTTTTCATGTTTAATGATGTCTCATAAGGGAAGCATTATATAATGGTCAAAAATGCACCCTGGAGGAAAATACTTCCTTAATATCTTATTATCTTAAGTTCATTACTACAGTAAAAGGCCATCGCTGTCCTCCAGCAATATCACATAAGCATCATTTTTGTCGTTAGTGAAACATCCAGTTAGCCAAAATCATTTTCAGATCATTAGAAAGATTGTTACTGACTTTTCAATACGCATGCACTTTATACTGGATATGAAGCTTTGGGTTTTCCATCAAATAAAGGTGATAACATACTTACTTTTCGGTCTGGCCAATTATATTTTGCAAATATTGTATCATATGTGTCCACAGCTCCATCAGTAATCAACATTATGGCCTGGCTGCAAATACTTCCTTGTCCTGTGTGATTGAACTGTGAAAGGAAACATTCATTTAATTACAGCACATTCCTCTTAGATGGAGATAGATAGGATCACACTGGATAAACATGGATCTTGTCAAATCTTTAGCACGCTTAGAAGCAGGTGAAAAAGTCTCAGGTTGAAAACATTTTCTCAGATGTTTTGTTCTTACTGAGTTGTAGCTTTAGTTGTGTAACAGGATCCAGATTCATTATATATCCCCATTTTATCAGCTTGAAAAATAAGAAACATACATAAATATAGCACTTTCCCAAATTAAAAGTGTATTCCCTTGGTTTAGAGAGCGGATATATATTGATGCATCTACATAAGGTTTGCTTTGATTTAAATGCAATTTGAAAAGTACAAGCTACTCAAAAAGAAGAAACAAATGACTGACAATTTTACTGCAAAGTATAGAAGATACACCACTTAGCGAGACATAGGAATATTCATATGGCATTCATATTCACTCACGATTACATTCCATATGTTATTTTTCATAAAATGTCTGGGAGAACCAAGTTAATATTTATATATTAGTAGTATTATATATTTATAATATATTTATATATTTATTCTATATTCTCAGGTTCTCCTATTACTCCAAATGAATACGTATCAGTAATTCAAGCTGCTGAACGGCAGTACTGGAGCACAGGTACTTAGACAACAATCAACATATCCTTTGGAGTATGCAAAAAAAGTTTCATTGTTGCACAAATGGGATTTTCTCCTGGTGAAAGAGCAAGTAAACTGGACTGAGCCATAACATAAGCTTTGATCTCTTGACTCTGGAGTTGGCGCCTGAATTTTAAATCCATGTGTCTCCACTTGCTCTTATTGAAGAATAGGTTCTTATTTGTATGTGTATTATTTTAAATATCCAAGGAACTTAGGTGAAACATCTGGCTTTAGTAAAAAAATGCAAAGTTGGGAAATTATTTGATTTTCAATTACTCTGTATGAACACTAAAAAAAAAAAAAAAACAAACTGTGAAAAGATCAATAAACTGAGGCAATACACACAAGCCTATAAATTGGGCTAACATCATTTGAATACATGTTAATGAATGAACAAACTCCTTTTGTTCTCTTCCTATGCAATTTTCAGGTACATTACCAACTTTGAGGTCAGACAAGGGCTCATTCTATCATCTTTCTCTTGGTACTGAGGAAGCCAAGCAATAATTGCCTTGTCCCACCTCACCAGCCTATGTGTGCTGAATAGGACCCAAAAAACGATGTTCCTTTTTGAGAAGTAGTATTTAAATTTAAAGGCAAATTACCTTGCAGGGACTCTGACTGCTTCTGGATGCAATAAAATTTATTTGAACTATTCTAGTTTAATTTGGGCTAGCAACTGCTCTGTCTTTAAGCTTTCTACAGTCTACTTGCCCTTGCATATTTGCTGTTCTTCCCAAAACTCCAAAAACCTCTTTTTCTAGAAAAAGTTCTTAAATTCTAAAAATGGCATCTTTGTAGATATATCTTCAGTCGAAAGGGAATGGATGGTGGGTTTCAGCAGTGCTCTGTCCTCTTTTCTTCTGCCTTCGCATTTCTCTATCTGAGTAATCACATCCACAAATATCATGCAACAATCATTTACATCATATGCACCTCTCCTCCAGATCATTTTCCTTTTGATCAGACAGGAACCTCAGCGAACAGTTATAGAAACACATTACTTAAAGAGAAACTAATGTGAGTTTACAGAGTTATCTATATTCTGGCACTGCCTGTGTGAAAACCCTTATCTATAATACCTGCAAGGAGTCTATCCATAAAATTCTTCAGTCATGACAGTTTCTCCAGTCTTAACCAGACCCAGAATTATTAAAGTGTGATTCCTTTATTAGTATGATCTTAGATCCAATATTTTCTCATAAACATGAAGTTACTTTGTCAAGGGATATATCCCTCATATGGACAACACATTTTGAAGGAGACAAGGGAAATGAAATTAAAAGAGAAATTCACACAGGTGGAATGCCTTCATATATTTATTTTAAAACATCATTCTGTATGCATCTGCATTATTCTATGTAGTTATCTGTTTGAATATTTTGAAGAATGAGATTAAATTCAAATGCTTTGATGAGTAATATCTTCTCATATGTGTCTAGAACTTTAATTTTATTGAATAGCAAGAGTGATGAAAGTGTTTTCCATAATAATAACAATGACAAGGGCCTTATGATGAACTACAATTAACTCAGTGATTCATCAGTTAGCAGCAAAAATTTCAATGCATCCTGACATTTACAGCATTTGGTTGTGATTAACAGTCTTTGAAATGTCACAGAATTTTATTTAATTGGCTATGATTTTTTTAAAGGTAATCACTGCGAAGACCGCATTTGTCACCAAAAGAGATAATTGCAGTTGTCACATGACATAGTAGGTGCCTAACTACTGTACCAAGCACTTCTGTATTCTCACACTGTTTGATGAACACTGCATAAATTGATGATTGGAAAGAATTTGGAAGTGGATTTTTAAACATGCTTTTCAAAGATATCAGTATCAACCATCTTCAAGTGTTAACAACCTAGGCAAATACTGAAAGGTAACCGCAAGGCTAAATTAATTGACTTTAATTAGTGTACCCCCTAAACAATTCTAAAATCCAACCAGAATCTTAATAGACTATTTGTGTAATACAAAGCTGCTTTTTTTTTTTTCTTTTCCCCTCTCTCCTTCCCCTCCCGGCCTTTTTTTGGACTTTTTTTTTTTTTTTTTTTTTTAATGTAAATGAGCTATCCTTAGCTAACCTATAATTCACAAGAATGGATTTCTGGCACGTAAATGTCACATACTGTAGACAAGGTGAAAAATGGTTAGCTGTACTCTTTTTAAGAGTGATTAAGTAGCTTTTCCTCTGGCCTAGGTTGCTTAATAGAAGTTCCCAGAGACTTTGCCAATATACCTGTATATAATGGAAAAGATATTTATGCTGTCAGTTCTGGAATTATATATGCAAGAATACTTGAAGCTATTATACACCCTTTTACAGTATAAATACAAACAGTCATTACTTCCCCTTGAATAGATCTGAACATACATGTAAGCATGATCCATCATTACCTTACAGATCAAAAGACTCATCATAGGTACAATTCAGTACACGGGATGTCAGTTCCCTTTATTCTCAAAGCTAGTTTATCTAATGAGATTTTTATACCAAATTCATCATTATAGTTTCAGTTGCCTCACAGATTTTAAAACAAAGCAAAAAACCTCATCTCAGGTCTTCCTGATCACTGTCTGTAGTGCTTTTTCCAGTTTACACAGATTTGGAAGACTAGTATAGAACACTTCTTGTCTTGAGACTGGTTGCTATGTACTGTTGTCAATCAGTTTCCTAAGACTATATTGAATGCCCATAAGGAATTCTTAATAAACTCTCTGAGTTTATTAAACACAGAGTTTTATCTACTTCATGCAGCTTTTCCGATTGCCATTTTTGGCATGTACCACATGAAGGAATTAGTTCCACACTGTCTGGACGAACACATGGGCAGTGGGTGGAGGAAGATCCTCATCTTTTAATCTCAAGATTTTATGCCCAGAAAAGAACTGATGCTTCAAGATGAATACAAAGGAATCAGAACCATTATTTAATCTATGATCCTACAGTATAAAGACAGGCACACTTGTCAAGTCAAACCCTTTGGAGAATGTGTTTTGAGGTCTCATTTGCAAGGTACATCCTTCAATCAAGACAGTTTGCTACTTATTTTAGATGAGATTTTCTTCTTCCAACAGACTAACAGATTTCAATTTTTTCTCCCCCCAAAAGAAATGACTATACTTAAGGAAACACCAAAACATTTTCATGAATATAAGCTCAGTTGAAAAAAGGGAACAAGAAGGAGGCAGAAAAGGAAAGAAACCAGAGGGGAAAAAAAAAAAAGAAAAACAGGGGAAAAGGAATATGCTTGTTGTATTTGTGACTGAAATATTTCTTTCCAAAACAACCTTGGTAAATATGAGTGACAATAATAAAGTTTCTAAAAACATCAGTTGGCATATCTCAGTCTTTATTCAATCTCCTGTTAATTCATGAGTTGTTACCAGTTTGTCTGTATTCTTAAAATCCCATTGAGGTTAGTTAGGATGCATGTTAATTCTAAAGGTACATGATTTTTAAGACATGGGATCTACTAAGGCTAGATAACCTGAAAAATAGATGGCCTGGGAAATGTTAGGCAAAAAGAGAAACTAAACCGTCTGCATGACATGAAGAAAACTCAAGTCAGAATATGCCTAAATTGCATCTTTATTAAAAGCAAAAATGTACTTTTAACATGTTTTTCCAGCTTTCTCTACTAATCTTTACTAACCCTAGTTGTAGTATAGTGAGTTTTACTGAATTTAATTTGTGAGACAGGAATTAAGTCCCTGTAACTTTTACACTGAAAGAAATGTATCTCAGTTTAAAGGAGAGACACTGTCGTTTTTAAAATGGTGCCTCTTTTCAGAGCCATACTTTGACTAGAGAGGGAGGGTGAATTGATTTCTAATGAACGTATCCCAGTCAACACTCCAAGGCATTGTTCAAACCCAGAATGATAAAGCAAGCTAGTTCCGGATCTGAACTATCAAGCAGCAAGATAGAGCGTCTAAATTGTCAGCCCTAAACTTGGACTTTTCTGTAAAACACACCTACAGATCACACTAATAGCTGTTATTTGGAGGCCCCACCTATAGAGTTTACAGATTTCTTGGAAATAGGCTATCATGGAAGGATGTCAGGAGGCCAGAACTACTCTCAGTTTGGCTCACTGAGAAGAGATACTCTAATACGTCACAGAGGTTCAAGTAGTATGAAAAAGGCATTGATTTGTTTATTTTTGAAAGCTTGTCTCTAAACATTTTAAATTTCTTTTTACCTTTAAAGCTGATATATATACACACACACAAAATATATGTTTACTTTTCTGCATATGAAGTGTGATTCTCTCTCAAGGACAAGTTGTTCTTAGAAAGAAACACATAGTGCATTTACTTGGAAGTATCCATCACTACCATTAACATTGTACAGTATTAGCTACCACCAGCTGGACTGCCACCATGACAACCGTATCAGAAGAGATTATTTTCTCTCTGTAGACAAACTAGAATGCCTAAATAACACATGGAACTACATTCTCATCATAACATCATCAGACATTTAGTAGAAGAAACCGATCATCTAAAAACCATAGTTCATATATTTCAACCCAGTAATTTGGGCATCAAATCACTATCTTGTGTTTGAATCACATTGCAATCTCCCTTTTTTGTTGCTTTGGAAAAGCTTTTAAAAGTCTTTAAGTAATCTTGTTTGAAAAACTCAAAGCAACCGAAGATCTTGCATAATCTATTTTAAAGGTTACTTAATGATTAAAAGCCCACATGATTTTAATTCACCTGCCAGGAATTTGATGCTGCTCTGCCTTTCTAGATGACACCTCCCTCTTCACTAAAAAAAATAAATATCTTCCTCTACACATAAGGATTCTAAATCAGAATCAACTCACCTCTTAATTGATTTAGATTATTAAAAAGAATGCATGCATAATCTTTAAATGTTTTCTTTTTTTTTTTTTAAATAGAGAGAAAGCTTTTCTGGAACACCAAAGTATTTTCAATCAGATCTTAAGTTGCTAATAATAACTTCAGAAGAAAGCTCTAGGGAATGTTTTAATGGGCTGATTATGCTTACTTGTAACATCCAACCAATTAGCAGGAATTGGTCCTGTTGGAAGGTGTTTAGTCACTTTTGCTGACTCGCTAATGCAGATCAAAGGTTACCAACATGATGCAAAGAACAAGCGTTTGGCCTTCTGTTAAAAAAAGTGAACTTTGGGCAAGATGAAGCATTCTAAAAGAATCCATAGAAATAGAAAATTTCATTTTGTTGCCTTAGAAAATGCTAGGTGGGGATTACATGTAGCATCATTTTGGAATAACTTTACAGCTAATATTCCAGGTCTTAAAAGGGGAATGTTCTGGGATAACAGTTTAAGTCTTCTTTAGGACTCATTGATCACAGATTGCTAGTATTTCACCTTGCAGCTCTTGGCACTTGGAAACAAATGAGTGGTTGGGGGTTATTAATCAGTCTCCTGCTTTCCTCAGCATTGAGGCTAACTGAAATACCTCACATTTTCCCCCTCAGTATCTGCTCTAGCCTTTGACATATTTGGGGTTTTAGCCCTTTACAATGACTTTTGCTACATATACCTTGTTTAATGAACTTTGCTGTAGCTTTGTGATATAGCAGTTTACAATTGTACAAGTGCTCATTAGTTTAGAGATCCTGCAGAAGAGATCTGCTTGTAATTAGTTATTAAAAAAAAAGAAAGTGAACGCTCTCTTTTACAGAAACCCTATAGCTGAACTGATATTAACAGACGTTGTAAAAAATGGCTTTAGGCCTACCACACTACCTAGGGTTTTCATTCTAGTATCATGAGAAATATTTGATGGTGCATTTTATTTTTATTGGTTTGCTCCCTCATACTAATTCTCATTCATTGCTACTACTGTTCACTCTTCTCCTTTCCTTCCTTGCTTTTTCCAATATTCATTCCCAAGAAAGTACATAATCAGCTGAATCAAAATATTGCTAAAATTGTTCTTCAGTGGAATACATAGCATGACCGTATATTTTACCTTTGCCAAAAATGACAAAAAAAAATCTCTCTGAAATACACTACATAAAATCATTTCGTGATAACCGCTAAGACTGATGTGTACTGTTAGAGGAAAAGCCTTTCAGGCAGACAGAAATCAGACAATGGGTCTGATTTTAATTAAAATATCCTTTGAAAGACAATTTCCTCGACAACTAAGAATGCTATGCTGACTTTATGTGGAGTTTGGGAGGGAAGCTGGATGCCCTGCACTAGATTATCTCCATGATGATGATGTTCATC
Organism: Pluvialis apricaria; assembly: GCA_017639485.1. NCBI lineage: Eukaryota > Metazoa > Chordata > Aves > Charadriiformes > Charadriidae > Pluvialis > Pluvialis apricaria. The sequence goes on from CM030016.1 coordinate 16,240,828, forward strand.
TCCTAGAGACTGCATTCCTGTTCGTAGACATTATTCACAGGAATGTCATCAGAAAGTTGGCCTCGTGTTTTTGACAGATAAATAGTTAAAATAATATTAATACCTCTGAGCTGGTTAGACAAAGCTTTACATTTCTCCTTCTATCTTAGAGTATTACAGAAGTAACTACAAAAGTGTTCAAATGACTTCTATGTACGCTATAAGAGATATTAACTGTCATGCCAAAAGTCAAACCAATGAACGATCATTTCGTGACTCTAATAACAGTGTGTTTATGAATCTACAAATTCCTGTAATTCCTAAAACATTAGCCCTTCCAAAGAAAAAAAAACAATCTAAACTGTGATTGTTCTTGCACGTTACCCTAGTGTTTTTTAACATGTAGAACAGCTACTGAAATAAACCTTAATGTACGCATGTATGCATCGATGTATACACAGGCAAAAAATGTGTTAATATACAATGTATACGTATAAAAATGTAAATTTGTTTATCTTTACCACATATAGGTTATATACTATTCTTGTTCTACAGATATTTTACTATCGTCACATTTTTGAGTGAGTTCTAATTTATTATCTTAAAATTGACAGTAATTGCTAAATAGTGAGAGGAGTCAGCAGCGTAAATCTGAAAAGCATTAACTTACTTCATTGAGCATGTTGAAAGCTTCATTTAAAGCAATGTCCAGCATTCCAATTCCTTTTGCAAAAAGTTTGTCAAGGTGTTCCCTGAAATGCTGAAAAATAAACAAGAAGGTTTTATTTGTCAGTATATTGTTACAACATACATGTTGATATCAATGATTAAGGATTTCTGAATTCTTCTTTAGACTTACTTCTTAAGCTCAAATGTCTGCATACACTAATTCACAAATCAAAGTAATTTCTGGTTAATCCTTTTGACTCTTGAAGTTGCACTAAACTAAGGATGTGTTAGAACAATAATAATGCGAAGGTATCACAAGATACCTTCTTGGCTAGTTATTCAGTCACATAATTTTCCTTTGGGTTTTTCGTTTGGGTTTCTCTTTAGGGATATCCATAGCTTCTTTTCACTTCATATAGTAATTTTGATGTTATTTCTAACTATTCAGCTTCTAGGATTTTGGGATCTGCTGCTTAATAAAAATAATTATTTCTGAAATTTAGCTTTGAGATTCTACTTTCTGTTATGATCCCTCCCTAAAAGATGGTACACCCTAATCATTAGGCCACTGCAGTTTAATGTCAATATAATATTTAGATTGATAAAGACTAATCTACACAAGAAGAAAGACAGGCCTATCCACTTGCTAGCTGTATGTGACTATCTTCAGTATTATGTTGTGTTGTCACACTTAAATCCAATCTTTTCAGTTTTAAATGGCTCATCAATTATGCATTGCCCTACCTGCTGGCCATGAGCATGGGCAAAATTTTATTACAAGCAGTTCTTAAAGGTTTATGGGGCAGAATTCATCCTATATTTTCCTGTTCTAAATATATGTTATTTCTCCAGATATGGCAGAAGTTTGACAAATTGAATGAATTTTGCACTCAACAAAATTATAAGACTACTACATAATATATACATTAAATTGTAGTTTTTTAGAGAAAATGTAAGCTATGAAGTACTAAGTAGCACATTTTCAAAACAATGTTAGCACAATTTCCGAAAATAAAATGTTCAGAGGAGAAACAAATTCTCTCAGGTTTATAAGAAGCAGCAATATATCATTAAAAACAGTATCATGAATCATGCTATCATAAAGGGACACTGTATACAACATCAACAAACAAGTACTTCACTCCCCTGATTTTTCATGGTGGAAATTATTTTTTTTATTATTTCTTAAAATAAAAAGATATTACAGCAGTATATTGGAAGGCATAGAACTTCCTATTTCATGATTAAATTTCAGTAAGTTGAAACAGGAAAATTTACATCCTAGCCTCTAGGCAATTCTGAAGCCACAAAAAAAGGGCTGCTTTTTCAAAACAATTACTTCATAGTGACCTAGTAAACGTGGTTCATTGCAGCTCAATACTCTGAACAGATGAAAGGCACATTCTTATTTGTCTAAATAAGCAGGGATAGCATAAACACCCATACAGCTAAAATGCAAAAAGGTTCCCTTTTTCCCCCAACTTAAACATAGCTAACTTAAGCAAATACTAGTCAGTATCTCCATAGTACTAATAATTACTGTTTTAAATATATTTTAAAATATAATAATTAATTTGTAAGAAGAAAACAAAGACATATGTAATGTGAAATAACAGTGGAGGCGATGCTTTTGTGAAGCATTATTTCAGTCTCCACAACTGGATTAAAAAGTTACCTCAATAGATTAGGAGGAGTAAAATTTTTATTTATCAGGCTATTGGTCTTAAAGCCTTATTATAGGCAAGAAAACTAAATCAAACTAATTATCTTTGTAGAAGAATTAAAATACTACTGTCCCTTGAACTGTGCCTTTCATGTTTTTTTATGAGTAATAATAAAAATAAGAATGAATACAAAATACCCAAATATTCAATAAATGCATCAACCTCTTATTATCCTATATCCAACTTGTCATTTCAAAATATCTCTGAAATTTAGGTCCAAATTAATCAAAAGCCACATCAGCATATTCTTGACTTCAACTAATGTGGCCTGGAAATTGAGAGCAGCAAAGCAAAGATGGAAGTTTCCCAGACAAGGGCTACTTCAACTGTTACCAGCACAACGCAGTGTGTTTTCCAGAGCTATTTCAAAACACACTGACTGACCAACAGTCAGATTCAGACACCACTGACTTCAGTACTCAGGGTGACTTTTATACATACAGCCATCAGCCCATATACAAAAGGATTATCTACAGCACAGGACTGTTAGTCATTAAAGCTTTCCAGAAACTCATAAAATACCAGCAGTTTTCATGAAATATGTAAAGTTAATATAAATTTAAAATTGTTCATAGGAATTCTTCAAAAACTAAAATATACCATGTTTATAAAATTCTCCAGGGAACATCTTAGCAAAACCAGTTTTACAAACAGCTGATATTTTTAAACAGAAAGTGTTGTCAACAGTGAAAGAATATGGAAAACAAGCAGTTTACTATTGTTTCATCAATGTCAAAAACAATTTCATTACATCAAAGTTATGTGTTGACCAGACATTTTCAAGCTGTTGAAGCAGCCCTATGCTCACAGCCCATCTGTCTCAGATATATGGAACTAAGGTTAGTTTCCAATTACCACGGATGCTTCCCTACTAACATAGGGACTCACCCCGAAACAGAAGAGTTCTCTGAAAATTGATAATGCCAAATTTTTGTATTGGAAATAAGTTTCTAATCTTACCTTTTCATAAATCAGATATGTTAAAATAAGTATCTATTACAAATCATATTTCTCTTTGGAATACATTACTGCTTCATAATTAAACTAGAATTATTTTGGTATTAAAAATACAATAGTTTATAAAACCTTTGAACATTTCAGAGACAAGTACTGTGGAATATCTATTACAATGCATATACATTATCAAGCACAAGCATACAGTATAAACAGATTACCAAAAATTACTAGTAATTGGTATACTCTCTAGTGTTTAATTCAGTTCACATGATCTGTCAGGAGCACAAATATTTTCTCTTGCCATAGTTATATATACACAGGTTCTGAAAAATACCCTGTTGATATATGAAGAAATCTAATAGTGATGTTTTTTTGATACAAAAGAGTAAAAATGTTAAAAATCGATTTCATGCACTATGAATTTTAACAAATCAATGTTTTCTGCCTCCAGGCTTCAGAGTGAACAGATGCTACAAGGTGATTCTGCAAAAGGATTAAATAACTAAAATGCATGTGTGGTTTGGTCTTTGTCTCAAGGGGGTTTACACGGCTTTTGATTTGTTTTATAAACCAATTCCATTCTCTGTCTCGTCTTTGGTTTTTTGAGAATTTCAGCACTTTGCACATCCACTGGAAAAATCACCTAACAACACGCAAATTAAAATTTCTTTGTTTCCCCTTTTATCATACCAGATGCCCTGGATGCGTGGCATTAATTGGATCCATGCCAAAAGAAATCATATTTCACTTCACAGTCAGCACAAAGAATAGCTTCCTCAGATTGGTCCCTCTACATCTAGCTGAGACTGTTTATTATTAAACAATAAAAATGTACTGTTTTACTTTCATAGAGACTGGGTTTTTTTACCCTCAAATAGTGGTACCTTATTCTGACTTTAAAGGGCATACTATTGACACAACTATTATCTATCATGCTGTTGTTTTAAGGAAAATTTATTTTTAAAAAAATTTCAAATCTCCAAACACTCATTTTTTTCCTATTTTACATGTCCAGTTAGTACAGCAATGCCCTGCCAGCCACGCTATAGTGTCCCCTTTGTTACTGGAGAAGGCATTTTTTAAAGCATTGTATTGTTTGTCTGTGAGAAAACCAAAGTTTCAAACTAGTATGGTAGTATGGCCTCTCAAAATTTCTCTACAAGTTGCCCAAACGTGTGTCTAACTGCCACTCCTTTCGTCCCTTACAAACAACCCTACTAGTAGTAAAAAAATGTCAGGGCAAGACATTAACCACTGAAACATCAATTTAAATAAAAAGAATAAGTGATTTTGGAATAATGTAACACATCAATTCCACTTTTAATAACTCTCGGAAATCTAACAGATTCCAGAAAGCAGGAATCCCCTGCTCTTAATGAGTCAAAAAGCGTCTTTTAACTTTACATCTTAAATAGCTCTTTTTAGTAATAAACTACACGAGATATAATATTGGTTCATCTCAGCTTCTCTTTACTGTCCTATTGGAACACTTATAGATTAATATCCGAATTTTCTAGAGTTTGAATTGGATAGCTGTCCAACTGTGTGCACAAACATTCACATGCAACTGTATGCCTGATTTCCATGTGCAATTACCAGAATGTGCAATATCTAATTGTGGACTCAAATACCTAATTGACATGCATAATCTTGGTAATTCTGAATGCAAATTAGGCACACAATTATGACAATCAGACTCGGATGTCTGATTACAAAATTATAGGGCCAGAGCTCAACAGGAGAAGTCTTATTACAGTGAGGAAGTGTAGATGTGTTCAGCTGTGGAGGTATCTATGATCCATTTAGAAGTGGCTGAAATACATGAGCTGAAGAGAGTGAGGATACAAATCCACTTGTGCCTGTCAGCCAGAACAAGGTGTTTGCATATATCTACAAGCGTTCAAACAAGAACATCAGCGATGCATACATTTGGTCTTGTACCCTTGCATGTTGCTGATTTTGTCTGTTTATAAACACCATCGACTGCAAAAACCAGAAAGTCACAGTGATTCTAACATCTGGTAATATTCCATGTATACAAATCAAAAAGGTTCTCTCCTTTTCTTCTTAAACTATGTAAGGTTTGCCAGGACCCTCTAAGTGAGAAACAAACCAACAAATACATTTGATGGACCTAGAATCAGGAAATGAGTTCTTGTCCTAGGTGTAGTTACAAATATGCGTATATGAAGAACACCAGGGTACACTGAATGGAGTATATTGACACCATTTTTCCAAAGATGAAAAATATTATTCACACACCTATTTCTGCTTAAAAATCCAGTGGCCCAACTTCACTTGGACTATTTCAGAACTTAAATGAGGAGGAACATAGATTTTTAATGGTCTTCATATGGTATGCTTCATGGGACAGTTATACAGAATATTAAAATCACACCACTGTTGCATATGGCTTTGGCATAACTGAACAAGAGAATAAATTCATAACCCTTTATGATGACTGAACTTGGAGTTTCTCTTATAATGAGATTATTGAAAGCAATCTTTTTGTACGCCCAGGTGTATTCACCTTTTCTAGCCTCACAGCTTAATCAACAATTGTAGGGACTTTGGACCATACTCAGTTACACGATTACATTAAATTGTCAGACATCAGAGACTAGGGTAAAATTGTCTGGCAAAATATGACAGAAAGTCATATTTCTGTTACTTTGTTTTTCAATTTCCTACTTTTGATTTATTAGGGTTTAATAGTGAATAAATTTAATTCAAGTTAAGTAATTTATTTCAACGAATCTGTGCTTGGGAGATGACATGTATGATTTTGCAAAGATTTGGGGCACTTTTTCATGATTCAGAACACAAGAACTTAGGGAGGTAGAGGGGGCTATCTGAATACAGGTGAGAATCTGATCTTTTCCTAATTTCAGGTCATTGCAGGCAAACTCTTCTGAGATGAAGGCCATAAAACTGAAAACAAAATTTTTCCTTCATGGCAGAAGCTCCCAACTTTGTAGACAAAATGACACACTGGTTTATCTAGCCCATAGTGAAGCTGAAGAATAATTTACTGATTTGGAGGCAATTCTGAAGAAATTCTGAGGTGTCTCCTTACATTGCTGTCTTATCTTACAGGCTGTTCTAACAGCTTCACAACGTTTACTCTCTGAGACTATAAAAGCTGACTAGTAATATAATCACAAGACAACAAATTTTTACATTCTGGAAGTGAACAGAACCTGGTCACACTCCTAACAAATGAGAAAGAGTCACATGTCTGCGCCAGTCACGGAAATTTTTTGGTTTCCATTGCAATCATATAAGGATACTCCATAACCTTCAAGGTTTTACCCCTTTTAAACAGGAAAAAGAAGAAAAAAGTACAGCCATCTTCATTTGACATCTGAGGAAACAAACACATCTGAAAGCAAGTATTGATACATTAAAGTAGAGAACCAAGTTCCAATTCTCAAATACCAGGTAAGTGTAGTAACAACATCTCAGACACATACAAAATAGAGCAGGCAAGTTGTCAGCTAATGTAATCCCTGATGTCTGGCATTCATGTTTTGGTATAGCTTCTTTTTACCATAGCAAACATTTGCAGAATTTCACTGATGGGTTTTTCCCTAGCATTGTGACAAAGCTAGTCACAATAGTGGCACGCTTGGCTCAAATTTTAATTGGGCACAGTCTACAAGACTTCACAGGCTGTTTTAATGCATCTTATCATGAGGACATCACCTAAAGCCTCACAAATAAAGATACACCACCCAATAAGTTCAGCTTGCTATGGCTTATAGCAGATTCTTTTTCTGGAAGACCTGAAAACCTGTTTGACTTTGTATCATATTTCTCTACCGCTGACATGATGGAAGTACACTGGTAGTGAGTTTCTAACCAAATCAGGCCCCTATCTCTTATCTTCCTACTTGCCTATCTAAACCAGCCTCTTTTGGTGTTTTGGTTTGTTTTTCTATTTTAGGGCTTCTGAATTAGTTAATTGAGTTATGCCCAACTTTCCATTTATGCAGTTTTCAGCATTTTTAGCACAACCAACAAAGTTTCAGTTTCCTTCTTGTTAAGACAATATGCTACATGGTAGTCCCAGTACCCTTTGCAAATATATTTTATTACAGCTTCCTTGTGATTACCAAAAATAGGGTATCATTTATGATGAGCAGGAATACCCAAATTAGATGGGGTTACAGGACCATGCATTCAAGTCTAAGTATACATAAATAAAGCATTTTCCACTGATACCAAAGAGGGAAGTTACAGTTCACAACTGATATATGCAGCAGAGTTTATACAATTACACTGGAAAACTATGATATTTGCTATTAATTGTCTGACTAGGGTGAGCTTCCTACAGAAGAGCATTGTTAATGGGTTCAACATTCCTCCAGATTTCTCCTTCAGTTTTAGTGCTACTTCTAGTGTTAGTTTCCATACTCGTCCATGCATGCTATAACTCCAAATGTTCCTGAGACATAGTTGGCAAAGATTAATCAGATTTGTGAAGATGAACAACATCAGCATATAAACCAGTTAAAAAAAAAGAAGAAAAAAAAAAAAAAACACACAAAAACCCAAACCACCAGTCAGGAGGCTTATGTGTGAGGTGAGAGAGTGATGTTTCCTGGTGTGTCACAGGGAAGTTTACCCACACATATTAACAGTTAATAAATGTGCATCCACAGATGTGAAATGCATTTAAGCATTGTCCCATTTAAAATCCTTTGCCAGGGCAATCACAGATTAGCATGCTGGTGATGATTATCCAACAACTTGTGTTCCCTAAGACGTTGTGTTGGTAGACTGGATTCTTTTCAGGAAAACAATCCTGAAAACAATGCTGAACAAAGACCTCAAGATTCAATGTACTCAGATTGATTAAAAACAAATTCTTGTTAGGTAAATTAGTTGCCTGGGGCTGCAATAGAAAACTTCAGACCAAATTTCAGTGATCTGGGGCTAGCTGAAAATTTTGGGGATCTGTAACAGCTAGCCAGTTTTAAAAAACATAGATTTCAGGGAGACTTTCCCTTTTTGGGTTTGTTTTGTTTTGTTTTGTTTTGTTTTTAACAGCTAAGCAATGCAGTCAACAGTCTTTTTTGGAGATCTGACACAGACAGATAGATAAATATACACCTAAGTAATTTGCTTAAATAAAATTCAATATGAAGAATTTGTATTTACTAACCTCTTACTGGCAATATCTCTCAGCTTCATTGCTGAATCAGTCTTCTGGTTATTTAATTTCTGGTAATTGCATACAAAAATAAAAGCTTATTGGAAGTTATACACTACATCTGTCTATTTTTGTCATTCTAATTTACGCAGGGGTAAGTTCTTGATTTAGTTTGGAGTTACTGTGCCTATCTGTGCATCTAGAAGATGATATATTTCATCTGGAAACGTTTACAGAGAAATGTCCTCAACCCATATATAGTACATTAAAACAACATATAAAAGAGGAATGTATATTGTAATATTGTTACTTTAAATCTGGAGTTACATTAAATCAGATTGTCATCCGATTCCTCTGGGGTAGGTAAATTGTAACATGGAGTTTCTCAAAGACGAAAACCTCTTGGCCCAAGAAAACTAGTATTAAAATAGGCAGTTCCACATGTTTGTAATTTGTGGAGAAAGTGCAGACGGTGACAGAATAGTGTCTGAACTATTTCCCACTCTTTTTTAAATTTGTGTATAGCAAATTGATACACTTCAAGGTAGCAGCTGTTTAATGCTAATGCCAAATTATAAATTACTCTGGTAAAATTCAAATATATGTTACATATTTTATATTACTAAACCACATTTAGGATCACAGATTAATTTTAACCTCATTTATGCTACTCAACATAATTATAGATTTAATCTTTGTGATAAATGAAACTTGAAGCAAGTTTTGCAAATTAGGGATAACTTACAACATTCTGAGAATATGTCTCCACATATCTAAAACTGAACCTTCAATGCAGGTATGTGCCAAGACAAAAAATTTACGACAAATGCTAGGCTATGAAAAATATTAGAAATAAGTGGATGCAACTTTATGCCTACCACATCACCTGAAATTATAATTATTCTTAAAACAAATTACTATTTTCTCCTACTGTAAAAATGAAAGCAGAAATGATATATGTTGGCAGAAATCTAGTACTGGCATGCCTACTTTTTATCTTAGTAAAACTGGTGGCATGTATATTAGCACCACTCACATCGCTCTGTCATATTTGATGTTATAAGTTTGTCTTTTAGAAATACATAAACCAGACTTGATTCAAGCAGGTTTCTCAAAAGCTGCATGCTTTCTGAAGTTTTATCTGACAGAAATTCGAGGTGCAATTAGATCCTCACTGCTCCGAAAGCTACACGTAAATAAGCTTTTACAGAATCAACAGTTTTGCAGAAAAATAATACTTGATCAAAAACTGTGGAAATTTCTAAACATATTACACTAGCATCTCTTCATTGTAGGTTGTTGCTAGCAGTAAAAAAACAAAGTTAAATGAAGATTTACGACTCAAGACTTCATTGCTTTGCTGTTCTTGAAGCTGGTAGGGAACAGCTTTAGATGCTTAGAATCATCACTTCTTTCAATGTATCCTCACTCTTAAAGAGTTCCCCAACCTTCGTTCCCTGTTTAAATGCTTAATTATATTAAATTTATTTGATGTCCTTCAAAAATCTACTGTAATGCACCAGATACTTATTAGTGCTTTAATCAAGGAGCGATCTTGATTAAGTAACCCCCCCTAAAGGTATGATGAGGCTTGTTCAAAAAAAAAAAAAAAAAAAAATCCTGCCTTCTACGCCAATCACTATGAAATATGTACCAATCTTCAAAACACGCATTTGGCTAAGTTAAATGTTGCAAAGGTAAAAGTACTCATGCTGTGTTTTCTTTTCTGTCTAACTGCTCTCTTTGCTTAACAAAACAATGCAGGATCAAGAATCTTTGGCTAACTTTGGCTTCTATAGCATATAAATCAACAAGTAAATCTAACTTGTTACCCCTTACTAAAATGGTTGTAAGAAGAGAGACCTAAAATATCAGCTACAGGGGTAGGGAAGTAATAATTTAAGTAAAGATGCAACCGGAATACAGATTGCACATTATAGAGGAAACAAATGCAGTTTCATCAATAAAACTGAGTTGTCATTCAAAGAGAAATGCAACTTCCCTGCTCCGTAGGCACTTTGTACAGATTTATGCTAGCATCAGGCCCACGTTCCTACCTGAACGACAGAGAAATATGGGGGAGGTAAGAAAATGTAGGCTTTTTCTTTCCTGACACTTAGAACAGAAAACTGAGCCACATTACTCAAGAGAGAGTGTCACCACAGAGTGGTTATATAAGGGTTACAGTGCCTTAAATGCTTTTTCATACTTTAACGAAAGTGGTGTTTTTTTTTCTTTTAGGTAAGTAGTTCCCACACTGTGGTCCAGAAAATAACAGTAAGTGGTCTAGAGCCAATGTGTGAAACTAACACTGTTTACAATGCTGTTTCCCTTCCAAAAAAAAAGAGATGATGCGGAGGGGAAAAAAAAAAAAAAAAAGGAAAGAGTCACACTATTTCACTGAGAAAGTGTGTAAACCAGACACCAGATAGCTGTGTTTTGTTTTGTTTTCCCCCAAGACTAATTGGATTTTCTGAAAGTCTAGTTCTTTGGAAGCCTGTTACATTCCCGGTGCATTATGGAGAAGAATTTCTGCACCCCATCCCTGAATGTGAAAGAGCATGTTCATTTACTACCCATAATCCCATTCCGTAGGAGATAATCAGGGTCAAGGCCATCCAAGGAACCTGAAGGAGCACAAATCCATGGAACCTGATCAGATGCATCTGCAGGTCCCGAGGGAACTGGCAGATGAAGTTGCTAAGCCACTATCCATCATATTTGAGAAGTCACGGCAGTTGGGTGAAGATCCTGCTGACTGGAAAAGGGCAAATATAACCCCCATTTTTAAAAAGGTAAAAAAGGAAAACCCGGGGAACTACAGACCAGTCAGTCTCACCTTTGTGCCCAGCAAGATCATGGAGCAGATCCTCCTGGAAACTACGCTAAGGCACATAGAAAACAAGGAGATGATCGGTGACAGCCAACATGGCTTCACTAAAGGCAAATCGCGCCTGACAAATTTGGTGGCCTTCTATGATGGTGTTACAGTGTTGGTGGATAAGGGGAGAGCAACTGACATCATCTCCTTTGACTTGTACAAAGCATTTGACGCTGTCCCGCATGACATCCTTGTCTCTAAATAGAAGAGACATGGATTTGATGGATGGGCCACTCGATGGATAAGAAATTGACTGGATGGTGGCACTCAGAGAGCTGCAGTCAATGGCTTGATGTCCAAGTGGAGACCAGTGACAAGTGGCGTTCCTCAGGGTCAGTACCACGACCGGTGCTGTTTAACATCTTTGTTGGCCACATGGACGGCGGGATTGAGTGCACCCTCAGCAAGTTTACAGACAACACCAAGCTGCATGGTGCTGTCAACATGCTGGAGGGAAGGGATGCCATGCAGAGGCACCTGGACAGGCTTGAGAGGTTGGCCCTTGCCAACCTCATGAAGTTCAACCAGGCCAAGTGCAAGGTGCTGCATGTGACTTGGGGCAATCCCAAGCACACATACAGGCTGGGCGGAGAATAGATTGACAGCAGCCCTGAGGAGGACTTGGGGGTACTGGTGGATGAGAAGCTCAACACAATGTCATAGTTTGGGCCTGCAATGTGAGCTTGTATCCCAGAAAGCCAACTGTATCCTGAGCTGCATCAGAAGCAGCATTGCCAGCAGGTCGAGGGAGGTGATTCTGCCCCTCCACTCTCATGAGACCCCACCTGGAGTACTGCATCCAGCTCTGCAACTCCCAGGGTAAGAAGGACATGAACCTGTTGGAGCAGGTGCAGAGGAGGGCCATGAAGATGATCAGAGGGCTGGAGCACCTCTCCTCTGAAGACATGCTGAGAGAGTTGGGGTTGTTCAGCCTGGAGAAGAGAAGGCTCCAGAGAGACCTTAAAGCAACCTTCCAGTACTGAAAGAGGGTCTACAGGAAAGATGGGGAAGGACTCTTTATCAGGGAGTGCAGTAATAGGACAAGGGTTCATGGCTTTAAACTATAAGAGGGTAGATTTAGATTAGCTATTAGGAAGAAATTTGTTACTGTGAGGGTGGTAAGGCACTGGAACATATTGCCCAGAGAAGCTGTGGATGCCCCATCCATGGAAGTGTTCAAGGCCCGGTTGGATGGGGCTTTGAGAAACCTGGTCTAGTGGAAGGTGTCCCTGGCCATGGCAGGGGGGTTGGAACTACATTATCTTTAAGGCCCTTTACAACCCAAACCATTCCATGATTCCATGACGACTCTATGATTCAGCACCAACACCATTAAGACACACTTATTTCCCAGGCTGCTATAGGAGCCTTTTCCTTAAGGCTGAAGCAGTTTCCTGTAGCCTACCAAAAAACATCCTTATGCTCCATTTCCTGAAGATGCTTCCAGGTTTGTTCTTACCTGGACCAGCTGTGCATGGGAACAGAATAGGCTCTGGCTGTAGCCCAACTGCCTGAGACAGCAGACTGCTGCGGGTGGCAAACTTTTTTACTTATGCCTACATCTTCAAAAGCCAGGCTGGCTGCTACTGCAACTGTACAAGAGATCAGGATGACCCAGGCTGTGTTCGTGCTGGCAGAAGGTCACCCTCCCAGCAGAAGCAAACACCACCCTCGGATCTCCCCAAAAGAGAACCTCATCTCTCTCCAGGTCCAGCCCTGGCCCATCTGCCCCACGTTAGTATAATTTAACCCTATTTATTCTGCTGAGGAGCTTGTTTGCCCTTTAGCTCACTACAAAGGAAGTGTAAGTGACACGGACAGTCTAGTCTTCTAGATTTTATATTTTTTTGTTTTGTAAAGTTTAGATGAAAGAAAACTCAATTTAAAGACAGACATTCAGCATGTTTAAGTGACATCCTCAGAGTAGAAAGATTCCATTTGAAAACATCTGAGCCTTATAGAAAGACAGCAAAGCAGTTCTTCAGTAAGTACTTTCAAGACAAATGTAGACTGGGGTACCGATCCTGTGAAAGTAATTTTTATTTGTAGCTATTGAAACAGCTGCTTTCCTCATGAAATAAAAAGCTCCAGTCAAACATCTCAAAGTAATTTCTTATCTCTACTTCTAAGTACTGTGTTTATTTGCTACATGTGATGTCAGATGAACCTAGCAAGATGCAGCTAGGAAAGACTGTGTATGTTGGGGGGAGGGATTTTTTTTTAAGGGTCATTTAATGGGAATTTTTGGTATTGGCACTCATATTATGGTAAAATAAGTTTAAAAAAAAAGATAAATATAAGGCCAAAATGGTAGAAATTAAAGTTTACGCAGCATAAATTAATAGCTTGGTAAAACTGGTTTTAGGCATGCTTCCAGCAACAAGCGCCGCATTAAGATATACCTGTCCTTAGTAAGGTCTGGTGTACATATATAGCAATACAAAAGAGTGGCAGAGTGAACTTTTAAAAATTCAATCCCTCCAATCATCAGCAACATACATCTCCTCTTTCCACATAAGGGAAAAATATAGCAATATAAAATACCATTACAGCAATTTCTAATTGTTTCTCTTAGCATATGGGAACAGATATTTGCTAGCTAAAGATAAAACTTTCTAACGTATTTTAAAATGCTTGTATTTATTTTGGTGCTAATAGAGCTTATACTGGTAGTAACAGATGCAGTCATCCTTGCTCCCATTCAATTAAGAAGAATATTTGACATTAAAAGATAAAGAATAGAAATGTCTAGACGGAATATACAGTTACATCTTCAGACCTACATTGAACTTCCAAAAATCAGGCACATTTATACACATATAAACTGAAACAATAGCATATATTTTAAAACATTGCCTGTCAATCACCTGCTCTACTTTGCCAATACAGAAACTTATGACAACATGTTGATAATGGCTGTTTGAAAAAAATACATATTACAGTGTTTGTTGTGATATTTTCCTTGTTTCTGCTTTATTACTTAATAAACAAAAGAGCTATTATTACCAGTGAACATGCAAAATAGTATTTACCTTGTAAGACTGGTTGAAAAAGTGTAATTTAATCTACTAGCATCTGATATTACAAGGGACTCTTGGCAATTACACAGAAAAAACTACAAGAGAAGCCTGTTATATCTGTCAGACTCACAAAAATGAACGTAACAGCCCAAATGATTGAATTCTTGTGATGAGTTCCAAAATACAGTTAAATACTCTAATAGCTCTTGACCAGTTTTGGAATATGCATAGTAACAACATTTTAAGACATCTTTTTTCTGTGGACCTGACCAAAAGACCACAAATTCAAGAGAATCTTTTCAAGGAAATTCAGTGAGTTTTTGATGAGGCCCCCAGGTAATTTTGCTGTGTTGGTATATTCAAATCATACAGTTTCTGATCTTACAATAATATCAGACAATTCAGGAAACAGTTTGCAATATGAATTCAGGAGCATGATAACCAAATTACTCAATTAGGATTAAGTCATTGCCTACCTCCTTGACAATCTTTATACCCTGAGCTCTACTCATGACAATGACACTTTTGTGCCTTCCAGTGTTTAGGCAATTGAACTCTTAACTTCATTACACAAACTAGAAAAGTAATAAGAACATATAAATTCACAGAAATTAAGAAACAAATAAAGTATATAAAAATACATGGAACTATTACCATCATACCTATCTCAAGTTTATTCTCTAGTTCTGGCCTTTCAAGGAAAGAACAATAACTAGTTCACTAATATGAATAACTGTAAAAAAAGGTCATATTTAGTTATGCTTCAAAACCTTGAATGTGTTATTCAATTTGTAGGCAAAATAAAGCACAAAGTGATTCCAGAATTTAAAAAAATAGTAATAATTTACCTAACCAGAAATTATACTGAAGCTGACTCTGAAGAACAAAATATGAAATTGTACTTGGCTATTTTGCATAACTGAGCACTGTTCATAAAATCCAAGCATCATCTGGGTGGCATAAAAACTTTTTGATCAATTAAATTAAAACAGATCTGACATTAAGTAATATGTGGGTGTACGGTAATCTGCATTTTGATCAGTTGCAGAGTGATGGAAAGGTTAACAGTAGGATTAATTCCAGACAGTACATCTGGCCAATATATTTGAATCTCCAGTTTTAAGTCTAGAACTTGCACAGCTTTCATACGGTTAATTACATGCATCCACTATAAAACGCTCATTTAGAAAACTGCATCACGGTTCACAAATAAGGGTCTTCAACACTAAATGATTAGAAACAATCAACATCATTCCACATAATAACCAAATGATATTCAGATAATCTAAAAATCAATAGTCGAGAACATCAAGTATGTTAAGGAAGCAGCCCATGAAGAACAATTCCTGTAGAATGGAGGCATACGTGTAGACAAAATGCAAAGCACTCATGTGAATACAATGGAGTAAAGTTCAGCATAATGAGATCAAATTCATTTTGTCTTGGTATACATAAAAAGACCTAAGATAGACACACTTAGAAGGGTGTTTTCAGAGCTGTATTTCCTACTTCCCGTAACATCTCATTGACGACTTCAGCAAAATGAACTACCACACTGAACGTTAAGCACAATTCAGCGCTCAGCTGAAACTCCTCTGATTTGCCTTCAGTAAAAACAGTAGTATTTAAAGACAGACGCAAGACTTGCTCTCTCCAGCCATAAGCAAGACTTAGTATAGATGGACAAGTCACTTTAAGAAGAGAGGAAGCTTTAGCAGGGAAGAAGTTCTACGGTAACACAAGTAGCTTATTTTAACAGGCCTTTCCCTCTACAAGAAACAGAGGACTTTTCAGTGATCTCATTTCATAATTCTGCATGGCATAAACAATCTTACCTTACCCTTCTAAGAAGTGTGACGCAGTAATACTTGCACAGAGCAAGAGCATTTGGATGGCAGGCAATAAACTAAACTTCAAGCTGCAGATTCACACTGCAGTCTCCCTTCAAATAAAACTTTCACTGAAATCACTGTTTTGGGTTTTTTTTCTGAAAAATGCCAGCAGGATGTAATTAATTTGAACACTTTCACAGAACATTTTTGAATGAACACATTATCCTTTTGACACATCTGTTTGGAATGCTAATTTTTTTTTATTCTCATGGTATTATATTTATTTTCACTTGTTTTGAGATTTCAACTTTAGTGTTAGTTTGAGTTAAGAAAGCAATCTCTTCATCAGTAATTTTTGGCAACAGAATGATAGTTCAATTTAAAGCAACGAAAGTCTTTTACTTAATTACTAAACTTTATTAACAGTATATTGTCAATGATTCCTGTATTTTTCCATTAAGTTTGTTCCATCGAACTGACTAGGAGGTTATTTCTTTTTCTTCCTACTGAGTCACATAAGACTCCTTTGAAATAGCATAAGGAGAATAATTAATAAATTCTAATAATGGAATGCATTGTACTAGGAAAAGGTCATTATAGCACATTGTTACTTACTGCATCCTATCTCTCTGCTGTTTTGTTACTATCATTCCTTACCTCTTTGTTGGCTCTGTCTGCTTGAACTAATGTTCCATTCAGACACGGCTCTACATAGTGAAGTTCTTCATTATACTATAGAGAGAAATAAAAAGTATGATGAAAAATTTAATTAAAGGCTTTGAAAGAGACAAGTTAATTTAATGATTTAGAACTACAGTGAAACACGCACATAAAGCAAGAACAAAAGGATTTGGCTCATTTTTTTAAAAAGGCGGTGGTGTTTTTTTCCTTTTACATGATTCTTAATGTTTCAGAGGTTTATACCTTTTAAAAGGAGCATTTAATTGAATGGATGCCAACACTCAGGTGGAGTTAATGGGTACTATATACATTAGCTGGCATAAATATCCTTCAAGTAGAAATCTGGATAGTATTAAGAGGTCATGTTTGATACGTCACAGTCACAACTCCCAATTCTTTGCTACACATAAAAGAAGTCCTGACAAATACTTGACACACTGGCTAACATTTTGGAAGGTTAACAGTGGAATGACTACACCAAAAAGTCTGTAAGCTTGAATCTACCCTGGACATGTCTGACAATGGTCAGAATTTCTGTCAAGGAGAGCATCTTATTATACATTAAGTCATGAAGCTATGACAGATCTTCAAGGAATTATCTGCTTATCTTGCAAGGTCTAAGTTAGATGCCCCAGTCCTATTTTCAGAAGCAACTTAAGCATTAAAAGAAACTAAGTCTCATCTGCAGTCAGTAGATTTTGCAGACTCACGGATGCTGAAGTCACTTCATTGAAAATTGGACTTGACTGTTTAAATCTTTTAAATCTTTTAACACAGGTCAAATTAATACAGAAGTGCCTTCAAAAAGTCTGCATTAGTTGTATGGATAGTTTTAACTTAATTCCTCCTCTCATTAATTTAATCTACTGTAGATCACAGCTTGATCACAGAGGCCTCAAACTATAAGGCCTTTGCTTTTAGGCTCTACTCAGTTTCACCCTTTCATAGGCATTAAGTGAATTAGAACATCCACAGTAAACAACAAAAGACAACACATCAAGTCAAGCCAAAAATAATCAGGAAAAACAGTTCATTAGCCTAACATAAATGCATTTATTTCCTTCTTCCTCTACCTCAGCGGGAATAAAAAAAGCCTTAAAGATGCTGCTTAGACAAGGTTCTCTGTCACTGCAAGTTCTCACTGCCTCTGTCTGCCTGTAGCTCTGAATTTGTTCTACTCTCTTCAATTTAACTCCACTTACTTTCCTTACACATGTCTAACCATAGACCCCTGCAGCCTGTTCCACTTTGGACATCTGTCATCATCATTCATTTTACCAGCGCACAACTCACCGCACTTATAATTACTGTCACATAGGGAAGAGTGCTTAATTTGAACTGCATCAAGTTATTCTTGAGGCATTTTGCTAGACTTAGTGCTCAGCTATAAGGAAATACAAACCCAGAGTATCTCCACTTACTATCGCTGGTAATACAGACTATTTACATCAGCATCAACATAGTAATTGGTTGGTTGTATAGAAACAAACAAAAAAATGCTCTAAAGATATTTACACATAATATCTTACACATAATATCTGCAGCAGATTTGCATGCTTCCCTAATTATTTTATTCCCATCAATGTTATTCCAATATGTGGACATGGCTATTACTCCAAAGGCAATACGAAAAACAAGGCAAAGACTTCTGGAACACTTTAAACTCACTGGGAATGTCCCACATGCATCTCTGTGTCATAACAATTTATTGAGCTGATAAATGATGTACTTTCCCCCGTAGTTTCTCTCTTCAGACTGCTTTCCAATCTATCTCCTGACAGTCATTGCAAAATAATAATGCCAAATCTACACAGCATCTCTTATTTTAAGCCAAAATCAAGACCATATTCCATTCTATTGTAAAAAAATACTGAAAATCTGTAACACACACCAGTACCCCAGCACCTACTCCCAAGCTTTTTCCTGTCTTCACACAGGTTTTTTCTTTAATCAATATACTTCCCAGTTAAGCCTGTTCTTAGTTGATTTCTGTAGCTGTTATTGGAAACTATATTAACAACATATACTTCAATTAGCTTCCTTTCTCAGCTCCTCTTCTAAAATTTCATTCTACTTACATCTCTCTTGTAATTTAAACATTTGATGACATTGATTTTTATTATTCTTTTATTTAATTGGTTATATTTATCTTAGTTCACATTATTTTGTCACTCTAGTTATTTCTTTACACAACAGGTATAAAATAAAATGAGTGGGCTAAAATCTGAACTAAGAGGAACCATATAGTTAGTTAGACAGCTACTGACTTACATTGTATAATCAGATACTATTCATATTCTGAAACTGTGAGATATATATGGTTCTAGCACACCTACACGAGTAGCTTAAATTTACCTTAGGATTTTTTATATTTATGCTTTGTCATATTTAAGCTGCCTGGACTAAGGTCCACAGAAACAAATTAAATTCACATTTTGTTGTGCAACAACACACAGATAAAAGATTTCATGCTATATTAGGCATACACAGACATCCAATACAGCCCAACCTAAGATCAGACAGTGAAGCCAAACCAGAAGAGGAGCCAAAGGAATTGGTATTTCCAAAGTTCCACTACTGTTACCATGTGCAACAAGTGGCACACAAGTGCAGCCCACTGCTTGGAGCAATCATACGGAGGTTAGCAATTGGCTGCCTTTCTCTTTCTCAACTTGCTCAAACATTAGCTGTATAGAATCTGATTATTCAGGCAGACTGAAAAGTAAGTTTATCCATAATCTATTCTGTATGACTACAAGGACTCCAAAGAGGAAACTACACAGAAACCATTTATAATGGAAAATTCCACAAATTAAAAACAGTGAACTACACTACTGTGCTTCGAATTAACAAATACTTTCTTTTAATCAATGTTGCTAAAATGGTGTGACTAAAGCATTCAAATTAATTTAACATTCTTGGCTCACTTAATATTTTATTAATTTAATGTAGAGTTTACATTTTTATAAAAGCATTTAAAAAATTTCTGGTTTCGGCAAAATTAGTACTCATTTTATGATAACATTGTTAATTTAATGCATGACTTGGAATTATACTTCAAAGTGAATTGGAAAAATATGCCTTTTCTCTTGTTGTTGCAGGCATCTGTGCATGCACTAGTGAACTGACCTTAAATTTTAACATAGGCAGCATAAAATCGCTCTTGTATTTCAATGATTTTTTGCAATTCAATCATATAGTCCATCAATTTCAGACAGATTTTGCAACAACCTACCCATGAAAGCTAAAACAATTTTTAACATTGTCCTTTTATGTTTATTCTCTGGAAAGACCTGAATTCTGCTGTCTGCTATATATACACATATAAAGTTAAAAATGTATTTAATGAAAATCAAATGAATATGAAACAACTCAGCTAATGTACTGCTAGTAGCTTTTGGGTTTTTTCTTGGCTGGGGCGTTGTGGGCCTTTTTTGCTAGCCTACTGCATATTTATAAGTGTTAATTGAGTTTTTAACTATGTTAGTATGTAGTGACCATAACTCCCAGTACAGTTAATAAGAATCCTAAACATCTTTTTGTATACAGAAGATTGAAATGTATAACAACAACCCAAAAAGCAACTTGAAAGGTTTTTGAAACTTTTTGTACAGTAAAATATTGTAAAGGGAGAATAACAAAATACCAGAGTTGACGAGCACAAATTTTGTACAAATGCTTTTCAGACCTCACTTTTTCATGTGCTAAGTTCTGTTTCCTCTTCTTCCACTGAGATAGATACTAATTTTCTCAATGCTCAATTCCTTTCCATCCTTGACTCCCATTGTCAACGCAGAGCCCTGTCTTACACCAGTCCAGCTTCTCTAACCTCATGTTCTCTTTTGGCTAACTTAAAAGTGCTGTCCCTTCTTACTGTAACAAACACAAAAGTTTCTCATCTGCTTGCACAGCCCTTCCACTTGCTTCATTCTGGCTGTTGCTCATCTGCAAGCCCTCTCTGACATCTTTCAGCACTATTTTCCTTGCATTTCCTTCTTTTGCCTCAAAATGCAGGCATGCTTTAGGGTTCTCCTCTCTTGTGAGAATGAGACAGAAAGAGAACTCCTTAACCTATTTGACTCCTAATTCCTAACCCAGTTCCTCATAGAAGTCTTCTGTTGCAAGTATTTGTTCCATTAATCACTGTGCACAATAAAGCCATCCTGACAATCACTCAGGCTCAAAACTTGCGCTTCACCTAGTAAGTATATTGTTTGTTCAGTTTTCCCACATAAAGCTCTTATTCCACCTCAAATTTTGGTCTGGGAAGATAAAGAGGTACTTGGTCATTTGTTTCAGACTTTCAGGTGTCCAGTAGTCCTCACAGAGGAACAATTTGGACAGGCCTTTCAGAAGAACAATCGGTGTGAGCAAGTATTAGCTGGGTGCTATGTGAAGAGTAAGTCTTCAACGTTTATGTACAGTGGATCTATTTTTGCACACACTGTACAGGTGGCCAGTTCTAGATACAGAGACTTGCTACATATGCACAGATCTATGTTACCAAGGGGATTTCTCATATGGACATACGTGTACCTTACCTTCAAATGAAACCGCTTTCACACCACCAGGCTATGTCTAAATTATAAATAAGATACAATCTCACTCAAACATTTGTCTATAGATAAAAGCTATTCCGGGTTTTCAGTCCTTTCACACAAAGAAGCCTCTTGTGTGGGCTTTGTTGTCTCATGTTGTGATCACTGAAACACCCTCTCCAGTCTTGACAAAGATGAGGGTACCCCCTGCTGGCACTTACTCAGAGCAGTGCTTCAGAAACAATTTTTGCTGATCACTTAGATCACAGTAACCCTGGCTTTACTCTGTCCCTTCACCATGTCTTCCTCTAATACACCAAATTTTAGGAGGAGTTCATAATCTAGCCCGAGTACCTATGCCATTCCTCATTGACACATCCATTCCTTTCTCCACAGCACCGGTCTCTGTTACTGGTTTGTTACATTTTCAAGCAAACAAATTCTGTGGGTTTTGCTTTGGTTTTTTGGGTTTTTTTATTGTTTTTTGTTTTTTTACCTTGTGAGACAGCAAGGATTATATTATGACACTTAGTTGAAAACAACTCCTTAAAAACTCTTCTTTGAAGACACCTTCAAGGCGAGAGGACAGCACTTTACATGCTCATTGTCACTCCTGTCATGGTCTCCTTGTTTTACTCCTGCCTTTCTGTGGTACTTCTTTCAATGCAGTGAATAATTTCAGGTTCGTATTTGCACAGTAAGTAAACCATCAATGGATGAAATTAAGCAGCTAAACTGGTAAGAATAAAATCGCATTCTCAGTTGCTATTTCTACTTATTTCAACAAATAAAGCCATATTCATCCTAAAAGAGGTTAGAGAGGGGAAAGAACCTTCAGATGAAAATATTACTGCAGACAAATGCTATAATCACCACAGTAATTACATACCTTTCTAAATATTAAGGATTTCTTACACTAGCCAAGCTGCATATTATGGGTAAGAACGAGATGGCTGCAGCAGGAGCCTGTGTGGGAGGGGGCCGCGCCCCACGCTGGTCACAGCCAGCAGCGAGAGGGGTTTGCGTGGCCTGTGAGGGATCCAAACCGCGGCTGCAGGCCTGAGGAGGCTGCGGCATCCATCCGCGCACAGGCAGGCGTAAGGTAGAAGCCCTCAGGGGCTGAAAACTTTTGGAAACATAGCTGGAAAAGTGTCATGGTGAAAGGGGTGCGCTTCTGGACAGTGTGGGCTGCAGGTGACCCACACCCAGGCAAGGGCAGCCCTGAGGGACTGAGCCATGGGCAACCCAGGCTGAGGTGGGGACACCCCTGAGGGTCTGCGGCCCATGGGTGACCCACACTGAAGAGAAAAACACAGAGCAGAGGAAAAATCAAGAAGCAGTGAAGAGTGGCAGTGAGAAACTAATAAGCGCAGAGCTGCTGACAGGAACCTACAGAGGACCCCAACCAGCCGCAACACTTAACACCTCACCCAGGACAGGGGAGGGACTGATACCGGCAGCGAAGGTAAGGGAAGGTCACACCAAAGCGTGAGGTGGGGAATCTTGGGCAGAAGTTGAGCCTGAGCAAGGGGGAGGAAAGGCTTAATTGGGCGTTTCTTTCCCTTTTCTCAAAGCCCAAATCAGTGATTGGAAGTTTGTGGTAACTGGCAATTAATTATGTAAAAATTCTGTGACTCCACACTGTGACTCAATTTTTTAAATTGAAAAAAAGTTATTTTGTTTTTGCTTTTTTTGAAGTATTTACACAGAATTTCTGCCGTACTACTTAGGCACAGTTAGCAACATACATTTTTACATTTTTCATCATAGATGAGCTTTCTGGTAAGTAAAAAAACTTCAGTTAAAAAAAAACATTTCTTTTTTCTTCCTGCATCATTCACAGTAACTGTCACAACTACTGATAAACACAGAGATTATACGCTGACAAATGGCTGGTCAAGTATCTTAATAATTACTTAGTTGAAACATTCTTTCAACTGAAAAAAGTTATTTAGATTACAGTTAATCACATTTTTTTTGAAGGACAGTAAATCTTTTTTTTGATACAGTATGTAATTATGTCTTTCTACTACATGAGTTTCTGCTAATTATGCAATTATCATGCAAGAAGATTAATACGAAAGATATTCTGAACTAACTGCTTGCTATCTGTTAAAAATACAGTAAATGCACGTATACATCAGGCATATATACTTCATCTCAAGGATTTGCACTGGTGTCACTGGGGTAATTCATTTTAGTACGCAAAGGGCAAAAAGGCCAAAATCCTCCTTATGTTCAAGCGTTTGAAGACATTTTTAGGGATTTATGCACATGATAAAACCATGTATTTATAAAATATTAGCAAAAGAATATCAGCAAAGGAGAATTTATAAAGTCACCAAATCCTCCTCCCTCTCCCCCCACCATCCCCCAGTCAAATTGTAGTTCCAATGCCAGTTTTGGACTTGTTAAAGCCATCCTTACCTACATCCCATTACTCTTAAATACTGTAAAACTAGCCTCTTTTAATAGATTTAAAACATGTACCTGTACCGTGGAAAACTAACTACCATACACAAACAACAGGAACTACTGATCTAATTTATCACTGTTAGTAAGCACTAGTAATACCTCTGGACAAGTTACACGTATCTAAATTTCAGATTCACACTGAGGAAAGCATAAACAATGAGGAGCTATACTGGCATTTTATCATGCCATCCAAGCTTCAGAAAAAGCCAATATCTGACAATATCTGATTCTATTAATTCTTACATATTAACCATTTTGCAAATTGCACTGTACTGCAGATGCTGTGGGGAGCAGAAAGGGGGCGGGGGGGGGGGGGGGGGAGGAACAGGAACACGCCCCAGAGGTAAAAAGTAATGTAAGTAGAAAGTTCATGCGAACTAGAAAACAGATTACTATTCTTTGCAACTCCCAAACTCAAGACAACTTGTTTAAGGGGTTTCAGATTGCAAGTCATAGAAAAACACTTTGAAAACACTGCAACCTCAAGAAGCTTACATTGGAAAAATCACAATGTCTGTCCAGTTGGTTCAGATGTCATCTAATATCCATCACCTGCCTGCAACGTTTTTCAAGTGTATTGTGTGATGTAAAACATGACGGATAGCAACAAATACTGGGGAACAAAAAAAAAAAAAAAAAAAGAAAATTCCTGAGACACTCACAGCAATTATATTGAAGAAGTCATCATCTCCAAGGGTATCCAAAATAGATGAAACTGTCTGTTTTGCAATAGTCAAGCGAAGCCCTTTCATACTGCCACTGACATCTACTAAAATTACCACATCTTTTGGAGAAGTCGCTGCCTGGATGTACCTAAGACAAAAGACAAAAAAACTTGTTTTTTTAAATACTGAACTTTTCTTCCTTCCTTCTTAAACGCTGGTAGTCATGTATTGCCTACCATTTTCTATTTCTGCAGTCAAATGCAATGACTCCATTCTCATCAGGTTCCCATTTAATTCCTGTTTAAAAAAAAAGAGATAAAAATATTAAATTACATTTTCACAGTACCTGTTAAAAATATATCTGTGGTATTTGGGCTAAGTAGCACTTAATGGAGTTTCATACTTTAATCTAACAGGTAATGGTATTATAACATAGGAAATACTGGAAAAAAATAATTTAATAAAATAGGACCACCAGAAACAATACTTTTTTTCCTCACTCCTTTTTAGCCTACTGTAAGGTGAAAACCTCCTAAAGCCTAACATGTTCATCATACTACTGTCATTAAAGTATTGTCATACTTGGTCATTGGTGCTGGCAAGCTTTATGACATGTTTGCCAAGTCCCTTTCAGATCTTGAGCAATTACTACCCATGGCTGATCTCAACAGGTCCTGTTATATTAACTGCTTCACTCTCAGGTCATACACCTGATGTTTTGCTCACATCTCTATGAAGAGGTAATATCTCCTGGTTGTGGATCAAAAGAAATATGATAAAAACATCTCCAAGCACAAAAAAAAAAAAAAAAATCGACAGGGCAATCCCTCCTGCTTCTTACGCTCATTTTGTAGCATAAAACAAAATCCAGTCTTTAAAATAAGAGCTAACATTTCTCCTACACTTGAAATATCATGGAGCTGAAGAATTGAACTATAATCTAAACCTAACACAAATGCAGTAGCCATTACTTTCAGTCACTTTCAGACATACAAGTTTATCGTAAACTTGCTCACATTAAACTCAAGGCTTCAGACTTAAACAAAACATGGGTTGCTTAACCATGTCAGCTAAAGGAACCGTTCCTACGGTGGGCCTGATCCAAAGCTACAGAAACTGAGGATCAGTTTCTGTAACTTTTTAGTTGGTTTAATATGTAGTAAATTTTGTATGTGATTAAACATAAAACTTAATAGGTAACTATATTTTAACCTATTTCTATAGAAATAATACAAGTGATCTAATTGCATTTTATTGCAACTGGTGTGAAAGTAAACTTTAAAACACATTTTTGAACTCTTTTAATGTAAAGATGTCAGGTTAAGTGAAAGTCTAAAAACTGAACAATAAATTACAATTAAGTCTTACTGTATGCATCAACAGAGCACATTACCTAAGTTCAGTACTATATGAAGAGTCTAATTCCTTTTGCCCTCCTTCTCCACAGTCTGTTTAGAATTTATTTTTCGTGTGTGTATACATATATCTGAATAGGAATATTTATGAGTACATGAGTTATATTGGGGGCTTCACCTCCAAATGAAAATTGGTAGAAAAAAACTCAGAAGGTTGAAACCGTTGATTAGAAATCCCTCTCTTTGAAAACTAGATAAAGTACAATCAAACCTGCAAGTGTCTGAAAGTCATGATTTGTGACAACACTCAGTGGAAATTCACAGCCATAACATTCGTTATTGTATTTTGAGTAAGAACTTGTCGTCTTCTTACCTGGATATTGTCTGAAAAATCCTTTTGCACTTCCAAAGTACTGCCAGATGAGAGAAGGGTCACGATCAAAATTATCAACAAAGACCTTATTTAAAGATTCTGACCAATAAACTCCATTTACAATGGCTGGATCTGGGGGTGAGGGGGAAAAAAATAAAAGAAAAAAGTGAATTTACCTAAATAGAATCCCTTGAACTCTGTCATCTTCAGCTGATTCAGTACCCAAAAATCTAGTGACTGCAACTGTTGCAGAGTATCTTTTGGTTTCCTTTGTCAATTAAGTGATTCAAAATAAATGATACACTTAAATAATGAAAGTATTGTTAATATACAAAAGAGACACAGGTACATTTTTTAGATAAGTTAAAATTGTTTATTAGACCATCTGTCTGGAACTACTGTATCACTTGTTCTGGAGAACATAAATGAGTCAATATAATAATAGATTATTTACTCAATATACTTTCACTAAATGCAAGGAACGTCTCATGGCAACACTTTATACTTTTTTTTTTCCTAATCTTCAACTTGGTAAGACCATTCTCACTATATATGAAAGTTTACGTGCGGGAACAGAAAATGAAATACCTTTCATTTCACACTTGAATGCATTATGATATACATACAAACACACAATCTCATGACAAGTAACACTAATTGTTGTTTGGTAAATACTGGACCCAGACTTCACAACAATTACCTCATTATTTTTTATTCCCATAGAAAGAGGAACTACAAAGCAAATCCTAGATGTTGAAAAAAAATTATTTCAGTTTTAAACATCCCCATCTATCGATTCCTAAAAACCCAGGCTGCCCAAGTATGTTTTTAAGGCGCAGATTTTGTCCAATAGTGGGAAATAAGAAATAAATGAACATATCTTAAAAAGTAAATCAACTTCAAACTTTGACTTTTGAAAGATGAGAAACAACTAAGATATACTGTATTCCCAATTCAATCTGTATGTGAAGTCAGCAGAATAGAAAGGAAAAAAACAGAATTAAAGTCACAGATGTATTATTTTCATTTGTAAAAGTGTGTGTACATGAATACACAGTAACATTTTCTCAAGCATTTGAAATAATGCTTCCATTAGCTTGCAAAATAATGTCACTGTACTGACTTCAGAAGACTTAGAATGTGATTTTAACGGAATGGAAAAAAGGTGAATTGTTATCTTCCCTTACATTCATCAAGAAAAACAGCTTAAAAAGGAAAATGTCTCAGCTACAAATCTTTGAATGTTGCTTTCATCTAAATATTTAGGTTTACATAAATGGACTGCTGAAAAAGCAAGGTCAACAAAACAGATGTTGTTTTTAAAACACGTCTAGTATAGTTACTTGTTTCTCTAGAGGATGAAATATACATTTAAAATCTGTCCAACCAGACACATATCAGACAAACCAGTCACCAGTCCAGCAGTAATACTTCAGTTTTGCCTAGCTGGCAAAATTCATTGTCCAGTTGTTTCCAGATCTGCAATTACTCCAGTAACAAGCTGCGATTAAGACACCACAAATTAATGGTCAAGATTGCCCATCCTGGGATCTATCATCACTTTGTAAAAATATGCTATTTCAGCACCCCAAAATATTGATGCACTGTTCAGCATTTAGACATTACATGAGAAGCAAACCACTAAAATGAGAATCCTATTCTCTGTCCAGTGGAACTCCCCAGTACTAGTTCAAACATTGCTATTCTGGTTTCGTGCCTATACACAAGTTTCAGTGGTGCATCTGAATCACTAAAAAGTATAGTAGCATTATTGACTCAGAATTACAACATCAAGGTAAGGTGATAAGTTCAATTCACCTTTGAAAAGAGCAACACTGTTCAGAGGGTTGGTTTTGTTGTTGGGGTTTGTTTGGTTTGCGTTTGTTTTTTTTGTTTTTTTTTCTTGGAAGTGTTGCTAGAAAAGCCTGTTTAGAGGAAAAACAAGGAGAACTTTGCTCTTCATGTGCCCTTCAGTCATCAGGATTAGTGAAAAGCCAAATGAATTAAACAGAATAATTCTATCTTAATTTGTATTTAAAATAAACTGTAGTGGTTCTTAGCAACTTATATTTGGATCTCATTCCAAGACTGCACATTGTACCTTAGTATTTTATATAATCTCATCAGTTTGTCAGGTGTCTTCTATCCTGGATTCCTCAGAGGCTAATTTGTAATTCCCTTTCCTAATGAATCTGTGCTATAGTTGCCACTCAGCTCAGCAGAACCTTCACTCTGCCTCCCAACCAAACGATAATTTGCTCTGAATTCTATATACACTCCAGCTCCATAAGGTCATGCAACAACTTTAGTCATCAACCTGTTACGCTCTAAACCAAATGTGAAATCCTTCCGGCGGCATTTAAAAAACGTATATCTATATATAAAAAGATACATATATAAATAACTTTTTTAAAAAAAAACATATAAACTATCCATGTCACCACAGTAGTGGATTACTTTTTTCAGCCCATATATGAAGAGACACTTAACATGTTTATACATCTGTACTATAGATTAAAGAACTCCACGGAAATACAATCAGGAAATTTTCCTTGAGTATGACTGGTTGAGTCTATATTCTGCATTAGGCTGACAACACTAATCATCCAAAAGATGATCGCTATAAACATTAATCCAGTGACTCTGAAACCAACAGGATTATTTTAGCTGAAAGGAGCATTAAGCGGGCATTTTAAATAAGAGGGCACAATTAAAATGTGATCTATGATGACTGGGTTCCTTCAAACTGAAACCCAGTGGACAATTCACTACCTTCCTACACCCTGCATATCTATTATGCTGGTTGCTCTTTTTACAGTACCTCAAGTTACATTTTATGCATCAACCATTTTTATAAAAAAAAAGAAAGCAAATAAGGTCACACTCAGTTTAATCCTTAGAATACAAAGAAAAGTGAAGTGGGGAAAAAAATGTATCCATAGTACAAAACTGCAGGCCTACAGACTTCATGTGGAAATCCCATGTCTTTACGGGCTCCTGCATCTTAAGGCAGAATGATTTCAAACCCGAGCTCCTTGTTCTAAATTTGATAATGACTGTTATGTGGATGCATCTCTGTCCACATGCATCATCCTAAATACAACTGAGTTCCTGACCATATATCCTCATTAAAATTTTACAGTGTCATCTTCTAATAACCTATATTTTAAGCTTCTAGTTCTCAGCAATTTCTAATTTTAGTAATTACACTAAATTGCTTAAATTGCCCCCAGTACTTCATTTAGAAACAGTAGTCTTAAGTTTTTGTATTACTGGTGAATGTCATCTGCATCCTCAAAATAGTTATATGTCAGTAGTGGTAAATTAATGCTTGAGAATGTTCAGAAATTTAGGGAGGGAGAAAAAGAATAGATGATAAAGCTCAATATAAATGCAAAATCATTAGCGTGATATTATGGGGCTCAAAGACAATAAATGTAAATATCTTCTGCCACAATTCTTGAAACATAATTTCTGCTTTTCCTTCCTAGCAGTAACAGCTAAAATATAATTAAAATATTCCCTTTCCCTCACCTTTTAGATGAGCTGGCTTGCAATTATATGTGCTTTTGCTCCGCTGCTGTTTGTGTGGATGTTACCTGTTTTTTACTGATATTTAATATAGAACCAACCCCCAGGCACATAGGTACACTGATGTGAATCTGAAACAAAATTGCCAAAGAACAGTACAAATGCATGTAGCAATTAAGTTGCTGTCATAGATACTGCTGACCTGAAGAAATAGATCTGAAGTCTCAACAAAGGCAACCAAGGTGTGCAGACTGAAAGATGTGCAACAGCATGCCAAAGGTTAGCACTATAATGAAATGTATTTCAATTTACAGAATCCATAAAAATATCTAGAGTGGAATAAGTCTATGGAACGAAACTAATACGTACACAATGCATTTTGCATTCTAATTATTCCAGCAAGCTTTATAGAAAATAAGGGAGACCACTGACAATTTCAATCATTATGAAGCAAATGTGGAATGCTTCTCTTTCTTGCCATACTCTGCTTTCTTGCCAAGAAAAAAAATGTTAACAATGATCCTTAGTTTTTTCCCCTATTATATTACCTTTGTAATATAATCACTAATTTCTCCTGAAAAGCTGTCAAAGACGTTGGCATCCAAAATGATTTTCCTTCTTGTAATAACTGATGACCTCAAGGGCAGCCCCTAACATTGCAGAGCAGTACTGCCATACAGTAAAGCAGTATGGGCAGAGCCTACAGGACCAAGCACTGGAAAAGGAATGCAAAATCCAGCACCCTTTTGGCTCAAAGATAGCAACAATATTAGCTTAGTTTTGATGACACTGACAACATATTTAGTCTGGTCATATTTTAAAGAATAACAAAATCACATACTTTGCTGGGACATATACCAACAATCTAATAATTATACTACTCAACACTAATATGAATGCTTTTCAGGGTGGTCCAACATATTCAAGAGCTGGGGCTGGATGCCAATTTTGGCAACTGCCTTTGCTTTTTTCTCTCTTTTCCCCTCCCCTCTGCCTCCACTGGGTAATGTGGATGCATCAGCTCACAGATCAAAGCATCTGGCCATCTGTAGACACAAAAGAAGGTGTTTGTCCATTTTATTCCGTGTGCTGAGAACCATTCACAAATGTCAGAAATCACATTCCCTCCTCATAAGTATATGGGGCAGTAAAGACTGTATAAAGGCATAGTAGTAGGTAGCTAGTTCTTGCAGCTTCCAACATTGCCCTAATAACATTCCCCTTCTCTTTTCAAGTGGCAGAAGAACTACCCGAGTATGGCCAGATGTGTTTATTTTAATGCTGGGTTTCATGAGTGAGTTTGGGGGTTTTTGCAGGGTTTGTGTTTTGGTTCTTTTTGTGAATAAGGTGGTCTGAGATTCAACTTTACTTCATTTGAAAGCCAGAATTACAGCTGCAAACTTCTCACTAACACCATTCTGGGATAGAGTCACTTCTGGCTCTGCTAAGAGCTTGCCACCTAATGAATTATAAAAAATGTCCTGCAGCAAATCAGTGTACTTTTGAGGTCACCTATTCGGCTACTGACCTGGTTGGACCCTGCTTAACTTAACAGATGTAACAGCTAAAAGCAACCAGTATGTGGGTTGATCTGTTAATCAGTTAGAGCAAAGCTCTGGAAACAGCACATAAGCAGGATCTATGAACACAGAACATTACTTTTCTTAAAAAAATTAAAGGAGGAACTTGGAGAAGAAGGTAAAAGGCTTCACTTACTGTCCATCCCAGGAAGAACTAGAAAGATGCTGCTTTAATAGAGCTGTTGTCACAAGAGCTAGGCACACGGGGCAGTTACACCTGTCACTAACACATTCTAACAAAACAGGATTGCCTGCCTAGCAATTGCTAAGAGGCCTTTAGCTGAGGACAACTAAAGCCAAAACCCTGTAATCCTGACAGATGATCACTCCATAAATTAATGGGACCGCAGATACCAGGATATATCTGTATATTCAGAAAAAACACACTAATTTCCACATTTTTGCAGGATACGAATTGAAGACTCTGGACCCCAGAAAATCAGTAAGAAAATACCACACAACAGAACTCTTGGGATACCAGGGTGTGACCGAGAGACAGGGTGAACAACATAAAAAACTACTGCTAGGAACAATTTTCCAAGTAGGAAAGAGTAAAGAAATGCTCAGAACATAGGAATTAACCAAACTGAGTACATACCCTATATTCACTGCAATTTCATCACAGAAGCAAAATTACTTTTGAATACTGAAAAAAGATCCAGTTCTGACATGTGACAAGAAGAAATTTCTGCACAGGCTGATGGAACAGTGTCTATCAGCAACAAGGAAACCTAACCTCTGCAAGGGGCAGGGCAGGACAGTGTCATGACAAACAATACAGTAAGCCAGTGGAACACACTGGCTATTAAAGGAAAATAAAGTAAACGTGACCACTGCTAAATGAAGCCAACTGTGCTGTAAAATATTTAACACACAACATACCAAAAGGGACCATTTTAGTAGGGCTGTTGTCAAAGTGACATATGACAAAGGCAAGACACAGCCTTGGAAATAAAAGTCATCCTTATGGAACTTTCTCAAGGACAGATCTGTTCACAAATCTTTACAAAAGCCATTTAAAACACAAAACCATGCAAACCTGTAAACCAACATCTCATGATAAATGTCTAATTCCTATTGCTCTGATATTCAGAGAGAGAGACAAGGAATTACACAAACAGGTCAACTTAGTTACGTGACACAGTGCAGTAAGGACCAACAAATAATGCTTTGAACAGAAGATGTTAAAGACCACCTAGTTTTATCAACACGTCATGCCTCTTGCATACAACAAATGGTGGCATGAGAACCTTTAGAGAGAAATGTCTTAGCATGTAAAATGCATTACAGTCATACTGGGCTATAATAAACTAAACCTCTACTGCTACCTTCCTGTGAGTATCAACATAGTATGAAAGTGCAAGTATCGGATATTATAGCACATATATATTAGCCTGACAAGTCATCGTCTCTCATCCTCTCAAATCAATGGTCCCTTACTGCTGTAGTGTTTTGTAATCCTCATGTAGCACTTCTTCCTTGCACAAAAGACCGTTTGCATAATTTAAGTAGAATGGAAGTTTAACTCAAAAAATAGTTGGAAAAAGCCTCACAGATATGAAAATGTTCAGCTGGTTTCAAACCTCTGAAACTAGGATTAAAACATACTGAAAACACTGAGCAGATGCACAAAAGCATCTTGGGATGAACACGTTACAAAATCAGTTATGGATTCTTAAACACTATTTGTTCCTTCAGGAATGTGCCAAATAAAAGCTGCAAGAAAGACACCTAGATAAACAAAGTACAGTGTAAAAATGTCTTTGTAAGTTTTTAGCCAAACAATATTTTGAAACAGTTTATATTCTAGCCAAGCATACTAGTACTTAACCACAAGAGCAAGCCTTCTTTTCTCCTCTTCACACAACACAGATCCAAGAACAATCAAAGAAGGGTCTGTGTTATGTAGCAGGATGGAGAGACGAATTATTACAGTTTTCTAAAATAGTAGATGAAATGAACAAAATGTATCTTTAGATAAACTTCTCCGATTCTTTGTCAAATGTCAATCTTCTCCACTCCATAATAAATAAAACCTACAATTTTTATGTTTGCCATACAGCCATTTAATCAACTGTTTTTGCATATTCAATCCTAAAGGTTTTCAGAAACCCAGAACTATTACGTCAATTGCCACTTAGTTTACAGATTAAGAATGCTTTTCCAACATAGTTCATGGAGAGAATAAAGTCTTGAAAAATCTTTAAATAAAGCAAAATAAACTGAAAAACAAATAAAACTCCCCAATGCATTCCTGGCATATAAACTCAGTCCATTAAAAATAATCTTGTATTGAATCATGAGATTTGTTTTTCATTAATATATCCCACACTAAAAGATACCCTGGGTACTTTTACTTGTTTGTTATTATAAGCCAATACAGAACATACCCTGATTCTCTGATTGCTTTTTGTCATTAAAATAATTAAACAAACCCAAGTAAGGAAACTTAGCACTTTAAAAGAGAACAAACCAATTATAATTCATTTTCCTTATTTTTTTTTTAAATGAGAAAAAGAGGGAAACAGTTTGCACACTAGAGGCTAATGAAGAGCAAAAGCCTACAAGAAATTCTCCACAGACACAGATAGAAAGTAGAAATAACCGCTCTGAAAGAATAATTAGGCATATAATACCAATAATAAGTTTAGTGTATATTTATTTACACACACACCCTGTATATATCTGTAGACAATAGATGTACAGTGGGCTTTTTGTTTGTTCTTGGTTTGGATTTTTTTGATAGGCTCAAACCTTTCTTCGGGTTACACAGTGATTACACAAAAAACGGAAGACAGCACCAAGAAAACCTCAAAACCAATGCTTTTCCAGACTCAAAATGCAAAGAACAAAGCTAAGGAGGAGGACACCTTGTATGTTTAAAGCGACTAAATTTCTTTGCACTTGGTGCAAGACAAAGGCAACTGCGTTTGGGACAGGAAAATGATGCCCTAATTGATATTTCTTAAGCCTGCTTGGTTGGAAATCATTCCTATTGCCGCTGAAGGAAAAGGAATGAACCTTTTTGTAGACACAAGCATTAAATAAATAATGCCTGGATTTAGGCACTAACTTCCGCTCCAGCTAGGAAACTGATCTACAAGGCAACAAAAAAAAACCACTTCAGTCTCACAAAAAGGAGGAATTATGTTTAAAAATTAGTTTTGGAGGAAGTGAATTTCAAACTATTCTTAAATTTAAAAAAATGTATGTCTAAATGATAATTCATACCATTCCCTTTTCATGCTGCAATATAACGTGTATTTCACATTAGAACTTTTCATCATTGCATTACAGACTGACCTTTCAAGCAAGCCACATGTTACCAACACATCTTTAAAAGCGAAGTGCAGCTGGATGAGGCAACGCTAATTAAACTAGTCCAACATGTTTAACTGTCTCCTTACTGGTTCTGCAGTTGTGACTGTCTGGGGACAGATTCCATAATTTCAGCGCTGACATGCTTAAAGTTTCTTTTTGTTTAGTGATGCTAATCGTAAACAGGCAAGAAGACAACTTGCTTCACTTAAGGGATGCTTGGGTAAAGTAGGTAATCCCCAGCACAATAAAAAATTAAGCTGAAATAGTTTATCAGACTTCTAATTCAGTAAGCACTCCAAACACAACATGCCTCCAAATCAGAGCTGTTGAGAACATGGACAGCAATAGCACTTGAGTCAAAACTAGTTAAAAAGTCTCAGTTAACTGTAGACTAAAATGTACTCTCCAAGTTCAGTAAATTCACTCCAATTCAAAGAGAGGTGGTCATTGCCTTGCTGCTTATTCGTATTCTCAGTCTAGCGATACTTTCACTTTTGTGCCTCGTTTACCTCATTCTTGAAAATTTTGTCTTTGTAGTCCACACTCTTAAGGGTTCGCATACAATTTCTCTCATTCGCCGTTCCACTATAACATCCCTCAAAGTAAAGCAGGTGAGTTGCAGCAAGTGAGGACAAAATTCAGTTTGAACATACAAATCTGAGACATTTTCTAGAGAGGTAGCCAGTGGGACCCAGTGTGAACTTACACTTATGAAACTTGAGGCTACAGACCACCCCTGTGTTCACATTGAGCCCACTGACACATATACCCAGGTAAGTGTGGTGCAGGACAATACTGAGATACTGATTCCAGTGCTGGAAGTCACAGAGCTGAACTAGCATGGCAGCAAGCATGAGCTAATGAGGAGCTTTATAGCAGGATTCATTATCTGCAACTCCACACTCTCCAGTACCCTTGTAACGCTCTCAGTTGAGATCCACTATGTACTGTGGATATGCCTTTACGCATTCCTGTACGGGTTACTTAGCACCTAGGCCTGAGTGGACAGGAATAACACCATTAAACAGGTTGCTTCCAATCCTTCACAATGGGAGCTATAACGGTGGCTCCACAGCTTCTAATCAGTCATCAGAAAAGTTAATACTCAGAGACAATAATACAGAAAAAGGAAAGATACAAAGGCAGAAAAGAGCATTTTTCCACCATTATAGGCCAATGGTAAATTATTGTCACTTTCTTGCCACTGGAAGCAAGAAGGAAGTAGGAGGGGCATCGTGATTAACACAAGTGTCTCAGGACAAAAAGCCTCTTAATATTGTACCTGAGATAGTGTGCATTAACAAATCTTCACTGGCTCACATTTGTCAAATGGCAAAGCCCAACCCTAAGTAACTAAGCAACAGTTGCTGAATAAGGAATGGTAGAGAGTAGGGCTTTTTAGAGGAAAAACTTAATGTTACCGTGTAGCCTGTATCTGACATCTAGTTGCCATGGTGATGTGGATGTATTAGAAACATATAGATTAGATCCACAGCCACAGACAGACTAGGATACAAGAAAGATAAAGCACAGTACACATCTTCCGTGGTGATGGCAACATTTCCAAAAGGCTTGCTGTCAAAGACAGAGAATCGAAAAAGAAAAAAAAAAAGAAAAAAAATCTGTGAAGCTAAAGCCTTTTGCAAGAACAAAGCAGCAGCCTGAGTAGACTCTGGGAATCGGATCTGAGGCAGAATTTGAGCAAAACCAGATGGAACAAGTAGAGAAGTCCGTGCATCTTTGTCCAATAGGCAGTAAGAGTTAAAACAAAGAAATATGGGAAGATAGGAAGTTCTCTGCAGCCTTGACTAAATCAGTTAGACTAAGAAAGTTCCTTTTAAATTAAATAATGACCAAAGTTAGGAAGACAGTGCAAACACTTTCCTAGAGATCTTAAAATGTGAAGACAAACAATTCTGGGGAAGAATTTCAAAATATAAATATAGCAGTCCAGGACAATATGTGGTCATGACTATTTAAATAAGAACTCCAGGATGTTGAATTTTCGGAAGCATAGTCCATAAAATCACATACGACAGTGACAGACAAGATTTTATTTCTTAATTTCACACCTTGCAGGAAAAGGGGTTTACATAGCTGCTAGCTGTAGATTATAATCTTTCTGCATCACTTGAGAAATGAATTTTTTTGGTTCTAATATTCTAGAAAATAGGTAATCTCGATTTTGACAGCCACTTGGAAGGCATTGATAGGAAAGTATGACTGAACGATATTCATAGCTCTTTTTAAGTATCAAATTGAAAAAACCTCACTTAATCAAAAAATGGTTGTGGTTCATCACGTTTCAATATCTTTTAGAGAAGGCTCTATTACATGCAGCAAATTTTTTTTCCTATGCAAGCAAAACTTTTGATTAGAGTCTGCATTTAGTGACTTGTAGTGCATAAACTCATCTTTTAACATGCAGTGAAAATCATGCAACAGAAATGCCATTTGACACAGGTGATATTCTTTACCAGTCTCTAAATTGTTCAAGCAAAACTTAAAGATAATTTGTGAACTCTGAGATCCACTTTTGCAATATTTCCAGCATTCAAACAGTAAACATGGTAAGCAGAAAAGCACAGACTAAACCTGATCCTTTTGTTACTAAAGAGACCAAGTTCAAAATTATTCAAAGCTGTATCACGTTCACAGTTTGTAAATGATTTCTTAAAGTATTAATGATTATGAAGATAGAAAGATAGGAAGGAAGGAAGGAAACAACTGCAAGAAAAGAAAGAAAACATCTTGCGACAGGACAATTTTAAACTAAAAGAGGGTAGATTTAGACTAGATATAAGGAAGAAATTTGTTACAGTGAGGGTGGTGAAACACTGGCACAGGTTGCCCAGAGAGGTGGTAGATGTCCCATCCCTGGAAACATTCACAGTCAGGTGGACAGACCTCTGAGCAACCTGATCTGCTTGAAAATGACCCTGCTCGTTGACGAAATGACCTTTAAAGGTCCCTTCCAACCCAAACCATTCTATGATCTACAACCCAGAAAACAATATGAGAGCACACAAATAATTGATTGCCAACTTTCCATAGTAATAATAACAATAGTCATAACACAAAGCTTTTAAACAAAGGTTTAAGTCACATGATAAAAATCTATACTTTCAACAGTCAGTAAATGATAGGTGACGACAGACAAAGAGAGGCACAAAAGACAGTACACATGCTAGAAATAATCGTGTCATGAGCAAAGCTATAACAGAAAGAGATAAAGCCTATTTCTGCAAAACAGTATCACAAGCTTGTAAAAAAAGAGCAAATCAAATACACTAAGTCATGGAAGAATGCTAAATATTAGCTGTCCACATAGAAAGCAATTGAATTGTGAAAATAATGAGAGCAATGATAAAAACTGAATTGAAAACCACAGGAAAATATAGGATATTTACCGCCATCTTGTCCCTGAAAGTCCAAATATACTTCAAGACTTATAGGATACTTTTTAACCACTTCTTTTATAAATCCATATTTATTCAGAGCAATCACTGTTGCAGAATCAAAACAGTTGCTAATACTTAAATGTTTTTCAAATCAGATGGTGTGTAATGAGTCTCAGTGTGGTCTTAATTTAAGGAAAGACAAATTTAAACTATTATTAATGAAGACGACTTTATCTTTTTACATATTATTGAACTTTTAATTGTATTTTACATTCATGAACCATTTTTTTATTTAAAATGCTGATGACACAGCTTGAGACTCTCAGCAACATATTGTGTGCCTTATGTTTGTTAGTTGAGTTGACATAAACCATATCTCCTGTTGACAGAAATGCTTGAAAATATTCATTGACTTCAGCATCCATTACAGAAAAACTCTGCAGTTACGGAAAGCACTGATAAAATCCCTTCCTGTACTTCAAAAACACCAGAACTGCAGCTATACCACAGTATGAGGATGGAAAGAACAGACGGAAGACAGTCAGACAGACTTCTCTAAGTTAAAATTTATGTTATTGCTTTTATTTTTCAAAGCAGCAGATTAACTCTTGGGCTGTATAACACTGATATCAAATTTTATTTTCTGTCTTGGTTCTTCTGCTCTGTCAGTAAAGACACAGCAACATCTTGCACTAAGGCTACTATTTCGTTATTTAAATATACCTGGATAAGATATCTGACAATCTGCAATCCAAAATCCAATATTATGTTTTTCTTCTTTTCTTTTTGTTTCTAACACCTCAAACAAAAAGGATTTGGAGAAATTAATTTTTAACCTGACCATGCCCACAGTGTTCTCCAGCTTCCTTAAAAAAGACTATCCCTGCAACATACGTGTATTTCCTAATTTAACAGGGAACCAGGCCCCACGATGTAAAAAAGTAACTTACTTTACAGGCACCTGCCAATTTATGATAGCAGCAATTTTATAAGCTAACCAGTGTCTGGGCTGCTGATAGGTATTTGCCAAAGATCAGCCAATCTAATAATAAGAAAAAAATCCTTCCTAGTGCCAAAATAGCAACTAGCAGAATGCACTTACCACACTCTAGTGTCAGGGGTAGGAAAGAGGGAACTGTTACTAAGGAGAGATTTTTAAAAGTCAGTTATGATTATTTGATTTAAACCATATTGTTCACCTGCTCCCCTCTCAAATACATTATAGTAGGGAATGAAGACTTAAGTCAATTGCAAAATTCACGAAAACATGAGCGTGACCCCAAAAGGTATTTCCAAATCACGTGGCAGTACTATGAAATATAACTTCCTTGTTGTAACAAAGGATGGGAAAATTCAGTCTTTTATACTGGTAGACATTATGAAATGTCAGACAAGGTTGTAGGAAAATGCTAAGAGAAATGTATTTGGTATAAATAATGTCAACATTAAAAAGAAATCAGTGTAAGCACTGTGCTAAAAGTTCAGGTAACTTCCTTAATTTAAAACGTGCTCATATAAGGAAAAGTTGAAACATGGTTCAATAGCATAAGCCCCATTCTCCATTATAAATGAAAGCTGGAGAGTAACTTTCCAGACCCAAGACATTTGAGGAAATTTTATGCTTTATTTTGACATTTCATTATTAAAATCGGTAATTGATTCTAACATATTTTCTTCCCCCTGCACAGAGCATACTTCCTCCCTGAAGCAGAGTCCATTGCCTTTTACATGGGGCAGTTATTGATAATCAAGTTTCTAAAAAAGGCAAATGCATTTGAATAACTATCTACACATGCCCAGACATTGGTATTTTAATTCAGTTTGAGCAACGTAGGGAAGCAGGAAGGTGCTTCAAAGTGCCTTCCTGAATCAGAAAGCCATTTATGGAAGATAGTTATTATTGTAGACTTTACTGTATGTAGTCATGTTAATATGCTCCTTTTGTGCATTACCTACTACATCCCGCTCTTCCACATACCAATCAACATTTCACCTGGGGCACTTCAAAGGCAGTAATCAATTCTTTTCATGGAGTATAAGAATTCTTCCAAGCTAAAAGTAGACATTTCCCTGTTTAAACTAATTTGAACAGTCATCAACTTAAATCAAACTAGGAAGAAAAATTTCCAAAACTGAGTCTGTTCAGAACAAGCCTATTCATTTGTACCAGCATGGTGCTTCTGCTTGTGTGCACCTAGAATGATTGGCATTTAAGTATTTATGTAATATTGACCCCAGGACTTTAGTAGGAGTAAAGCACAAAAAGCCCAAGCTAAAAGATGTAGATGTCAGTTCCACAGAACTGTGAAGCATAGGCCTCAGTCTCCCCGCACAGAGCACAGTAGTTCAGCAGGTGTTAAATTTTAAGACCATGAAAACCAAAGGAACATAACTGTTTGTGGAGAGGTGGCAGGCACCTGGCTGGTACTGTGCTGGAGAGCCATGTCTAAAACTCTCCAATTGTCACAGAGTTTAAAGTGAGAAATTGTGCCTCTGGCTATACAATGGAATCCCACTAGAAACAAACCATGAGAAAAGAAGCAAGCACTAAAATACTAGTGTACAAAAATATCATGTCTCTCAAAAGCTCTATATCATATGCTGTACAAATGGAAGACAATGCAGAGCTGCAATCTAGCTATCTCTGGATGGAAAGTAAGATAGAGACATTAACCTTGTGCTGCACCTTAATAAATTAAAATTCTTTGGATTCAGGACTTGACAACTTAGTTGCAGAACTATGGTCACAAAACTATCTTGCATCCATAATATTTCCGTGAATCCAGTGAATCGTGCATATATGTCAACATCCTTTGGGGTAAGAACAGACTGCACAACTCTGCACCGCGTAGCATAGATGTGCCTGTATGTCTTTTTCTCTGACATTCACTAGTAATGAAAACAAAAATACATTTTAAATAATTAAGGGTATTTAGAATTTGAAAATCTATTGCTTATCTGGTAGTAACTTTGGACTCTTTGCTCAATGACTTTTAATAAATACAAAGAACTCAATGGATAACTAAGTCTTGCAAAGCTGTAGAATGCATTTAATTCCACTGTCAGCTGTGTTAATAGGATGAAGGTTTATCCCCTAGGAAATATTCCTCCATTATAAGACTCAGCAAGTAAAACAAGATTATATATATAGTAAACTAGAAACGGCAACAAAGGAAAAAACTCCCATTAGTTTAAATCAACTTATGTAAGCCTACTTCCTTTCTATTGCCAAGAGAAATTATGTTTCCTCTCTCTCTTTTTTTTTTTCCTGTTTTTTTTAAGGCAGACATGTTGCTCAAGCTGCATCTGTTCTGATCCCAGTAAAGATGATATCCTCTTTCCCCAAGTCTACCTCTATTGGCCCATGTCTACCTCCTCCACCATCTCACCGAGACTCCTGTCCAGAGCCGTTAGATAGATTCACATGCAGTCAGTCACCCCCACTCTAGTTCTGTGAAAATGATTCTATTTTCAAACACTCTGCTAGGAGAAAATTCCGATCTGATTCCTTTTACCAAACCACTTTCGGGACAAGCTTACAAAACAGCTTATGACAGCTGGTTTGAATGGGACAGTAATACCTAGCAAGCACAAGTGGCAGAGAGCAGTAGTTCTTATCCCCCAATAACCTGCAGTTGGCATCATACATCCAATTGTACCCTGAGACACTTCACAACTTCTTTATAGGTAATTCATCTCCAAAATAAGGTACAGAAAGCCTTATCGTAATCATAAGCACAAAGGAGATCAAGAAAGAACTACCTCATACAGAAAATGGAGATATAAATTCAGGATTGAAAATAGGAGAAGGTGGTTCTCAGTAAGCAGGAAAAAAAATGTAATGCGAAAAGGAATACAGTGTGCAGTTGTCAAAATGTTTGCACAGGCCTAAATGGGAACAAATGAAATAGTCAGTGCAAGGATAAAACCATGCAAGTTCACTCGAGAGTTAGTACAAAACTAGGCCTGAATAACCACATTCATTCTTTGTGTCTTCTTGGGAAAACAAAGGGAAATGGAGGTAGCAGATACCCAACTAGGAAAGTAAAACTGACTTCATTCTAAAAGGCATTTTTATTTTTTAAGAACATTTAGAAAGGTTTTCTTTGTGTGCGCAATATTTTAGTCCAGACCAAACCTGGAGGCAGAACTACAGTGAAGATTTTATGAGACAAAGTTTTTAGAAATAAATAATATTTTTCTACTTGAAAAAGCTATCAGGCACAGAACTCTCTCTTTAGATCTAAATTTCTTACAGTCAAGAAATTATTACACTGAGCACATTTACTCTAAATAGAGATTGAGTAAAGACAGTGTTTTTTTTCTATCCAGCTGTTATTAGGACCCATTTAGTTTTGTTATTCTCCTTCTACAGCAAAAGGCCTGCATGACTTCACTTTTCATTGTATTCACTTGTATCTAGAGGTCTGAGTGAGATATTGTGAGATATGTAAAAAGACAAATTATTCAAGGCAATCAAATTATAGAGGTATGTACCTACAAATCTTACAAGCTACCCTTGATTCCCAAGCAGAGGCTGTAGACACCGAACTTCTTAAAATCCAAAATTCTAACTACTTCATTTTTGGTAACAGCAAAAGGTAGTTAAACAAAAGACTTGACACTTTTTAAGAAAACTTATAGTGCATCTAGAAATTTCTGAAATATTGAAAAGAGGAGAACCTGGGCTTTTCGCCTTTCTACAAACTACAAATGTAAAGTTTACCTTACCATATAAACAAAGACTGACTGCAAAAGCTCAAAACAGGGCTTGTTTTCAGTTGATATTGAGATAGTGTATTTATCAACATCCTCTTGAATTTCCTAGATGTTATGCAATGCTAACATAAGCAGATGAAATCCTGCTCTGTCTCACTTGTAGTACTGTACTATGCTATACTTCACTTTTCAACAGGTCCCATATTTTAGAATTGTCTGTCACCAAGACACACTCACCCTCAGTCTGGATTTGGTTTTCATCTACATTCCTCCGAAATCCACATTT
This sequence comes from Pluvialis apricaria, assembly GCA_017639485.1. Taxonomy (NCBI): domain Eukaryota; kingdom Metazoa; phylum Chordata; class Aves; order Charadriiformes; family Charadriidae; genus Pluvialis; species Pluvialis apricaria. The sequence continues at coordinate 16,283,970 of CM030016.1, forward strand.
AGCCAAGTATTCATAAGCCTCTTCCAAGAACTTGAAAAAATGCTGAGTGTAAACTCAATAGCAGAAAACATGCCATTACTGTCCACTGCTATAGGTAAATATGAGGTGACATAGACTTAGAAAAATAAAACTGAAATAGGTTCTTCAGCGCAGATACAGCACGTACTTTGGACAAAGAACGTAGGATTTTAAGAAGTTAAGACTACCTGCATTCTCATACTAACAAAAGGTAAAATGCTACTCTATACTTTTACTTTTATATGCCATCGATATCTGCAAGATCAGATTTCAGTGTTCTGAAGCCTTCTTTTATCATCTCCTCCTGTACATAAATCCATTATAGAATCCTACTTTCTCTCAGTGGCAATCCCACTGCCAGAAACCATGTTCTCCACGGACAGTCACCAGAAAGCCTAGCCCACATTCCAACTGCCTATTTTTTAATTATATGCCACATTCCTAGGTTCTTCTAAATATATTACTAGCATCTCAGAAAGTAATAAACCAAATGTTGAAACTATGTAAACTTTAAATCGTTAATCATTTTTCATTATTATTAATCTCTTCCACAATAGCTGTTTAAAATATACCAATTGATATATAGAAAGGTATATCTGAGTATCTTCAGAAGGTAAACCTATGGAAGTTTATACGCAAGATATGTCTGAGACAGTCATGTGTCCAAATCACTTACATTCTAAAATAATAGGAGAGAGATAAAAAATAAGAGATATGAAAACTCACTTTGGTGCTGATATATAACCCATGTAAATAAAATATTAAAAATCTAACAGCAGCAGGATTACACAGTGCCTTATACATGCTTTTCTCATACCTGGACTTCTGCCTCAGTACTTCATTGTCCAAACTGGATTCAGATTGATTCTGTACTTTCCAAAACTGTAAAATTTCCTTTTTAATATGAAAAAAGTAGCTAGCTTTCTTCCTTCCTTCCTTTTTCATCTATGAATATACCTATATGATACAGCTGTTTAATTCACTAAGAACCCTTTTCTCCACTTTCTGTCAGAAATGTCTACACAGTTGGTAATCACCAGTTACCAAATTTGTGGATGGAAGAGCGAGCTACTGCTAGCTAAGACTCTTATCGCAGAACTTCTTACTTAATCTTAATTATTTATTCATTGTTTAAAAGGATACCGCCTTGCAAATCCTGTGGCTATAGGCAATGAATACACTTTGCGCTTAAAGAGAAGAAACAGAATGCACTGACAGATTTAGAATCCCGATGTGTGCTTAAACATTTCAAAAGCAAAACACTATCATAAGCAGTCATTTTCAGGAAAAGCGAAGGGGGCCAATTCCATCAGAACATTCTGCAATTTAAACGTACCGCCAGCCTTGCTGTGAAACAGCCTAGAGCTGAGAGGTCTCTCTGTACTGACAGACAGATAAGCACACTTATCCGTAAAGCGCAAACATCCAACTTTTTTTTTTCTGAATTCCTTTAGTATATGAACGTTACAGGAATGCTGAAATAGTGTTTTCTGAGCCCCATAGGCTTTACATTCCAAAGATCAGTAACTTTTGTATTTTTAACATTAATTGATGTGCACTGGAAGATATGGAGAGACTGGGGGACAAGGGTGTGCAGAAGAGGGGAATAAATATATAAAAGCACATCAATAACGAGACCAGCTCTTTATATTTTACAATGACGATCAAGAGTACTGTAAATGCAGAACTGTGATTCTTTATTAAATTCACTAATTTACTTTGCCGTCTACATTTATAGTAGGTACATGCAAGCTGTACTCAAAGATGGCACTACAGTTACACGTTTGCTTACAAATTAAGTTGGCAGCCTTTTTTTATTGGCTCTTGTTTTCCTTTTCAGAATATTCCATGTTAAATTTTAATATAGTTTTGATATTTACGGTATTTCAGCTTTCTTGATTTCATCATAAATGTCATGAAATTTGCTTCTGCTTTTTATTTTCAGATTCTAAACTTGATGATTTCTTTAGAATGGGAATTACTTAGTTGTTAACATCAATATTTTTAAGCTTTTCTATGCAGAGGCTGAAAGAGCCAGAATAGCAATATAAAGAATAGCAATGTATTTATGTACCATGATTTTTAAGCCAATTGTGTTTAGAGCCTAGTTAGGGACTGTGAACATCCACTTTAGCAATTCTACAGCTGGGAGGGATCACTATGATCACGCAAGCTGACCAGGACAAAGTTTTTCCCCAAACTAATTCTAGACTACATATTATTTCAAAAACAAACAAAAGAGAATCTGGTCTTGATTAAGGGCTTGAGGGCATGGACACAGGACAACAGCCTTCTAATAAACCACTATCTATCTTCATTTAAAACAAAAACCAAAACAACAACAAAAAAAAACCCACAAACAAGAAAAAAAGGCCTTAACTGAGCCCACATTTGTGCAATTCGCAAAATAATGGAACCCAATTTCAGCCATTGGATCTTTTTTAAAACTTTGGCAGACAGATTATAGAGCCTGGTATTAGTATTTAAGTAAAGATCAACTAATTAATCCTTTAATCATCTCTTGAATAAGCTAAATGGACTGAGTTCCTGTAGTCTTTCCGTATAAGGCACATTTTTCAACCCTTTGATGAGTCCTGTGACTCTCCTCTGAAGCCACTGCAAATTATCAATTTCTCTACAATTGAAAAACCTCAAATGAAGGAGAAACCTTAGGACTAGCTTACAAATAAAAAGTTCATTTTTCTATGCTGACTTGAGAGTACTGTGTTTAAATATGCAATGATCACACTTGTCTGTTTTCAGCTGTGAGTTTGGGCTGTGGTTTTGCCTCGTAACTCAATAAAATAAAACATAACCTGGCAACAAACAACAGACATATTCTAGAGAAATGGTGTTGTGCAGACAGTTGGTTGTAAACCTATCGATATCTACCGCCTGTACCCTTGGGCTAGGATTTAATTAACTTGTTATCACCCCTCCGCATCACAGAACTGAAGAAACGGGCAACAAAAAAACGTAAGTATACAGGCCTCTTCTTGGTAAGCGTAACATTTCCAGACATTGTCAGTCTCCAAGCCGAGACTATCATGTCCATGTGTAAGGAAAATGTCAGCAACATACCAGATTTCAGCAGTTGGAATACATTTAAATGACAAAAAAAGTTTTTCTGCAGCTGCATAAAACGATGACTTTGGCTGGTTTGAATTAGACAAAGTGGAAACAGGAATCATCACAGAGCTCTATCCTCCACATCTCTACAGGCAGTCCCTGTATTAGAGGCCAAAACAAGATGCAACAAGCCCTTTGACTTCGGCCTTTAACTGTTATTAATCAGCATATAAAAATGTATTCTATACATAGCAGTACTACATATCACGTAACTAAAGGTCCTTTGGTTTTACTGCTCTCATGAACTAACTCCTCAGGTTAGTTTGCTCCTCCAGAAAAAAAGGACTGCATGACCTCTATATCCCTTTGCAACCATACTTTTTATTTTTTCCTTCTTTTTTCCTCCTTACCAATTCTGGAATGAATAAATTAATAGACAGGTTCAGTTAAATGAATATTAGCACTTGCATAAAAAAAAAATAGTTTGGTAGCTTTAGAAGCTTTAAGCATTTTCCAAATCTTTTCAAAATATCTTGTATTAATCATTTCACAACCTTTCAAATACTCTCTAGGAAGCTTTGCTATTTTGTAATCCCTAATTTAAGACATTACAGTAGGATTTTTGGCTTCTCAAGATTCTTAAGTCTGAATCATAACTTCGAAGAGAAGCTGTCATATCAATTGCTTCTCTTACCAGCCCAACCTATCCAAATTAATTCTCCTTCCATTTGTGATTACACAATATCCTTGCCTGAATTACCACACATGCTAGCCTGGAATGTATTACAAGGAAAGCATTTAATGTATTTTTAGCTGCCTTTTAGTATAGTTAAAACGAGGAAGAGGAACCAGATAGTAAGATTAGGCAGCTCTCTACAGACCGCTGACAAATACACTGTAGATATCATTTGGAAACTTTGGCGCTTTCCTTTTTAATTTTTCTTTTATTACTGGCTTGAGAAAAAATAGATGGGTGCTGCGTAACAACAGAAAATTCTGCTGCTTGTTCAAAGGGAAGTGGCAAAAGGAAAATGAGTAAGTGTGTACCTGAGTTCAGTTTGCATTCCCTAAGTCCATACTTCCTAATACCTAATGTATGTTTGTTCATGCTATGTGCTATCCAGCACCCATGACAAATAGTCAGGGGAGTAGAAATTTTAATGTAGTTTATTCCTCCTAAATATAATCTGAAAACTCACAGCAGCTGTGTATACAGTCATATAGAGCTAGAATTATTCCCAGAAGCTTGAAAGCATAAATCTAATAAAATATTCCCCTCCCACCTACCCTGTATTTTTCACTTCTAGCTCTCAGCAAAGACAGAATGTAACTTATAAGTGATAATGTAAGATCTGTTCAACTGATTTGGGGATTCTGGAAAATAATTCATAAGAACAAACGTGTTCTGCCATATTCTATGGCAGAATTCATGCAAGACTAATATGCAAATCATTGATCATATTAAATTGCTAAATCGCCACAGAACAAAAGGTATTACAAAATTGTCACATGTTCAGCATTCTTCCACTGAAATTTCAGTTTAATTGCAAACTGGAAAACACACACAATATGTAGCTAATCAACAGCTTCATTTTAAAAGGAAGGAAGTTCCTAATTTATGTTCGGCCAGTGGAATGATGAAATAAAACAGCTCTTTTCTTACCCTTATTGTACATATTGGTTGGTACTTGGACATCACTCAGACTGATGTTCACAGGCAAGTTATTGAAGTGGTCATTTGGCACTAGAATGAACTCCTTCCCCAGTTCCAGATAGTTTCCTTCTTCATCTCGTTCATTTATGAGCACAGCATTGAAGTATTCATACTGCAACAGAAACCCACATTTGGTATTCAGAATTCATGTTCAGCACAAAAATATGAGGTTTAAATATTTTTACATATCTATCAATCCATTGATTAACATTTACATGTATCTCCATCTAGAATAGAAGAACAAGATTTTGTTATCATCTCTCAGCTTCCCTCTATACTCCTGGTACAGGTACATTTCTGAAACCACTTTTATCAATACATGTCAAGAAACCCCCATATTACCTCAGATCTCTGGCTGCCCTGAAAATGCTAAGGGCAGCAAAACAAACAACCTGAACATAAACAATGTATGCACTATTTTTAATAAAAAGCTCTCTAGATTTAAATCATTCCCTGGATAATTATTTAATGATGATGTCCCTGTTTATCTTATTTCCATCAGTTCCAGAACTGCTATCAGTGCTGAACTCAGGCCTTGACAAATTGAAAGTGTTTTTACTTCACAGGAATATTAACTAAAGCTGTTGTTGCTTACCTGATGTGTACTGACTAACATTTCCTAAAGAAAAATACTTGCTTTATGCTGAATTTTACAAATGCACATCATAGTAGGCTTTGTAAAATTATACATGCTTTAATATGGATATGTAAACTTAGCAGTGACTTATTTTGAACAAGAAATTATTGTCTGCCTGTTAGAGATTCCTGAAGAGTAGTATTTGGCCTATTTTGTACAGAATTATAACCAGATAAGCAAAAGCAATTTAGATAAAATTATTGATTTCCTTATGACCTAGTTTAACCAGCAATTCTATCAAGCTTTGCAGGCAACAGTGAAGTCTACTTTTTAACCTCTTAAATAACCTTAACCCTTAGGAAGTTTCTGACATGTTTCTTATTTAAAAGAAACCAAAGTTTAGGGTCCTTGAAGAATCTCATTGATTTAAATACGAGTCTCTGCCCTAACTATCCATTTGAGAGTAAATCAATATAAATAATATTTACACATAAATCTATGCATTCATAGATCATATATATCTATACAACCTGTATACGGATAAATATATTATATCATTTACAAACCTAAAACAGACCAGCAAGTACAAAAACTTAAAAGGCTTTTCACAAGCACTGTTTCTCAGTATGATATGCAACTCATTCTACTAAAATAGACTTAGTTAAAATCTTACAATCTATACATTTCCATTAAAAGGCTTGATAATTTAATGAGTATCTTAAATGGAGGCTTACTTGGAAAGCAGCTTTCCATACCCTGCTCTTTTAGCTTTTAGTTTTTCAAAATGGCCAACCCGTAGTTTGGATTTTAGATGAAAGTAAAATAAGTCACTGTGTATTAGCTAGATTTTTTGAGGACCTTTTGTGTATGAGAGAAATATTCAGACAAGCTCAGTGTTCCACATACCTTTAATCACATACAACAAAGACTGAGACACCTCAGTATTTGAAAATCAATTTAACGAAAATTAATCTGACATGATTAAACATGTGACCCTAAAGTTATTTTTCTGTAATTGGTTTATACTGAGATGAGCCAAACAATCTTCTGCATACATCTCCTGAATATATACAGCTACTGAATTCTAAAGTTCTTAAAGTTCTGGAAAAAAACATAGTAGTCTTTTTTTCTTTTTTTTTTTTCTCTCCAGGAGCCACAGGTAAGGAGTAGTGATATAACTTCTGTAAAGCTGTAGTTTCATTGATTAATTAATTAATTCCAAAAGTTGTCAGAATTATCCAACACACCAATAGATGCTACCCTTCTCTACACTGTATGGGGGATGTCACTGTTACAGATTTGATTCTTGTCATACCAAAACCAAAAGGATGAAGAAACACAATCATTTCCAAGGAACACCACTTCTCATTCTATTTGGGAGAAACCTTCTCCATCTCTGCTTATTATCCAGGTTTATCACGGATCATTAACTGCACTGCACGCCTGCTGCCCACATGTGACAGCAGCTATTTCAGTTTACCCTTTCTGCGAAAGCCAGATACAGTTGGCAGAAGACTTTAAAGCCTGACTTGTATTTCCCATTTTAGTAAGAAATAGAATATTCCTTCCAACATTAAGCCATGCACTAATGACTGTTGTAAAATGCAATCCTACTCCAATTCCAAGCAAGGAAGAAGTAAGCTGTGTAGCTTTTCCATGATACATTAGATAGTATCTAAGTCAGGAAGAACGGCTGATTTTCCATCCCCTGGGAGTACAGTGATAAATAAAATTCTATATTTCATGCTTCTTGCCAGACACCTCTCCTTCACACTCCCTGGACAGCTGAGTTCCAGCAGGGTGAGGGTGATTGTTTCATCTTGTTTCCAAACCACTTGTTTTCTTGTCCTTAAAGACATGGCTTTGTTTTCCTTTTCTGTTGAGCATGACATCCCCTCCACAACTGGTAGAGCTACAGATGAGCCATTGTGCTGCTTTCATTACGCTTCTTGGCTTTATAAGCCTTATCAGGATTGTCACAGAGAAATCAAAAGGGGTTTGGTTTTTTGTTTTCTTATTAAAGACCACCATTGAAAGCATTCACTAACACGTAACTCCAAATTTTAACACAAAAGTTGTATTTAAATATTACACTTTAAGTGAAAGGTGAATACATTTGGGGATAAAAGATTCTGTACTAAAATATGTAGCAATATACCATTCCTCTTTAACTGACTTTAAGTTACGTACCGTGGAATAATTTCTACAGTAATTCACATACAGACTTCATGATTTCAAGGATGTCAGTTTACCTTGCACATGGATTTGTATAATACTATGGAAATGGTAGGAAAAATGGACAAATCTCAAATAAGAATGTCAGAATACACATGGCAATCACCTCTAAAATAATGTTATTTCCTTTCATTTAGTGGGTTATTTCCTTTTCCAAAGGAGTTAATTAGTAGACACCCTCCTCCATGATGTTCTGTAAGTGGCAAGGCTAGCCAAGTATTAAAATCTGCTATATTCTAAATAAAGGAAACCACTCATTTCACAATTAAGGGTATTTAGGACTGATTGTTTCTTTGGTTGATTTAGTATTCACTGATTTATTGGTCCGAGTCTGTATTTTCTCTTTTCAATTCTACAAGTGTATACACAGTATTATTATTTATGTGGGGATTTTTAAAGCAAATTGTAGCATAAAATAGTCCTTATGGTATTACAGAAAATTAATATTTTCCTGGGTGTTTTTCTGCTTGATTTAGGGAGGTTTTGGGTTTGGTTTGTTGGGGTTTTTTGCAAGTGAGAAGCCTACAAAAATTACATATTTAAGACAGTCCTGTAAATTCTAAGGATTAAACATCAGGAAATATATACAGCTCAAAACTACTACTGAAAAAGATCAGCATTTAAGCAGAGCTGTTATGCAGTGGCTTCTTTTGGGCACTTTCCTTCCAAGGAAATTATTGAGTGTGACAGCTGAAAGGTGATAGAAGGAAAATTAAAAATAAAAATTGGAGGAAAAAAAATATTAAAGTAAATCCATCTGGCATTCTGACACTGCATTCGAGATAACGCCCAAGGGAAAGAGGATAAAGTCCTGTTTGCTGAAAACACAAATACTCTAACCTGCTAAGCACTAAGAGAAAATGACTTCAATTTTATCTTGTCAATGGAGGTCAAGCTTTGATGTAACCTTAGCTAGGTGAGTTCTGAGTGTGCACAATATAACATGTCAAAAAGTTATTAGTCTAATAAATAACAAAATAATTATCCAGGTTGGGAGCATAGCCAGGCTGTACTGTGACTTGGCCAACAGGTGAGTTTACACTAACCTTACATACAGACTTGCATGGTGAGCAATGAACTGGAGAAAAAGCAATCAAAGGAAATCTCCTTCATGCAATCTATTATATACACCTCAAGATCTAAGTATGAACTTTTATACTTTTGTGCATTTAAATTTGCTGAAGTAAACACATTGTGGTTTTTTGTTTCTACATTCCTTAACAGCATCTGCATCATTCTGAATGTTTGATCAACCATTTTGAAAGCCACCATTGTATTGTAATGACTTAGAGCAAGGCCATAAAAATTGGGGACAAAGGAATCAAACAGGAATTTTGGCATCACTTCTCAACTAAACAAGCACCTTGATTATAATGGGTACTTTGCTGAGCCGAGACATCACTAATTCAGATATAATGCTGAAAAATATTGTGCATGCCTTGTGTAATTGCAGCATTGTATGAACTGTGGTAGATGAGTTATATTCTCTATTTCCATTTACATTTCTCTTATTCTAAACAAATATCTTGTGATGCTTAAATTATTTCTCAAATATTTGTTAACATTGTAAACAGGATATTTAAATATAAACATTTAATGTGCAATTTAAAAGAAAGATACATTCTAATGCAAATTGCCTTTGGAACTTATAGAGTACTTGGTACATAAGAGTAAACTTATCAGTTGGTTTCATCTTGTTTTAATATGAAGTATTTTTAGTGATATGAAACAATGCAAGCCACAATTTGATATATTTTTTCTACAGTATAGAAATTATTTTTACCAAGACAGCATAAAAAAGTCCCATTCACAGAGCTATGAGGATGAGGAAGGTGTAAGAAGACAACCGGGAATGATTTGCACTAATGGGTCAGGACTATAGCAGTATTGGGGTTACACTGATATTTTTTGACTATGCAAGAACCATTTTCACAGCGTTTCCGCAAATGTACAGCTCATCTAAAAACAAAGCTGGAGGTGTCTGGAATCAACAAGAATTTACGGCATTTGCCTTGAACCTCAAATTGCTAAAGCATCAGAGAGAAAATGAGAAAGTAGCAAATAATGTGGAAAATTAAGAAGAAAGTAAAACCTAGCATTAAATAGCACAGAGCTAGAAATAAACAATAATTTTAGTATCTATGAGTTTCAGCAAAACAGCTACTGCAACAGTGAGAGGGAAAAAAAAAAAAAAGAAAGCTTCTTTTCTCAAGACTCTGAGAAGCAGAACACATCTCAGAGGGTAGAAAAGTTCATTATATGTACAAAACAAAATGAGGAAAGTTATCCAGTCTGAGGAAGGCTTTCCTAGTACCAAACACATTGACAACAGTCTCCGCTATGGTATTCATGTGTTAATGAAGAGGTAGATGTCTGAATGCATATCAGTTTCTAAGGCTCAAAAAAATCTCTTCTGACAGTTGTCCAGTAAGGAGAATTTATGTTTTGAAGCATATGATTAAAGCTCTTGTTCTCAAGTACTTAGTCTGTTTAGCGAGCAAGTATAAAAGGTCATAAAAGCAAACTGCCTCATTCAATAAAAACTGTTCTGAATTTCAAAAAGCTTTTAAAATTGAGAAAACGGGCATCTCTTGTTAGAAGATATTATCTTTGTAATTTCTGATTATTCCCTGAAAGGTCTTACTTGATCCTCTGTAGGAAATTTCAACACTTTACCCCCTCTTTTTTTTCATGTCTTTATTCAACCAAAAGGCTCAGAAAACACCTGGGGTTTGAAGTGTTGTGATCAGTCCCTCTCTAATCATGGAAGTAGTACAGAAATGTTACTTGCATCCTTGCAAAAACAACTGATCTGTTTTCTACACAATGAGATTAAGATGACCTTTCCCCAGGCTTTCCATTCCCTCCCAATATGATTACCCTATTAAAATTGTATTAAAACAGAATAAGTAATACTTTATTATAGTATAAAATCAATTATACCAGCATGTAAATTAATAACACATCAAGGTCTCAGAGGTCTTGTAAGGATTACCTCATTCACTGAAAGCAGTAAGTAGTAAGTAATTATGATGGCTATTTTAAGTCATCCACTAAAGTTAAAAGAGCTGCTTTAGGTTGCAAGTTCCAGATGAAGCCTCCTTTTTCTTTACAGATAAATAACTTTTAAAATATCTATTTTTGCATACAAAAGCTCTCAAGATTCTTTTCCTTGTCACAAGGCTGAACAAAAACTCTTTGGTCACTTAAATTTAGTAAACACAAGGAGAAAAGGTTTCCATAAAGAGCCTTCAGTTTGACATTTTGGACACCTGTATCACAAGCTGCACTGGAGATCTAATGTTTTTGCTGAGTCTGGAAATGCAGGCATTCAGTTTGTTCATTTTCGTACACAAAAACCTCCAGGAAATACTTTCTGCTAAAGAGCAAAACAAATCCCTACCCCTGTGGCATTGTAATTTCTCCCTTCTCCCAAAGGACATACGTTAAAAAGACACCAGTTACGTAGATAAGTAAATTCAGAGCCAGTCATGCTCCTCCAGAGCTGGAGTGAACCGTGGAGAAAATTTACTGAAAATTTCCAGAGCAACTTTAATCAAGAATTTCATGAGTTAAGTGAATCATCTTGTAACAAGAATACAATAATGGTAGAGTCTGTGCATTTGTGAAGGTTGAGCATTTCAAAACCACATAATTACCAGAAAGGCTACACCCCAGTCAATGAGCTTACACTCTAATGCTGTGAAACAATAAAAAGGCAAAAATCCCCAACCTGGAAAATCTAGCAGCATACTAGCGTTGCCCTTTGATAAGGCTTATCATCTCTTGCACATATTGCCGAGCGAACATGACAGGAATACTTCTGGGGCTGGGGCAGCCCCTTCTCAGCTGCACCTGAAACGCTCCCTCCTGCAGTTCCCCTCTGACCTTAGCACAGGCAGAGCTCCCCTGGCTCTGTGCTTCTGCTGAGGACGCATCTTCCCAACTCGCTCCCGAGGAAACACAGTAGAGAAACTCCATACTTCATGCTTCCCGTTCAGAAATATACTAATAGAAGAGGCTCATTTTTCTTGCTAATAAACATGAGAGGTCTGTAGGGCTTTATTTAAACTACACGTTGGAAGAAACAGCAATTAACCTAAACCTTTTCACTCCAATAGGACAAGCTCTGTGCAAGAGCAAAGAAAACAAGGAAAAACTAATAAGTACTTCTGAACACTTGAGGATATTAAAACATTTTTGAACACATTTGTATCAAGCTCATCTTTACTTCCATGCTACAGTAGTGGTGATCCTCCCTTTTCAGGCTGCGAAACCAGAGATACAACATTACACAGTAATAAATTAATATTTTTCAGAGCATTGAAAACTCTCACTATGTCTTAATTTTACTTTTAGATTAGAAGTATTATCCCACTGATGCGGGTGTGGCCAAAACACAGATGCAAAATACCTACAGGAAAACACATGCTGACAGGTTGTCAGGATGCCTGGGGTGGGGGGCTATAACTGCTCAACAAAGCTGCAGAGATTTTAAGACGCACAGGCATACACTGGATAAAGCTTTCAGCTACTCTTCTCTTAAAGTCTAAAGACAGAGTTAGAAAAGCAGCTTGATACGTAACACAAATAGCACCTTGGTTGTAACATATCAGCTTATTTTTTAAAAAAAACATAAAAGTTGAGCGGGGGGGGGGGGTAATAATTCTTTTTCAGCAACTGGGAAAAGCAGCAAAAATCAAGCATGTGTGATTTTTATGGGACTAACTACTGACTTCTACTGGCCATGCTCTGGCCGTAAGGTTAGGCATATTTTAAACTTGAACAGTACTGTGAAGGTACTTGTCACCTTTGAAAGGTGCATCAAGTGCAATTTGTAGTTTGTTGTATCTACCTTCACAGTCCACTTCTGAGAAAAGTAAAGTTGTCTGTCTCAAGCCAGCAATCAACGGATCTCTTCCCTCTAAAGTCTACTAACTCAAATATTCCCAAAATCAGTTTTATGGGGCTGACCTTTTTAAACAAATTATATCATTTGTTTATCTTTATAGATGCGAAAAGTCTGCAAGACTTTGCCTCATATTTAATACCATGACTCCTTCATTTCTCTTTAAAGCCCTATAGATCACATCAATCTATTGAACAGGCAGGATCAATAACTTCTATAAAAGAGCTCTGTAAAAGAATATTCTGTAAAAGACAATACTAAAATTAAAGAATTGCTTCAAAATCAACACAGTAATATTTTCTAAAGTTTTCCATTTTACCGCAAGGTAAAATACCAATGAATGGCATTCAATATAGAGTATTAAAAAAAACCCCTCTGCATACAGTTTAAAATGTGCTATAGAAATAGAAAAGCAAACTATTTCACAAAAGGATAAGCTGAAAAGTTTTAGTGAAATCAGTGTAGTTCCATGCATGTTCAGCTCATCTGACACATTCAGGTTGATGACAACCTCAAGGCTGCTTCTAATTATCAGTGGAGATGTATCTGACTTCTTTGTGCCTTTTTACAATCATATGCCCTAAGTGCCTCATTCCCACTTCCAAGCAGGAAGAAAAAAATATTTCTCGAGCTCTACATCTTCTCTGTATCCCATGAGAAGCCACTTTAACCCAGACTCTTCATAGTCTAAGGCATACTTATAACGTTGCAGGAGCTGTACTGTCTCCTCAACAAGATATGCTCAGGGACAGTAGACAACCTATATATAGTGTTCTGCTGGGTTGGGGGTTAAAAACTGTCCCTAATAAAACAGAAAGTAACAGGAAGTTCATATGCAGCAGTCAACAACATTTGACCATTAAGCGTGGCTCTAAAAGATGAATTAAACATGTACTTTACCAGGCTTTTTTTTTTTTCATACCAACGGGGGATAATCAAAATAATTAAATACTGAAGAACTAGGACAGAACAAAATTTCATCAAGCTCACTGCAATCCAAGGTTTGTTTTGTTACTCCCAACCATTCACACAGGAGGCTAAATTAATATTATTGACTACACAAAGGAAAGCAAAAGAACACATGCAACATTATTGAATTTATTTGAGAGCAAAGTGAGAGATGAGATGTTGAACAACTGAATGTACACAAATCCTCTTCAAATGATTAATGACTCTCACGCAATATAGAAATTTGGTCAGCTAAGCCCACAGTTAAAATAACAAGACCACGATGATGAGTTAATTCAATAAAGGAAACGCGTCTCCCAAGTCACACACTTTGGGGGGGGTACGACAGTGGCATCTATGTTATTCATAAAACGAACCTGAAGTGTTAAAAAAAAATCTCACCAAAAAACCCTTCATCATAAGAATAATTATTGGGGGGGGACGGGGACACATGACACACAGACACCCTAAACTTAAGAGGACATTTTGCAAACTGTAGTTATGTGCTAATATATTGGAGTATTCTATCTTTCAAGTTACACTGTGAAAGAACTCTTCAAACCTGTAGATCGTGCTAAGACCAGCATGCCTTCTGATGGGATTATTGCTGAAATGCAAGTGTAGCTTCTCTGACTCTCTGCAGTTCTGCTTTGCGTTGGTTGTATGAATAAAGTTTAAAAAAATACACAAAGGAAATACTTTTACATGTCATACTCTAAGTCTTTTCTTGACTTCTTTCAACAAGGATGAATCCCAGACAGATAAACTCAGAATTCACATAAACCAGTTGAGGCAGATTTGCCTCAAATACTAGTTTATATTTGGCATGGGAGCTAGGCTGGGGGGCAGAGGGGAGGGTGGAAAGAGGGGCAGGTTAAGAACCTGGATATTGCAAAATATGTGGCTAGGCAAAAGGAACACCAGCACACTATTCGCATCCTGAACTTGTGCGAATAAGTGAGTGGAACACTCCAAGAGTTAAGATTATGAAATATAAAAATGGTCCCTTTATGTTTTCAACTTTTAATTATTTTTCATATCAAGCAAGGACAGGCTAACAATGATAAACATAACAGCAGCAATAAAGGAACAACATTATATAAACTGAACTTGTCAGAGCAACATAATGAAACTATCTGGAGCCTGTACGATTATTTCTACACTATATTAAAGTCTCAGATACTCGTGGAACAATTTCCCAGCATGCTTACTGAGCTGTAGGCTGTGTCGCTGTTGTACTCCTACACATAACTTCAGAATTATGGTCAAACCATAGCATAGGGTAAGGCTCTGTGAAAGCAACTGAAGAAACTATTTAGATTTTCAAAAACATTCTTATTTTCCATGTTCCAGCTGTAATTTGTGCGGCACTTTTATCTCTTCTGAACTAAGATAGATAAACGCTTTTAGAAAAGATGATCAGGCAAATCAAGGCAACCAAAGACATAAAATTCTAGTTTGAAACTCCCCATCTGGGTGATGGGATAACTGGTAGTTTTATGAATCATCTGCCACACAATCCAGCTTGCTTCCCGGTCTTGTTTACAAGCATTAGAAGTGCAGGCTAAAGAGGTGGGAGAGATAACATCTTCCAAAGGCTCTGAGGAATCCAAGAAACATTCCTAGGAAGGGCCTTGCGTGAAGCAATGTGCTGAGAATGAAGAAGCCCCCAGCGGACAGTGGCAGACCAGACTGGGTACACAGTGTCTTTATGCATTTCCCTCAGCTCAGCAGGAAAGATCACACACGTAGAGGCCTCTCAGCCATCTAAACAAATTAAAAACCATTTTGCAGCTCTCTTTAGTTACTCTCTCTAAACATCCTAATTTCCTATTTCACTGCTCCCTTCCTGTTTCTGGTAAAGAATAAATTGAAAACAACAAGACATGAGAGGGAATACAGGGATCATTCAGTCACAAATGAGTCTGAAATGCTCATCTAGTAAAAAACATGAAGAACCCTTCATTCCTACCAGATGTTTATCTAAGATTCTTCTTCTTTTGTTACCAGAACATCATATGAAGAATGACATTTTTAAGGACACACACACAGGGGTTTGGTTTTTTTCTTAATTGTTACTATTCTTTTAATGGAAAACATGATATAGATTTACATAAATTCCCCTACACGTATCTACACTGAAGGAGAAGAGGTGAATGTAAAAAGATTATGTAACTTGTTAATTAAGATTTGCAGGAAAATCCTACGTTGCCTTCAAACGTTTATTGTAGAAACAAAGATTAGTGCAAATATAATGTACTCCCTTATAGAAAAGATTTATCAGTTTTGAATACATTGGGTCTGAGCTTATTGCCACAGCTGAAACAATATTCATAAAAATATAATCATACCTAATGGTTATTTTAATGGATAATGACTATATTACATGTATCTTACTTCCATGCTTGCTTCATTTCAAGCTTGAGACAAAAATGACATGTAGTGCCAACAGCCTTCCCTGAAAAATACAGGTCATAAGCCACCTACCCACTGCAATTCAATGTCATCTTGAACAAAAGGCTTAACCAACAGGAGAAAGCATTTGAAATAATGAAAAATTTGTGAAGTTTACCAGAGGTTATTAATTCAGGCTTCCCAGACATAAGTTTACTACACAGATGACTTACTATATGTAGATTCCAAGGGAGAAATTACACCAGATATTGTTATGCTAGCCTTCAACTGCCAGAAAAAGATCCTCCCCCCTAAATAAGGTGCCATGAAAGCATTTCATTAAGCAACCAGCTTGTCATTAGCTATTTCACTGAAATAATATATAGAGTGACTAGACCACACAAGGATCTGAACAATACATACAACATATCATGAAGAAACCCTGAAATGTAATACACATCTTAGCCATTTACTCATCTGTAGTTTAAACAAAGATAAAGACCTAAGCCAGACTTATAAACTTTAGTGACAAAAAATATTTTCAAAGACAGAAGGGCTTATGCTAATGGATACCATCCAAAATGCCTAATGTAATACACATAGTCTTAAAACAGAAATACACCATGGATAAATTCCTCAGCAAACATTCAGGTAGTTAGAATACAAATAAGAGCTTTGGTTTACCTGAGCTATATGCTGATGCTGAAAATTTGCAGAGTCTGTTTATAGTAAAGCTGATTGGGAATAATGAAATGGCATCCTTGAAATCTCTCCAATTCCCATTCTGACTATTGCTGTATTTAGAAAGAGTTTTACAACAGGAAGACTTGTTATTAATACAAGATTATTTTCTAATCAGAAGAATGTCTCTACTTATATATATATCCTGTACTTTAACTGCTTGACAAATGACTTGCATATTTGTCAGCATCTTGGGTTCAGTTAGACAGTGACAAGCCCTAAATACTTCAAGGAAATGAGACATATTCAATTAAAAAAAAGCTTCTCATCTCTGTTACAGCTATGCGCAGAGACTTTGAACTCAATGTGAATGGTGGCTGCTGCAGCTGAAAACAACAGCTGTCCCTTTATCTTGAAATGTATACATGAATAAGGAGCTAATCTGATATGATACCACTTTTCTGTCAGAAGAATTAAGAGGGTTTCCAACTACACATTTTAACACCCACTCCCCAAATCCTCTCTATGCATGTGCTTGACAGGTGAAGTAATTTTGACTTTTAGTGCTTCTTTGTGGCAGTAGTTCTTACAGCTTCCAGGCATTCATACAGTCAGCAGTGGCCAAATAGCAACTCACCTTCCTGGTCTTCACTAAGGACATTTAGAAAGCCATCAGCAGTGCTGATAGTTCAAGACTCACACATTCAATACATTTTCCTACGTTCCCAGCTCAAAGTATTAATGCACAACACTTGGCCTCTTCCAGACAAAGTTCAGGTGTTACGCTGGGTTTTCTCCTAGCTGAGCCTCACAGTAATTTCTGAAGGCCAGGACTTTGTCAGGCAAATATTAATGAACGGGAAAAGAGAAGACAGCCCTGAAAATACAGCCAGGCCTCTACAATTCTCTACAGAAGGCAGCAAGATTAGCTCACCAACATTCTTCCGGGTTAGCTCAGATATTCACGTTTCTCATACCTTCAGAGTATTTCCAATGGCAGTAATTTGAACATCCTGTCATACTGCTGGCCCAATGTTTCAGCAGACCTGCTGAAGAATCATAAGATGATAACAGGCGAAGAGCTTCACCCTTTGTTCCTCTCTTATTCTATTCATTCTTTGTTTCTTTCTATAATCTAAGTTTAAAAATCTAGTTTGTTTGAAACGCAGATGAAACTGAAGCAGCAAACATATCCACTGCTAGGCTGCTAGGAGTAAAAACTTGAGCAAAACAGATAAAATGAGAAACTTCTTACTTTACACCAGCCTTGCTGGAGTCTTACTATTTGAGGTTCTGCTATTAACTACAACTTAGTAGGCTAATAAAGTTGAAGCAGGAATTGTGAAAGTCTAAACGTTGTTTCTGAAACTCAGTTTTCTGTCCTACTTCAAGACGACAGCAATTTCTTTTACTTCAAATTAAAAAAGTCAAACATATCTATATATTTCCACAATTAAATCTTGCTGAAAATTATTTGATTTTTCAACAGATACTGATCTTTAACCACTGTGTTAAAAAAATGTAGAAAGAAAACCCAAAAATCAACATCTCGTATCTCTCAGGGGAGAGATCAATCTTGATTCCCTAGTTGTAAGATGAGAATTACCACATTTGTCATTCTTGCAGGACTGAAACTGCCTGATGAAAAATGCTCCATGGCACTACTAGCTCTCCAAAGCATTACCGGTACTGCTGTATCAACAGACCCTCTATCTAATTGTTATAATCAGCGGTATGTATTAGAGAGTGGTACTCCAGATTCCCTACCTGAGCACTTAACAGACCATCCTGAAAAAGACCCGTTCAAACTTGCTGTTTCTGAATGCAGCCCCTGCACCTCGTGATCACTCAAATTCAACCTCCTAACAGGTTCTCTTTGGATGAAATCTATGCACAGGAGCTTTCATAACACTGTCTAATTCCAGGCAAGAGCAACACTAGCAACAGAGAGTTTAGTGCACTCTCTGATTTACCTCCTGAAATAATTTCACCACCGCAGCCAGGTGATAGTTCTATTTTTAGCAGCAAGATAATAACTACCAGTCTGTATCTCAAAGCCTGGAAGAAACTCCTCATTTGACCTAATGTTTGCAGGCGAGCTAATCAGGGCATCGTTAATTCAGAATGATAAGTAATAAGACAGCTTCCTAATATGTTGTTAGTATCTATGAATCTGTCTCGCTTCTGCGGACGCAGTCCAGATGACATCCTAGAATAGCTTAAAAAAAAAAACCCTACTTTTTACATTTCTACCAAGCCAACAGCTTAAGCATCACCATGAGTCACAGAGGTTGACTAGCTGGTGACAATCATGTGTTGAAATTATAAACGTCAAAAGGCTGTGATTCACTTAAATCAAGCGCCTGTGTTTAATTTATTTATATTAAGCTTCCACATTTCTGAGACATGGTTTCACCCAACTGCTTCCCTAGGAGTGTAAATCACCATCAAAGTACAGAAGAGTAAATCTGCAGAACATAACTGGGGTTGAATATGACGCACAGCAAACAATTACAAAAGCACATATACGGATTCATTGTTAAAGCTGCTCCAGCCTTGGAAACATCTTCACATTTTTCCACAGTTTATGCAGGAATTTAGAATGTTGCAAGTATATAATTAGTATTAGATGTGATTAATTCATACTGTGGGAAAATACAGAAAGAACTGAAATAGAGCTCCATGGATCTCCTTTCTCTCCACCCAAACTGCAATCAAGCATATGCCTATTCCACTCTCTGAACATACTGCCAGAACTCAATTTTGGGAGCTGGGTTTTCTCTCCTCTGGCTGTAATATTGAATGTTTCATTTTTCAATGTCACACTATTTACCATGCACATATTTTAGTCATATCATTTCACAGTATGGTTCTGGGGCTGATTGGCTCACGGCTTCTTTGTATCTATTTTCCTTCATTCTCTTTTTCTTTTCTTTCTCACAAGGCTGTTTGCCAAGTCTTATTTGCCTATATTTGTAAAATAAGAACAAACTATTATCGGTCCTTTGAAAGGCACAGAATAGAGTTCTAGGAAAAAAGCTGCAGGTTTCATCTGCATGGTGTGAGAAGAATCAGTTTTGACTTCTGCTCTGGTTCACTCTGGATTTTGCTCTGAGCTGTGTATCAGAATCAGATCTAAAAATCTTCAAAGTTTACTCGTATGCTGAAAACATGAAACCCAAACCTTTTCAGAGTTTGATACAGAACAATAAATCAGTCCTCAGATTGCTGCAACGGGGCTCAAATTTGCTTGCAGAGTTCTGTGAACCTTAGAAAAATCTAATGGAAATTTAGCTTTTAACCATAGCTGAAGTCCATCAATGCTTGGCATGGTTACACAAGTTTTAACATAAAGTTTGCAAAGCTTTGGCAAGCACAAGCTTTCACTGGTGTTTACTTACCTGCAATAAGCAAGAGTAATACATTCCTATGTACACTCAGTTTCTGAATTTGGTGTGTATTTCACCATGCTAAAATTAAGTGAAAGAAAGATGACAGAGTAAAAAAAAGCAATATAAGGAATAAAGCACGGGAAAAGAAATTAAGACTTTGGTCCTGCTCTGCCAAAATTGCATGTGCCTCCCGAAAAGATGAGAAGTGAAATGGAAAAAATAAATGCCTGAGAGACTTAAATAGTTAAGTTTCATTTGAGAATCTTGCATTTGGCTTTAAATTTGGTATGACTTCTGCTGTGTTTAAGGATAACTATGCTGTACAACACAGCCCAGGGCAGAAACTCTCTTAATTACAGAGACTAAAAAAAGGTGAGCTGAAAGCTGTATTACCTTGCCTACACAATGCTATGCCAAGTTAATTGGCATTATTAAGAGAAGAGCCTATGACATCAGAGGCAGCCTCGTACTACACAGACCTCCCGCGTTCAGGACCCAGCTAACGGCCTCCTCACGGCACCGCGTTTGGCCATGTGGACAGACCAGCATCTTACACCGCCTGCATCAAAAAGGATGTCGCAGAAAAACTGGACTCGGGTGTTTCTAATCATTTTACCCAACAGTTAGTTATAAGGCTACCTTTAAACTGCCCTGAGCTGCTGCTTTCTCCTGCAGTCTATTGCTGTATGATTCCCTGAAAAGAAGCATTCTGTACATTGGAAACAGGAACAAAAGAATAAAGAAATTCTAATATTATAAATGGCATATCATAACGATAAGAGTTACTTTATAACACATTCCTAACTCTAATCACAACGTCCTACTCTGATAATAGGTATAATTGTATTGAATTTAATATAAAATAATCCCTAATTCTTTACTATCTAGGTTATTAGATCATTGATTATATTCATAAGCTCATCAATTATCATATTGCTGTCATTCTGTAGTAATTATTTTTAAACAAGTTCAACATATTAAGGGGTGTAAGAACTCTGAAAATAAAATCCGGCTCTTAACTGTATTTGTTTGTATTTTTAGCCCATGTTGACCTGGAACTTATTGGCCTCTGAGTTGCATACCTGCACTAATGGGGGAATAAACCACCTTGTCCCAGTATTTACTCAAAAAAACATTTGGTCATGTACTCTCCCTTCTTCTCTTAAATTCAGTATATTGTACTGTATTTGGCTTTATTTATAAATAAAAGGTTATGCTTAACTGCAAATTCTAAGTCTTGGAACAGACTTTATTAGATTAAAATTAATTTCCTTCAAAATGCCTGGCTTTTTACATCTGAGGAGAACATCCTGACTTAATATTTTGAGAGGAGGGGGAAAAACTAGTTAATTAGGGGGAAAAATATGCACACACACCCCAACTCTGACAACAGACATACTTTCATCCTCGTACAGCACAGCCTCCTCCTGCCCCAGTGCTCCCTACGAGCTCTGCCTGAGGTTTCCCATGAGGGACATTCTGGCACCGGCCTGGCCCCCACTGCCTCTGCAGGTCCAGGTGCGACACCACCAAGCAAGCCATGTGCTGCGACTCGCCACCTCATTCTGCCTGCCAGCCACAGTCTGTACGTTTGCACTTCTGCAGACTGCGCAAAATACTGCAGGGGTTTGTACACAACTGTAGGATTGGAAACACCTGTACCAAGGTCTGTCCTCTCTCCCTTTTATTTGCTACAAAGGTGGCATCAGCAAGGTAGTTTACTGCCAGACTAGAAGATTCCTGGCACTGGCAACTTGCCCATGGTTCAAGGTGAGGAGAACATCCTCCTTCACCACAGAGTGGAAAACTGTACTGGATACTCAGATTTCTTTTTTAGTTTTAGTGACAACAGCAGACATAAGAGGTTTTCAAACCGTAGTACACAAACCATTTTGGAGCAGTAAGGGGTTGCTGCAGGCAGGGCAGCAGCACTCAGTTTTACCTGGATGAGGAGCTAAGGCTTCGGCCATCCCTGCCACACTGCCTGCAAGCGCAGCTGGAGCTGCTTTACCCCTCCTCAGCACCATCCCGCACCCACACGTGCTGCACTTGTGCTCAGGCCGCTGGGAGACATGAGGGAGGACACAGCGGGGACCAGGGGCTCAGCTGGGGACAGGTGCTTCTTGGGGAGCACAAGGGGTGAGCTACTCCTCACCAGAGGTGGATGGGCTTGCAATGGGTATGGAACGAGGGTCCTGGTGTGGGAAAATGGCGGATGTGTGGAGGCTGCCCCGGAGCTGCTGCTCCTTCTGCAGATGGTGGCTCTCGAGCAAAACTGGCATCTGCAAACCCTTGACATACAGCCCTCCAACCAAGGGCACAGAATTACTCTTGACAAAGGGAACTGCCAACCACGGCCCCTTGGGGAGAAACAAACTAAATACTTCCTCACATTTGTGTGAGCCAATATGGCTTTATAAGAGATTGATTTTCTCCAGGTACACTACATGAAGACACGCTTTAGAGAAGCTGGTACAAAGAGTCTCTTTTCACCACCGCCACTTAAATATTCATAGAAAAGGAAAGTAATGGGGAGTTTACTGGGAAGACATTATAAAGGGAAGATCTGACAGCAGAGGAGAACGGATCCACAGAGTGACCTTTAATAAATAACTGCTATGGTCCCAAGTGAGTTAATAAAACTGCAGACCAGTTTAACCACATCCCCTTAACTTGCCCTTCAACAACTGCATGGTTGAGACAATGTACACAAACAGAGAGGTCAGCATTTGCTAATGACCACAAAAAGCTTCCTCACTGCAGTATTGCAGACTGTACTTCCAGACTTGAGCGCCGAGTCACGGACTATACCCTTCCCTACATGTGTAAGACATTAAGGGTTCATCACAGAAACTTAAATAAATTAAATCATTCCATTGCAAATGACAAAAAGGGAACTTTCAAGTTGCGCAGTTATTATTCAGAGATATGGAAGTAATAAAGTTAAGGTTCCACATGCATCCCTTAGCTCTGTGCTTTGGTCTACATGTAGTGTGGTTAATTCCATAAACCACTAATACGTTTTTTTTTTTTCCTAAAAAGAACAGAATAATACTTTTTATCTGCGTAGTCTATAAACTCTCTAGAAAGACAGCTCTACTTTTATTTAAATACTCCAGTCTCCTCTTTACTGACACATTTCTATGCACTAAGATCTTTTTCCTGTATTTACACATTTTGACATTCCAATCACATTTCTCTACACGGAGCACCACCGACAATCCTCGCCTCTAAGAATCTAATCGGGCTACAAAGGGCTTTCTCAATGGATGTGTCCCTCTGTGTTTTTCTATCCATTCACAGCATTCCACATACCCGGGAAAGTACTCAGATAAATCTAAATCTAACTTAATTGAATGCACAGGAGGTCTTTATATGCCTACAATTTTTCATCGTTACTCAGTCTTGTTATTCACAGGCTGTTGCAGGTTACTTACAAAATATATACTGTGTATTTTTCAAGCAAGTGACTTCCATCGACTCTGGCTGGCATACAAGTAGTTTACAGTACATAGAAGCTATCTCACATATACATTTAAAGCTGCAATAAAAATATTTGATGCTATGTGGAAAACAGTATTAAAATAATGTAAATAAAGGCCATATAAATTCACACAAAAGAGAACAGATTCAGTCTTACCAAGAAAAGGCCATATAAATTCACACAAAAGAGAACAGATTCAGTCTTACCAAGAAAAGAGGATATATTTATCTCTACCGTTGATGTTTGCAACATCTGAGGGCTTTTTTGTCCAACGTTACTGACATTATATCAAACTTGTTTTGGTTTTCCTTTTCTTGTGAGACAGCCAAGTTTGTGAGACATTTTATTATTGACTTTTGAGTGATCATTTTAAAAGAAATTCCAGAATATGGAAACATTTCTCTGGAGACAAGTGACCGCTATATTCCACATAGTTTGCAAGATGTAGAAAGGAGTGATTCTTATACAACTATTGAGAACTCCACTATATTTTCTTTAGAAGATGTAGATGAATTTGGAAGAAAAGCTTAATGTTTTAACTGTGTACCCATTTGGGGTGCAAGGCTTCCTTTTATGAGATTAATCAAAGAAATTCAAATGCACTATATTGAGGCCCAGGTCTGCATTGTGCCTTGTGCAGATGAAAGATTACAACTTTGTTATGTTGTTGAAGGATGTAGGGATTACGTTAAAAAAACAAAAAACAAAAAACAAAAAACACACCAAAACACAAACAACCACATTTTCCTGTATTGTCTCAAATAACTTGAGCATTTTTACACTTATACATCAACTACCTGGCTAAGAAAATCCTGAAAGGTGCAAACTGGGGGATAGGCATCTACAGACAGGCAACTCGCATGGAAACATCATGACAACTGTAGTAAAGACATTGCCAATGGTAAAATCTGAATATACAAGGAGTTCAAGAGCTTCCTACTGTATCTGGTATAGAAAAAATGCAAAGGTGAAGTTCTTTGTAGAATTTTAAAAATTAGATTTAGAGCTTCTTGCACTATAAGTGGCTGTGAAATCAGTCAGAAACAGAGATGAATATACATGCCAGAAGTTTGCGAATTCCACCCAAAGAGCAAACTGAGATGTAGTACAACATAGCTATGCAAGAGGCCCGCGTCAGAAACATTGTCTCAGGATAGCTTTGAAATATTTATAAACAAGTGTAACATTACTGAGGCGGGAATGAATACTATAAACAATAGGGTCATATTCTAACTTTAATTAAAAAAAATTGCAAAATAACTGAAATACCAAAGGAGCATCTTTAAAGGGCTTTGGGGGTGGGAGGGCATACTCGGGTTTTTTAAACAATCATAAATACTCTCAGAGTTGTACTGGGATGAGACAAGAGTGGCATCTAGTGGTTCGCAATGTTATGGTACTTACTCCCATTGAACAGCTGGGATATGTTCCAGACCTGCTTTTCTACAGTATTCATTACCATCGTCTGGGCTGTAATTGAGTATCTGGCGAGTATCTTGCGAGCAAAACTTGAGGGGGGAGAAGGGGGAGAGATTTACATGTAAAGGAATAAGTAAAGAGGTATTATTCTCTGTTTATCTGCGCATTGTTAGTGACTTTGCTTAGAATCAAGTCAATGGAAATGGGTTTTTTTTTTTTCAAATCTGGCCAAAAGAAATTGCACAGTCTTTAAGAAAATATTTAGTACAGCTATAGGACTAATAGTGATCTGTTCTTTATGTATGCACATGTTTGGTTACCACCGACTTCCAACTATGAAGAATGTTAACAGCACACTTTCATACATCATATACATGTTTGGTGACATTTTCCAAAATTTACGTAATACTCTTTTATGAGTTGCATATTTTTACTGTGAAAATATTGGAAAGAAGTTCCCCAATTGGGAATTTTGGAAATTCCTTATGAGAGGAGACAGTATATTTGCAGGAACAGATTTCCTGAGAGTCATTCAGATCCCCTGGGGCACGATGACTTTGTTTGCCAAGGAAAGGGTACAGTATTATGGTATTAGGGAGACTTGATGAGTTCTTGATCCAGGTTCCATTTTAATTACGTATTATTAATCATTTTGCAGTTGGAAAAATCTAACATTGCCTATGTGTAACTAATTAGGAACTCATGTTTTTTTAAATTAAAGAAATGTGTAGAGGTTTCTTTTGCAATGTGAGGTTGAGCTGAGAATACACAGCACTAGAGCATAAATTTTACTTCACAATTCAAAAATTGTTCCTCTAGAACAGCAAATAAACAGGAAATTGTGTGTTATATTAGAAAATTAGTGTGAGATACTACTGACATTCCTGATTCTTCAAATATCACCACTGAACAGGCCATTTAAGTAACGTAATCTGCTTTGTATTTGCAGTTCTTATCTTTTTGAAACTATTCTCTGACAGTAAAAATAATTTCTCTTATAATCCCTGCACACAGTAACCACACATTAATTGATGTTACTGTTTATGACTAGGATAGCAATGAAAGTGAATGTTGTAAAGGCTGCTATAACTATCAGCAGTTCAGAACAGCATGCAAGGAAGGCTTGGATTGCAGTCAGTGTCATACACAAAGCCATTAAACTAGTATTTATATTTAACCTATATTTAACAGAATTGAAGTGTTGAATGTTAATATAAACAATGATGTAATTTAAAACATTTAAAAATGTATGTAACATGGAATAAAATACAAAATCTGCATATGGTGGTAATTCATTGTTTTAGAATTCAACTAACAAAAGTGTCTCTACAGTTTGGAAGATATTCTTTTTAAAATCTGAAAACTGAAAATAAAGTGAAATTTAAAGCTAAAATTTCATTTTTAAAACCAAAACACAAAATTATTGAGGATTTTTAGAAAGTACTTTGATTCTGCCAAACATTGACATTCACCAAGTCCAAACGGCAGCTTTTTTTCGTTTTCCCCACCCAAACTTTTGATTAAGAAAGTTCACACTGTCTTAATATGGCTGATAATGTGAAAGCCTGTATTTAAATCCCTGGAAAATAAAAGATTTTGAAAGTGAGGAGAGTGTAACCCCTTATCCATTTTCTATCGTTTCAATAATATAGCTGCTGACGTACAATACAATACAACAAATGAGATCCGTTGGCCCAACTTGCCAGTATTATAAGCTTTAAGTCAATCTTATTCTCAGTAAAAAAAGTTTAAAATACAGGCAAATGCGAAGTCTTAGTCAGTACATTATATTACTATATTGTGTGCTTCCATCTAGTATTTCCAACATAGCAATTTTACATCGTTATAATGTTCTAGCTATTAAGTTTCCTGTATCTGTCCTTTGAGTATTTAGAAGACAGCAGCTGTATGCCTTTTTGAAACACCCGCAAAACTCAAAATTTAACTTAACTTTTTAAAATGTATTTATTTTTTCCCCACGTAGGCCAGCTATACGTGCTAGATCACTCATCAGACCTTCCCTGTAACCTTTTGGTTAGGACAGGTCGTATGTCCCAAGAGATAAAGTATAGCTAAGTGGCAATTGAGTGACACTATTTATTTGTGTAAGTAAAAAGCGTGCAGGAGTCTGAGTCACGGAGCAGGACTCAGATGTGCGAACTGCTGTTATAAACACGCATGTGATCACATGCATGTATGCAAAGTAATCCCTGCTGTAGAATCTTCCATGTAAACACAAGATAAGAGATTTATACAGATAGGCAGGGGACATCAGTAAATAATTAGGTAATACCAATCCATAAAGATAACTTTCGGATCACCAACCACCTTATTTGCCATCCATTATTTGGGGGGGTAGGACCGGGAAGGAGAAGCAGAGGATCATTTGTTGAAAAAGGACAATCAGAAAGGAAGAAAAAAAAATGTAATTAAAGTGAAACATTTGAAACGTAAAAACAGCCAACTCCCATCTGTAATCACCCGTGAAATCCAGAAACAATGATTGCACCGATCTCCAGCGGTTGTCTTTTGCCAACTCCAATGAGCTTAAGGAACTGACCATCTGCGGAGACGTGTACGGTACCTGCCCCGAATGTGTGAATGACCGCTTTTGTTCAAGACGTGGAGACATGTTTTTAGTTAATGCAAGACAGTTCTACTGGTAAAATGTTACTAAATCAATTGCGTATCAATATACATTCTGGTATCGCAGCAGTTACAGTTCAGCGTGTAGGGTAACAATAATGGAAAACAGAACTTGCCATTATGTATCATTAAAGTATAATCAATTACAGGAATCTGTTAGTGCTTTCCTTCAGAGAATCAATCACGAGGAAACACAATCTACTTAAACGTGCAGATAACAAACGGAAATGATTTTTAAAACAAGGTGATTGGGTTGAAAACATTTTTAAAGATAAACTTTAACAGATTTCCTGACCTCATTTTATTAATGCAAAAGTCAAAATAGACAGAAATGCTGGCTTTATATTCCAAGAATGGAATATGAAAGTTCCTATTAAATCTGGGCCTGGAGCACGCATTTTCCAGCCAACATCACAGATTGCATTTGCTGTATTCATCATTATATATTTGTGTGTATATACAATGATGTCACTGTTTATGGCACTATAAAGTCCAATTCAAAAAACACAGTTTTTATGCTGTCCTTCTGGAGTTCACTTACACACAGGCCGAGGTGCAACGCTCACCAAATTCACAAGTTAATGTCAGGTCTTAGCTGGAAACGAGAGCCCAGAGGTGCCTGTACACAGAGGTGCGCACGCTTGTGCACTCGAGGAGCCAGGCAACCGTGATAAAAGCTAATGAAACCATCAGACACATCCTCAGATGTGCGCTGGATGATTTGTCACTGCAGAAATGCTTTATCAGTCAAAAGTAGAGCTGAACCACAGTCTGAAGAGAAAGGGCAAGACAACAAATAAGACACTTTTGTATCCTTTAAATTCTCTCCTCATGTCCCTGTCCAGATTTGCCCTGATACACCAGGACCTCTCGTGGTTTACACGGGTACCATGGGCACGAGTCACCCGTGTAAGACAAAACTGAATCTGCTGAAACACTTTGGACTTGACAATAATGCTGCTTCCCAGTTCTGTCTTCCTAGACACAAAGGGAAAATAAAAAGATGAGGTGGAAAACCTGTGTTGGGATAGGGTGAAGGGAAGGAACAACTCTTGAAACATTAAGGGTGGGAGGAAAAAAACCAACGCACCAACAGATGGAAAAAAACACTACCGAGGTCTGAACAGCTTTCGCTCCAACCAGTCCTGGAAAGTATTACCTTTTAATTAAAGTGAAAGCAAGCAATGTGTAAAACCTGCATTGCCGGGATTGCAAGGGGTCCTTGTTTGAAACTGCTCTGTCTCCACCTTGTATCGTTCACTGCCTTCTTTCAGCAGAATCTCCCTAATTTCCATTCCATTTCCACACAAGCCCAGCAACCCCCACTCAATAGGAACGCTGGTGCTGCCAGTGCGTAGAAAGGTGAAGGACTGGGACATTACTTGGAGGAAATATATAGCAAGGTATCCACCAAGAGACCACAAGGAATTTAAAAAAATAATTTTATTTATCTATGGGGATAATTGTGGATGCTAATTGGGCTGCTGCTTTATGAAACTTGGTGCAGAACTTGGACCAAAAATAACAAACATTTTGGGATTCAAGTATTTTTACAGTACATAATATACATTCTTATTTTCTGAATTTCAATTAATCTTTAAGATATTTCCCATTCTGTAACCTGTAAAAGATCCCAATGAATATAGACCCCATAAAATCTGCAGACAATTGCAATTCTGAGAGATGAAATGTAGGGAAGGGGAGCAGGTATAGAAATTGAGTAGTTTTTCATAACATCACCATCTTGTATTTCATCTCCTTACCATGTATTTTCATATCATTGACATTTTACAGGTAGTTAAAACCTGGAAATTTGGGTCTTTCTAGAAAAACAATAATCACTACTGAGCAACTTCAATAGCCATATACCTGTACAGGAATTTCAGTAAAAACAGGGACAATTTTCAAAAGGCAACATAGGATTTACCTCTTCACTGAGAGGTGTGCACTTCACTTTGAACATCCCTACCTCCACTGTTAATCAGTGACACTAACACAGTGGTACTTCATGGGACTATGAATTTCTAAATATTTGCAGGAAACAGCTCGATCCCCAGCTACTACATGAATGCACAAGAAGACATGACACTTGTGTCGGGGAAAGTGGTACATGGTCTTACGAAAAATAGTACACAGCTTGCTACAAAAGATCCTCATGTAAGATATGATCAACCAACAGCCAGGCACTGTGCGAATGCAGGCAAAAAAGCCCAGGGCAGCAGACTGTCTATGTTGCCAATGGCAAGAGAATGAAGATGAGTTAGGGCAGCACACATTTTCTCAGAGCAGATCCCCAACCTGCCTCCACAGCCCTCTGCTGCTGCTGCCGCCACAGGGGCAGAATTTGTAGTCGGAGAGGGGAGAATTGAGCCAGGCACCCTGGTGAGATGGGAAGTGTGACAAAGGAGAGAAGAGCATGCAGAACAGTTTGGAACTGTGCTAGGGTACCAAGGTCTTTCTCAACCTCAGGCGATCTCCATCCAGACCATCTTACCTCATCACAATTCCATACACCCTTTCCAATAATCACAAATCCAGCATAAGCTCCCCCAAGCCCTACAAATCGTACCAGATCTCCTCACCTCACTGCTAACCAGCTGGCCTTTGCCAGTGCTGTACCCAAAACCTCCACTGCCCCTTCCAATATAACACACACCTCCCAGCTCCACTCTTCTTTGCTGCCAAATTCTGCTTTGCATATGGTGCTGAAAGCTCTTGAGCTGACTTTGTCAGCAGGAGCTTCACACAGGCACAGAGTATCAATTAAACCTTTCACTAATATCTTTGATAGGTACAGTTTGGATCCACAGCAATATTTCTCTGAGCACATGCTCCTCATTTCAAAAAGCTAACTGGATGCAGAGTAAGATTTCAAGTCCTTTTTTCACATCTAAATTGAATAGTCCAAAATCTTTAGCTATATAGCTGTTAGTTTAAATCTGAAATAGGAAACAGAGAAATGTAACATTAAATCAAATTAATGTTATTGTAATGTTGCTTATTTTTTTTAACAACTGTTTTGTTTGCAGTTCATTTAAACTTGGCCTCTATGATTTTTCAAGGAACATACCATCACTTTTTCCAAGCTTTTCCCACAGGCAAGTACATCCTCTATTTATTTCATCTGTTTATCTATTTATCCATTGCACTTTGCTGTAATACCCCTGGGCCTGATATTAGACATGATCTTTCACCAGAGGAGGGTTTTTTCTGTTTTTTTAATTTTTTTTTTTTAAGCAGGACATCTCTCACACCATGACCCACAAAACCAGCAATAAAGGTGGCAATATACACAAGGCTGAAATGCAGACCATTGAACAAAATTATTAAAACATAAATACTAAACTATACACGCATTTAAATATGCATCATTATTTCATATTATCAGTCATGGTCAAAACCGTACTAGTACATAGACTACAGCATAGAAGACTGTACTTCTAAGTCTGAAGTTTTTACACATAATCATAGAATTGTCATATTTTGAAATTTTCAATTTTTATATTAAAAAGACCTGCAAGCCATTAACTATGGCCCTTGACACCGATCTAGCTATTGTGTTTTGTGCCACTGCCTACTATTCATGGAAAAAGAATTGCTTTTATTTTTTCAAATAATTTTTAAATAATCTGAGTTTAAAAGTCACCAATGACTTTCACAAACAGGAGCTTTCAACTAACCATTAAACTAATATGCAAGTGTATTTTTCTGATAAAAAAAACCCCATAGCTCACTGAATTCAGACAAATCCTGTATATTATGAATCGACCAACCACATGATTGATGAAATGATGCGTGAAAATAGAGGCAGAGGCAAAATAACCTACTTGAACCCAGAAAATTTTCAGACAATAATCATTACCAGCTTTAATTAACTTCAACACAAAAGTGGGGGCTCCTTCTGTTTCAAGTTAATGAAGCTAAACACACAGACACTACAATTAGAGACAAAGCAGAAGTCTAAAGCAAGTTGTATCTTAGGATTGAAATAATGAGCTTGTTATTTCAATTTTGTAGTCAGCAATTATGTGAGATTTGGAAACAAAGAAACAATACATGCAATTGAAATGCTAAGGTACGAATGTAGCTGGTTTTCACTCAATATCTTTCTTACAAGCTAAAGGCAAGAAAGTAACTTCTTTCCTACAATACGCAGTACATACAATACCCTGGAAATATTTCCACTATGATCATCTAAGATTTACTCACTTTCATACTACACAAGTCAGAAATGTGACCTCATCTAAAGCTATGAACTGCTCAGTGACTTCTATCTTGCCTTTCTCATATATATTCATTAAATCTTTATCTATAATACTGTTATTTCCATTTAAAATTATTGTTGTGTAGCAAAAAAGCGGCTCTCCCACAAAAATGAATAAACTTAGATTACTTCCACCCTTTTCAATAATTTGCCTATTCCTAAATATCAGGTTGGAAGAATATATGACCTTTAACTTAATCTCATCACCAAGCACCTCCAAAAAAAAAAGCACAAAAAGAGAAAAGATGGTCTGCCATTTATTTCTCCCATTTATAGTTTATTAAACCTAAAGATAATAGGAAAAAGGTGGAAAAAAAGCAGAGAATGTCTGGGCTGTAGTATCAGATATCACTGCTTATTACTGGCTATCTGCCTAGTAATCATAAATCCATAGGGTAATATTCTAAAATCTTTTGCTTTTCAGGTAGGTGTGAGCCAAAAAGAAAAAAAAGTTTAATTTTCTACGAAGAGCAGAAAATAGCAAGCACAGCACAATTGGGTACCAGGATGCATAAATATTCCTGATTACAAACCCTTTCGCATAAAGCAAACAGGAAGAGTTTGAAGCTAACAGTGTGTACATCATGCAAAAGGTATCTCTGTCCCAAAAGATAGATATCACATAGACTATGAATGAACTGCTCCAATAAATTATATTATTCCTCAGAGGGGAAAGGAGAGCAATGTTATAAACAGTGACTTCAGAAAAGTGAGAACAATAGGGCATTGAATTTTGCAAGAGTGAATTAAGGATCTTTTTTTCCTGGAGGAGAGCTCAGTATCATTGACCAATGAGCCTTATAAATAAAAACATTAACTCCAGCACTGCCTGCTCCTCTAAGCACCTTAGCATCTCATCCTCTCAACGAACCAGAAACTAAATGTAGATACAAAATACATACACACAGAATTAAGTAGACATTTCGAACAGATTCTTTAAAATGTACTTTCCAGACAGTTCAGAAAGCATGTGATTCTGGGGAAACGCATGTCTCAAACACACAGCTTTGATGATAGCCTGTGCTGTGTATCTTTGGCGTAGAAGTCTTAACAAATCAGAAAACAACAATCTCTGTACATCACCTCCTCCTTGTGCTGTCTGATACATATGGAATATCCACAGATAAAGGAAAGCTAAGCCAGAGCAGCATTTTTCAGAATGAATCTTGATAGGATCAAAATCCTCAGAACTGCCACTTTCCTTCAGCATCCCTTAAACCAAGGAAAGTCGGTTTGTTGAAACATTCATCAAGAGCTTGGCAGAACCAAAGGAGCGTACGAGCAAACCTGACTCCCAGCATGAAACTGCTCAGTGCTGAGGGCAGGGCTGCTGCTCGCCAGGTAAACAGCCCAGGGCCCAGAGTTCAGGCCGCTAAGTAGCTGACCTTTTTGGCAGCAGAAAGCTAAAAGCTAATTAGAAAGCGTTTTCAGAAGGTGACAAGCTTTTTTTTTTTTTTTTTTCCTGAGAGGGATGAGCACTAATTTCTAGGCCACAAGTCTCGTGAAGCGAGTACAAACAACTGCCCCCTATGAAGTGATTTTTAATCCCGCGTTCCTGTTTGCTATCACTGATACGCCAAACATTAAGCATTGGCAACTCTAACTTCATCTTGCATGGTCATTTCACCTTTTCGCTGCTTTTTAGCTGCTTCCTTGGTTAGTTAGAGCTGGAAATTGACAGTCCCATAAACATTTACTAGAGACACATTTTTAAATGTGTCATCTCTGTCTGCTCTGACAATAAGACAAGTTTCTCTGAGGTTTATGGCAATCTCAAGGAACATGCATTTTTCAATAACATTGTGATATTTTTCCTCATCTCATATGCAGCATTCCTCCCTCACTCTGCACACACTTGTTTTGCCAGACTTCGCTGAAACCCGTTTTTAAATGGTATTTGAATGAGTAGTAAGAGTAGGTAATACTCTTATTCTGTCTGAAGGTTTCTTTTGTTTTATAACGAAGCTTATGTCAGGCAGCTTCTTACTGTTTATATAATTGCCTAACCTGGCACAGAAGAGGATGGAGGAAAGAGGTTTTTGCTTTTCTTTTTTTTTTTAAAAAAAAAAGAGTAGCTGAAAATGGTTTCTCCATTTTAGCTTCCCTATAAGCAAAGGTAATGGCTTTAGAGAGACTTGCAAAAAGATTACTGTCAGTACTCTCGAAACACAAAGATATTAACACTTAACAGCTTTGCCTTTACACATTATTTAGTTATTTCTCCTTCCCCAGCCTTCTTTCCTGCACTTTACAGTCTTCTGACACCTAACCTTTTACTGCACTGTTTCTGCTTTCTCCTGCATCCTCCACTGTCTTCCTTTCACAAAACCTCAGTTTCCCCGTGCTCCCGTGCTTTGTTTAACTTGTTCTGCCCATTCTTACATCCCTGCCCAGACCGGTGTACCTGATGTCCAAGAGGTGCTCATCTTCCCAAACCACAGCCTGCTTTGAAAAGCAGGGAAAGATGCCAACTTCTCAATTATAAATGGTGGCATGCATGGATCACATACTATTTTGATTATGTGGAAAAGGCAATCACATTGGCAGAAGCTATTCTGATTTGGGCGTTTTTGGAAGGAATGCTAGGCATTTTGAAAGAGGAAATTTTTTGAAGCCTCAAGTGAAGTTCTTGCAAGTTTACAGTAACTCCCAGCTTGATATGACAAATTTCAATCTAATTTTAAGCAGCATTAAGTATTGTTATTGATTTTCTGCTAAAAGTTCATTTCATAACATCTCTTCTCTTTTTTCTTTTTCCCCCTTCTTGAAAGTGAACATATCTGTTTTCATATGACTGGCTCCTTCTGGTACATCATTATCCCTTTATCTGAACAATACTAGCTTATTCCTCTATCTGTTCTATTGGAATAAGTTAAAGAACTGCCTTGCAAAAACAATGAAAAAGAATTCTGTGTTGCAAACACAGAGTTTTATCACTATTTTAATGAGAACTTCTGTTTTACTTATAACCTTAACCTGTGAATTTACGTGCATATGCAAGAATCTCAGCTTTTATTTCTCTTAAACATGTCTCTAATTCTTATAAGATGCTTACGAAGAGCATAAAAAAAAGCAACCTGGAAATACTTAATGATTTGAGTATGGGAAAGGAAAAACTGTATATATGTATTATATGTATGTAACTAATTTCTGTTCCATCTTGTTATTGCTGTTAGACCTGACCTGTGACTCTTCTTAGTTTTGGAAAATACATTTCTTTTTTGCAGAATTGTGCCAGAGAAGAAAAGTCTTATACTGCAGTTCAAATCCATCCTCTGAATCAAGTAGAACAGAAACTCAGACTAGGGCCTCCGAGATCCAAAGTGACTGCCCCATCCATCAGGCTTTTCTGAGCTCAGTGTCTCAAACACTCTTCTGCTGCAGTTGTTTCACATCATATAAATAATTTAATATTCACTAGAGAAGCAACTTGAACAGGTTTCTCATATCCTGAGAGCCCCACCTATTTGATTATGAGTTGTTCCAAAGTGGAGGTTTCTCTTGTTCAGGAAAAGCTTTGGGGTATCTCAATGTTCAATTGGAGAACTTGAAATTTTGAAAACACTCACGGGATGAGAAAGTTATTTCCTCCTCATTTCTGGTAGCAAGCAAACACAATAAAGGGACAAATAAATACAAAAGGAAAAATCTCAGGAAGACAAAATTATCTGCCCAGTCATACAGTTCTTTGACAATTCCAGGTTTCAGATTTCTGTAGTAATTTACAGCAGATATCACCAGGCAAAAAGCACTGCGTCCATATTCAATGGGTAGAACTGAATTTATAGTGTGTTCTTCAGTACACACTTCACACGCTTCAGATAGCAATTGCTATCACCAGAGAGGTAGGTAGGAATAAATCCAGAACTGTCTGAAAACTATTTCTGGTAGCTCTTTAGAGTCTAACCCATTAAGAGTACCAAAAGGATGAGTCCTATAACTGCAGTCAGAAGAATGAATCAGCAGCACTCCATGACAAACTTTCTCAGAAGCAGAGCACGTTATTCGCAATAGCAAATTCAGGCCATAGCTTTCAGTTCCTTTGCTGTCAAGCCCCATGTAGACAGAATAACTAGTCAACTGAATAGGCAAAGAATTACCGTTCTTTTTGACGGCTCCTGTATATAGGGCAGGATGGCACCAAAATGACAATTTTTTACAGCAGAGAAATTACAAATTAGCTGAAAAATGAACTCCTGCATCTCTGCTTCTCAGACAGTTAAACTCCATGCATTTCTGTGCTTAGCTATCAAACTCACTCTTGTCAATAAAAGTTATGAACACACATAAAAATAGAATAGTTCTAGTAATTTACGTCTGATTTGTTTGCAGTAAAAGAATTTAGAAATTCTTACAAAGATACATGTGCAGAAGGGCGAAAAGTAATGAAAATTACACACCTAAAATTTTTTTAAAAAGCAAAAATTTTCCCTCCCTTCTCAAAAAAAATTCTACAAAACTCCAAAGTGAGAAAAACTAATGAATAATTAATCGTCATCATTAGAAGATGAACTAAAATATCGCTAGCCTTTTTTTTTTTTTTCTCCTGGCTTCATAAAACCTTGTTCTCTTTTTCTGTTCACTTACCACAAAGGCAGAAAACACATAATAACTTAAAATAACCCAAAAGGTGCATGGCCCCTTTTTCTCTGTACGCTCTCTTTCTGATACTTAATCCCTGCCATGCATGCAGAGTGAAAGCAATGTGAAAGTCTTCCTCTGAGCGTATCAATTCGAGAGAATTCTTAGCCAGTAACATCTGAATTCACTTATATCTCGATAGTTCATAGTCATTTCAGTTTTCCTCTTCCCAACCTCAGCAAATAAATAGGAACGAGTAGACAAGCTAAAGTGCTCTCCACTGGAAGGGCTTATCCTTAGAGCTAAAAAATCTGGAAGTCAATTTGTTGCAGTTCTGGTATCAAAGCAGTTGAGAAATCCTTAATTTGAATTCACAGAAAACAACAAGAATAATACTAAACTAAGAACTGCAAAGCTGAAGCTTTTTTTTTTTCTCTTTCAGAAAAAAAGTACACAAGCATTTTCTGAAAGAAAAAAGAACTAATAAAGGAAAAACTAAAACCAAATAAAGACTCTAACAGATGCTTTTATCATTTAAACATGTCCTGTTGTGCCTTGTAGTTCACTAACTCACTAGATGCTCATGCCTCTATTCCCTTTTTCCTTCCTCTTGGCCCTCAAACTGCAGTGTAAATCTTAAAGAGTTTGGGGCTTTGTTGTTGCTGTTGGTTTTTAACGACATTCCAAATTCTATGCTTACTGTCTTTGCTTGATCTCCCTTATCTTTTGATCAGTACCAAAAACTTCGAACTGTCCAGAAAACTCAGTAGTAACCAGACTTCTACAGGTCCTGGGAGCATTTCTACATCACACCTGTATCCAAATCATGCCTTCAGCTGGATGCACATAACCATTATAGAAGAACCTGTTGCACTATCACAAGTGCTAGAGGAACACAACGACAAGTCCCTTGAAAGCAAGTCCTGAGGTCCTGTGAGAGGCACCTCAGGAAAGAGCTCCAGAAGCAGGTTTTAAAACTGAATAAACTATAAAGTTTCCAGAGTTTCTAGCTACTTCTGCAAGAGCTGGACAGAGCCATGAAAAGTTAACAGTTTAGATTGGTGCAGGTTAAAGATCTCTTCATCATGGCTTCTTACAAGCTACAGGTACACTGTCCAGATCCCATTCAAATATAGCTGAAAGCACTTTGGTCTGCAAAATAGTTCAAAGAAAGTCTAAAGAGAAATTTAGGCTGTCAGATCTCATATTAGGTTTTCAGGCTTGGAGTTTAGAAAGATTGATGTCTGATTGAGAAAGTAAGCAGCTGGAATATATAATCCATGAAGTACATCAAACTTCAGATGCTCCACTGCTCTTTTAAATGCACTTTTCAAAAAGTCACTTCAGTGATCAGTTCTGAGTGCTTGAAGTCCAAGAGACTTCCCTTTCCATTGTGGATCTTCAGAGCCCTTCGAGAGCTGACTTCAGTCTTGTGGACATTATTCTAACAGCCAGAAAAATATTAATACCAATAGATTGTAAATCTAGTCATTATATGCCTCATTCAAAATTAGTGAGATCATAAATACACAGACTTTTCTGAAATACTAACATGAAAGTAATGCACGTGTTATAATAGGAGTTCAATAAGATTATGTAGAATAGCTATTCTCAATTATCTTTTATCCTTGTATTTTCCAGTAACTGATACCAATGTAATTATCATCTATTTAATTAAATTTTAATTAAACACCTAAGCATTTAGCAATCCATTATTATAAATTTTTGCATGGTATCATTATATTAAATAAACATTTAGGTAAGAATTTTTTTAAAAAGTAGCAGCAATTTAAGTTACGCGTTTATGTCTATATTTAAGCTCTATATCTAGCAGTTGAGTTTCAAAATCTCTAGAAGTCAGGTAGCTCCCCTTGGAAGACAGCAATAAACCATCTAGTAATACTAACATTTGAAGGATTAGACCCAGAAGCTATGGAGTTTATGAACTGGACTAATTCTGCTCCCCAGCCCTCTTTTGCTGTTTGTGCTTTCTCCTTAAACCTTTGAAGTCTCACCTTTTGTAGACTTTCAAAAATCATGAAATATGTAAATAAAAAGTACATTGTTCACCTGTGTAAGCGACCGGAAAATCCTTAACTATCTGTCTGCTGATTTCACAAGACTTGTTTTCTATAGCTGACATACATACTCCAAGAGTAAGGATGGGTTTTTCAAGGACACAAAACGCAATTAGGAGCTAACAGCCACCAAAATCTGGCAGACAGATACCTAACTCTGGTATAGTTTTGAAAACCTCTTCAAATTAACTTTAAGAGTATTCTTAACAGTAAGTAATCCTTTCCTAAAAACTATTTGATTAATCCTCTTCTAGTCTTGTGACATAAAACCGAAATAAGGTCAACCATCTCAAAGTATTGGCATTTGAACCTCTCCTATCTTATATAGAAAGTGGAACTACCACAATCCAAAAAAAACATATCTAGTAATTCAGGTGACATCAACTATGCACCAGTGTTGATTCCACTAAAAAGAAATAACCTTGCTTTTTTATTATCACATCACACACATGCAGGGAAAACTCAGCTGGAATATAAGGCGAGTGAACCAATGAACTTAATTAACACACAGAAAATAAAAGAACTACCCTGCAAATGTGTGTGTATAATGAAACTGTTCAGCAAATGGACCAGTAGCGATAACAAAATTTTGTATGACTACCTCCTGTCATTGGGGTCAGAGGTATGAAAACCGGGTAGGAACCAAGTATTATTTTATTGATCATAAAATTAATTTTGTAAGAAACAAAGTGCAAGTTACTTTTACTGCTCCACTGAGAACACAAGCATCAGTTCCACAGCTAAGAACCCACCTCCTGAGATTATTGAAAACCAGAAACAATACAACACTAGAATAGATCTTATCCTTACTCTGTTTGGATGGCAACAGTACTCTATGCATTTCTATTCTAAGAGCTCAGATACAACCACATAAATAGTACCATATTGTAGAGGACTCGGGTGCCCACACAGCTCACATGACTGCAGTTTAAGTATGCTTTACCACCTCACTAGTAACTGTGTAGAGCAGCGGCTGGGTATCACATTGGTGTATTTTTACACAATGAAATCTGTCCACTTTCTAGTGGTTTGAGGAAATATGGTGGGAGGAGAAATCTTCTAAACCTATGTGGTTGTATTGGCTGCATATGCAACAAAGTCTTAGGTATATGACAGCTTCAGGGAAGAGTTTTCCATTTCAGAGCTTCTTCCGGGGGTCTGAACACAAACGCCACCACAGTGTTTCTATGATCATAACAAGGCAGCTGGTATCTTCGGGAACACATACTCAAGTACCAAGGAAGCAAATGATCAGACCAAATTTCAGTTAACAACAATGATTATAAATGATTTGAAGTGTCTTCTAAATAGATCACCTCCTCACAGAAGATGCTACCCTCTTTTTAATCTTTTCCTAAAAATTTTCCTCTGGCAAACAATTAAGTCCACAAAACTAAAAGGTGGTTTTAGAATCACTTTAAAACCTGTAACATCCAATACTCTTGCTGGGTCTGTGCTTGGCAGTTGGCGCCTATATTGTTTTCTTCATCGTGTTAAAGCCACAAAATCAGATGGAATTACTTCATTTTAAACAGAGGCAAGTACAGAGACAGTGTCCTGTATAAAGCAAGATGAGTGATCCTTTAAGGCTATAGAAATATTGTGACAAGGCAACATGCTGTGGCAATACAAACAGTAATTTATCTTATATTCCCAAATACATTATTAAGCACGATTAAAGACAGTAAATTTCACTTAGCAACAATTTGAAAAGAGTCTTTAATAACACAGAATAACTTGAAACCATACCCACCAGGTGAGAAAATTCTGGACTGAGTTAAAGGTTCAAGTATAAGTAACATTTAGAAGGCCATTTCCTCTAACTTGCTAAAACTGCAGCTCTTGATTCACACCCCTAACAGAAAAAAGAATCTCCCAAAGCCCAAATACTATAGGGTAAATCAGGCAGCTCTCACCGATTCTTAGCTTGACCATTACTCAAATGTGCAATATATAACGCTGATGAGTTAAACATCATATCACCCATTTCGATTTATTTCTTTCAATTCACTGGGAATTCACTGGGAATTTTATTTATGTTTATAACTACAACGTTTTTATTGGTGGTGCCAATAGATTCAGTCCAGGGGTAGACAGTTGAGTGCTTAGACCATTATACAGCATTACAGTATATTGATTAGAATACCTATAGAATAACTAAGGACAAAACTAATGATGTTACTAAGAAAAATGCCCAGAAGGGATCAGGTCCAGCATAACCAAATAATACAGTTTCAGCACTGCTGTAGAGAATACCAGCAGTCTAAATGATGAACTTCCAGTTACTATTTTCTTTAAATTGGTGCTTTTTCCCAGACAATAAAAATATTAATATAATTTTATTTCTCCCTTATATCATTTTTATGTACTGACACAATATTATCTATACTGTTCTCAAGACATAGAAGGTGACGTTGGACCAATAAAAAGCACAAAAGCACTTACTTTATGTGCTTTCTGAATTTCCGGATTATCTGAGCACAAAGAGCACAGACCGGTGCTGTGTCTCATACCACTAATTCAAAGCATTTAATCCTGTCTTCCACACGTCAGCCAAGGCAATACAAATGCCCAAAAATTCCTCTTTGATAGCAGAATTATATACACTGTCTATTATATAAGCCTTCTGTCCCCCTCCACTTGAATGTACACTATCAAATCATTCTGCCCATTATTTTATATTGAGCAGATGGTATTATGAGATTTTTGATAAAGAACAACAATCACCCAGCAAGGGTTGCAAAGGGGTCGCTGAAACCAAGATTAACAATTGATTAGCTTTAATGGACCGTGACAGTAATAAACAACAGAGGTCTACACAAAGATTTGATTGTCCTGTTAATGCTGCTGACACAAATGGCTTTTAACTGCCTTCCTGAAAGTGTTAATATCTTCAAAGCCTCAGCAAACGAAGGACTTTGTCAAAGTGAGAACTATCCTGCAGTGAAAAAGCACTTACTGTAGACCTCTAAAAAAATCTTCTATAAAGTGTGTTTCTGATTTATTCAGACAATAATTCCTATTTCTCCAAGGCTTAAAGTTCAAAAAAATAAAATGCAGGACACCTCTGCAAGGCTGGAATGTAACAGAACTCGAAAACATTTGAATACAGAAGCCAGCATTCATTGAATACAACAATAATACGAATTACCACTTTCAATGCACTCATTTTAGCCTTACTCCAACACGGGCTGACAGATCTCAGTATCATAGCTTTCTAAACTTGTTTTTTTTTATCCTTAGTCTGAAAAGTTCACTTTTTTTTTTCCTTTCTGCACAGAAATCAGTAATTTGCATATATTTTTAATAAAATAAAATGTTTTATGATTACTGGAAGTAACCATAGTAAAATTTGAAAATAGAACTTGCAGATCTGTGTATCTCTTAGATATATGTATGGGAAAAGGTCTGTTTCCCTTAATGCTCAAGCTCAAAATTTAAAAGGACACATGGAAAATATTCACAGAAGGTTTTAAAATTAAATCTAGAGAGCTAGAGACAAAGTAAACAAAACTCCACCTAATACAGCATTCAAGAAACCAAGGATATAGGAATTCATTATAGATAAGAAGGTATTTACTCATTTAAGTCTTGAGTAACACTTTCTATTATGCTTTCCATTTTAGGTGAGATTACTTGGTTTCTAAATTAACTTTTTTTTAATTATGTGTTTTATTTAAGCAAAGGTTTTCCTTTTAGACATTTTTAACTGTGAACTGCCACAGTGCTTCTCCCTCCTGTGTTATTCCTAAAGGCAACATTTTGAGACAATAACAGTGTGGCTCCAAGGGCTTCTAGGTAAGAGAAAAAATGGTGTCTCAGACTCGGATCCAAATGAAAACCATTTGCACAAACCAAGGTCATACTAATCCCATCCCTGTGGGTCCCACCCCATCTGCAAATTCAACTCTCTATAGAACAATTCCTTGCCAGTACACTGCAACGATGAAACAGGCTGCTAATTACTGTGTTTAAAAATCTTGACCTAAGCAAACATGCAGGGAATTTAAATGAAATCTCTAGAAGAGTAAAATCCACCTGCTTGGTCTCCCAACACACAAACACTAAATGCATAACCTGTCAAAGTACTGAGCCAGCCTTCATTAATTCCATTTTCTGTAATCAGCATCCTTCTGTTACACACATGCTTGGCTTTCTACAGCAGTTCTTCCAGCAAACTATTGTATAAACTGTTTGGTATACTCTGATGATAAATATTTAAGAAAATAATTATTAGTTACCTGTAAGTCAGCATCAAATTCATGTTTCAAGTAAGCATCTTCTGCAGCTTCAACAAGACGCTGAAAAAAGAAAAAAGGTGTATTTTTGAAATAATAGAAAGTATCTTTAAATCCAAGTGTTTCTTCCAGTATAACAACAGAGGTTGTTTGAGAATTGTTTAATTGATTGTCACCGCATGTTATCTGCTATGATACTTCATAGAATAGAACTAAATGACCCAGATTAAAAGAAAAAAACCAAGTTTTTTAAACCCTCAGCATCCATGATTGGTGGTACAAAACTCTCAAAACATCTCAATTGCTAATAAATAAATAAGGTTATTTTTCCCA
Organism: Pluvialis apricaria; assembly: GCA_017639485.1. Lineage (NCBI taxonomy): Eukaryota > Metazoa > Chordata > Aves > Charadriiformes > Charadriidae > Pluvialis > Pluvialis apricaria. The sequence continues at coordinate 16,326,950 of CM030016.1, forward strand.
CTAGTGCTTACCCTGCAGCTCCCATTCTGATACTGATTTCTGAAAGAACACCAAATAAAGTTGCTTTCACACTGGACCTTATTTTGCATGTAGAAGCCCTTTTCAAATCTTTCTTAAAATAGCAGGTATTTCCTAATAATGCACTTGATCACAAGCAAATGAAACAAAAAGGAATTTCTAAACAACACATCAAATATAAAAGATTAGACAAATAGAGATTAGGTTTGTTTACTTAGCAGATTTGAAGTGTTGTACATCACTTAACATGGTGCATACTCACAAGAAGATTTTTTTTCTGCTATTACAGAAGTAATATTTGCTGAATGACAGCAACTGAGTGGTATTTTTTGCTCTCGATAATATTCAGAACTCCCTGTAGTAGTTAGTGTTTCTTACCACTGTCATCGGAAGGAAAAAAGGGGTTGCACTAAGGCAAATAAAACACAACTACTTGAAAAATCTAATTCATATAGGTGTTTGCTGCAGACATTCTCTTGTGAAAAGACATTATAACCTTTCTAAGGTTTTATTTAGGGTTCTTTATAGTTCTGGATATTTTAACTATGGAAATAACTTTCTAGTTTTTATTTAAACTGACTACTCACACACGTACAACCCAAAATCAATCAAAGAATGATCTGTCACAGAATACTCAATATATTATTTTAATTTTCTTTGATCTATCAGACACTGGCACATGTGTATTTTTAAATATTTTGTATCATGAACCAAGTGAGCTACAGGCTCTCATTCTGACACGCAGAGCAGACAGCCGTGCATACTTTTGCTTCCCTTTTCAGAACTGTTTGCACTTTTATCAAGTCTTTGGATATAAATCAAAATGGAATCAGAATTCGTATCGACTGCTATACAATTTGAACTATAATGGAAACTGAATCAAGAAAAACACTTCTGGTTGCCAATTCAGAATAAACAGTTCAACAAAAACCTGACAGTTTAAGACAGAGCCTCGTTGGTTACAGAGAGCATTCGTGTTCACCAAGGTCTGCAAAGCAGTAGCATGTCACAGCCTTTCCGCCCACATCTCTGTCTCATCGCATCATTTACCCACAGATGAGCACAAGCCTCACTGAACCCTCAATCCTCTGCCGCACTTCTGCATCTTCCCTGCAGCCCTCAGTGGAAAGGTTTTTCCATACCTTTTTCCTTAGTGTAGTGTTACAGGTCTCAAAGATTTGATGAAAAACTGGAAAAGCTACTGATGCCTAGGTTGATACAGAAGAGCAAGAGATAGCAGAAGAGCAAGAGATAGCAGATGAAGTCCACCTTCCCAGAGCCCCGTGCTGCATGCACATCCCCTGTCATTTGACTGTTTCCATCTCTTGTCCCACATAAACCCAGCTGGACTTAGCAAACCCTTTTGACCTAAACTGGCATTGAACTGAAACAGTTCCAACCCCGGGCAAATCAAACCAGAACTACACTGAAAAATGTACCAGCTCACCTTCCTGCATACCCATGCACAGGTAAAAACAGCCAACAACTAACCATGCGTCGCAACAGGCTACGTGAGAGGAAGCCATGAAAAAAAGTTTCAAATACAACAGTGAAGCTCCATGGAATTGTTCCTACTGCCCCTGCACTGTATGAATAGTAGTAAAAATAGACCTTGCAGTTTCAAAGGTTATCAAACATTAATTTGACTCAATTTTTTTTGCATTTAGAATTTTAAAAGAGAAGTAGCAGAAATAACTACTCTGAGGGGGAAGCCTTGCAACAACTGAAATAGATTCTTAAACTATTGAATGGTCTCAGAAGTCCATCTTTAGCACATTAGTGACTCACTAAAGGTATTTTACAAATCTAGCCCTCATTTCTTAAGTAAGAAAAAGGCATTTTATGTAAAGTAACTTCTCTAATTCAGTGCATTTCTGCAGGTGTGTACTCCTTTATATTAAAACCATAGTTGCATTACTACTCTGTGCACATCTAGTACAAAAGATCATGACTGACGAGTTCAAGAGGAAAAAAGTGAAAGAAGGGTCAAAAAATACTCTTCATACACAAATGAATACAGGGAAAAGAGAAACATGTTTTTCTTTCTGTGCTGAAATATTTACTTACTCACCGGAAGAAAAATTATTCTAGTGTTTCATGAGATACCAGTGCCTAGATATTAGTACCTAGTGGGCTAGAAAAATAATTCATGGCTTCTTATATAGTTTGTATTGATCCCAATGTGTTGCAATTACATTTTTGTCTCGGTGAAATAAATTTAAAGTAAGATTTATCCCCCCACGTAAGAAATAGCTAGAGAAGCATAAGTAATAGTAGAAACATCTGTTAAGGAGAGCAGCTCAGAAATGAAAAGTACTGATTGATACTTTATTGATTTATTCATTAATATTTCAGTTGTTACATTTATTTCTTTAAAAAAATGTTACGTGCATTTCAGCAATATTCTCTACAGAACAACAAAAAAGTAAACAATCTACCAATGTATTTTTCCTTGAAGAGGTAGGCACAAAAATACATGCACCCTACGTGCTTCATCCTCACAAATCTAATACGAAAATTAAAATTTTGGTACACTGAGTGTAGACGACACAAGCATATGTTGCATTTTCTAATGTAACAGTCCTTATCCACAATTTGCTTTAAATATCTTAACACCATTACGAAGGAGACTGTGAGAAATCTGGGAGAGCTACAGAAAACGTAAGCTAGTAATAAACCTAAATCCATAAAATGACTTATTAGTGGGCATACACACAGATGACGTTAGAATGAAGAAATTGTATACAAATGTTTAGGGTTTTTTTTGTTGGGTCTTCTGGTGTGTTTTTTTGGTTGGGTTTTTTTGTTTGTTTGTTTGGGTTTTCGGGGTCTTTTTGGTTGTTTGGTTGGTTTGGGGTTTTTTTTAAGTAGTCCCCAAAGAGATGAAGCATGATGGAAGAAATTCCTTAATGCTCTGGAGGCAAAAATATAAAAATCACATGTAATACTGCAACATTTTTATATTGAGGCCAAATATCCCGTTTAAAATATTTTAATGACTGAACAGTTACCTAGCAATGCTTCTCAACATTAGCGTGATTAGCGATTTTAACTTAATAGTTTATAATGACACTCTTAATACAAATGACAATATATTTTCATTTGAGTAAACATGCTCTAAAATCATTGATGTAGCAAGTAAACGCTTACTAGGCTGTGGTTATCCTGAAGGGAATTGCGAGTGATCTACGTGCATTTACATGGAATGAATTATGAACACGGAGTGACTATTGTTAGAGTTACACCATTAAAGGGTCTATTTTTTTAAAAGTATTTAGCTCTACATATGCAAAGGTGTTTGTATGTGCATGCGCAGACAAGTCAAGGGCAGCATATAATCTTTAGACAAAGAAAAATTTTCACATTCTATGGCACAGTTCAATTGAGGTTCCTCCAGTTAAGGAACTAATCCTTATAACTTTCCCAATAGGTGTAAATATCAGAAAGATTATCTGACTTATCCAGCATATTACAGTGTAGCATGGATAAAAACAGGGCATGAACCAGGAGATGGACCAAACATCACACTCCAAAAAAAACCAAAATGGTTACCAAAACACAATGTCAATGTTTGGTATTTTCAGTAGTACTAGTATCACAGATAATGTACAGAAGGCTGAGAGAAGAAAAATAAATGTCTGTTTCATCTCAATAACATAAAAAAATAAAAAAAAGAAATCCCGGAGCTATCTCTGAATAAGATAATCTTCTTGACAAATGATATTTTAATTTCAGTGAACTGATATTCCTAGATGAATTCTCATCCAAGTTAGGTTGTTACAGAGATAGGAAAAGAAAGGTGAATGAAACCGAATGGATGAGGGAAAAATAGAATCCAACAGAAAGTAAGGGGAAAATGGAACAAATGGGCAGAAAGATGAAAATAAATGAAAGAGAGAGGAACAATTTCAAGGAAAAACATCACGGCAACATTCAGAGCATAAGGTACCCATTTTAGCTTCAGAGAAGATCTTTACTCTTTACATGTGCCTTGTAAGGGTTTTGGTTTACTTTTCAATGGTTCTTTTTCATTACAATCCCATTTTGAAGTTAGATTAAATAAATTCATAAGCATAACAAAGTTTGAAACCGTTTCTGAACAACTGAACAGGGAAGGTCACCCACCTTTATCCACAAACGTTGAATGAAGTTATGTTTCTCTCTCTTCAGCTATCAAATCTTGAAGAAGCACATTTACATTTCATTGTTTCCTTTCTATTTTTCTAAGATAAATCAACTGCTACACATAAAACCAGAAATGCTGCTAGAAATTGCTCTTCTCCAAACCAGACTGCTAAAAATTTTAAAAAAGAATTGAAGACTGCTCTACCTTAATTATAACTAGTACCAACTAGGTACTGAAATTATTTCAACCCATAACATTATACCCATATATACCATATACCATAACCCATAACATCTATATTTCACAAGAACAATACGATAAAAGTTCATTTCAAAATAGCAAAATAATGCTTAAACAAAAAATTAAAGATCTACTCTCTCAGTTGTAGATGCTCCTTCTTTACTCAGTCCCAGGTTCATGCCTCACTACTACAAAAATAACTACGAAGCACAACTTCAGTTCTGTTGGTTAAAAAATGTGAGCTTGTCAGCAACCCCTCTATGAACATATTCTTCCCAAACTCCTTAGACTATGCCTTAACATTTCTTTCGGTACACTATGTGAGTCTTGCCAGTTTGAGCTGTTACCTCCATATCGTCTAGCACAATACAGAATTATCATTTTAGGTCTACAAGAAGTTCAATCCAGAGAACATCCAATAAGGACCACCAATTCTGACTCTGCTCTGAGCACATGGGATATCACAGTCTTTGTAAAAAGTGTTGATCAACTTGTAGGAGGCTCTTATACCCTAGCATGTGAATACATTCAACCAACAGCAAAAAATATCCCTCAACCCTAACAAATTTCTCATTGTTTTCCTATGGCATCAGATCTGTTTGAAGTTCACCTCCTCTACAAACTTTGTGTATGTCTTCAAGGTTGATTTGAGATGTGTTTTGGAGATAAAAATAATTAAAAGCCATTCTTATTAAAAAATGGCAAAACGTCTAAACCCAAGAAAATCCTATGAATATACTGCACTGAAAGTTTGTCTTGAAAACCAACAATACGTAAGAAAAATCCCAGGAATTTATGTAACTTTAAAAGCCTGTCTCCCAGACTCCTACATACAGAATTGTAACAGGGATTTCTATCTTAATCAAATGTAAACAAACTTTGTCAAAAAAAGATGGCAGGTGGAAAAACAACGGAAAACTAATCCCCGTTTTTAAGATCTTATTTCTGTCATATTTTTTAGCAAGTTTTCTGGTACATTACCAAGCAAAACCCAGCAGTCTTGGGTGTATGGAAAACACAACTACCAATAGTTACACTTCAAGTGAAATACTCAGTGCAATTTTAATAACTTTACTATTGATTTGAACATTTAATTTCCAATCAAAATTTATAATAATTGAGCTGTGAACATGCCAGAAATATTTCTTAAAGTGCAGCCAGATAACTATTTAAAACATAGCTCAACAGTTGAGTATATTCCTGGGAGAGAAACCAGAACTTGTGTTTCAATCATCAGAGCAATTTTCTTCACTGGCTTCTCCGTGAGAAGCCCGTGTTGTGCATGTGGGAGCACTCAGTAACAGATTACCAACCTTTAAAAACATTACCCAGGTACCTTCCTATGACTTCCCCCTTTTGGGGTTCATTTCAGAAGAGAAAAAGTGATTTCCTTTCCAGGAAACCCGTAAGGCTGCAGGTGCTTTGAAAACTTCTGAAAAGGTTGGGCTGCTCTTTGGGAAAGAACAAGATTTATTACCATTAAGTAAGCTTAAGTAATATTCTGGCGTGGGTGGTAATTCTGCCGCAAGTCCTCCTTACTTCCATCAGAGTTCTGGAGTTTGCTTCTTTCACAGTTCATTTAGTGGAGAAGGTAAAGAAGCCAACAGAGAATATTGATGTTGTTCATCAGTATCCCTATTATTTCCTGCGCTTGAAAACAGTATCATATAACATGGCAATGAAGGCACCGATGTGCAAACAGGCCTCTTGGTCTCACTATTTTATTGCAAATAACTTCGCACATGTTTGCCATAACTAACAGAGAAGCAGTGCAGATATCAGAGACTGATACTGACCTTGGAGGAATATTTGCTACCATCAGAAACACATGAGTTTTTAGGCAGGCCAATGACAACAGACTTGCAATTAGGTTGGTTTTATCCTTGAGATTTGGGGGGAGGCACAGGGGGGGACACAGACAGTTTTTTCAGGCAGCCCAGCAGCATATTTTATTTCCCACTCTGTTCTCCTCAGCTACAAGGTATTTTCTAGAAAATTCTATTACTAAAATTGCTGTTGTTGTGGCTAAGATGCACTGAAAATTATTTAGCTCCTGTTATCTCGATAGTAGAGTTCCCAGTGCTTGTAGCTTAAGACAGATATCAATCTTGCAGCTAACGCCATACAAAAAATGACTGCTCTATGACTACTATGAAATTCCACTACAACTCACTAGACAATGCTCAGTCACAGTAAGTGCTGCATCAAAGCACAAATTATAAATAAAAGATAAAAATAAATTAAAAGCCTAGCAATTATTGTAAATAACTTCAATTAACCACTTATATTCATTCAAGACTGGCAGATTTTCAGGTTGATCATAGAGTGCTAGCTGTTTTTTTTGCATCAACATGAAGAGTTCAGCTTGGCAAAGAGCTAGACAAACAGAAACAAAACTGTAAATGGATTAAAGTACACGAAGCTCACACATTGCATAAAAGTGGCTAAGACAAACCTGTAGTAATTAGATGCCTTTCTAACTTAACTAGGTAAACACTGTATTCAGTTATGGCATCTGGAGATTGCCATGGCATGGAAGGAAGACTGCAGATGAAGAAGGTAACACATTTGTCTTGTACTGAGTTCTGCTGTGCTCGAGGCTGTGCAAAGCCAATATCTCAGATACAAAATATGCAGATTATAAAATCTGCTCCTACCATGTTATTATGTCTACCACAGAGCAGAAAGGAATGATGTGCTAAATAAGGTTTTATTCCATACTTTTAATTCCATATGTCCCAGCCATCAAGGAACCAATTCAACTGCCAACACAACTTAAAGCTGTTTCAGGGCTGCGTAAAATGTGACTTGCCTGCCTGGCGTACAACAGCAACCAGCTCCTCCAGCCACCCCTCCTACCTCAGGGCCAAGGGGAAGTTTCTTCAGCATTTCACGCCAATCATGTATTCATCCAAGGTTGGGTAATTCGCTAGAAATACCTTCACGTATCTTTTTAATTCCACTTGCAACATGGCAACACAACTTGTAAAGTTTTTCTTTCAACGAACAACTCACAACTGCTACATTGCTCTCTTCTACACAAATTTAAAAATCTATTTACAATGTTACTATGTAAAACACCTTCCAAAATCAAGCTGGCCTATGTATGCTTCTAAATATCCACGTGTGTACACATATGTTTGTATGTATTTATTCAGTACTAACCTGTAAGTATCATTATGATCCTTATGCTTGTCCCTTGCACTGAAATCACTAGATTAAAACACCTGATTTATTAATCTTTTTCCACACATTTAAGCTGCCACAGGTCACACGCTTTACCTGACTGTCACAATCACCATCCTGTTTGGATAATTACAGAACCATAGAAAAGTTAGAGTTGGAAGGGACCTTAAAGATCATCTAGTTCCAACCCCCCTGCCATGGGCAGGGACACCTTCCACCAGACCAGGTTGCTCAAAGCCCCATCCAACCTGGCCTTGAACACTTCCAGGGATGGGGCATCCACACCTTCCACACCTGGGCAACCTGTTCCAGTGCCTCACCACCCTCACAGTAACACGTTTCTTCCTAATAGCTAATCTAAATTTACCCTCTTTTAGTTTAAAGCCATTACGCTTCATCCTACCGCTACACTCCTTGACAGAGTCCCTCCCCACCTTTCCTGTAGGCCCCCTTTAAGTACTGGAAGGCCACTCTAAGGTCTGTTCAGAGCCTTCCCTTCTCCAGGCTGAACAACCCCAACTCTTCAGCCTGACTTCATAGGAGAGGTGCTCCAGCCCTCTGATCATCTTCATGGCCCTCCTCTGGACCCGCTCCAACAGGTCCATGTCCTTCTTATCCTGGGGGTTGCAGAGCTGGACACAGTATTCCAGGTGGGGTATCGCGAGAGCAGAGTAGAGGGGAAGAATCACCTCCCTCAACTTGCTGGCTGTGTTTGGTTTGATGCAGCCCAGGATACAGTTGGCTTTCTGGGCTGCGAGTGCACATTGCTGCCTCATGTTGAGCTTATCAACCAACAACCCCAATTCCTTCTCCTCAGGGCTGCTCTCAACCCTTTCTCCAACCAGCCTGTATTTGTCCTTAGGATTGCCCTGGCCCATGTGCAGGATCTTGCACTCGGCAATGACAGACTGTCTTTCTGCATTTGAATACAGTGAAGACTTGCACAACGTCTAAGCAAAAACAGTTTGCCCTCCACTCTAACAGCTCTCAACACTATTGCTGGAAGCTCAGCAGGTATTGCTGAAGAAAGATTTGGGATAACTGTTTTCATGCAAGTTCATTTAATGCAAAATTCTCCACTGGTAGGATTTGTCTCACCTAACCTCACATATTTCAAAGTTAATCATCTCTCTACACAAGTTAACGAAACATCCTTCATATGTAGAGACAGAAAATTCCAAAGGTGTTGCTCGTCCCATTCTAAAATAGCTCATAAGATATGGGAAGAGCTTTGGAGCTGTTCCTTCACTCTTTTCTCCCTTGATGCTTAACTTTATATGAATGAAGTTAAGGGAGATGAATACCACGCCATATATGCGACATAAATGAGCTAAAGAAAAATGGAAATATCACCATGCTCACTCAATAGGGAAAAAGAGTCTTGAGGCAGCACTTTGTCCTGACAGCAGTCCTGGGACTAGCCGAGGTGTTTCTATTCTGTTTACATTTAGAAGCACTAAGTGAAACCAATTGTCTTTGCTTTGTTCCCTCACCTCTGCACTAAGGTTCAATCCCCCGAGTTAATTTAAATTCAGCTTGCAATTTGTGGTCCAGTTCAACAAAATCAGCTATGATATACTGTCCTTCTTCCAGTTTCCAACCAGACTACTATCACACAACAAAAGCAAAAAAACCCTCAAGATTTATTACTTAAAACAAAGGTCAGTACCAGAGTTTGCAGGGACTTATTTCTGCTGCCTAGCTCAGCACTCAATCACAGGACACCGAGCCTTGTCTTTGCTTTCAAACCAAGACATGAAAACAGTAGGTATTACTCTCTCTCAAGTGAAGTCAATTGGACCGTTGTTTTTTACTCCCCACAGGGTCAGGATTTCAGTTGCCGATAGGAGAAATTAAAGGGAAACTTAAAGAAAAGAAAGAAAGAAAAAGGAAAATCAAACCCTGAGTTTTCTACTAAAACCTTCCTAAGTCCCTATTGCAAGCAGAATTCTCTAAGCTAGATATTGAGGCGGGTAGAGTATTAGTGCAAAGGTGTGAAGAAGTACTCCATGAAGTAAGGGGGTGGTGTCTCTTCAATACAGGGAGGCAGCTTAAAAAGGGATACAGTGATGACACTGTAGCAAATATTCCATCTCTCACAATAACTGCCCTGAGAATTTAAACAAATCAGTACTAGCATTGTTATATTTCTATAATTTTACAACAAAAACATTATGCTAAAAACTTCAAACACTATTACGGACACAAAGCCAAACTAAGCTAGCAAATGCCAGAATGAAATTGTCTCCAACTTCAATCCCCAGTATTACAGTATCATTTTGTCCATATGATGTTGCTTGGTTAGAACACTGAAAAATACCATCTAAGACCTTTGCAGTCCTCACTAAGAGCGGTGGCAGTTGGTATCCATTTCTGTATGTATCACTAATGGATTTTGCAAGCATTCATTCAAGACTTGGAAATCCAGTGTTACATCTCAGGTTATACAGATATGGATTCTTTGGCCCACTTCAATCCTGCAACGTACCCAATTCTGCCTTCAGACGTAACCATGGGTTACTACCCGTTCCTTTCCTATCCAACCATGGCCCAAGACCTACTCCCGTTTCTTTCCTATCCCTCTCTCTCCTCATCCTGAGCTCATTAAGCTCATACTGCATGTCCCAAACTCCAATGCTAAGATTTTTCATACTGCTCTCCACCTCTTCTCTAGCACCTACCAATTATTCTTCCTTCTTCTTTTTATCAGCCTTGGCGTCCAACACTGCCAAACACACTCATGACCAGTCTTTTCCAGGCCCCTCTCAACGCCTAATTCCTCACTCTGCCAACCTGTATTTCCAATTTTCCCTATTCCCTGTAAAGTCTCATTGACCCCACCTAGAATGTCTTGTGCCATTTCTATTTCTAAATCCCAGCACAGTCCAATCCTGTTCCCTTTGTCTCCTTAAACCATCTCATTATTCTCCATTCTCCTTGTGTCAGTACCTTCCTCAGCCTCTCCTAAACCCACCAACAGACTCCTTTATCTGCTGCCCTATCAATTTTCCAGTGCCCTAACACAAACACGGAGAGACATAAGACAAGAAATCTCCTCTCTCCTTAAATCTCCTTAATCTCCCTCCTGAGTCTAGAAGGCATGTGGATGCACTGACAGTGCCTCAAGACTTTGTTTCCCCTGCCTGCTGCTGCCTCAAGCCATGAGAGACTAATGGTGCAATTGTGGGAAAGTCTTGTTCAACCATGTACTGAAAAATCACAGTGCAAAGAATTTTCAAAGATTTCACTTACAGACAGTTTTGCTCTGATACGTTTGTAATGGCCATATGCGTCTATGTGCAGAGTTTCCAAATGATAACAACTTGATCCAGCTGGAACAGATTTTCAAAGAAAATCTTGTGTCAAGGCCACATCCCTGCCAATTTCAAGAGCTGGTTCCCAAGTATAGGAGTGCTATAGAGTCTTAATGAAAAGAACATCAGTATTATTTTTAAAAGAGTAGACCAATGCATTTTTCCCTAGTTTCCTTCTTGGAAAGAGTTGAAGTCAAAGATAAAATTCCCAGCGTTTTTGGTCTCCTGGACCATACTTTATCATTCTGAAGACTTGACTGCTGTTGCAGATGCTGGAATTAATCACAAAAGCAACTTTCAGACTAAGTGATAATTTTGTCTTTTCATAATTTTGTATATTCTGGCAGGTCTGGCAGGAAAAAAAGGTACATTGAAGCTCCCTTTTCACACATCTATCTAGCTGATTAATTCTGGGATATTATGTCCACACTTAGAAACTAGACATTAGTTCCATGTACCTAGAAGGATTTTCTGGTATACGATGAATTAATGCTGAAGTCACAGAAAAATACAGGGGTATCACTTTTCCAAAATCATGCTTATATACAGACTTACAGGCCTGTCTATAGGTACAGGCTCCATCCCATCTATTAATTTATTTTTTTAAATAAACCTTTTTGTAATAAGTCAGTATTTTTTTCTCTATCTTAAGAACAATATTAAACTGTCCACGTAATTAAAGGAATATTTGCAAATTCCCAAACCCAAAGGAAAGGCTGCATTGCACAGTCAAAACCTTATCTGCTTTCCTTTGTAAAGGTAATGAGTTCAAATCCTGTGGGTGTTTTGCTTTTTATTAAGAAAAGCCTTGTAACTTGTATTCTCCTAGTAACTAAAAGACTGATACACTTTCACCTCTTAATTAGTTTTTATCAACTGAAAGGTTCAGCATTTAATTATCATATGTAGCTTTATTTGGAAAACGAAGTAAAATATGCAACACAGCACCTCATTTCTGGTGTTTGACACACCTCTAGATTTTGCTATGACCTGGGGAACTCATTTCATACAACACTCCAATTTTTCTTAATAATTTTTCCTCTTGTCTCTCAAAATACTTCTAAAATGCACTTGGGGAGCAGTACCAGTCGTCACATAGGTAACTAACACCTGCAGGTTCAAAAAGTGACAACTGAAGACTGCAACCAAGCCCACAAAAACTAATACCTTATGTTTGCAGAGGCCGTGGCTAAGTTATAAAAATAGTTTTTCACTTATTTTGGATTGTAGGAGAGTAGTGAACCACCCCATGCTGCTGGCAAGGCTGAACAACTCCGTTACCCACCACCACGGGCTCTTCAGCCATATGCTCGTTTACAACCAGCAAGTGTTCTCCAACCTTCAAAGCCCTAACAAGGACAAAACCACCAAGGTAATTTACATTGCTACAAGCAGTTTTAATTCCCAGTCAACCCTGATCCTGAGAAACACGTGCAAAACACTTCTTTTTCCCCCTCACAAACCACGAAGCCCTAAAGTCCTGTAATGACTGATGCTCCTTACCTTCTCTGTTTTTCCAATCTAAAACCCACACGCTAACGTAGGAGAACCACAAAAATGAGAGACGCAAAGGAGAAAGGAAGTATCTAAGCTAGCTCTCCGGTTCCCTGTTGAGGAAGATTTCCCTTTTGTTAAAATCCTTATTCCATGAAATTGCCTATGCTTTGCAGGCTGAAGCCTCTGTGAACACCTTGACTTTGTACACTCCAATAAACCTAGAGCAGGTGCTGGCGATAGCATGGCCAAAGCCAGGTATGAGAATGCGTGACCGTTCCTCCAGCTCAGGGTTTGTGGGGCAATAGCAGGAGACTGCCCTGAACAAACACATAGAGCCAATCTTAGACATTACCTTCGTGTAACCCCACTGATGCCAGTGAAAGGGGTTTATAACAGACCCGGTGTATTTGTGCAGTGTTAGATTGGGAAATTTCTTATCCACTATTACACACATTAAATCAGCTGGGCAATCTCTCTTAAGACTGATGTATTAGACTTGGTTTTTAAATAGTGTCTTTCATGCCCTTTTAGCAGTTACAACCCATTCCAGAATAATAAACTGATTTGCAGTATACGTCATGAAAAATATGTAATACTATTGAAATGAAGATTAAATGAAACATATTTTCTACAAAAAAACATTATAATTATTGTTTTTACTACACCAGGATACAAAGATGAGTCAAACGTGCTCAGTAATTAGGCTTTCATCATAGACCCTTGAAAAAATAAACACTGAATTAAAATGAAGAACACTTCTGTGTAACACTAAAATGGTTCAGAATGTGTTCTCACCAACTGAATTTTTGCTATTTCTGATATATGACACAGTCCATATAAACTATATAGGACCTTAATTATATAAGTAGCAATAAATAGTAACAAAACATTACCAAAAAAAAAGACAGAGCAATGACTTCTTGCATCAGAAAATTTCTCAGTGGTCTACTGTAACTATTGGTAGAAAATCCGAAATAAGCATTGACTGAAAAGCCTTAGGAGAAAGATTCAGTGTAATTATAGAGAGAGTATACAGAGATAGCACACGTATAATAAACACAAACATTCATAAAAGAATTACAGCTCAGTTTACACTCTTCTTTCCATGGTTCTATACAATCTTCAGTTGCTTACGACCAATTTGCCTACCACACTTTTGAATTCAAAGTACTACACTGGTAAGTTCTCCTACAATTTTTTAGTTCTTCTCACTTTTAACTCAATAACAAGAGGTAATTAATAAATGTTGGCATGTTACTAACTTTCCCAAGCTTTCTAGACTCTCGGATATTTCCTGAACTAAGTAGAAGACACCCTTGCTTTAGCCTTGGTCTGACAGAGCCCTACCAAAAAGCCCGTCCCCTCCGCACAACCTGCTTGCCCAGAGACCAGACAGGCATCTTTTCAGCATTTTACTCTGTGAGGAGGTTCCAGTACAACCTTACCTGAGTGCAGAGGATTTTTAGAAGTTTCGCTCTTCCTTGAACAGTTCTTAAAGACACAGCTTTTTGCACTCAAAGCCCACCCATGGTCACTGCAGGGCTGCTGCAAGTGCTGTAGAAGGAGCAGGGTTTGGTACTGACACTGTGCCACTGTGTGAGGGACAGCAGAGCTGACTGGGGCCTCGACAAGGCAGCAAGTGATGTAGATACGTGCCCTCAGCTGGGACTCCTACACAAATGTGGTGTATACAGTTGTATGTGATATCACTGTCCTGAACTCTTCTCAAAAACATGATGCAAGTTTTACCTGTAACTATAAGGACAATAATAGTTTCCTATAAAATTTTGATTACTTTCTAGTCAATTGTTTAATATAGTATCATAGCTTTTCAAGTGTTTGTATAGATATGAATAAAGGTATTTAAATATGATTGCAAGGTTGGAGTCTTTCTAAAATGAGTAAAATCTTTTTGCTTGATGCCCTCTCCAATCATTAAAAAAAAAGTAAAATCAAAAGAACGACTATTAAAAATACTAAATACATAGCCAAATTTTTTGCAGGTCTTTAGCAAAGGCGATCATTTATCATCAGATATAGGGTTTTTTACACTAGATTTTAAGAAACAACCTGTGCTTTGCTGGGATCTACCTGAACACTTTGAAACGAAAATCAACTACTGTACCATGAATTCTTACGTAAGTGGATTATTTCTACACATTTCATCATGTTGATTGATGAACACAGCAACCCACTGATCTAATGTGCCAGATCCTAATAACATTTCTAAAACCTGAAATAACTTAAAGCACTGAATCTGAAACGTAAGTAGTTTTTGCTCATTAGCAGTCTACTTGTGAAGTGCTCTTTCCCCATCACTGCTCTCTTCCAAGCCTTGTTATTTAACATTTCACTGTCAAAATAAAATATAACTATAGCTATGCCACCCTTAAACTTTCAAATATAGGGTTCTTTCCCCTCTATGTCTACTTAATAAATAATTTTTATTATCTAGTGTAGCTAGGAATACATTATGGTTGCCGTACATAACATTTTCTAGACAGCACAAAATTTTGGGGACAAATACTGCCACCTTTTGGCAATAGTCTATAACAAAGAAATGCCTGTTTTCTTATGCAAATTAATACTGTTCTAGTAAACATTTTTATCGTACTATTTTCGAAACTTATATCCAGCAAACAAATGGAAGAAATAGGGTTCAGCTGAAGCCAACCTGAAAAAACACCCCTACGTTTAGGATTGCTATATACACGGTTTCTTAGCATAAATCAGAGCTAGTTTTTTTCCCTGGAGGACACTATGAGTAGAAAGCCCTGGTACACATGTTGAATATTACACAGAAAAACTCATTTGTTTAAAGATAAAAAGATGAAGGAAGGCACATACGAATTATTTTATGCACAATTTTCTTTTCCATGCAGCACTGATTTAACCTTTGATTAGGTCTGCTCTATGCATTAGGTCAGAAGACCTAAAGAAAGATTATTAAATAATTAACAATTTTATGATAATACAAATAATATACTGCCAACCCTAACTCTGGTATTTCCCACATTTTCCATCATACAGCACGATGGTTACAATGGCATGATTTCAACAGAAAGACCTTTACATCTGCTAATGTATGTGATGGAAAAAACCATCAGGGATGGTTCAGTCACCATCCCTAGAGATATTTAAGATATGTAGATGTGGCACTTAGGCACATGGTTTAGTGATGGACTTGGTAGTATCAAGTTAACAGTTGGACTCGATGACCTTAAGGGTCTTTTCCAACCTACATGATTCTATGATTCTACAGTGGTATTTTGCCATTGGAGCAAAGAAACTGTAATAGCAAAAGACTGGAAAAAGGAAAGGACAAAATAGATCTCCTACTTAATGGGTTTCCTAGTCATTTGTTGACCGCAAAGGAATGATCAGGAGTTACACTGCATTCTCACCAGAATGGTTTCATCATACTTAAAGGTGTGCACATGAATGTACAGATGTGTCCTGAAATGACATACAGATGTATCCTGAAAACCACATCTAAGCATATCCTTATTGCCAAAGAAAATCCCCAAAAGTTATTATCTGGGATCAGAAGAGCTTCAGGTGACCAGCCTAACTCACAACTACCATCGTGACAGAGCAAGGCAAAAGACTTACTGTAATAAGAAATTAAGAGAACAGATAAGCCCTTGGATTCCTTCTGAGAAATGCAAAACAATACAGGTAGAATTCTCCTTTACAGGCAACCTAAAACATGGACAGAAATTCTTGGGGAATAACTAGGAAATGGTTTGAGACTTTAGAAGAGTACTTACAGGTCTCAGAAAATACTGATAGCAAATGAACGAACCATCCTGTGTGTATGAAATACTCTGCGAGGTCCAAAAGAGGTAGGAAATACAGAGGACAACGAAAGGGCCAAAACAGGACAAGAGAGGGCCTATGGAAACTTTTAAAAGTTTGTAAATCAGCAGCATGAAGGAAAAAAAAAAAAAAAAAAAATCAGCATTGTTATTTTTATTGTCACAAGAAAATGTAAAAGCCAGAACTTGCACAGAACAGCAGAGAAGATGAACTAAGATAGTAATAATAAAGCAAGACTAATTTGTAAGGAAATCAATACGCGAAGAAATCTTATTAATAAGTTAAAGAATGAACACAGAAAAGTAGACATTTTTGTTAAAACAAATGCAATTATAGAAAGCAGAAGTGTATTTTACTGAGCTCCTCAATGCTGAAATTCACAAAAGCAAACAACAATCGGCCTTTTTCCAGACAGCTGAGCCATTTGTAGAAGAATGAAATTGTGGAGAGCTTCAAGAGGCAATCAGAATACTGAGGAGTAACAAAAGCACCAGGTGTGAGTAATCTTGCTACTGAATTATCAAGAACAAGAGGGGAAAAGGAAGTCAAACACTTTATAGGGCTATTTGGTTGGTTTGACTTTGGGGAAAATGTTCAAGCATAAAAAAAGATATATGCTGCATTCCAGTATTAAAACTTAAAACTACTCATTTTGCAGAAAACTAATCTGATATTGGAGAATAGCATTTGGAAGCTTTAGCTTAAAATGCTATCTTGAAAATCAGTTACATTGCACCAGCATGTTAAATAGGTATATATCTTATGTAAATGTTGGAGGGGGTTTTTGTTGGTTTTGTTGTTGCCTTTTTTTTAATTGTATTAAACACAAATAATCTATTCCAAAGTTCCAAAACAGGAACTCAAATAGAACTCTACTTCTGATTTGAAGAACCTAAGTATCTTCACAATTGATAGCTCACCCCCTTTAAAGGCTAGCTGCATTGAAAACAAGTGACTAACCTCATACCATATGGAATTTCATTGATTTAACAGAATTTCAGCAGTATAATTCTGCTTTTACTAGTGGGAGTTATGAAAGCAGATGAAGGGTAGCAGAGCACAGCAGAGCCTACCTGTCTGGCACCACAACCACCCCGCACAGATGGAAGACGGTTATGGTACAGGCTTCCACATCACACAATTCACAGCTCTTCGGAGCAGTATGACAGTACATACTGCTTAAAAAGTATTTTGCTACTGTCAGCAGGACTTCCATCTGGAGATTGCAGTGTTCCCAACGCACATATTACACCACTTGCTGAAGAATGCGCCATTTACAGTCTTTTCAAAATCATGTCCTGGTGGTCAGGCTTAATGTCTTTAATATCCTTCCCTTGATAGTTTTCAGCTGACTGAGGAATTTTTTAGGACTCTTAGATAGAAAGGCAAGGCATAGGGGTGTAGAACAGTATCATTATCTTGGCAGCCTCTGATTTTCTGTTACTGTTGAGGTTTTGGGGTTGGTTTTTTTTTTCGGTTGGGTTTTTTTGTTGTTGTTTTGGCAGTTGTTGGGGATTTTGTTTTGCACATGCTGCTTAGTCTGATTCTTATGAATTATCTAAGCCTCTTTTTTTCCAATGGGTGTTTAGACTGTTTGAAAATGGAATTCAAATAAAAATACATATGCAAGATGTTTCCCATGAATCTTTAAGAAGTATGAATGATAGCTAAGTCATAAACCAATAAAAATTGCAAGGTCAATTTTATTACACAAATGTGTAACAGACTGTGTAAATCATAATTAAATCCTCAGTTTTTGGAAGTTGTGATATTGCTTTCTTCTTCAGACATTCCGGAGGGATTTCCACTGATATCCAGAGATCTCCATTGATACATCTAGGAAAATATTTCAGTTCCTCATTAACACAGTCAAAAGCACAAAGGATAAGCCCTTATACAGTAGTATAATAGTACAGTACCAGTAAGTACAGTAATGCAACAGTCCCATGTATAAACATGGGTATCGATCTATTAATTCAGATCACATTTTGATACAAAGGTTGCACTGACCACCATGATGCTTAACTATCTGATGAGATAAGGTACATGGAAGAATAGCATAGTGTCTTAATTATGCTTTATATACCTGTGTTGTATATATTAGTTTTTACCACATCTGCAAAAAAACACACTCACGGGAAATTGTAACTCCAACCTGTTTGCCCCCTACCCTGTCTGTGCAGGCATCAGAGAGATCTGCTTCATGACCTCCAAAGTAAGAAAGTTATTGTCCCATAGTATTTTACCAGGCAGGTACTTGGTCTTTAATTCTAGTTGCTCGTTCTGATAAAGTGAATCAATGCAACAAAGCTATCTTAAAGAATTATTTTGAAGGAGCTAGCTAGCATAGAACCTAATAGAAAGTCCCAATATGGTAATTTTGAACATTTTCAGTCCCATTCTTCTAAGTGCTTTCAGAGATAATACTTCCATTTCTGCAGACTATCCTGGTTTGGGCTAGTTTCCCAAATCATTTACATTGTGATATAGGTTTGTACTGTTTTTAAAATAATTTCATCTCCATTTTAAAAGACTGCAGAAAAAGTAAAGAAAAATTTACCACACTAAGTGAGCCAACATAGTAACGATATTGGGTTTTTATGACTCCCGTCTCTATTTTGCTTTATGTTTACATATTTTCTGATGCCATGGAAGTATCAAAGTATATGCTAATGATAAGCCATAGTGGCAGTGACAGATAACACTTTAAAGGTGAAATGCATAATTCTCTAATAACCTTGGTAGCATAGTCACCTTCCCTGAAACACACAGTGCAAAGCCACTCTTTTTGCATCGCATTGCTCAGCCTCAGAAATTAAGAGATAAACTTCAGATTTTGGTCTTTTTTCTGTTTTGATTTTAGTACATCTAGGGCTAAAACCTATTTGGAAGTGTTGCTTCTTCAAAATGGATAGCATTTTGTTTCAGGTTCAACCGTGAAAAGGATAAAAAATGATACCTTTAGCACTGGAAGACAGCTAATTGTTTTCTGCAGGTATACTGATAAAGCTGCACAAAACTGTCTGTTCAGCCACCTTAAATAGCAGTATCAAATTCTTGAGTTTTGCATGGCAATTGTTATATTCAAATATTGTTTATGCCTAGAGATCAAACCTTGAAAAATTACGTGGTTTGCTCTGCTGAGACGTCTAACTATTTACATCCCCAAAGTAGTTTGGAGTCATTCACTTCTCAGCTCGTTTAACAGATTTTACACAGATTTCTTCCACCTCAATTAATATTACCTAAAACATTACAAATTGTGAAAGTCTTTCACATTAAAAAGAAAACAAGTATGAGAAACGTTTCCAAACAACCTGGATCTAACAACTATCACCTTTACATTATAACTTGAAACACTACGCTCTCTTCACATCACAACTTGCAACCAGAAAGCATACTTTATTCAGTCTATTTTGTCTTTGCACACCATTGTAGGCAAATATTTTATAAAGCTTTTCTCTAAAAATTCAAAAGCAGAGCCTTGTGTTTTTAAGCCATACATTAATATTATTACAGCACAGATTTTTGAATGACTGCAAGAATGAGAAGTTTACGTATACTGACCAACTTGTGTTTTAAAAAAAACCTACAAGACATGTTAATAGGTAGCAAAATAGCTTAATTTCAAACATGAATAGGCT
Organism: Pluvialis apricaria; assembly: GCA_017639485.1. Taxonomy (NCBI): domain Eukaryota; kingdom Metazoa; phylum Chordata; class Aves; order Charadriiformes; family Charadriidae; genus Pluvialis; species Pluvialis apricaria. The sequence continues at coordinate 16,346,794 of CM030016.1, forward strand.
CAAATTGCACATTTGAACCTGAATCAGGATATTATACTACCTCTGACATCATACAGGAGTGTCAGCATGTTAAGTTCCAGCAGTACACTAGCCTCCCACAAATACACCCTTTTCCTCTTCCCAAAATATGATACATATGCAACAGTTTCTTTTTAATTTAGTAATGTTACTTGAGTTGATATTACTCTTTAGCTGTTACTTTTCAGTTGTTCATATGCTTTTCTTAACCTACACATTAACATTGCATACACCAGAGAGAACAAGGACACAGGAGTGTGCTTTGTACTTGGAGTGGGCAAAAGAAAAATTAGAGGCTATTTGCCATGCATTCCTGTTAGAGTTCATTCTGCTCTTGTGAAAGGTAAACCTACCTCGCACTGTTTTTTTTATTGTGGAAAGTTCAACCGTACCACAGAAATGAAGACATTAATGATACTTTTCATACTGGAATTGCATATTCATTCACATCTATTTGCAAATCTCCAATGGCAATTTGAAAGCTGTTTTTCTAGAGTCCCTGAGTATGGAATTCACTCAGGGGTCTCTCTGGAACGGTATCGGGCAGAACTCGGATTTCTCCATCCCAGGGGTTTAGAAGGCAAGTAGTAAGTAGTCGGTATCAGCTACAAGACACATTCATCCAAAAAGTTCTAATCCATCCTTTGTCCAAATTAGGATTTAGAAGTTTGGGAACACCAGACAAAGCAACACCAGGAACCCCACTAGCTCTGGCCTCAAGAAAATGAGTTCTCCTGTCTGAAAATTCAATCTGTTTCAGCCAAGTTCCCAGAATAAACTCCTTCACATCATTCACATTGCCTACCAATCAAAAGTCCACTCATGAAAGCCAAACATAAAATCACTTTCTCAAAAATTATTGCGAATCTTACTTTTTTTTTTTTTTAAACAAAAAAGGCTCAAAATTGATGTGGGTTTACAACAAAGGCATTTGCATGCCTTGTTAGCAGCCAACTCTGTATCACCAGGGCTGTGCATCTCCTGGACATGAGGGAGTCAGCACGCAGTTGTCCGAATATACAGACTGCTACTAAGTCTTTTTAGAGAGCTCTGTGTTATTGGGGTTGTTTTACTTCATTCATTTTGGTTCTCTAAGAAGGTAATAAGTAAATAAATAGATAAAGATTTTTAGACTTTTTTCTACGAGCTACTAGGATAAAAGAATAATCTGCACAGATGTTTTAGCATCACTGACAAGAGCCAGTTCTGTCAGAGACATAGAAATCATTCCAATTTCAATTTCACATCAAGTGTTAACGAAGGACTTCAGAGAAGGCGTCTGCGACCCAGCCAGCTCTGCTCTGGTTTCAGAGCAATTTGCCTTCCACGGAGGCTCCCCCTTTCACAGTCACTCCTTGTAAATCTCTTATTCAGAATACAGCTTTGGGGATTTCAAAGCCAATTAATTCTGTCCTTTAGCCCGAGAGAAAAATCACAAAGCTTATTGTCTCTACAGCCTGACTACAGGTACAGGAAAACAAAACAAAATCAAACAAGCTGTTCCTTCAGGTAGCAGAGACGGTGCAATGTGGAGGGAGAAGACTTAGGTATAGTATGCCTTGCTCATTAAAATGTAGTTAGATTAATATCACAAGTACATCTTCTACAGCTGTGTTCATGGAATTACCAGCAACCAGCTAAAGAGTGCGTGCAGAGATCTGTGGATCCTTCCCATGTATAAGAGGGCTAATACCAGCCAGAGGAGAGCTACAGAGATGGAAGAGACTACTGCTCACAAGCCTTTCTTCACGGAAGCCAGCTACCTAAGGAAAGCAGCGTGGCTATGGGAGGAAATGCTAATTCTGGCCTGGTTTATTATCTGCTTGAAGTAATGAAATGAGCCAGGGTGGCATCTCATCCTTGAGGTTTAAGGTTTATTTTCAAATACAAAGAAAATGAAGCTCAGGGATACTGTGAACTCAGACTGACAGATTTCACACAGCTTACCCAAAAATTAATAAATGCCTTGGTGGTATTCCTTTCTTTCACTTAATTAAGCGATTACCAGATAGAGTAGATCGGAGTATTAAAATTAAAGGCTATACCAAATCTTATTACTTGTTTCGCTGTTCTGCAACTCCAGTGAGAATTTCACCATTTCTAGAAACTCGCTATATTTCTGCTTAGTTTTTGTCTTGTTCTGAGGCAAATTTGATGCCAATTCCAGAAGATGGGGAAGTGCTACACAGAATTAATTTCAGCTGCAATTCCTATTTCAAAGTATCTCTTTGAAGGTAGTACATGCAGCAGATTTGATATTCTCAGAACATATGCATCACTGCATATCTACTTTGCCTGACAGTTTGAGATATTTAAGTATTCTCTCTTGATTGCAGTATTCCACATTTCACCTAAGTCCCACAAAATCCTTTGCTGTCAACATTTCCCTGCTATATCATGCAGTACTTATCATGACACATTCTGAATTACAAGGAACATCCACAGAGCAGAAATACTAGGTATGCCCTATGGCAAAAGTCCGATTAATTGCTAAAATGAGAAAAAGATCCAAAACACTGCCTGGGGACCACTTTACAACAGTATCTCTTGCAATCGTCAAAGGCAGGTTTCTAGGGGAAAAAAAAGGTCCTTTATGAACTCTTGAAACTATCAGTACAAGAGCTGCACATACATCAAAACTGCAGAAAAGAAAATAGCCCTCAGGTTTAAAAATAGAGCTCAATAAAACCAAAAAAGCACAAAGCTGACTTTTGTCAAAAATTAAACTTGATTAAAAACTTGACAGGATTTTTGTGTGTGCGAGAAAAGAATAGCATTTCTAGCAAAAATGAGACCTCCGAACACAAGACAGCCAGCCAGCGGGGGCTCTCATCCAAAGACCTGGGCATCTGCACTTATATGTTTGTATTTGGGCATTATGGATCCTAGATTGAGCTGACCTTAAAAAACACCCTCCCTGCAACAGAAATTGATGAGCTCTAAATTTTGCTTACTTCATTTCAGTTTAATTAGCTTTCTATATAGATTTCTATCTCCTTACTAGCAAGCTGCCGAGTGTGGGCTTTTCAGGTTGTAACTACTCCAGAGCTAGGCTATACGCTTCCCCTCCTGCACCTGAGAGCACCTATGTGCACTCAGATTGTGGAGTCCATCTAGACCATCATTCAGTCTCACAAGTGGCCAAAAGAAGAAATACAAGGAAGCACAAAATAATAATGTAACTGTATATGATAATGCTCTGGAGTACTCTGCAGCTCTGGGACTTCAAGAGAACCACGCAACACCCTTAGGCATTGCACTGGAAAAAAGAGCAGCCACTTGCTCTCCAATTCCTCCTACTGTTTATGATGTTACTGACTCCTTCTAAATACACCATCCCTCGGGTTTTTTTTTTCCAGAGTGAGGAATCCACATGTATGTAATCCACTTGGAATAAAGTCATTCATACCCACGATTATCTTTGCTTCTCTTCTCTGAACTTAAGTTCATTATTGCCTTCCTAAGACACAAAGACCCAAACCACACACTGCTGATGGTGCAGCTGCACTGTAAACTACGGTTTTCCTTGGCAGACAGCTTACACAGAAATTAGGGAGTTCACAGTGGCCTTTATCACACCCAAAAACATGAAGTGAAAAGCCCCAACATAAACCAGAACACAGCTACCAAATCATGGGTGAAGCTCTGAGGTCTAAAATACGATCATATAGACTGATCTGATGAAGCCTAAAAACGAGCCAGCTGGCTGCCCGCGCTACATCTCTTGCTAGGACCATAAGACCTTGGCAACCACTAAAATGAAAGTTTATGATCTTTTCTGTTACATCACTCTGGCATCACGATGCCATTCACTACATCACAATAGCATTTGCATTCACCTACTAGAAACATACATTTTTTTGAAAAAAGTACGTGTTCTAGGATTTCAAATGTCTTCCCTGAGTTTATACTTCAATGAGAAACTTAAGAACTGAAGTTTGTATTCAATTATTTTTTTTTTCATTTCATCTCCCTCATGAATAAATGTCAAGTTTGACAATCTCTAAGGCAAAATGAGTTCCTTGTTACTTTGAAGGTGGGATTTTCCCAGTATTTTTCACGTTTTAAAAACATATCTAGCTTTCTATTACCTAACATCTCAGAATCCCACCATTTTTTAAATACAATAGTTTTCTCTTCTGTGCTACCTATTTTGACATCAAAAGGAATTAGAACAGAAATACTGGAAGTGCCATTTAGCATTAATGGGCAAGGAGGCGAGGCAGCAACAGAAGAGAGCACTGTTTAGACAACTGAAGCCCTGAAAAGGTTTCCCTGGCCCCATAAAAGGGATGGGGAGCTCTCCAGCTCTGCATTAAGAAACTGAAAGTTAAGACATGGAATTGAGTTCCTTTTCAGTTGTCACACACTTAATGTGTGATATGGGACATTTTAACTTATTCCAGCTTACAGTTTATGAAATGAACACATTTCTCTATCCTCTTCTCCTAAAAAATTGAATAGATTGAAAACTCTGATGTTCACAACAAGCCTTGAGATCTTTAGGGATGATCAGAAAGAGAAACATGATTTTAGCAGAATTATTGAGGGCATTAAAAAAGCTGAGAACATCACCTTTATTAACAGTGAGATTATATTAATTTTACGAAGTTTAAATCTAATGTAACTTTTAACATTTGTAGAGCTTTTTCTCAAGACCATAAACATGACATTGCCCAACTGCCTGTGGTATGAGGTCTTAGTGGAGCACAGATTTTATTTTATTTTTTTTCTTCTTTTTTAAGAACTACAAAACTGCGTCTTAGTAGGAAATTGCCAATACCTGGGAAAGACCAAGTTTATTTATGCTGGAATTTGGTAGGACGATGGATCACCTAACTCCGAGATTGCCAAGTTATGATTCACTAAGCAGAGTCAAGGTTAGACCCAGATGCCAATAAAGATTCATTAAGTATGAAATACAATATCAGCAGTGTCTTTGTAATGACCTGAACACTAATTTTGGCTCAGAGTACTCGAATTCCCCAATGAAAGAAAGGCAAAGGGGAACAATTTAACAGCTTTTAACCACAAATGTGATAACATGTAAAACGTTGGAAAAGATATTGGAAGCTATATAAAATTCAGAGCAGGCAAGTCATATACAACGTTGCAAATTAATGGTGTTTACTTAGATTTTCCTTTAGTTATATTACAGTGCAAAAAAATTATTCATTTTCCTAGTTATTTTTAATGTTCTTATGATTACCGCACCAAAACAATACATTAAAATTATTTGCATCATCTAATTCTCATACCATACCAGAAAACTAAAACAGCTAACACAACAGCACCTAGAGAAATGAGTAAAATTCATGCATAACTTGTCTATTCTCAACTCTTCATAAATAAATAGCATAAGAAATAATTAACTAGTAGAAAAGGAAAGTTGGATTTGGAAAAGAAGCAGAATTGTGTGGGAAGAAATACTGAGGTTGATATGCCCTTTTGAAAAGAAAATGGAAATAAAATAAATAAGACAACCAAAAGAAAGCTTACAAAGTTGGTAGATTAATAGCTTTTTTTTTAATTAAATTTTATAGGCCGTTTTCATGCCAGTAGGTTATACTTGCTTGTCTCCCAAGCATTTTAAGCAACCGATAGTGAAATCAGACTGAAGGAAATTTCATCCTGGATAAAATTTTATGTTCTTTTAGTTTAGACTGAAATTAAATTTTTAGCCCACTTCGGATTACAGTGCAATTAATCTCTGGAGTAACAATCACCATACCACTTTCTCATTTCACTTTTTAAAGCAAGAGTGCTTTGTAACACAAACATGGGAAACCAAATAACAGACATTTATAATAGGTGATAAAGCCTTCTCTCTTCCAAATCACTTCCTTAAATTCAGTCCCATTAGCAATAATTCCAAGTTACTGTTGCAGGCTGGTCAAAATCCTCTGTGAAATGAGTTGCTGGTCCTAATAATTTCTGACTGGACAAACGTCCATATCACAATCAGTATGACTTGGTAAACATGTTAGCTTTCACAGACAGAATGCAGAGGATTAACCAGGCTTTGATACTAAATTATTCCTGTCACCATAAAGATCATAACTAAATACAGTCACATTTACAATCTGAAAAGATGTTTTCCTTGGTACTGGCATTAAGGATAACGTGCAAAATATTTTACATGATTTAAAGAAAAAACACAACCAGTTGTTTGCTTGTTGGGTTTGTTTGGTTTTGTTTTTTTGGGGAGTGGGGCAGATGTTAATACCAGTGGGGCCATCTGAATGATACATTTTACATATGGCATCACAGGCTACACTGGAGCATTAAACCAGCTTTTACAGTATCACAATCAGTGAATGTCTGTGAGATTATCTTACCTTTTAACTGCCCTGGAAGCCTTTTACTCCAACAAATTACAATTAACCTGAAGCTTAGTGCTTATGACTTTTATTATCCCACATACCTCTTCACTCTGGACATTTATACACCATGCATGAAGAAATAAAGTATATCATCTACATCAGTACCCTCAAGGATTCCAGCCTTGTAAGAGCTGCATGAACAGCATGGATTTGTCTTGTATGGGAGCAAAACAAATGTAGGGGTACACTGCACGGAGCTTCACAGGACTGGCACTAAATTCTCCTTGAAGAGATGCACAATGTTTATAGCTACTTATAAATTCCATGTCTTTGTCCAAACTCTGGAACATTGCAGAGTTTATATTTACACCTGAAATGTTGGGCATCCTCCTGAGTCTGTGCTCTACAACATAATCAGAATAATGTAAGATCAACTGTCTTTTTGACATGAAGCACAACATTATACCACGATTCTCAACTTTTCTACTCTGGAATGAAGCTACCATTTAAGACTGCATAATATATGAAAACCATTTAATTTTGACTTAGGTCTGACATTTTAGGTGCAATATTTCAGTTACGTCACACAGAAAACCTAGACTTTGTGTTGACTACATCCTATATTTCTTTAGCATAGGGAACCCTCAAGCAGGAGCAGCTGGATTGCTATGATTTTGCAACCACATAACGTTTCTCCTATACTTGCCGTGCACTCTAATGGAAAACTAGCAGTAAAAACATATATGCCTATAGTCTTACACAATAATATATTACGTTAGAACGTTTAAAGAACATCTAATATAGAAGCCATTATTTTGTATTAGTTTACTTTTTAAACATTTTAAAAATATGCTCTATTTCTTTGGTGATCTTGTAGTAAAACAATATTCTTTTCTATGCCATCGTCTGATTGTATCATCAGGGATCATGCTGACACAACTACATTTTTTCACCTGTTCCACTCTAGACTCCCATACATATGCAGAAAGAAGCCTGGGTTATACCTGCGTAATAAAAACTAACTTTCAAATCTATTTATTAGCAAAAACAATCTTTAAAAACATTCCAATAAACTCCTCTATTCCTCCTTCAGTTCCTAGACCATAAAAATTCTTAATCGTTTTCCATAATAAAGTGACTTGTTTCACTAAGATTTTTCAGGTATGTGGCAGCACAACAGCTAAGTAATTCATGTTTAAAAACGTGTATCAATATATTCAGACTACAAAAAAATAATTGAGATAACCCAGTTCTAGACAAAGGGAGTGGCTGGAACCATTCCCAAATTCATGATGGCTTTCTTAGGGGATAGACTAATTATAAAACTTAATTCTACAAAACTCAGCCAAACCACTACATGCCTTAGTCTTGAGTATTTTGTATGAGAAATACTGAAAATTCAGGTAGCTTCAGCTACAATCGATTAGCTTAAGCAGTTTCATTTCAATCATCATTTCTAGCATTCTGAAAGGGTAGAAGCCTTCTTTTCAAACCCTTACCTTCAAAATAAACACCTAATTTAAACACAAAATGTGTCTTGTGACTTTTTCCATCTCCTTCATTGTTACTGACAGTTGTAAAGTTGCAGTTGTCTTGATTTCTTCATAGGAAAAGCACCTGTCCCGCAAGCTTACGCACTGAAAGCAGTGTGCACCATAAGAGCTTACAGCCATTGCTGTTTTAGCAAACAGTACACTCAGACAAGAAGTATCAAAAGAGAAATGAAAACTATTCCTGGAATTTCACCTCAGGGTAATCACAAAATAATCACTTGGTGTCTTCTTATCTGTTCACAATGAACACAGAATTCTAATATGATACGTTATATTCATAAATATAATGTACATCTGAAAGATGAAATAAGAAAGGCGATACTGATTTCATTAGGTTTACAATGGCAAAGATAAACAACTGGTTTAATTATGGGAGAAAGGAAAAAGTACACCATCATAGTTTTAAAATACCTAAGGAGCAAGGCAGTGGGTAAACAGATTAGAATGTAAGATGAAGCATCACATGATAAGTAACCCAGCAGTGCAGACAGACATCTTAAGCATGATTAAGAAAAAGTAGTTTTGAGGATTGAAGATAAACAGGGAAGAAAATCGACAAGTCCAAAATTAAAAGATCCAATAAAATAGTAGAAAAGCAAGAGGAGTTCTTTAAAAAGTAGGAAGCATGTTGGCAAAGAAGCAGCCAGACCACAAAGGATCTGGGAAGAAAGTGGCAAAAAGGATTGATATAACACGGAACAACTGAATTAATTGCCTCAGAGTGCAGTACAAAAGCCACAAAACAGTGACCAGAATTTTTTTTCTTTTTTAATGAGAACATATGCTTAAAAAAAAAAGAGAGAGGTACCAGGTAATTAAATAATTTATATGAAACTCCAAAACTAAGAGTTACAATAGCTGCTGGAAGTCTATCAATGCACTGATAATTCCTTTGGTGCAGACTGTCACTTGGAATAGCCTAAAATAATTAACTAATCTCCAGTCCTACAGCTTCCCAACTACACACACTATCTCCTTAGTCATGAAAAATGGCAAGCAATTCTGTGAAGTGTTTGTGTGATACATTGCATTATAGTAATCGGGAGAGAAATGGAGTAATAAAATGTATTTCTACCAATTAATCGTGTCCTCAGTGGAAAACAGTACCAGGGAAAAAAGTTCAAAACTGGCATCTGCAGCCAGGAACAGAATGTCAGATACTGCCCACATTCTTAGAGAGATGTAGATCCGGTTGAAACAGGTGAACAATATTTTATTATAATTACAGTATAAATATATCTCTTTTTCATCTGCTCAAGTATATCAACAATCATGGCACTATACGCCACAAAGCTCAGATTCAACGTCCAAAGAGAAGATGGAAAAAAAAACCCCAAAGACCTCAGACTATTTTAAACCAAAGGCAGCTCTCTGTTTTTATGTTTGTGTTTTTATACTTTGGGGTTGTGCTGGTCTAGTTCTGAGGAACATTTGCTTCACTCTTATCATGCCACACTCTGAGTTTCTCCTGAACATTGCTTTGGGTTTGCACAAAGAAGACACGCCAGTGTCATCTGCCTGCTTCATTTCTCCCTCTGGGCAGAAAAGTAAACTCTGAAGATTCAGCACATGGTTGTGTCTGACATCATATCACACTGATTTGAGCTCAGAAAACAAGATGATGAACAGGGAGAAGACAAGAGACAGAAACATACAACATTTTGTAAAATAAAATACAACTTTTTAGTTAAAGATTACACCAGCTCCCAAAGAACTGTATCGTAAGCTCAGCAAACTACTTAATCTTTCAAAAGCACAGCATTCATCTAATAACTTTTTAAGTTCAGCTCTTCAAGATGTTTACAGAACCACAGCAGTAAGTCTATGTTATCACACCGTATAATGTCAGCATGTAAGAGACAGAAGACAGACAGCTCCAAACCTCTCTCTAGCAGCGGTCAGCAGTGCATGCTTAAGAACTTCAGAAACAGGACAAAATCCTTTTTTTTTTTTTAATAAACCATTACAGCTTATGGCAATCAGTGTTTTATGGGCTTCTTGAGTTAAAGGTTGTCCATCAGTATATTAATTAGCCACCTAAGGACTCATCTTTTATGAATACATCCAATGCCTTACTGAACTCCAGTCAAAAATAAAGATCAAGAGGTTAGTGATTTAATTTCTAGATCATGAGCATGGAATTATCTAAAAGCAAAATCAAAATAACTATTCTCATTTCTATAATGTTTCATAGTGACATTTAAATGAAAATTACTTAATTCACAAATCAAGGCAGTACTTCCATTTTCATATGTCAAAAATATTTGCATTAAAATAAGATAATTTAGTCTTCTTAGACCCATCTCAAAAATAACACTGTAGAAATATTTTTCAAGTGTGAAAAAGTAGAACTCCATAGACTATTCATAAATGTAACACAATTAAGATAAATGCAAAATTAATTACTCTAGAATTACTAATTTACTGGCACATTTACAAACTGCTAAATTACCATCTCACCACAAGATGTGGGAAATGAGTGATAAAAATATGATTTTCCTGACAAAACTCAGTTTTTTTCAATATAATGAAAAATTACAATATAAGCCAATCTTTTTTAATTACAGATTTTATTCTAGTCTGCTCAGTATGTTAAGGAGGACAAAATCCCCTCATTGTGCTAGCCCCCCAAAGAGTACCAAAACCAAAAACCCCACTGCTGAAACAATGTAAGGTATAAACCAAGAAATAAAAATGTTTACCAGTGTTCTCCCTTAAAGTGTCCTCTACCTGTGCCAAAGATTTACCAGTTGAAGTGGTTTTAAATACTGTCTTATCCTTACACATAAGAATTAAAGAATTAATCTCAGATATCTGGCAAATTTTTTCTGACATATAAAAAGTTGTCCCGTAATCCTTTTGAGGAGGTTGCAGTGTATAGCACACACTATCATAAATCTGGGAAGGGTGATGTGAAGATACATGAAATGTCTACACGCGTTTTTCTGCAGCATAGCCTACTGCTCCAATTCCAGCTTGTTTTTAAAACAAAGACTCACAAGTATTTCCTTTTTTCTTGCATATAATGTTTTTGTTGCATTTTTTTATTGCACTGAAATGACCCATCAGAAATACAGTGCACAAGATTTTTCTAGAATGTAGTTTTTCTGTAGTGCTTTGTGCCACAATGATTGCTGTAATTTCACCTTTATAATAAAAAACAGATTCATCAATAAAACTTCAATTTATAGTATTAGTTTGGAACGGTTTATTTCTTCCATGAAACACCTTTTTCTTATGATTTACTCAAACAGTTTGTCCTCCCGGAGTACTTGCACAGCACTGCCAGAAGCAATCACCCAAGGTATGCTGAGCTAGTTTAAAGGAGAGAGCACTGTGTTTGATCCAAGAATACATAGCTATATCTATTTATATGGACAGTAAAATAAGTTATAAAGTGTTCTATAATTTATTATTTTTTCCCTTCAGCGTAACTAATTTTAAAACACATACAAAAGTTAATGTGGCATAATTACATGGTATTGAAATCAAGATGCTACCTGAAATAAATGGTGTCCTTACTATTGCTATCACACCAAAGACAAAGCACCAAATGACACAACGGCTCAAGGAAGTTTGAACTTGAGCTACATGATATTCTTCCTTCCAAACTTAAAATACTTCAAAACCAAAAAGCACACTTCTGCTTCCCCACCCCCAGGATTTTTAACTTTGTATTGTCTCAAAATAGAAAAGCAATCTCAGGCAGAGGTGCCCCGCTCTGTACCTGCTCTCACACAAGTAAGTGCACTGCAGTGCTGCTGTAGAGAGGCACGCTCCGCAGCTGCTCTTTCCACACATCCTCATTCTGCAACGTAAATGTTTTAAGATCCTTTCGTCTGTGTACAGGGAAAGAATTGCCTGGACATTTTCAAGAAACTCCACAGTCAGAGTCCTCCTTTGGATGTGATTTGAAACACATTAACGTGTTATTTTTAAGCACATTTTAATCAATCAGGAAAACCGATCAAAAGCAGGGCTATGTTTTTAGTAGGATTCTTTCCGCCCCTCCTATCTCCCCTCAAGCTGGTTCATCTCCAGTGTCACAGACTGAAGGACCATCAGAATTTCAGCACTATGAGATTCAGGCTTCAGTTTATGTTGTTCCTCGATGTTGCCCTTCTGCCTAGCAAATGCCTCAAATCTAACAATCAATATGTGCTGTGTTTGAGCCAGTTTGCCTTATTCCCTCAGAAAGTGAAAGTTCAAATCTTGTTTCTTTTTCTTCCTGAAGCTCTAGAGATTCAGGTTACTATTTTGAAATATTTTTGATCGGACATCTACAGGTTGAGCTAAAGAGCCCAGCTTTCTGCAGCTAACATACATAAGAAACTGATTATCTGCAAACGGGTTGGAGGAGGAGATGCTCACCTGCAACAATGTGGAATGCAACAGCAAAAGAGATTTAGCACAGTAACACATACTACATCAGGCTTGAAGCATCTCATTTACACACAAGCAATTAGACAACTCCCCTCAACAGCCACGCAGTCACCAGAGAGCTTAAAAAAAACATCCAAACAAATAGGATGATGGTTCAATATGGTTTCAAAGCCATGACTATCACACCCACAAGGAAAAAAAAAAAAGAGAAAAAAAAATCAGTGTCTATCATACGATCCAACTCATTCCTATCTCCTTCCTGTGCTTTGCTGTTACAAGTATTTTTCATTTCATGCAATGAACAAAATCTTGACTAATCTAAGGGAAAGAAAGCCTCTCTTCAGTTTTTGTTTCAGGGTTTCTGGCCTGGATAATGATTCAGTCTTATAAGTACAGGCTGGGCAAGTCAGAAGTCTAATGCTAACACAGAAAGCTTGAGCCTTTTTCTTGGTATTCATCAAAATGAAGATTAGTTTTAAATGTTTGAAGTTTTAGTTACAGTATCAAGTCTGATGTTTTATTACAGTTGCATTTCACAAAGGTGTTAAAAAAAAACAGTTCAAAACCAGAATGTTAACTAAATGGAGCATTTAACTCACTCTCAAAACCCTCTGCTTTTCTAGTTAAAAAAGAACATCTAACCTCACTTTCAGTCTGCTTGTGTCTCCCAAAAGTGTTTCACACAGCACTAAGCCAGTTGTGATAATCCTGCACCCCCGACTGAGTCAAGCAGAAATTGTTGAAATTCAGCAGAAAGCTGAAATTCAATGTTGTTGTAAAGAGTTTCTTTACCCCCACCCTCACTGGAAGCTGCCCAGAAAGATTAGAGCCTGTGCACTTGAAAAGCACACTGCTAGAGTCCTTTTGGTTTCCCAGTCTTAAAGAAACTGTTAAACTGGGGGAAGGAGCATGATGGGTTTACTGTATAAATCTACAAAGTATAATTCTATTCAAATAAGAAGATAAAAGTAACCATAGCATCCAGGGAAAATGAGATGAAGCAGAGTAACTTCTGAACCCGTAAGTGTTAAAAATCCAAAAGGCGAGAGAGAAAGTAACTATGCTGACCAGCACCATGTACATTTGGAATACATAATCAGCTGTTAGAGACGATATAACAAATGAACTAAACCCAAAAGCATTTTAGATTACCCAGGCATCTGCCTACCTAATTACACTGAAGTCAAATAAATGCAACAAAGGTGGGAGTGCAGAGGATAAATGGGGTATTTGCCCTCGGTTATCTGCGTAGGAGGCTCTTCTCTCACAATGGTGGTCCAGTGGCAGTTAAGGCTACACTAACATACCTGACCTAACACAATACCCACTGGAAGCTCTGGCACAAATAAAGAGTGAAGAGTTAAAGCTCTTAAAAAATACTAATGAATTCTCTTTATAGCTCTTTTTATTGAAATGCTTCTGAGCTCTTTAAGAGCTACTATGGAAGAAGACTTGTAGCAGTTTTAGGCAGACACAGACTTAAACTGCAAACAGCCACCAAACCATTTTGCCATCAGTTTATTTCTAGCTCAGCACAGTCACCTTTTGTGCAAGTCATTTGAGATCCAGCACGTGGGACCTGACGTACCTGCTGGCCTAAGTACGGGGTGAGGCAGGACGACTGGCCAGCTCAGCGTGTTTGGGAGGCAAGCGACAAGCTACAAGTGGCTGTAGAAAGCAGTAGTTACCCAAGGCACACCACGGCAAACCAAGGAGCACACTGCAAAATCTTTGCAGAGTCAGGGCTATACCATTTTGTTCATTTCTCAAAATGAAGAATCACACAGAGATAATAATCTCTCTCCTGCTCTAAATATTGATAAATGACCATTCAGTCGTTGCATTCCCTCCAGGAAAGCTATTAACAGGCTCCTCCTGACTCCTGCTCCTAGCGTTCCCTCATGCTCCACGGATGGAACAGAGGAATATGGCATTGTTCGTACAATGAGAAAAGGAGGCAGCAGCTTGAAAATCTGCTCTGTACAAATGCAGGTTACGCCAAATTGACCATTCTCTTTAAGAAGATACCTTTTTTCATTACCTAAGCATTAATTTGAATGTACACGAGGTTTCAGAAAACAGGCTAATGTTACATGAACAGCAAGCAAGCTATAGTGCATCTTCTCAAGAGAATATTTATAGTCAATTAATAATAAGAATCAGTACCTGCTCCAAAAGCGAGCTGACCGAACATTAATTTATGACATACAATTACCAGTATTTATAAAATTTGAGAATCATTTTTATCGTTTAAAAAAAGATTCTATGATATTTATAATATGAAATAAGAATCATAATTGAAAATTGAACATGACAGTTATGCAAGTGGAATTAAATTTTAATTATAATACATTACTATTTGAAGTGACTAGTTTAAACCACACATTGAACAGCAAGTTGGACAATACAACTATTTTTGTGAAAAGACTTAATGTTAATGTAAAATATTTAAATATGCTAATACCCTAAACCAGTGATAAGACAGAAGGATACATGAGGCTAATTTATCCTACTTCATTCTTCCAAAACTACTTTACTGTTTGCTTCCTGCTGTGTGGAAAGCTATTTTATGTTGTTGATGGCAAAGACTGACAGTTATGTACTTTTGCAATGAAGTCTAATACAAGAATTATTCTGTGAAGTGGTTGGTTTGATTTTTCTCTCTGCCTGTATTTTCAGATAAGTGTTCTATATTTGAATGTGCTATCTTTAAATACTTTTCACTTCTTTTCTCAGCACTGAAGATGAAACCGTTGTAATTGTCTCCAGCAGCAAATGCTTTTAGGTTTTCTCTACAAGTCTTTATTTCCCTCCCTTTTTTCTTAACAGTATTTTTTCTTTTTTCTAAATTTGAACTTCCAAGAGAAATTCACTAAATTTCCTAAGACTGGCTAGACTCTGTGGACTTTTTTTTTTTACATACAAACATGCCAGAGTTTTAAAGACAGCCAAAATTCAAAGCATGGTTCAAGTTGCTTCATTTTTTTTGTAGATATTTATTTCAAGCTGTACCAAGACAATGAAAGTTCCAAAGTTGCAGAACCATAAATGTGAGCATTTAGGAAACAGTAGTTCCTAGATACTGCATGTACTAGGTTACGTACATACCTCCCTGAAAATCTTGACAAACATATATCCCTGAATCTCCTAAACATGGTCAACATAAACTACTTCTCCTTCCTCAAAAAAAATGTACCTAGCAAGCTCCTTTTTGGTATTAAAGTTCCCTTTAATACATATTAGTACTCAGACACCAAAAAGAGAAAATTCATTCTGAGTAGAGAAAAAAGGTTGATTTACAAAAGTCTTTTGATCTAATTAAAGTCTTTGCAATGAAGGCATTCCTGAACTGTTAAAAAAATAAATTAAGCAGCAGATGAAAGATGTCCCTGAAGTTTTTGTTGGTTTTCTTTTCATTCTGTGGAAGTTAAACGCTGAGAAACACAATGCTTGAGAAAAAGCAACTGAGTTTTTCAGGTTTTGCCTCCCTCGCCCCACCTATTTTAAGAATAGCTTTCTGTAGACTCAGCTAACCTGGATTTTAGGACATATAAGAGTTAGATAAAGATCTAATCAATGCACTTGGGCTCCCTGCTATGATTCAGACAGATTTACAGACAAAATCCCTAACTTCCATTAAACCTATCTATTCCATTACACAGGTAGAACAGGTATGAGATAAACTGATTGTAGCTTTTCCCTTCATTTCTTTTGTTCACTGGCAACATGCCTGAGGACATTCTGAGCACTCATATTGCAACGATGTGATGGGAATGAAGGTTAAGGATAAGAGAAACCTACCTACTCTCCAATAAAAAGAAACTTTTTTTTCCCCTTTCTGAATTCATGGCAGTATCTGTTTACAAACGCACACATTTCTTGAGAAACTCAACTAAAGAGCAAAGCAGCAATATGTGATCTAGCTGATCAGCACTGGAATAGGTTGGGCGAATGCTTCATTTGTCAAAGATCTTAACTGCTACACATTTGGCAAAAGCAACCCTTAAGACCAGTGGCAATAAATATTTGCTGTGCCTTTAAATGTTCTTCAAATGATGACTATCAGGGTTATGTATTATGCTACTGAATAGAACACTCCACTGAGTGTCAGTGGATTACTAACCATCTTTTCATTTTCCAGTGTAGTCTAATTTGCCAAAAAGTAAATAAAGCTCCTAATGCTTTCAGAGCAGAAATTCGTCACTTACACATGAAGCAGACCAGTAGAACTGTGAACAAAATTCAAATGATACCAAAAGTAACTAGCAACAATTACACTTAAAATGCTAAATGGGAATACAAAAATATTGCTGAAAACCTTTAATTTGTTGGCAGTAATTAACACAATTGTAGCCATCTCTCCTTTATTCATTATGTCTTTATTCTGTCATTTAAAACTATTTATAGTGACACTGGGTTGGTTCACCATAATTTCCTTCCACCCACAACCATTTATAATTTTTTCCTCTAGTAATTTTATAAACATAATGGTTTGGGTTTTTTTTTCATTTCCATCTGCTGACAAAAAAACAACCTGTCTTACTATATTAAAAAAAATCAGGGGTCAGAATAGCACCCATTGAGCAGCATCGTTTTAAAGAGTGCATGTTGATATTCATTTTCCTTTCTTCTAATTCTGCAGATGCAAATTAGCTCAATAAAAGAACAGTGTGGATAGTGAAAATGTGTTTATTATAGATTTAGAAACAGCGAGCCCAGCAAAGTAATAAGTTTTGACGTTTAAGACCTTTCTATCTTCTATTATACTATATGAATATGATATGTGTATGATTATTTGCTCTCTTCCCCAGAATTCCATTCCCAATCTAGCCTTGATCAAAGTGATAGAAACTCAGAATAAAAATACAGTGTAATAAAATACACAGTGGGCATTGAAGACAGCATACATTTAAAACAGTCCCAAAAAAATGAGTTCAAAATTCACCTGCAATATTTCTCACTGTTGCCTCAATTTTTCTTTAGGCACTGTAGAAAGCCACTATTTTTCATCTTCCAAGTTAACAAAGTACAATCTAAATACTAAACTCCACCACGCAAAGACGTTCTGTCCTCAGTAAATGCTCTTAATTGGCATAATGACACAGCAGCAACAACCTCTGCTTCCCTGATTCAATAGGTTTTACAGTTCTCCAGTACACAGGAATGTAAACTGGAAATTACATTCCAGCAATTCTTAACTCACAGATTACATATGAAGAAATAAAAGGTAGAAAATTATGCAGATAGCTGTTATTTTAAAATCCCATTTATAACCATAGTGGAAGGAATATTAGATTTTTTTTTATACATAATGATATCTGCACCAGAGACACCTGGCTGTGAGAAAACAGAATAGGCAATGAACCTGGGACACTAGCAATGTCTTGTAGTATGTTACATGTTCATATATTTGATCTTTGATATAAAAGTAAGATAACGATACTGCTGGGAAGTGTTCTCATCTGTAAGGTGCACAAAAGATCCAAAGCTTTGCAGGTGCTATGAATGTCTAGCAAGAAAAATAAGATTATCATTTATCAGATAATAACCTACTTGGATAACCCTGCAGATTAGTACTTCCACTTAAGAGTTAAATGCTCCTTCAATATAATATATGTATTAAATGTACTTTCAATATAACATATTCATTCAAGCCAGACTTCTTTTCAATTTAACTGGATAAAAATGTTATTTTATCTAACTCAACAGATATACTCCCCCATATTCAGAACTGCATCTGCTTTGGTCACAGACATACACACAAAACCAAAAAGCAGCTCAATGGTGTTAGGAATGTAGATCCAAGACTACAGAACAGAAAGGTGCACTTCTGTTGTTTTAATCCCTCATCACATTCCCATTTTCCGTATAACATCTGATCACAATATTTTTTATCTCTACCCCTCATCCATTAAATAAACCTCTCATAATTTATTCAGGTCCCTTCTACACCGCCCCTAGTGCCCTTTCACTGCACTGTGTTCTCCAGTCCTTTCTTATGCTTGAGTTTTCTCTGCCTTTCCTCAGTGAGGACGCAGAATTCTCTTCGCTGTAACCACTCCCTGATTCTGACAACACTTAGAGATTTAACCACTGGCAAAAGTGACAATAGATTCAAATGTAAATGGTGGGGAAGGAAAGCAGTCAATAACCTCAACCAAAGAACATGACAAAAATTATCCACCCTAAGAAGAAAAGAAGCCCCCAAAAGATTTTATTAAAACTTCCTTATCACTGAGAACATGTGAAATAATTACACCTTTCTAAAACTTGAGTTTTATTTAGTTTGTTTGCTGTGATTACACTTTTGTATGAGTTCAATGACATCAACTAGAAGTAGCAATCTTAAAGCGAGTGACTGAAGTAAATACCTTTCCATTCCAGGAGGTAACAGTGGGTAAGAAATCAGCCTACTAAAGCATCTGCTTTCAAAACCCAGTTCTAAATGCCAACCTCAACCAACAAGAAAACAAAAACTACCTTCTGTACCAATGTGTCTGATCAATTGGGGAAGAACTAACCATTAAGTTACACACCAAAAATTAGTTAAACACCATATACATCCAAGAAAACAATAAAGTATTGCTTGAAAATAAAAGCTACATTCATTGGCTACAATATTTAGTATGAATTCTTTACTGAGCTTTCTTAAATAAGTATATTCAGAGCACTGCAAAATATTCCTATGGAGAAAGAAACTTCCTCTGTTTAGGATATTTCACTCTCAGCTTTGGATCACCTGCCACGATCTCTGTGTCCATCCAAACAAGTTCATTTTGCACTCACTCACATATCACTTTATTTTAAATAAAAATTAATGTATCGATCAGGACACCAAATTTACCAGCATTTGCTTGGAAATACGTGGATGCAGTACATGTCCTTCAATACTTTGCTTACATATATATATATACACATTTATGCAAAAAACAATAGTAAATTGCATCTGTTGATATTACGTACGTAAACCTCAATGTGTGTGTGTGCAAAGGTACATACCCATACGCGTATACATCCACATACTAAAATGTGCAAACATAGACAAGTATATGAATAAGCACAAACATTTCAAACACATACATTACACTTTTAACTATGCATATACAATATGCAGGGAACAGGAGAAGAAGTCACGCTCTATATTAAGGAGAACCTTGAATGTATAGAAGACAACTATGGTCATTATGGAAGCCCTATCGAATGCCTCTGAGTCAAGATCAGAGGGGTCATCTCCAAGCGGATCTTTACAGTAGGCATCTGCTACCAACCTCCAAGCCAAGACAAAAAAGCCAACAAAGCTTTATGTGGGTCCCTTAAGCAAGCTTTGGGTCAATAGAACCTGGTTCTTACGTGTGACTTCAACTACCCAGAAGTTTGTTGGAAGAACAATGCAGCAGCTCACATGTCATCCATCAAGTTCCTGGAATGCATAGAGGACTGCTTCCTCATACAAACGTTAGATGTGCCAACCAGGAGCAAGTCACTGCTGGACTTGCTACTCACAGACCAATAAAACCTGCTTTGTAATATCTCAGTGATAGCCTTGGCTGCAGTGATCACAATGTTGTGTACTTTGGGATCCCACTGAGCATGCTGAAGGTTAGTATGAAGACAAAGGTTTTAGATTCTAGAAGCTTGCTCAGAACTCACCTGAGAGGGATTTCCATGGGAAGCTTCCATAGAGGATAAAGGAGCTAGCGAGTGCTGGGGATTTTTTGAGAACACTCTCCTGGAAGCACAAAAACAGTTCATCCCTCTTAAAGGTAAGCGACATAGGCAGAGCAACAGACTCCCTTGACTTAACTGAGCGCTTCTGAATCTGCTCAAAACCAGAAGAGAAGTGTACCAGCACTGGAAAAGCTGACAAATGCCTGTTGAGAACTACAGAGGCATTGCCAGGGTGTGCAGAGACACAGTTAGAAAAGCAAAGGCTCAGCTAAAATTGAAACTGGTCAGAGACGTCAAGAACTACAAGAAAGGATTCTTCAGGGACATAAACAACAAGCAGAAACAGAAGAGGTGAATTAGTCACTGACAACACTGAAAACACAGAGGTTCTCAACACTTTCTTCACCTCTGTCTTTACCAGCACTGTTGGGCCCCAGGCCTTGGGAACAAAAATCCAGGTTGACACAAACACAGAACCACTGCCAGTAAAGGAAGAGTTGGTATGTGAACTATTACAAGAGCTTGACCCCTACAAATCGATGGGCCCTGACAATATCCACCCGAGGTTGAGAGAACTAGCTGCTGTCATTGCAAGGCTGGTCTCCATAATCTTTGAGAAGTCATGGAGACCAGGGGACACCACAGAAGACTAAAAGAAAGCTAGTGTCAGTCCCATCTACGAGAAGGGCTTAAAGGAGGATCCAGGAAATTATAGGCCCATCAGTCTTACTTCAATCCCTGGAAAAGTTACAGAACGAATCCTCCTGGGGGCTATCACAAGTCAAATGAAGCACATGATTGGGAAAAACCACCACGAATTCCCCAAAGGAAAATTGTGCTTGACAAACCTGATTGCCTTCTACAACAAAGCAACCTGTTTGGTTGATGAGGGGCAAGCGATGGACATTGTCTACCTGGATTTCTCCAAGGCTTTTGACATGGCTCCCTACAGCTTCCTCCTAGATAAACTGATGCCTTATGGTCTAGACAAGTGGTCTGCACGGTGGGTGGGGAACTGGCTGACAGGCCACACCCAGAGGGTGGTAGTCAATAGCTCCTTTTCAAACTGGCAACCTGTCACAAGTGGGGGGTCCCCTGGGCATTGATACTGGGCCCAACACTGTTTGATATCTTCATAAGTGATATGGATGATGCGATCAAGTGTACCCTGACAAAGTGTGCTGATGACACCAAACTGAGTGGGAAAGTGGACACTTCAGAAGGGAGAGGCACCCTGCAGGAAGACCTAGATAGGCTGGAAGAGTGGGCTAACAAGAACCTTATGAAGTTCAACAAGGAGAAGTGTAAGGTCTTGCACCTGGAAAAACATAATCCAGGAGTGCAGCACAGGCTGGGACCTCCCTGGCTGGGGAGCAGCTCTGTGGAAAGTGACCTGGGGGTCCTGGTGGACAAGCAGATAAATATGAGTGAACAGTGTGCTGTTGCAGCAAAGAAAGCCAACAGGAGGATGCTGGTTTGCATCTACAAGGGCATCACCGGGAAAGACAAAGAAGTCATTATCCCACTCTACTCGGCACTTGCCAGGCCGCACCTGGAATACTGTGTTCAGTTTTGGTCCCTGCTATGCAAAAAAGATGCAGACAGGCTGGAGAGGGTCCAGGGGAGGGCCACACAAATGATCAAAGGAGTGGGAAACCTGCCATATGAGGAAAGGCTGAGAGAATTGGGTTTGTTCAGCCTTGAGAAACGCAGCCTTAGGGGAACCTTATCACCACGGTCCAGTATTTAAAGAATGGATACAAAGAAGATGGAGACTCCCTTTTTACAAGAAGTCACATGGTAAAGACAAAGGGTAATGGGTACAAGTTACTCCAGGGGAGATTTCAATTATGAAAAATTTTCCTCTTGTGTCCAAGGAGAACAATCAGCCATTGGAATAATATCCTCAGTGAAGTGGTTGATTTCCCGACATTGGACACTTTTAAGATTCAGCTGGACAAGGTGCTGGGCCATCTTGTCTAGACTGTGCTTTTGCCAAGAAAGGTTGGGCCAGATGATCCCTGAGGTCCCTTCCAACCTGGTATTCTATGATTCTATGAATATCACCCTAATAGTATATGAAAGCAGTTTGAAGACTGGTGTAAAAATCATTGGTGGAAAAAAAAAAATCCATTTCTCTTCATTGCAAATGTTTGTTAAATGTAAATGTTGATATTCTACTTGGAAGAACGTTTGTCTGCATGTGGAATTTCATGATAAAAAGCTTTAAAGTCCCAGGTTTCTCTAGATAAAACCCACTGGCTTACTGATGCATGAATGCACTGAAATTGAATTACTGTACAACAGCAATTACTTTTCACAGTACAGTTATAATGAGAATCAGCTTCACAATGAACACCAGGTAGCTACAGCAGGAAAAGTTAATAAAAGAAATATCTTTTATTTGCATTTCCACTGCAGCAATGGTAGTTGCCTTAAAGAAAAATAATCCTTAACACTTCATTTGCCATCTTACAAGTAAATCAACAATCATTTTTACAGGATTCTCCTTACTTGCAAAGAAATACTATTGAAAATAGAAATTTAACTGCATAGTTAACATTTTAATAATAGCTTTTTGAATATTCCCCAATAAATTGTCTTTTCTTTTTGCTATCTTTTTAACTTCCCTCTATCCTCTGTTTATTTTTTTTCCTAGTACACCATTAACTAGGAAATGTAAAAGCACCAAATGAGCAAGTTTTGATTCCACCTCCTTTTCACTATCAGGTTTGTTGCAGTAGTCATTTGTTCCTGAGCATTATGTCACCGTGCTCTATCCTCTTCAGTTTCAAACGAGTCGAGTCACTAAAGTGTCAGAAAACCTTCTAAAAAATAATTTTAAAAAAATACTCACAGCTAACTTTAAATTAAGACTGATCAAGCACATTTCCTATGAGTGAAATCACTAAAAGTCCAGAAAAAGCAACTGAAGCAATACCACAAGTGACAGCGGACTACACGAGGTTCTCAAAAGTATCATTTGGGTTTGGCTGTAAAATTAAACCCACTGCTGAACAATGCAGGAAGCATTTCCACTTATCCCACCTTATGGGCAGCAAGGTTTTTCCCAAGTCGAATGTCACAGTCTTAAAGGTAAATGGATACACCTACGTTTGTCCACTAGGTACAAAGCCTCAGCGACATTGAATCAAAACTGCCCTTCAGTGGGTTTAACTTAAATCATGTCACAAATATTTCAAAATAAAATCTGAAGTTGTCTCTCTGAAATTCGATCAAGTAGGGCAGTATTAGGAAGGAAATGGTTAAAAGGAATATCCTGAACTGACAGAAATCTAAGGTAAACAGTGAACACTGGGGCCTGGGGGGAGGGGGAAGCTGCTTGCAGGGGTTTCCATCAGTAAGTAGATGACAAAAGGTTATATAATTGGTTTAGCACTTTCAGTTTTCCATTTATTTTATGTATCTGACAGCACAAAAATAGGACATTCTGTGATAGGATAATTGCATACTGAAGGGTAATTCAAACAGGGGATGAATATGATAAAAATCACACTGAACCAACTAATCACTATGAAAAGTGATGAGACAGAAAAGATAAAAATTCAACCAGACTCTAAAGGGGGAGGAGGGAGAAGAGAGTTCAGATGTGATTAGTAGCTTCAAACAAGTTAATGTGTTTGAAAGCATAAAGCAAAACAAAAAACCTGAAGGCCTTCCCTATTTCTATACTTCCAGGTCTTTCTTCTTGGCCTTTTCTACAAATTAAACATTTTACATACTGTGGCTTTCTGAATAGCTGTCACAGATTGCTACATCTGCAAGAACCTGAAAAATGTATGTTGATCAAAATGTTTTATCTAAAAAGTATTTTAAATTAAACTGTGGATTTTGATGTGTACTTGAAGCTAATTCAATGAGCTGTGTAGGGTAACAATTTGGGGTAACACTGGAACATTTTCTGAGCGCTTGGATTTGAACCCTTGCAATGGTCATACCGTTATTTCCAGGGCTGAGACATATTTTGTAAGGTACTCTTCATTTAGTACTTACCCCAATATTGCCACCAGCATATCTAAAAATCTAAAAATATTACTCTGAATTCTAGATTTCAGTGCTCTTTGTACAAGTTTCCCCATCAAAAGCTTATGTCAAGATTCTATTATTTTAGAGGCAAGGTGATGCAGTATTACTTTGTCTCAGCATGGAGCAGTGGTCTTACATCCACATGAGCCTTGTAACTCCTATCTCACCCCTCCAGAGGTGAGGAGAAAAGTGGCTATGATGTATCAGAGACAGAACTTGTGCAAAACCTGCACTATACCAAAGGATTTTGTACTTACCAGAACATAAAAGGTCACTCACTGCATATCTAGCAACCACATTATGTGATTATGCAAAAAAGAATAACTTTCTTGAAAGGTACACGAAACAGATCATTTTTTAAAACAAGTGACCCTGTCCAAACCAAGCTTCTAGCTTCCTTTCCAAAGATGGAAAACTTCCAAAGGCGGCTCTGGATTTCAGTCAGTTTTTCCAGCACTAAACCCCTTTCAACACAATACTATATGCATAGTTAAACTTCATAGAATTGGGGCATATTTTAACTCAGAGCACGGTGGCCTATATTGGGGCTGTATGTTCTTCTACCTCAGGCAAAAATGCCATCTGTATGAAGACATCGAACCAGTTCTAAACACCCACAAACATTAGAAAACATTCACTACAAAGCTCTAATTGAGAGACAAACTGCTCTTCCCCAAGAGCACTCCACACTGATAGAACAGAGCTCCACTTTCCTGTGTGCAGCTTGCTGGTCGCTCCTTGCTCTAAACAAGTGATGCTCCAAGAATGGGTTTTTCACATTGTTATGATCTCAGGGCAGCAGTTTTCTCTGCTAAGGAACAAGGAAAACAACCTCCCCCAGAGTCAATATTCTGCAGGCTTCTAGAAGATGTTGCACACATCTTAAAGTGCAGTTTTTCTCTGAGAAAACAGACTGTAAAAATAGCATTGCGGGGTTCCATGTTTATTGTCTTTCTCTGCTTCCCTGCCAAGCGTGCTCAGTTTGCAAGCTGAAATATGTTTTACTTTGCTGCCAGCCCAGAAAATTCAACCTCTAAAACACAGCCAAATCCCTTCCTCCCTTTTGCACCATAACAAAATATAAAAGGCTGAAGGCAAAGTTGTATGTACAGTTACACAAATGGAATCCCTCTCCTTGGGTGATACTTTAAGCTCCGCAGTTGAGACACAAAGACCTTCAAACTCAATCAAGCAGACAAATCTGGCTGAAATAGAGTAGCTGGTGGTAAAGAGAATCACCATCACATCCTGTTAGTCTGTTGATACAGGTGATGTAACAGGAACTACTGTTACAGGCAGTCACCTAAATTTCTAGCAAAGAATAGTGTAAAATGAAAACTACAGCAGGAAAACCTGTTATTCTTTAGGACATGCATGTTACAATGAACTCCTGTTCGATACAGAAAACACAGAAGTCAGAACTTTTTCTTTTTTTATGGTAAATCCAATCTAATAGGATGCCAAACCTACTACAAAAGAAGGATCAGAAATGGAGATTAAAAAACCCCAAAAACCTACAGATGTACAAAAAGCTCAGTGTAGCTACATTATGATCACTAATAAGTTGCCTTTAGAGTGCTTTAGTACTTACCACAATTAGAGGAATTTTGGATTTAGTCCTATTTGAGGCATCTGCATCTTCTTCTAGATTTGAACTAAAGGACAGTTACTGAACTCAGAAGATACCCTGCAATACTATTTTTATAATAGTGAGCAGTGAAATTAAGTAGCTTTGGTTTGACATTTTGAAATCGAACATTTTAATGCACAACCATACGTAGTTATGTTTTACTAAACACAAGTGATACCTTACAAGCTCATATGGGAAACTGGTAGTCCAAACCTAGTTACACTCTCTTACATTTATCTATGGATGATATAAATAATTCATATCAATTTTCTCGAATACTGATCCTGAAATACTTCTGAACGCTTTAGCATTTCCACTTCAGCACCTTCAATCACTAGGTACAGCCTTCAGAGCAGAGCCTAAATTATATACTTAGTTTTACATCACAGAATGAAATAGCAGATTAATCTGCTGCTTACCCGTACAGCTTCAGACTTTTTATGAAACATTTCTTCCATATTCTTTGCTAACTTTTTCACAAGCTGAAGACCATCGATTTCTTCTATTGCAACATCCTTCTCATATTCTTTGTATTTCTGGAAGAAGAAAAACGCAAAAAAGAATTAGGGAAAAGTTCTTCACAGTGAACCAACTGAAATTTTGAGAACTAATTATGAGTTTCATATTACACTTTTGCTGACATTCTTAATTTATTTGATGTTTATTTGTGTGACAGAAGGCTGCTCTCTGCCAAGACGCTGTCACAGGGGTAGAACAACTGGGTTAGAACCAGAACTCCGTTAAGAAAATATAATAGAAATATTTATCTCGTGCACTGTAGGAAAACGATAATTCCCCTTCACAACATTTAAATTACCCCTCCCCACAACTGAACAACAGCCAAAAAAAGTGGTAAGAAAATCCTCAGATCCCATCCAAAAATCGTTTAAAACCAGTGATACGCTTGGCAATCCACTGTGCCTTAGCAACCTAGAATCCTCCTCCTCCTCAATTGAACTTGTAGATGTCTATTTCACAAGCTTTATACAATACTTACGTTATGAATGCTTATACTACAAGCTTATCTAGACATTCTTAACTTTCCATGCAAAGAAAACCCTAAATAAACTGCATAAACATGAGTCTTTATCTGAAAGCACGCCTGAAAATATCCTTTGTACAATATGGATGAGCATTAGCTTATGGTCTCTTTTCAAAGTGTGAATAACACTCAGACTGACTAAGAACTAAAAATATATCCAAAACAGGTTTTATCTTATTTTCTACATTTTTTCCATTATTAGTGTTTACAATGAAGTTTGTAAGAATATAATAGACAAAAAAAAAGCATAATATTCTTTGGTGTCAATCTTCAAAACATTTCGTACTGAGAATATTCCTCTTTCCCGTGTCATTCCACCATAGCCTGTACTCTAAGAAGTGATGCATTTCAGTTTAGTTAGCATTTGCTTATCTCTGTTTATCAAATAAATAAATATTTATCTATTTATTTATCAATGATGAGTTGTGATGAACTCATCATTGCCCATTACCAAAGCCCTAACCTATTCACATGTACCTCCAGTGCCTCCATGATACTGCAAGGAAGATGAAAAGCATACCTGGCTTCTGCCAGCTTTAGCCCTATGTGCAAAAAATATCTTCCAAACCTCTAAAGCAGACTCTTAGTGCAACCCACAGCACAATACTTGAGTCAATAAAATGAGCACCTGGATGAACACTAAAATGATCAAAACAGTGAATGAGTCAGGACCAGTCATGTCCTGGCCAGTGATGGAAGGAAGGACTCTATTGTGAGTGAACGCCTGCGCATATTGTACCCATTCCTCCTGACAAAACTAATTTTCAAGGAAAAGTGACATTTTGGACTTGCTATAATCTTTATACTTCTCTGTAAAAACTTGTGTGGATGTTTTGACAGGCAAATAATATTTGATAAAACATTTGCAGACAACATCTTAAGAAGGTTAAAATATACAAAGTTGCCAGTAAATGCGTAGGTCACTAGACATTTTATATTCTGTAGTTTTCCTATTTCAGTAATAATTTTGGGTTTTTCCACACTATATCCAGTTATGAGGCTGTATTCTAGCTGAGATTTTAATATTAGTCCAAGTAATCTAAGAAACCTCAAGCAGACCACCTGCATTTTTCTCCCTGGAGACAGGAGGGAAGATTTGTTTTTTCCTCCTCTTGGTCTGCATTTAAATGCCATAAGAAGAGTTTTGATTTCAAATCAGCAAGTCCATTTATGCCATTACTAAAGCCACTACTCTCCAATCTGAAAAAATAAATTTAGGATAGCACAGTTATTTGTCTAAAATAGATTTATTTATTTATTTACTGGAGAAAATACAAGAACACAGTAGACAGAGAGATAAGTGTTATTGTAACAAATACTAACTGTGATAAAATGTAGTAAATTAAAAATAAATTGAAAACATTCCCAGTTAATTAATGATGTCAAAGTCTGTTCACATCCCACAACATTCGAAGCTTTGAAGAATTTAAAACAAATGAAACAAAATGCAGCATCATGAACAACTATCATATTTATTATGTCAATAGATCAAGTACAAATTTGAATCACTTATTTCAAGCTACACAGATCATGTTCAACATATCAAATTCTGATAAAAATGGTTTCCTCCAGACTTGACCTTTGAGTTCTTAGAAAGTATTCTAAAATGCATCACTTCAAGAGACTGTTTTCAGGTCATCAGATTTATTGATTTAAGCTTTGCCATCAAGTGAAGAAAACCAGGAGATTATTCACTGCATTTGTTTGAAAACTGAATGGTACGGTTGAAGTTGACAAATTTTCTAGGTGCAGAGAATCATACCATATAGTCTATTAGGCTATTGTGAGAACATATTAAAAAGTCACCCATCTCAGTTTTGAGTAACTGGTGCTTTTGAAAATTAATAACAACTTGCACTCAAAATAGATGGGAATGATTTAACTGGTAAGTTATGATTTTATAATTATGCTAGTTCATAATACATAAATTCATTTTTTCCTAATTTAAATGCCAAAGTTCCAACATAAAAAAAAAAAAATTGGAGGAAACAGAAGATCATCTTTAAACTCTATTTGAAAAGACCACACATCTGGCATAGTGCACATCCAGTCAATTGTTGGAAATCTTCAAAAACATTTGCAACAAACTAGGAGTATTTACTTGATCTGCAAGACCTTGGCAACCAAGAGGTTTACATAATAAGAGGTTTACATAATATGTATTTTACATTCAGTATTTCATTGCCATAAAAATACTTCTATTATTTTTTCAGCCGTTAGTGAAAGGTTCCAAAACAGGAGAAATTATGTGGTTGGAAAAAACACCAGCTGTTTTTAGTATCCTTGTGCTCTAGTGATTGTGTCTGGAGGGAAGAGGTGCCAGCTTAATCTGTGCGTGTCTATGCACTTCTTCCTAGTACTCAATGTGCATGAAGCTGGGAATTTAGATTCAATCTAGAAAGCGACTGATTTTATAATAACTATCAATGCAAGAAACCTGAATCACAGCAGATAGTGAAAAACAAAGACACAATAAAACTGTAACAAAGGACGTCATTAATAATGGATTCTCTTCCTTTCACTGCAGAGGCTGTCTGACCTCCAGGCTCTCGTTTCCCCACCACTAGATTTTACATATTAAATTGGGTTTTAATTTAAACAAATTAGCTAAAACAGCAAAGACACAGTTCCTCCAAAATAAATTTGAAATAGTTCTTAAAGGAAATTATTTTCTTTTAATGTAATCTTGAGAAAACAGCAGTGTGCCACTGGGGTTGCAATTAAGCAAAACGCTATCACAGACAGTGGTGAAAAAACCTAGCTTCTGGGCCAGGCTGTCCTTTATGTTCCAGACTTGCAAACTACCTCGTAGTACTGCTACTCCAAATGGCTCTTCCAAGCGATGCCTTAAATATAGCCATTTCCTTCCACTGTAAAAAATATGAAGTTGATGATAAAGGTCTTTCGGTTTGGGTTTTTTTGGCTTGTTTTAAAAAAAAAAATACAATAAAAAGATTAAACCCTCAATATTTTTTTTTTCGATATTCTATAATTTTATTCCAGTAAGAGATACTGAAAAATTATCATCAACATTTGTAACATACCCAGTAATATATTTGTACTGTTATTAAAATGAGAGAAAACAGCCTTAATTTTGCTATAAATAATTCACTTGCATAACAACAGGGTATTAAAAGTTAGGCCCAGCTGGATATTTCTTTAGATAAGTGGATTTCCAATTGTCTAGAAGATCAAGCAGATAGAAATTGTGATTTGCTGCATTATAAAAAAAAAAAATACTTGAAATGCTGATTCTTTCTGCTTGCAAAAAATCAGCATTTGGTAAGACGACAAGAACATTTATCATTTGAGAAAGCACACAAAAATACATTATTTCTTCACTATCTGTTTTGCCAGATCATTTCACATAAGCACCAAGGAAAGACAGACAGTACTTCACTGTCAGAAGTTTTAATGCTGTTCATGGATTTAGGCATGGGGTTTTCTCTTGCATGGTAACTGATCATCAAGAAATAACATACCAGAAAGCAATCTATACAAAAACCTCAGGTCTGAAGCATTTAATGCAATCCAAGTATTTGGCACTGAAACATCAACACACACACAACCCCACCCCCACCCCCCACCCCCATAAAAAAAAAAAAATAAAAAAAATCACCAAACACAACCAACCAGCAACAACATAAAGGGAAAAAAACCCAACGAAACACACAAAACCAAAGAAACACCACCAAAGCCAAACGAAACCACCAACACCAAAAACCACTCAGTTTGAGTGACCAAGGCAGGGAAAGAAATACCCTGTTGAAGCAAGACAATTTCAGAAAGATGCCATGTCAGCTACAGTTTGAATTTTTACTCTTTTTTCTCCAAAGAGAAGCATGACCTTTGTGTTCCTATTTGTACCTACTTCTACCAACTCTTATCAAAATCAAGATAGTTGTCTTTATGCTGTATATAAAAATATTTCAAGTTACTTACAAGTCTGTAAACAGTCTTTAGTATCAGTCTTTCAAGAAGTCTGTGGGTGCTTTGTACATTCGCAGAACAATACAACCATTTATGCTCTTCTCACTTCCCAGGATTTTCAGAGCCAGTAAATATCATTACCATCCAGATGAAAGAAATTTATTTATTCAACAAGAACATAATAATCCTTTAAAAGCAATCTGTTGATTTGTCTTGCATATTAGGAACTGATTATAGACTCATAGAATGGTTTAGGTTGGAAGGGACCTTGAAGATCATCGAGTTCCAACCCCCCTGCCACAGGCAGGGACACCTCCCACTAGAATATATGCCTCTTGAGGTGTATTCATAGCTATAGTTTGCATAGTTGTACATATTTTACAAATGTTGCTATTTAGGAGTATTTTGTCACATACATGTTAAATACATTTATGCATGTATACATTTTTTGGTTTATAATAAAAAAGTAGAACCAGCATGCAAGTGAAAGATGAATTATCTATTCAATCTACCCACTGTTTCCATGAAAAAAAAAAAGTATGTTTACTCCATGCCATTTGCAAAAGAAAAAAAATACCCCCCAAAACCCAGACCAAAACGACTTTCAGATGTTCAAGTGCAATATAAAACGCGATTACTGAAACACGCACTTTTGATTAAATCACCAACTTTTGATTTCAGTTAATATCTATTGCCCAGTAGAAAGGCTGTGCTAGGCACTGCTTGCACTGTTTAAACTTACTTCAGACCCTCTGCCATGTAAGTCCCAACAGTGACTCCCTCAGGCACAGAAGTGCTGGTTTGAAACGCCACAAGTTAATTGGCTTATTGGAAATATTTTAATTCTATATTTGAGATGTCCTGACAATCAAATGTAATCAATGAATGAGTCTGCAAAGTTGCAAAAATCTTACAGCTAATACAATTTGCAGCTCTTAATGTGGTTTCTTTAGTTACAGAGTCAAAAACTACATCAGTCAAACACTTGTGTCTCACTCAATTCTTAACCCCTAAACCCATGGATTTCTTCACCAATGTTGACTTTGCTACGCAAAGTAACCTTGGAATTTTAGGTCAAGTTCTTCTAGAGTGTAGGGATTAGAACGTTGATAATATACTACCTTTTAGGCATGAATTAAAAATGTTTTTTCTTTCACTAATTATTCCTTATTGCAATCTAAAAATAAAGCCCACATTCATGTTTTATGCTCTTCTCACTGTATAATAATTTTTTATTTATATGTTATTAACACTGCTGCACAAAATTTAAAACAAATGGCACTTATTCAAGGTGCTTTAAAAACACCTGCTCCTTTTTACACTTTGTAGAGTTTGGTTTTTTTAAATTGTAAACCCCAAACATAAAATTTATGTGGAGCAAACTGACAGTGTAGTCACATTAGGTGCTGTCTTACACCATTAACAGTTCTTTTGAAATTAAAGGAAGTATGCACAGAGCAAGGCTTTCCACTATTACCAATAACAAGGCTCTGAGCTTCTGAATCAAAACTAAGAATAAAAAATGCTCTTGATGTGGAAAATCTATCATAGCGTTTTATAAGACAGTATTATTTTAAAACAATATCCATGTTCAAATTGATGGGACACAAACTGTGAAAGTTCGAATCTTATGTGGCTTGAGCTCCTGTGGTGCTCTGCCACACTAGTACACATCCCTTCTGCATGTGAGAGGTGGTAGAGTAATTCCCAGCAGAAGATTTAAAAATACACAGCGCAGCCTCCAAATGCTTCATCAGAAGTGAGGGGTCACTAATTGCATACATGCTGTTGGAATAAACCTGAATTTGAAGCCAAATAAAAAGCAGCCTCCAGAATTACATGTGCATGTGAGTGGCAAACCAAGCTTTTCCACTGAGCAGAAGGGTACTCAGATGGCACTACCACAGCAGAGAGATCAAATACAGATGGTGCACTCCTCTGATAGACTCATCTGTGAATATCTCCTTAGTAAAAGATTTTTCCCATTATTCATTGACCCTATGGTGGTGTGGTTTTTCTAAACTAGAGGTGCCACCATTGTGGTGGTGTTATCTGGTCCTTAGTCTAAAATGCATTCAGTGGAGCAACTTTAAAGGCCTTAACAAAATAAGCAATATTAAGAGTTGGTTTTTATTTTGTTGTTGATGGCTGGTGAACATTTATAAACAAAACTATTTTATTTCAGAGTTGGTATAGAATTTTTCATTGACAGAGCTCCAAAGACTTTATAAAAGGAGTATGTATGATAATCTCCATTCTGTACATGAGGATATTGAGGTACAGATAAATTCATTGACATGCCCAATGTCACACAACAGTTCATAACTACAAAGAGAACAAGCTCTCTTGGTTACTCTTCCAATGCCCTGCTCAATAGACCACAGATAACTGTGTTAAGTTCAGGTGGATCTGCATGGAAAGATGAGTCACAACGGCATATTTCTCTTCACCTTGACATTAGAGAACTCCTTGATAATTGGTAGTTTGTGTTACACCACATTACACACTCCTATTAACCTTTACTGAACCTCTTTGTGTTGATGAAATCCATCAGCAGTGACCAGTATGATGGCACACTCATTTTCTTTTCTGCAGAGAAATTTTTATTCACTTCATCAAATGACTCCAAGGAGCTCTACATTAGCCTGTCACGTTTGACTCATGCCACACACTGGTGTCCCAGGAACTCCTGCTCTCTCAAACTCCAATTTAGCTACTTCATAAAATACACTCTGAAGTGCAAAATATTGAAATATTGGTTGCATACTATATTACTATGATTAGCTACTATGAAAGCTGTACCTGGTATATTATAGCCAAAGATCAGCTATCCTGGGAAATTTGTTATCATCAGCAGACTTGACAAGGATAGTTACTGCTTGCCTTGCAAAATAATTTACACCCAATGTAAGTATCTTACAGTCAACACAAGGGCACTATACCCCCAGCATATTTAATCTTTACAAAGCTACTTCTGACCCATTTTTACCTCATTGCTACGTGTAAGTGCTACAAAACTGAATCAATTAAAGCATTAAGCTGAATGGTAGTCGAAAACAAACCAACCCAATTCCTGATTTAGCAATATTCCTCTTCCATGTCTGTGAAGCGTGTCCACACAAGATACATCCTCAAACCTTTGCACAACTAGATATGTACAGGCGTATCATATAAACAGCAGTAATGGGAAGAGTCTTGAATATGTATCTGGATAAATCAGCTGAGCTAGTGTGGAAAGATATAAACTCTATAGAACCTCTAAAATATAGAATGTATTTCTCATCACAAATAAAATTTAAAAGCAGCAGTCATGTTGGTGACGCATAAATTATAATATACTTTAATAAATAAAGAGATAAGGAAACACACTCCAGGAGTTTCAAATGTTTGCTCTCTAAGACTAATTCAGTATTTCAATTTTTTACTTGAAGAAGTTAATAAGCCTCCATCCTAAACAACCACCACCAAAAATGGGTGATCCAAATAATCTAGTTAGGAGATCTAATTCTAAGCAGTCGAGCAGAGGTCAAGAATGCCCTCCCGTCATTCCCTTTAACAGAGTTGCTTCAGGCCAGGGCTAACCAGAGTAACAAAACATGTTTAAAGTTTGCCTTGCTGCTGCCTCCAGCATCCAGTGTCAGAGGCTGAGGGGACTTCAGATTCTTGCAAGAGTGCCAGCTCACCATCCTTCCCAACTACAAATTCAACCATATTGAAAATGGCTGAAAAAGCAAATTACTGTCTTGTAAATTTTTTTCAGACATCTGAAACATCTTCACAGGCCAGCACAGGTGTTTTAAGAGCTATTAAAAACTGCTTTAGAAATGCATTTTACAGAAGCTAGCTATGTAATTATATATAACTTTGCTTCTGTTTCAGAAAAGAAGATAAAGCCCTCGTTTAAACAACAACAAAAAAATCATTCTGGAACTGCCCTGGAGACTTCTTTTTCCATAAAGATGTACTTGATACTCTTGAGAGCTCACTGCAGTATTTCACAGGAACTGCTTTAAACAATGAACAAAAAAACCCATAAGTATAAATCTGCAGAATCACAATATGACCCAGAGGGCATGCTCATCCAAGGCAAAGCCATCACTATATTTTCAAGTGAAAGCAAGTATATTAGAGGCATGTACATCTAATCTGTTCCTCACAAAAGTCTGAAGAAATGTGAGAATGCAGTCCTTTCATCCCGGATAGTTGTTCTGAGTCACTGAAGATTGAGAAATAGGGAACCTGACAACTTGCTGTTTTCACCAATTTCTCAGCTGGGATGAGATACTACAACATTTTTTGTACACCAAACTGCATTGGTCTTCTCTGAAGGTCTACGGGAAACAAGGACAACTGAAAGAGACAGCTTGCTTTGTGCTTTAAGGTCACAGGATACATCCACAAACTAATTCTTTCAATCCGACTTCATTTGTAATGTTTTTTTCTCATTATACTTCTTACTTCACCATGTATGTCTCTCTCTCCACCCTTATTGTTCCATTTCTGTGGACCTATGCCTGCCTCACACAGCTGTTGTTCTGGGTTTCAGTATTTCTATATACTTTTATTAGACAATGCTTATTTTCCATCCCAGAAAAAACTAGACAATTGTCTCCCCACCTTCCATGGCTGCCCCTAGACAAGCAATAAAATAAACTGAGCAGCAAAGAAAGCTAGAGACAAAGCAGAGTATAGGCACAAAAACTGAAGTGCATTCTGAAGGCAAACCTTTGCTTAGCAATACCCACGTCTTGTGACAAGATTTGAAACCACTGCTCTTTTAGAACAGCTAATGATTATTGTTCCTCAGAAAAAGAAACATGTAATCTCATCTCCTTGGGACACAGACTTTGCAATATGCAATGTTCTCTATAACTAACATTCATCTGCTTGGATAATGCTTCTGAACCTTTACCCTTTGCATTATGTGGTACCTTCAACATTAACTCTTAAATAGGCTTTATTTCATTGCTTGTCACTATGAAGGACAAGCAAGGCATTGATCCCTGCTGCTCTATCTCATCATTGCACTTTTCTGTATCCACCTCATGAAAGTATTTATATTGATTTAGGATTTTACACAGGTATCAGAACACTATGTATCAAAGTGGGCTTGTAACAACAAGAAAAAGCGTAACAGCCAAATACCTGAACTCAGGGGCCCAAATTTAGGCTTCCAATTCTTCATTTCATCATTGAACATGAAATTATTTCTTTTTTTTTCCTAAAAAATCTAAACTAACCTCAGTCATATCAAAGCCAGCAATGTCAGCATGTTCCCAGCATCTCTGAAAATCAGACCACCTGCACGTGGTCTGTGTGCAGATGTCTTAAGAAGAATTCAGTAGGCTAACCATTAAAAAAAGAAAAAAAAAGATTTGGAAATCAAACTGTAGTACTTGGCACTGCCTGGAAGTGTGAAAACGCATTTGTGGTTTTGCCACACAAGCTAATGCTTTTCACTTTCATGTGTGATTCTCAGTCACTTACAAAACTTCACAACAAACAGTAGAGAATGACTAGCATTTCTGTACATTTAGGTAGAGTAGCATATTCACCATGATTTCTTTCAAAGCCTCATAAAACTAACTGGTAAACACACAAGGAAAAAACAAAGGGTTAAAGTTTGATTGCCAAACGACATTCAATTCAGTATTTAATAACTGCATTTAAAGACTGTAATAGGATATAAAGTAATGCCCTGTACACCAGGACTTGCCCAGAACTTTTCCCCTTTGGACCATTTAGCTATAATATGCATATATTCTTAGATTGGCATCTGAAATACTGGCATGCTGCTAGCTCCCAATATGTTTTTTCCCCTCTGTTTTTTCTCTCTTGCACTTCAAAAAATGAAGCTTGACACCCATTTAAGAAAACACCCTGTGCATTAAACAACAAACACATCAAAACTACAGCCAGAATTCTGTTTGTAGCTTTTGCTTTGCACTTTTTTTTAAATGAAAATTGAATAAATAATCTACAGAATAATAGCCTTTGTATCATATCACACCCATGCTATACCATAAGCAGGTATTCCAAAAGATCACTGCAAAGAGTAAACGAACACACTGAGCAATTTAAAATTTTGCAGAGAGGAAGGTGAAACGTATCAGCCTCTCAGTCTTTATTTTCCCCTGAAACCAAAACCACAAGACATTTTTAAAGTGTACATAGCTCCCTAACATTATTGCCTTCATCAAAATGTATGTCAAAAACTAGATTTGGACCCTCTACTTAGGAGTTTTTGTAGTCTCATGCCTGTATTACACTTTTGTTTTTTGTGAGAGGAAAAAAAAGACAAAAGACCAAACAAGAAAATAAGTTGACTTCCAAGCTAGGATAGATTTATTTTTGTGTACTTACATGTCAGTACTTGATCAGATTGGAAACATTTCAACAACTCATCAGCTTAGTGCTATTTTTGCAAAATTAAAAAGCTTTTCCCCAAATTTAACCAAATTAAATCTGAACCAAAACTATCTCAAGTTAAAGTGTAGGGCACATTCTTTTTCTATTATTTACAGAGGCTTCTACATGTAGTTAGTTGTACCATACGTACACAGACACAGAGATGCTTATTCAGCTTTTGCCTAATTCTCAAAGGATTAGAAAGTTTCTATAATTTAGGAATTTGGTACATTACCAACAGAGTTTTTCTCATCAAAAAATAAAGCATATTACACATAGAACCATGATAGGTCATCACCATAGCATATAGAAATAAACCATCTAACTCAAGAGCCTATAATAGAGTGCATAAACTAATACATTTATCAGAAAAAGTGCGGAGCTTTTGCACTAGAAAGGACCCAGCAACAGCTTTGTTTTGCTTGGTCAATAAAACACTATTAATGATAATGCATCTATGAATTAAAGATGCATCAATCTGCATAGCAGAGAATAGAAGCCATGAATAATAGCCAAATCAATACTATGAAGTCATAAAAAATACAGTGAGCTCTCCTTCAGGCTGATGGTAATTAATTTACTTTTGCTCCCTTCACACATGAGAGGAAGCTAGTAGAAGAACACTTTAATCACATAGAAGTTGTTAATTAGAAAAAGAACACATACTGTTACCTCCTCACTGTATCTTTTCTGTTCATATGCTTATAGCACTTAAAAAATATTACTTTATTTGCATACATCTAGAGAAAACAGCTTATGTTTTAGGAGCGTATGCATATAGGGGCTGATATTTTCAACTACCACAATTTTAAAGTTTATTTCTTAAATAAAAGATCTTGTTCTAGTTGGGATGTTCGTTAGTATAAACAGCCAATGTCTAAAATCACATTTCTGTAACACAAATACTCTACCAGGGAATACATGTACAGAAATGTTTTAACCCTTACACGATTTGTTTTAGCACAATGGAAAAGCCTTAGCACTGACAAAACTTAGCACTACTTAGGTTTGCATATGTTGAGGCTTAGTTTATTTGATTCAACTCCACTAGTTAATTAAATAATGCCTTTTTTGCAATCGAAAAGGGACCAGGTTTAAGTGATCAGCATCTAATGGAGGCATCCCTTTCTTAGGAAATAGAAAAGATCTGGTGATCCTGTTACTTTGAGGGAATGGCCCTAGACCAGCAAGCCTTTAGAAGAAGAAACAAGATAAAGCTCCCGGTTCTCTTGTTTTAAAGAGTGCCATCGCTTTCTGAAGAACAGAATTATAATATTCATTGTGTTTGAATTCTTTTAAGTACTATTTTTGCACAAAGTAAACTTTAAATTATGACAATTAACAGTACATTTTCACAAAGACATTGAAATTAAAGTTTCCGTTTTTAAAATATATTCTTCCTGATAATGTTCAAGCTGCCATCAGCAGACTGCTACTATTTCATAGCTTAATAAAAATACACAATTTCGCCAAACCTCAGAACATCAAACAAAGCCGTCTGAATCACAGGTTACTGCTTATTGATAAAATTCCTCTCTGCTCACCACAAAGCAATGACCTTCTTGATGAACTGTATTCAAGCCTCTAAGATAGCAGAGTAATTAACATATACTTAAGTTAAAAATCACAAGTGGTCCTAGTGAAGCAGGCAGAACAAGTCAGCACTTAAGGCTATCTATTTGTGAATTAGGGTCCCAGTGGTCATTTCTGACTCTCAACACGTCCTTATGTAGTTTTGCTAAACTCACGTCATCAAGCTCAAAAAAGCTAACTTCTGAGACTGAGCTTGACCTTTGTTTGTTTACCAGCAACTGTTTAAAAGATTCATAATGTAGGGTCACATCTCCATCTTGTGAGCTTTCTAAAGAAGTTTTGCTGTGAAAGAACATAATGCGCATAACCAAGGGCAGAACACTCTCTTAATTTCCAGCACCAGATTTTGTCATGTTAACCTACTGAAAAATTACAATTATTCAGATTCTTGTCAAACTCTACCCTGTGACGGAAACACCCTGAATTTACTTGCAGGTTTCCTCCTATCACAAAAATACAATTTGTCCCTTATTATTGTGAATTAATTATTGCAAAGAAGAGTTTACATCAATAAAATATAATTGTGGCAACCGGACACTGTGCTTGCATTTGGAGGTAGAGCAGAGCCTGTGCTGCACGAGCAGGACTGCCAGAGGCGTACATCTGTTTGTGCAGTTCTAGTTCAGTAGTTTAAGGAATGAAGTATCACCTCATTACAGAACTGCCATGTATGAGTGAATTTGTGGAGCTCGCCCTCCTCACAGTCAGACAGTTCTAATCTCCTTGCAAACCACAGTGGCAGTGCAGAGATGAAGTGTTAAGCTTATCAGGCCTCATCTGTACCATCACCTACTTAGTTAAGCCCAGGCCATCCATTTCTCTGTCATTTCTTTGTTGCTGAGATGCCTGAATGCATAATAGCCACTAGTGGAAGATACAAGATACCTTTTCAAGGCTTCACAAGAACACCACCTACAATTATTTTTTTTTTTTTTAATGCAAACGGAAAACAATTCACAAGCGCCATTTTAATCGTAGGCTGCACTACCTGCATTTTTTCTTAGACTAGAATTCTATCTTGTACTATCACAACATAACCTTTTACAATAATACTATTCATTTATTTTATATTAACTTGCAATGTTTGCATAAAAATTCCTAACTCTGAAAAAGCCTTTATTCCTATTACAGTACAACAGTTGGGAAAGGTTCTGGTAATTGAAAATCTCATGGCACAATAAAAACAACTTTGTACTCAACCATTCTTTCAGGGCATCATCAAGCAAATCAACAGAGTTTTGTTTCAGTCACAAAATAAGGATTGTTCTTCAGTGGCTTTAAAAAAGGCATCAAAAAATATCTTTAGTTCATTCAAAGTAAAGTTCCCTTTTAACCATTTCTTTTTAGTAAGACAACTCTGCTTTCGAGATCGTGATACCTGATGGATTTTTATTTCAGGAATAGGGTCCAAAACTTTACATATGAGCAACTCCACCTACAAGATACTCTAAGCACTTGGCAGGAAAAACTTGAAGTGGCCTCTAATGAAGTACTCTGAGCTGGGCAGAAGACTTGCCCTCAGATCCGAGCCATTTTA
Organism: Pluvialis apricaria; assembly: GCA_017639485.1. Classification (NCBI taxonomy): domain Eukaryota; kingdom Metazoa; phylum Chordata; class Aves; order Charadriiformes; family Charadriidae; genus Pluvialis; species Pluvialis apricaria. Next base: position 16,386,926 of record CM030016.1, read on the forward strand.
TTTTGGGAGTATCTGAGCCAACGTAGTAACGGCTTGGTGAGAGGTTTGACCACAAGTGACTTCTCTTCCAAAGCACTTTCTAGAGCAAGGGAACCAAGATAGACTAACCTCCAAGGTTCCTAGTCACCAGCTGAATGAGACTTTTCTTCTCTCCCCCAACTATGGCAGAAGGACAAGTAAACGGGTTTGATTAGACTAGTTAGCAAGACCTACCCACCACATCTTCCTCTGGCTTAACACAGCTTCCGGATTACTGTTACAGGTGTACAAGTACTACTGAGAGATGCACATGAGGAAATACTAATGCCGTTCCAGACCCAAATGTCATTGATGGCTATCAACCACAAACAGGGAAAAGAGCTATTACAGTTGTGTTCAGTCTCTGAGGTGCTGGGAATAGACAAGCAGCATGTTGCTTCTTCCCATGTAGCCCTGTACAAACAGTGCAGCAGCATTCTGATCAGATTACGTACCATCTACACCAAAACTCATCTAAATAAACTTGAGCACAGGAAGTTCCATCTAAACATGAGGAGGAACTTCTTTTCTTTGAGGGTGGTAGAGCACTGGCACAGGCTGCCCAGAGAGGTGGGGGAGTCTCCCACACTGGAGACATTCAAAACCCGCCTGGACGCCGTCCTGTGCAACTGCTGTAGGTGTCCCTGCTGTAGCAGGGGGGTTGGACTTAGATGATCTCCAGTGGTCCCTTCCAACCCTGACAATACTGTAAAGGGATTTTGAAAATGGATAAAGTCCTTTTGCAGGAACAGCCCAAGCCTGCATACAACACTTCACTAATTCATATCTACAGAGCCTGTAAGGATTCCTGAGCAATATTTATGCTTTAAGGTATTGATGGTGCCACCTTACATCTCTAAATGTCTCTAGAATACCCTGATCAGGCCCATGTTGAAAGGTGCCTTAGTTGAAATGGGAATGTTTTCCAGCCTTGAAAACAAACAAAAAAAAACGCACTGTTCATAATCAGCAATTTGCTTTTCGTTCATTTCTTCAAAATTTTCCTGTTCCAACTGGAGATTAAAAGTCAAACTACAAGAGTACTGCCAATCACTTCATTATTAGCTCCTTGCAAGTAAGAAAAATAAAATTATACATTTATAAGAGAGAGAGAAAGAGAGAGGGAACATTTATTGCAGTAATTTAGATAATTTTGCAATAACAGCTTACATTAAAGAATGTTAATCTGATTCCTGTCAGTTTTACAGCTTTCTGTCAATATTGCATTTGGAAAAAAACTCAAGGAATAAGCATGAAAATATCCCAATCACACTCCAGCCCATTTATATCCTTGCTTCAAATGAAGAGGTTTTGGATATAGCTTTAGAAGGCTAAAAAGCTCTAAAAATCAGAGCTTAAGTGCCACAAGGTGTGAAATAGCATACACTACACAAAAAGCCACTAGGAACCCTGGCAAGGTGACATTACTAAATAAAACAGCAGATCAGAAATTGAAGAAGGTGCAGGATATCTAAATGTGCTCTTTCTAATCTCCAGTACTCAGTATTAGAAGGGAAAACATGCTTCTAGCAAACTAACCTTTTATCATATATTCATGCTTTCCAGTAAAAAGTAACAATCAGTTACCAGATTTAGAACTCTTTGATGACACCAATAACTGGGAAAATATCCTCCACTATACGTTATGATCTCCTGCCAAAACAGACTGAGGATATCCAAGTTACCACCATGTATTTTTGAAAAGTGACTCACTTCACTGTAAACTGTTCATTTCATAATTAGTGGTTAAAGAAATCACCCATCCTCTATCACTTTTGGTGAACCATTAACATCCCGCTAAGAATACCAGCACTAGATTATTTTCTTCTCCCCGTCTGGTTCTGCTGACCCAGTGTGTAAGATTACTCTTTGGAAAAGAAAAGCCACAGGGACAGAATGAGGCATATTTCTGTGAGACTCATAAAAGTCTCTGGTTACTGTGGGATGACAAGAGGAGAAGTGCCAAAGCACACAACAGCACAGCTGACAGGAAGATAATGTCCTGATGCAACTGTTCCTAGATATTTTACTGTTATTGCTTCTGTAATCCTCATCTCTTTGTTCCGTTAATTAGCATGCAGTGGCTATAATCCTGCCCAGAAAAAGTCTTTGTTCCCAGATAAAAATTTCACTAACAAGCAGAAACATTTTACAAATTTTATAACAACAAATAAGTCAAGGTCATAATCAGCTGGTCATCTTTGGCTTTCCTTGAAATTCTTCCCTAATCCATTTTCTAAATAATATAACTACTTACAGCATATGGAAGGATCAATACATTTAGATAAGATACCCGATTCCATGTCTCTTTGAGCTGAACTTCTGTCCGTAAAAAGGTAGTAGTTCCCTTCTCTTCTGGTTTAAGAATTTGGAGGTGGGTTTAGGGATCACATATAGACAAAAAGAAAGGATAAATAGGTCCTCTTTTTTGCACAGTGCACTAAGAGTCAAAACAAAGCACTTGCTAAATGACAACTGGGAAGACAACACAAATCTAAGCACTGTGGCTGCCTTCCTGGCACTGCAGCAGTCTTCTGATGGAATTATTTTAACTTTTCTGTGTCTTCATTTCCTCATTCGTAAAACAAGTTCAACTTGTTTTACGGGAATAGTTTGATGCTGAAATTGCTATCATTCTTCAACACTCTTGTATAGAAAGAACGTATAAACCTTTAAAATACATTCATTCATCCACTAAAATATTTACAAAGATTATCTGAAGCTGTTTTAAACTATTTCAGAAGATCTTAAGTTCAGAGGATCAGGTATTAGCATATATCACAGAGCAAATGGAATAAGAATAAATAAATATCCAAAAGTACCATTAAATTTATTTTTACTCCAGTAGGATACCTTAAAAAAAAAATCAATCTTTGAAGCTGTATCTGAAAATTGAGTTCCCTTGAAAATATTTTAGTAAATAAAAAACTAGCTTTTTTCCTAAAACAGCACACTTGCATTAGGTATACAATATTTAAGAGTTATTTAATATTTTAATTTCTTTCCCAATAATTGTAGTAAGCATGTTTAGACTCCTAATTATTTGTCATTCTTCAGTTACTGGTCTTGTCACCCTTTACCAGGGCTGAATTGCCAAAAAAATCCCATATTATTCCAGGTTTATTTCACATGTTGCATTTGAAGAAATCATCGTTTTGCTTTGTACATCTTCTGTGCATCTTCTAGACAGGCAGCATAAACTCATGCTTCATTTTGTCTTGTATACGAGAATTTTAGTTCTTTAAAATGTCAGCTACAATACAAATTGTCTGAGTCAACTGTCCCTCTACAGAGGTTTTAAATTTTAGAACACTGAACCTGTCACATTATTAATAATTTCTTCAGAATTTAGCTTTCATTTTACATATATAATGAGAGAGACAAATATATCAAAACTATGCTTTATAGTTCAAATATTGCTGAGATAAACATGATCTGTCTAGTTTCAGGCAATGACTACAGTAAACAATAAAATTATCCATAATATTAGGGGACAGACAAATGGAAGTCTCATAGACAGCACAAAAAGTCTTACTATGTAAGCGTAAAGATGTTTGGAAAAATCAGTTATTTTACCAATAAATACAACTTAATAATAGTCAAACAGACTTGGCAGAAGCAGTTTCTAACTCCCTTGTTATTTGAGAGCAACTATGGAAAATTTAAGTCAAAAGGATTTGGCTTTGCAGTAAAATTAGCCTAAGTGAAATTTGGGGTTATAATGACGGCTATATTCTTAGAGGAAGAATGATCTGGTGGTTGAGATATTAACCTTGGACTCGAAAGAATTGGGCTCAGGTCCCACCTCTGCCACAGAGTTTTGCATAACCTTCAATTAGTCACTTAATTCCTCAGTGCTTCTATTCTCAGGGTATTAAACAAGGATAATAATATTTCCATAGCTAGCTTCACCTTGCTCTTAGGCTTAGTCTTGCAAATTGGGCAGAAAACAAAATCTGTGAAAAGCCCGCAGTAGTCTAGCCCCAAGAACAATCTGTTCCAAGGCTGAGAATTAGTTTCTGTTCTGAAGATTTGGCATCAGTCTCAGTTTGCATGGTGCAATCCCAAACACCATCAAAAAACCCAGGAACTACAGTAACAGAAACAGTCGATAATAATAACGTTCCAGCAATAACATTTACATCACATATACTTTATCTGCATAAAATGCAAAGGCTTATTACACATATTGCTAAAAAACCCTAGCTAGCTAACTTCAAACCTAATATAAAAAGTCAAAAGACAAATATTTTTTTTAATATATTACTGTATTTTCAGGGCTCTGTGCATGTACGTGTTTAAAAAGTGAAAAGAACACAGAATTTTGAGTAAAACTTGAATCTGATGGAATAAATATTACTTTGCATAATTCACACACAAGGAAGATATACACACACTAAGAAGCAACGCTCCTTATGTAGCAAGGGCACAAAATACCTGTCATTCTGAAATACTGTGATACATTCAAACAAACATAAAAAATTCTTTGTGTGTTTATCTACCATGAAATGTTTATGCACATAATCTGGTACTCAGTTTGTAAAAATAGTTATACGCTTCTTGAGCATATGGTAATACCTATCATGAAGCATCACAAAGACTTTATATCACTTAAAAATAAAAAGTAGTTTTCAATATAAATGCCCTACTTTTATTTCCCCCATCAACAAAGAATTCTTAAGAAATACATTGCATAAAAGTATTTTCCAGCCACTACTTAACTGAAAACTGCACAACTCCACAAGAAATAGAGGCTCAAATAATTGCAGTTAGAATCACAAAATACTTATTCTCTATTTAGATTCCATAAAATTGTGCACATACCAAGCTAAAGTTTTTATCAAACACAGTGTCTAAGAATTTAAACTGACTGATAAGCAATCAAACTTTGGACATTTAAAAAAAAAGACAACATTAAAAGAATTTCCACTATAGCTTAGATGTTAGTTTGCAGTAGTTTGAAAATGAAAACTATGCCTGTTCCTATCCATAAGCTTGCAAGAAATAGAAGAGAGAGAACGCACATGAGAGTGCTCACACTGTGATAAGACAGGAAGATGCAGAGAGACAATACTTAAAATGGAAAAGGAGATGAGGTTCGTGTGTTGAGCAATGAAAGAAAGTCATAGGAATTTGGAATTATTGAGCTCGGACTGGAATTAATTCCTCTTCTGGGCTCCAGTGATGGAGCATCACAAACCATCCAAGCCTTGCATTTGAAGTTTATGTCATCAGCGAACTCCTCAGTGGAATTATGGGCCTGTAATTCACAGTTGTCACTATTTATTCTATACATTATGGTTGCCTGAATTTCATTTGCACAGAGCATGCACTCATGCACTCATTACCCATGGACCATTATGTAGTTGCATTAATCATCATTTCTTTTCTTCTAAACCAAAGTGTGCAATCCATCCCGATGGAGAAACAACAAAATCTAACTGCATAAGCAATTTTCTTGTATGTCAGATTTCTTCAGTCCAAAAATAATACAGAAAGAATTCTACACAAACTATTTGCTTCTCCTACAAGTTCCCACTCAGAAATACGAAATGTCCAGCTATACTCAGTTTCTTGGAAATGATAATAAATAAACCAAAGGGGCACAAAAGATTCATGTGTTCTACCAAAATAAACCACAATGTTAACAGATCAAACTTTTTTATTAGCCATAGGTAAAAACCTCTGTGAAAATGAGGTACAAAGGTAAAGCTAACGTTATTAAAGCAGTCTGAAAGAAACCATGACTTTACTAACCAGTTTCATAATGCTAAAGTGGGGGGAGAGGGAAAGGAACAATAAAAAAAGTGTATTTAATGAGCCTAAAAAAAAATTCTCAGGTAGGATGAATCTTTTTTTAGGGTTTGGGTGGGTTTTGGGTTTTTTTTTAATAAAGCTAGAGGGAATTTCATTGCTTAACGCATTAGATGCAAGTGTTCTAAATCATTTTAAACTGAAAGAAATTTGCATACAGCATATGATCCATCCCTGCAAGCCCTCCTTTCACCTACTTGATCAAACTGACACCAGTGCAGCTCCTACTTGTGCAAATAGTACTCACAGGAGTAGGAACTGCCAGACTGAGATCTTAAATTTAAAAGCATACACAGACAGCATGAAATAAATAGTCCAAAACAGTGTAAAACTAGAATGAAATGTAAGAATCTATAACTCAAGCAGCAGCAAGAATCAGACTTCTATACAATACAAATACAATACAATAAGCAAAATACTATTACAACTAAATAAAAGCTGTGAGTGATCTAACATGAAGCCCCAAAACCTGCAGAGGTACTGCAACAAAACAGTACTTTATAGCACCTCACAGAGGGAAAACGGGAATATTTGATACTGCTTTTATTTGATGAATACATTTATATTTTATCTACCCCGTTTGACGTTTTTACTTACTGCAGCTTATGGAAAAGGTGAGGGGTTTCAAAACACTGTTATCCTATAGTACCCTATAACCAGAGGACAATTCAATATTTCTGCTAAGACTAAAGGTGTACTGAACAGTGCCTTGATGTGATCGCTATCATCAATTTCTATTAATCTAAAAACAAAGCACTCTTAAGAATCCCTTACTGCATTATGTATTATGCATTTGTGTTCTATTTAATGAAAACATAAAAATCAGGTTTGTCACTATATTAAGAGCTCATTCAACAATTACAAATCACTAGTGTATTCTCTTTTATTTAATGTATTCTTCAGGAACCGATACTGTACGTCCTGTTCCTACAATGCCTCCAATACTCTCACTGGCAATTTTGTTTGAGGACTGGAAGTCTTGAAGTGTACCAAACCAGCTCTCTCCTTGAAAAACCACTGAAAATACAGATTCATAAAATTCTAGCTCGAGAATTCGGTCATCTGTGTACAGACATTCATCTATATTTACTATATGGAGCATTGATCCAGATCCAAAGAAGTGACTACATTTTACCATGACAATTTGGCGACCGTGCCCGTTCAATAAATCTGCCACTGAAATTTTTTTGTTGGAAACAAGTTCCTGCACAGGCATGATGGCTGCTTTTCAAAACATAACAACCAGGTTCATTTCCACATACAATTTGTTTATATATTACCTCAAATTTCCAGTGTAAATCATCCACATCACACACTAAGTCTTCACGTTTTCCACTCCAAAAAAGGAGAAATGGTGAAGTCTCCATTTTGGATCATTTTAAAAACTACAGAGTACATTACTGTACTAGAACCTGCTGCACTATTATTTTCAGCTGATACCAAGCAGATGAAAAATTAAAAATTTTCAATTTATGTAGAGCAAAACACTGGGCTGTACGCATTACCTTCAGCTATAGAAATACAAATCAGTTGAATCCAGGAATATTCAAGGGTAAACTAGACTAGGAGGAAAAAAACCAACCAAACATCTCAAGACACTTCTGTGGCACAGAGCTTTTTCATTCTATCCAGACTCCCACAGCTGCTAACTGGGCTCCACTTCACCGTAACTGCAGCTGTGTCCGCCTCAGTAGCTGTTCCACCTGCACGGTTCAGTCTCGCATCCAAGGGACGCGCTGAGAGTGCTCCAAGCGGGTCTGCTGGTGAGAAATGGTAGCAGGACACCTATGTCCCTACTGCCTTGATGGATCAGACCAAGGTGAGGAGCCCTCATCCCTGGATCAATTTGATCGGCCCCAGCAGGTAAGTCCCCCCTGTATTTGTGCTACATCTGCTCTCGGCTCCTTTGCTCCTGACACGTTATTACTGTCTATTAGCTCTGACTCAGGAAAGCAAAATGGGAATTTTACAGCATAAAGCTGAGGGTATGTCCTGAATGCCTTTAAGAATATGGGAACATCTGAGCACACACGACCTGCTGTGACACCTCTGAGGACCTCCTAAGCAGAGGGACTCGGTCTCAGCACAGTACACAGCACTCCTGGATAGGATCCTACAGCAAACTGGTGCCCACAATTCATCTTGCAGACAAGAAGTCGGTTGCTTTCAATGGACAGCCCAAAAATGAAGTCCTGGAACAAAACAGGGAGCAAAGCAAATTCCCAAGGTAGACAGCCCTAATGCCAGCAGAACACACCAGTGTCCATTAGATACTCTAGTGCTAACGTGTTCAATTACTCCAGCCTGTCTGTTTTTCAAAATTAAGTCACTTGAGCTTTATTCCCCAAATGCCCTGAGAATAGAGGTATAGAGAAAGAAAAAAAGTAATTTGTACTTCTACGCTAAGCTTTAGGCAGACAGGCAATTCTCAGCTGACAGTGGCTATTTTGTGGCCACGTCAGATGCACAACCAGTACCTGTGTGAGAGATTTATGACGGTCGACTCAAGTGAATGAAAGCAGAATTTTGATCCATTTTTCTAACAAGTTTTAATCCTACAATGCATTATATGTGCCTACATTTATATTATCCAGGATTAAAGCACAAATAAGGAAAGAAGCTACAATTTCTGAAAATTAGCATATATACATGCAGGCATATGGTTTTTTTTAGAAAAAGTCTTTTCCAGTTATGGAACAGACAAATATAATCCTCAAATCTGCTAATCTGATCAAAGCAGTTATATACCGAGCACTTGCTACTTCAAATATGGCTGTTGGGAATGGTGACAAATTACTGGTTTTAAAGGCAGTATTAGGTTCAGTATCAATAACACACTCAAGTTTCATAACTGCACCAGATCCAGTGTCAATAGCCACAAAACCCTCTCTGTCCAAGTATTTCCCACTCAGTGGTATTCAGCTGTGTTTTTCTTTATAGCTGCTTCCTTTCTTTATATATATTTTTTTTTCAGCATCTTGCTGTGAGTAGGCAGTCTGCTATACAAGAAGGGTGAATTTGCATTGTGCATCAAAGTGCAAAACGGACTTCAGATGTAGCATTACCATAAGAGAGAAAAAGAAGTCAAGGTACACCTGGCCAAACTCTCAGCCAGAGAGACTTTTTTTTTCTTCTTTGATTTATCAATTTGCTCTGGACATTACAGAAATAAAACAACATATCTCAATTTCAGTTTCAAGTAATATTTTCATTATGATCATGCTTTAAACAGATAAATATGTAGCCTTTGCTATAGAATAAATATGAGAAGTTAGTAAATAAAAGTAAGAATTGGACTCTTTAAGCCTACAAAAAGTTGGGAGATTTTTCACATTAAAATTTACATACATGTTCTCCTGATAGTAATTGCATTAACACAAGCTACAAATGATAACAGAATTTTTACATAGCAAGCAGCCATTAAATAAGTAGAAGTTTTAATGCTGATTTCAAGAAAAAAAAAAACAAACCCACCACTAAAACAAACAAAAAACCCCACCCCAGCATATGAAGGTAAATAGATTATTCTGTTGAGGCTCAGAAAATGGTAAGCTCTGTTTTTATCACATCTAAATTTGTTTTGATTTTCAATTCTTAAAAAGTCATAGCCAGTTTTTGTTAAAACAATACATATCAACATTTAGTAGTGAACTAATACAATTTTCTTGTTTTTAAAAGGATACTGGCAAAAAAACCCACCAGATGCATACTGCTACACAAATGAACGGGCACAAAACCCTATATAAAAGGGAAACTGTGTAACACTGTTCAAATACAAGACCCACCAAAAGTGAGAATTTCTAAGAATTTCAACAAGAAAACTTCTTTCTGCCATTCAGAAATGGAAAGCATTACTTGAAATTCAAGCAGGGGGATATATCTTCTGCCCAGAAAATTTTAGTCTCAGGTGAAGCTGTCCAGACTGAAGATAAACAGCTGTTATCTGTATCTTTGGGGCAACAACAATATACTTCAGCATGCTTGATTCTACATACCTATTATTCTGCCCTGCAAGCCTCCCTCCTTTGATGTCTAAAGGCAAACCATGTACTTTGATTTTCTTTTTCTACTTCGTGTAGCTGATATTTCTTTCCTACGAGAAACTAGAGTGGTAAGACATTTATCAAGCAAGCAAGCTTTTGAATTTCTTCTCCTTACAATTTAATAAAACAAGCTAAAAATCAATACATGTAGAAACAATCTTAGAACTATAAGTGACTGAGGGTGTATTATATTTGATACCATTGATAAAATAAAACTTGAGTGATCACAGGTGACATGCCATAATAGCAACAAAGCAGACAGGATTACGGTAATTAAGAAGTAGACAGATCAATAACGTATCTGTTATATTTTGTAAAGTCAGCAAGTAGCAGTTCTTTGAGTTTCTGACCTAGAGAACAGTCTGATACAATTTTGTCGCCCTGGCATAATGTATCTTCAGGGAAGGGCTTTGTTGTGTATTTAGCCTAGGGATGAATTAAAGATAAATGTTAGATTTCAGTGAGTTCATTGCAAAAAAACAATTATATTCGCGACAACCAGTCAAAGCTCAAAAAATAATGAACTTCAAAAAAGGAGAGAGTTGGGTGTTTGGGGGAAGGTTCTGGCTTTTTCTTCTCCTCTGTCCCCCCCTTTTAATTCATGGAAGCACAACAGCAGTTGATTAATTTGTCTGCACTTCTTCAGGAGAAAGCATGAGTTTTGATAGACATATACACCTGAAATTGTTTAGCAAAACACAAAAATCAATTGAATTTCAAAAGTTTTGTCTCAAGATATAATTGAAAGAATAAGATCCTTGCTGACTGTTGCAGCACAACTGTGGGAGAAAAAAAGAGAGCAAAGCAAAATATCCCTGACAGGTTTCTTTATATTTGCTACAGCTGAGCCACAACTGGCCCTGGGCTTACTTAATTTGGTTTTGATTCATGCCTACATTCTGGAAATGCAATTTAAATTTAGATGGCAGTATAAACTTAAACTGGCTCAGGCAGAAAGCAACCAAAAGTCCAAACAAGTTTAAAACAAAAAATCCTCTCAATTAATACAGGGTAAATTTTGAGCCAAATGTTTCATAGAAGACTTGGATTTTGTTTCAGTTATATCATACAACTCAAGCTATTTTTTTCTTTTCCACATAGGGAAGTTGATTTAACCAAACCACTTTTTCCAGGGTGTAACATTTCTTAATTGATTCTCTGGACCTGCTGATACACACTACTAACCTCAGACCTTAGAAGGTGCCTCTAGGCTCACTCACAGCAGTATTATGTTCTATAAATAGCCCATGAACACTTGTAAAACATCTTTTAAGTTTTTGGTTGATTTAAAAATAAAATTTAATTGAAAGTACATTTAATTATTTGCTTTACCTAATATTATCCAATATTGTATATAATATCCTTATTATAAAATCATTCTAAAGAAGCCCTTCTGTTAAAAGTGATAAACAGTCAAAAGACAGTGGCAGGGAAACAATGCAAATGAACTCTGTTCACCAAACAGTTAGAAGTTCTGAACCTTTTTTTTTTCAGATAACGCCTTCTGCAAACAAAAGTTCACTCAGTTATACATCATAGCGAATTCAACACTTGACATGAAATTCTTTGCATTTTATTAGTTACAAGGATTTAAAATGTACAGCAAGACAACACATGTAATACACTGCGTAGCTGCATTGCAAGTCAAGCAGAAGCCCACCTCACATTTGATGGGATAGCTATGCATCCTCAGTCTATTTTTTATTCCGTTCCTATTTTCTAGCATAAATTACTATTAATAACTACAAATACCAGTTTTGTCATAAGACAAGCGTTCCATCAATATTTTGTAAACACTTACTCAGGAAACGCCTTTTCAGCAAAAGCAGAGATTTTCAGTCAGAAGCAACACCCATCTTTCCAGTCATTTTACACCGGATCATTTCCTTTAATGAATCCTTCTTAACAGAGATGTCTTCAACATCAACAGGAATAGTTGAGAAATGCTAATTTAGAGCACCAGAGGAAAAAAAATAAAAGGCTCGAGATGTTAACTAGAAGGCAGGTTTAGACAAGGATCAGAACTACTGGATATTATTGCCTCTTACTGATTTTTCTTGAGTATTATACAATATTTACAATAATTTCCTCTCTGTCATTACTTTCAGGCACATATAATTAAGTTAAAAAAACTCACAACTTCAAAATTCAGCAACAAAGCACAACCAACACCACTACATCACCCACTCGTTGCTTAGGGACAGACTCTGCTTTTGTTTTCATTAGGAGTCCCTCCATTAACATTACAGTCCAAGTTTGGAGGCCACGTGTGAAAACCCCTCATGAGCAAACTTCTACCAGTCTCAGTTCAGCAGTTAGCTCGCCCAGATGCACACCAGCTGCTATCTTACTGGTGTCCACCACCGCCTTTCTCCCACTCCTCATTGCTGCCCAGCCTAGCCTGAGTTGCTGAGTTGCAGGTTTCAAACAGGCATCAACTCTAACCTCAGCCACTACAAAAGCAAGAGAGGCACACGCACACACGCAAATACTTACTATGAAAGACAACGAGCAGAGTTGAATGTTACAAGGTGAGGCCAGACTGGATGACGTGGTTCAGTGAGACACAGTATCTGTGATGTTTCTTGATAGATACTACTGAGATTATCAGTGCCTAATAATTGTAGTACTTAATACATCAGAATAGCACTAGGTATTACAATGCTACTGCTCATCACTAAAACATAAGGCATGACACAAATGTAGAAGATGTGGCATGGGGCACAGATGAGGAAGAGGAGGCCTCATGGCATCGGTATGATAAAAGCTGTCAGAGTCAAGTCCTTGAAGAGCTTTATTGGGCAAGAAGCAAAGGTTTGTCTGTTAAGTGATATTCTTGAAAAACAAACCGTCTGTTTATCTGCTTAGGGTACACTAAAAACTTGTTGGTAGTGGTCCACCACCGGAAGATTCCCTGGGAAGACCATAAGAAAGCAATGCAGTTGTAACGTTGAACCATGATGAACAACTCACTTTAGAAGTAAAATCTCACCACCACCACCACTTTACACAGCATATCTTTAAAGCACTGAAATTCCCATCACAAAAAACCCACTGAGGTCAACTAGATAAGCAGTATTTAAAAAGATTGACTGTCTCCTATGCTGATGGTGTCTTTAAGATGGCATTTTTTTTTCAATAAGCAGAACAGATGTGAACCTTTATATTTATAAAAATAAATCATGGACTCTGTACTGGACTCTTCACTTCTGCAAGAAGGTTGTTCCCAACAGCTCATAACAGAAATATTAGCATCATCCTCATAAACACTGACAGACAGGGTGGTAGACTGAGAAATGGCCAGTGATTTCCACAGCTATTTCTGTATTTTTCATATTCAAACCACTTTACTCATACCCAGTTATGACTTTATTCTGTTAGATTTTAAACAGATGCAGTAAACTTACATATGCATGAGTGCATGCACACCATGCCAGTTTATAATAAATAATCCTCACCTTTCCACTGAGAAAAAAGCTCATATAAAAGAGAAGAAAGTGACAAAACAGAGTAGGATAAAGTTGACAAGCTTTAAGTTCAAACATTTTACTAGCATGAATATGCTTTAACTAAACCTAAAGATGAAACATAACTTCCTTAAAGTAGAAGCACGCAAAGTATTAAGGGGAATACAATTTTGTGAACTGTACTAATAACCATCACTACATCATCCCAATAAATGTTGTATTACTTAGCTTCCATTACTTAATAATCCATTTGTCCAACCAACCATCAATAGACCATAGTGGTATGGCACACTACATCAATATTTATGTTTCTAAATACTTACTTTCACTGAATGTAGGCCCTATTTTTCCACCAAGGCAATTTGAAGATAACATTTTCAATATAAACATCCATTAAAGAAAAATAAACTGAAATGATGCAACATTTCAGATGAAAAAAAAAAAAATCAGCTTCCAAACATTATCTCACTCTGCTACACTTTCATATACAAGGATTTGGGATTTTCTTGCCTCTATGTTACTCCTATATTTTAAAACCTTTCAATGGCTTGGATCATAAAGCCTATTTTTCTCTTACCAAGATATGCAATTCCTTCCTCAAAAACCTGAAAGGATATGAATTTTGTCAGAGCCCTTGAGTCAAGAATTCCTTTGCTTATGCTTAAAAGGGTAACAGAATTGATCTTGTGGGGAAGAGACAAAGACCAAAAAAGCCACACCTAACATGGCACCGAGGCTGTACTGTTCCCAGGCTACACACAGCAACAAATTACTCTCTCAAAAGAAGAATGCAGGTCTTACATGAAGTGGAACAATTAATTTCACGCTTGTCAGCCCAGTCTCAATAGTGTGTTGATTTGAATCAGATATTTGTGGCGCATTACTGCATGCAGCGGACAGTCTTGATGCCTCCTGAGCAGACATCTTGCAATGATGACTATCATTGTAAAACAATCCATCAATAAGAGTAATTACAGTATTGATCAAAATGGCTCGTTGTTTCGTATTAGAATCAATTCTCAGGAGTTGCCAGAAACAGAAATATCTAATGGACTATTCCATCACTGCAGCAACTGAAACAGCTAATATTCTGGAAAGCTCTTAATAATTACTCATTGACTCTAGATTTCTGCTTCAGTGGTTAACTATACCCTGCTTACTGTTGCTTGAAAGTCAGTTTTAGTGGTTGAAATAAGATTCCAATGCAAATTTATAAAGTGCTAACATCTGCAAAAAAATTCAAAACCACCTTATATAATTTCCCTGTGTTCTGCTAATCAGAGAATCTAATTGTATTTCTTATTACATTGTTTCTGGGTGAGAAACTGCATTCTGGATGCAGACAGCTCATTTTACAGTGGCTGCTCTTACAGTACTCTACAACAGGCAGGGTGGAATGCATTATGTGCAGATTGTAAACAATAGAAAGCGTAATACTATTAATGGGATATTTTCGTGTAAGTGTCACTCACTGAATTACAGACTGTGTTGAGATAGCATCAGCTCTTAATGCTGCGCTATAAACCCTAGAAGATACCTTCATAATAGTTTCCTGTTTCGTTTCAGATTTATCTGTCCTCACAACTAAACTGTCCTACTAGTGAACTGCACATAATTAAGACTATATTAAAATACATTTGCATGCTTATATAATTTTAAATTGCCAATAAAAACATATTTAAATTAATAAACTGGCACATTACACTGGCACTGCAAGAGACAGTATTATACCACTTCTAATAAAATACTTTCATATAATACATTAGCATTATCATCAATTGGAAATCACTAATATTTCCTCTGATGTTTGCTGAAGTAGCATTAATTAGACTCACTTTCTTTTGGTATTCATGTACCATCAATGTAATTAATTTGTAGTTTACTGAAGTGTGAAATGTTCTGCCTGATAATAGATTTCCCAAAACCTCGTAACAGCAGTCGACCTTAAGCATTCCAGTTTTGCTATGGCTAAACGTAGAGGTTGAGTTCAATACTACTGTACCCTCAACGGTAAAGCAGCAGCATAGGAAATAACAGCAATCTGGAAGCCTTGTTTTTAAAATATTTCACTGATAAGGTTAGCATAAATATTTAGGTATCTCAGTAAATGAAAAGGTAAGCTGAAACACGGAAAGGCAGCAATACAAACAGCGGGGTTGAGTTCTGACTGCAGGGTGAAAAGAAGTAGGATTGCTTCAATTTAGTTTTAGTTACTACAAGTATCTTTTGCAAATCATTTAAGGTCTTAGGACTGGACATAACATGGAACGTTTTGAAGCAAGGATGCTTAGGGCAAAACTAATGAAATCTTGCCAAGAACAAACAGCGAGGAACAATTATTATATTAAATAACGGCCCCTCTTTATCCTGTCATTGATGGTAATGAGGAAACTCCATAAGCTTATATATGACTTGTTTCACACCCCATTGAAGTTGAGAGGAATTATCTTTTTTTACCCCCATGTGTTTAGGATTAGCCCTTATAATACAGAGCTCTCCATGAATACCAACACAGTGAGAACGTCAAATATTTTAAGTATTTACATATCGAAACTTTTTTCTCCATATTGTTCTATTTATACTAAGTTGTGCTCCACTTAATTCCACGTTACTAACGTTGCCTTGGTTTTTTTTCCCCAAAGCTATTTCATTTCCACCCTAATGGTATCATCAGAAAGTTAATCTACGCTCATCCAAGATGCTTTAATCATTTCCTGCATCTAACAGCTGGCAAAGTCTGTCAAATGCCGTATTAAAAAAAGCCCACAAAACTCAGTGCATGAACCACCTGACACTACTACTGTCACAGTTTTGTAAAGTTTAATCAGGAAAGAACTACAATAGCTCAGATACTACCAAACCACTTCTGATAAACACTGACCTTTTAATATGCCCCAATATATTTTTTAACCCTAAAATCACAAGGATTAATACCTAGCAGTTTAGACTGTTCCTATTCATCTTGCTTCCTTCAGAAAAGGAAAGCTTGGAAAAAGCTTCTCCAAATGGAACGC
Source organism: Pluvialis apricaria (assembly GCA_017639485.1). Lineage (NCBI taxonomy): Eukaryota > Metazoa > Chordata > Aves > Charadriiformes > Charadriidae > Pluvialis > Pluvialis apricaria. The sequence goes on from CM030016.1 coordinate 16,403,282, forward strand.
CTAAAATTTACAAAATTAAGTTTAAAAAATATGCCTCAGAAATCCAGAATACAAATCCAGACAAAACAGATGGCACATCTTCTTTAGAGAACAGGTATTTTTCTTCCGTGCTCCCCATACACACATATTTATTCTGTTCTAAGGGTGCAGAGCATGGCTTAGCATAGCAAGACTAGCTTTTACAAGCCCAGACTCCAGATATAGGAATAAAAGCAGCCTAAACAAAAATGTTTATTTGTAAACGCAGGAAATTTTTGTGACAGTATGCTTTCAAACTATGACAATAAAGAGTGTTTGTGAGATAGCCATAAATTATAGGACACTCAGAACCCACAGGGAAACTCCTGCAGAGGCAGGTCTTCTCTAAACCAAATGCATGCGCTGCACTCACAATATACATCCTTACGTCTTTGCAATTTATACTTTTAATGCATCATAATATTATCTTTTTTAGAAACCTTCCTTGAGCAAAAGCTATGCACAGCTGGTGAATGAATGTCATAAAATCCTTGCCCTCTGAAAACAGCTGACAGAGAAAACAGCTAATGACGCCTGAGGTGTCTATCTGCCACCGTTAGCACAGAATTAGTCCATTCTATTTCAACAAATCATGCTTTAAAAAAAGTAATTGTAAAATGCCAGCAAGACATTGCTTGCTTGCTATGCTGTAGGAAAAAAAAAGTACAACTTACTTCCCTGCATTTTTTTATATCACTACCATTTAAAACTACATATTAACAAACAAAAATGCTGACAGTGGCATTTATTATTGATAAAGACAAATAATGGTATTAACCAGGGAGATGTATTTTTAGTAATTTGCAATTATCATAAGATTTCACTACGCTCACAAGCAACCTTCACTAAAAAGCAGCAAAGGAATTCAGTTTCAACAGATTTGAGGCAACTCTTTCTACCTCAGCGTTTCCAGTTTCTGCTTATTTCAAAGGGGCAGAATTCTTTATTAACGCTTAGAGACAAATTCATAATGTTACTACTTTCTGCTAGACTGCATTTCACAAAAGCCAGCTAAGACCAAGGTTTGCAAGCAGGTTATAAGCCACCTATTTATATTTTCCTACCCTAACATTTTACCAACAGATACCAATCCAAAGCAACGGAGGCTAGAGCTCCTTGAAGTCTCCTGCAACACAGCAAAGTATATGCTCTGAGAAGCTCCCACCTACAGTCTATGTAAAGCTGCACAGGATTTGTGACAAATAATCAGAAAATCATTCAAGAACTCTTAGAATTGTTGGACAGAATATTATTCCAATTAATTGTCTTTGTTCTATAGATTTGATATTATAGGTGCAGTTTCATATTATTACTTAGGACAAAAAAGACACAGTTTAATAATTACAATTTTATCTTCCCACAACATTCTGTAGATTTAACCTTTGTTTAATGACATAGTTCCAGTACAGGCATGCACATTTATGCTGACTGCTGATTTAGATTTAATGCTGACTAAACAGCAGCTTACTACATACAGAAGAAAATCCGTATCACTGCATGAAAGAAGTGGTAGAAACTGCTTACTTCCTTGAGGCTCGAGACATACAATAAAATTTTGTCTTGTGATAAACACATCATGTTCTTATAGCAAGACAACGTCTGACACGTCTCTGCTCAGCCACGCCATAAGCAACCTTCCCAACTGAGAAACTTGCAGGCACTACGACTGCGAGCGCTGAGAGATCTGACTGTCCTCTTTGAAAACAAGAGCAGCAAAATTAATCGGTCGTAAAATGAGCATGAAAATATCACTTTGAGAACTAAGCTGTGGTAAAGGGTTAAACACTTGGCACAGCAGACATGACACCATTATATCTGAGTAAGAATATCTTCCCTAGTTTTGTTGCATGTGTCCCGGTATACCGGACAGTGACAAAGAGGCAAGAGAGAGATTAAGTGGATGACCAATGCTTCCAAGAAATCAGGAAAGAAAGAAAAAGCATAATATTTAAAAATTAACTTATTATTCAAACATACCCAAATGCTAAAATGAAAAGCCACCAGCATTTTTCAGTATAGTCACCATTAAAGTCAGCAAAATATACCGTATATAAACAAGAGATGTTTTTACAAAATCATTCATTACTGCAACTAGCTTTCTCTCCAAAAAGGGCGAGACCATGGGCAGAGCAGCATGTTCTGTATGTAAACACATACTAGATTGTGGGTACACGCACAGAAACCTGCTTATAGTTGCATTTGAAATACAAACTACTGTTTTAGCTCTCTTAACTACCTGCAAGAGCTGAGGTTGCACACCCGATTAACCAAATACTGGAGCTAGTTTTAAGTTCTGTAGCATCTTACATTCCTTCCGGTCTGGTTAACACACTTTTGGCAGACTTACCACAGATTTTAAAATGCACGTATATTTTTTTAAAAGTATATTTATACTAACATATGCAAAGCAATGATGTTGTTAAGAAATACTTGTTCTTTGACAATTCTTGCTTCATATGCGTGGAGCAAACCTTGTTGACAGAGCCTGCTGAATATAGGAGATATGCAGATTTTATTCCCTCCCCCATAGGAAAATTATCTAGAAGCAGGTGCAGTAAATACAGTTGTCACATATTGCTCAGAGCTACAAAAGACTAAAACCTATTAAAAGTTTTTATGCAGAAAAGTGATCAAGTTGTACAATATTTAATTATGCCCTGAAAGTTTTTAAATACCATCCTTCCAGACTCCCCCGTTTCACTTTATCCTTCTAGAAACCTCTACCTTTCTAAGGATGGCATACAAAACTACAAGACCAAAACCTTTTTCTGTACCAGTAGAGTGGCAAGAATTACTTTTAGTTTTTCTTAATACAAGGATTACTATAAAACACACATTTTTCTTTTTATTAAACTGCCTGCTGGGATGATAGTTTGTTGGGTTTTTTTCTCATCAATCAAGCATCCAGTAAAGATGATGGGTTCAAATCATACAATTTCACTGGAACTACCAAAGTATGTATAACATTCTTGGGGCAGATCTGCCCATTCTATTAATTACTCTCCAGTTTTTAAGGCAGCTGTTTACGTTTATGAATAAGGGGGCTATAAAATCCAATCTAAGCAGAAAAATTCTGAAAAATAACTTTAAGTTACCTTATCTACGAACAACTCATGATGCAAACCCATTGCTCCATTGCTAAATAGCAATACAATTTCAGTTTGAAAGTTTCGGCTCTTCAGTGTACCTGCAATTTCAAAGCTATTTCTACCTTTTCTTTCCAAGTTATACAACCTTTCACTGCTGTTTACTGTGCAACAGCAGTTTCAGAATGGATCAGCTTTTCACACAAGCATTAAGATGTCTTTTAATGCAAATATAAACCTCTGAATCTAAGCAAAAGCAGAGAAGAAGGATTCCATGCTTCCAGAAAACTACATGACTTGTTTGTCTAAATGCCTAATTAGAAGTGCAAGTATAATATTCAAGGCATTTTAGTTGGTAAACTACTAAACTAATAGTAATTAAAATAACATGCTTAAGGTAAACACTAACAGGAATAGTTAGCAAGTGTCATTTATGTACCTGGTGCTATATTCTGGAAGTAAAGTTCTTATTCATCTTCTATACAAAAATTGCCTATGTGGAAGAGAAAACTAAATCGCTTACAGAGACACATAAAACATGGCTCCACAATGCATTTAATGGTGATTACATATGGATGTTTGTAGATCGGACAGGGGAAAGAGAATTAGACTAATTCAGAACTAAATTTAGCTTTTATCTGACACAGACAAATATGCTTTTTTCCAACATCAATAGTCCAGGACACAGCCAACCTAGGCACCTATACGCATTGCGCTGTGAACTCCATCATACCATGCACGACAGCAAAGCTTTCCCTGCAAATTATGTTTGCTACTTCCATACGCGGAGCATTATGTTAAATAAGCTGTTCAATTACATTTACTATAATAAGTCTCTCCAATTCCAGTTTTTACTATGTGTGTTACTATGAAGCACACACAAATGCAGATTAACTCAGCTAGTTCAAAGATTCTTGCTTCTTCTAAAGACACATAAAAGGATGACAATAAACAGAACTGTTTATCTTCGGACTCTCCTCAACCATGTTGCCAAGATACATTCTCATGTTATTTCAGCCACTAATAACTTCTCATTTACCCATCTGACAAGTAATAAATTCACTTATAAGCTTTAGGACAGTAAACCAGAGAAGCTAAACTCATGAATGTCTAATCCACTTTAAACTTTGCTTCATGTTGGTGAGACAGCTGGTGTGCTGTGACCACTGCTTATTACGCTAATCACAATTATTTCACTCTTTCCTAGAGCGCCTGTGCTGCTGCAGTGTCCAGCTGTTCTCTCTCATGTTATATTTAGACTGCAGACTTTGGGGCTAGAATTGTCTTTTCATTGCCCATATGTAACTATACACAACTGAACTCTGAGACTCTAAAACAAACATGTTAAAATAATTCAATAAAACATACACAGTCTGAAAAGTTTATGATTTTCATTCTATCTCAGATTTGTTGCCAGTATTGTTATTCATATTACGGAAGTTATACAAACAATAGACTTCTCAGTTCAGTGGCTAAATAAATTACTTCAGCTTGGGTCAAGATGAGTTATCCTCTTCTTGTCCTTTCATTTTGAAAAGGAAATACAGATGTCAATTCTGAAACAGAAGTGGAGTTTGGAGACAGTTCAAAGGCTGAATTTTTACTTTTCCAAAACATTCAGAAAAAGCAAGAATTAAATGCTTTGTATTTTTAGGACACCATCCCACTACTGAGTTCATAATCTCCTGGGTACAAAAAGGAAACAAAATCCAACTCTGTGTAGGAGGAAAAGACAGCAACCCCTATGTTTAGTTTGTGTAAATACAAAAACTGTTGTGATCTTTCCTTTTAGAACTGCTACTGTTTGCTGCAAAAGCTGTTGATATTCTCCAAGGACGAGAAAACAGGCTCCAGTGTTGTGCTAGTTTTCACCGAGATACTAGATGTTAGTAATAGGGTAAGAGCTTCTCCTTTCTCTTCCTTGGATTTGCCAAAAGCATTTCACTTTGTCATTTTGTTAAAGTTTGATGAAAACTGTAGATTTCTTAGGTAGTGGCTACTAAGGTCACTATCACAAAGGGGTTGGAAGCACTTGGGAGGGACCAGGGCGGCTGCAAGAAGGGCTGACAGAGACCCAAGGCTAGAGGCGCCCAGTAGAAACAGCAGAAGACCACAGTAACTTAATGCCCAAGGTGGCATCCCCCTCCATCTGTTTTTCTCGGTTAATCATCTTCTCAAGCCACGGGCCACTACCGTCAGTCCTAAAGATTAAATACTCCCAACCAAAGCATCCATTTAGATCCACCCGTCACAAAATGTTCACAACTGGAAACATAAGAATGTTTGAGGCTTTATCTTTAAAAACGAGCAAACAAAAACCCTCAGGGAAATAACAAATGAACAAGCTACACTAAAAAAAAAAAAAACAAAAAACAATTTAGCTGACAAACTCAAGCACTTGCAAACTAAGAAAAGCTGGATTTACACTTGCAAAAGCATTTGAGCTTGCATATGCAAACACTTTATGATGTACGTCTAACTCTGCTTGTCTGTTTTCATCACAGTGATTTTCAGTGCACGGATGGTCCCGTAGTCTCACAAACTGAGGTTTCAAATGTGCAATTTCACAATTGTACTGATGCTTTTTATGCAAAATTATTATATTTAATTGCTATTTTATTTCTATTCAGTTCTAATGTTTTGCATCAAGGAAACATTTCTATGGATGCAGCAACATTTTATAACTCCAGATGTAGATCTGAATCATTAACAAACCTCAGAGAACCAAACACTAATTCCAAAAGCTGAAAATTACTGTGAATAAAAGCAAAAGCTGCATCCTATGTACTCCTATAAACCTCTTAAGAAAATACACCCCCCCCCAGAAAGACTTGCCTTTGCATCTTTGGTTTGAAAAAGAAATGCTTAGTGTTTTGATTCTACCCACTGAGATAGTCTTCCACAATTTAACGTGACTTTCACAGAAAGAACTTTCTACAACCTGTATGAAGGTAAACAGGTTGAATCTTCAATTTCAAAAGACAATATGCACAACTAATCTGAGAATGCAATGTTGACCAAAAAGTGGCTTGTGCTCTTCAAGTCCAGTGCTCAACATGCAAACTGAGGGTGACCTAGTTTCTGGATACTGTCTCCTAGTTCTGTAAAATAGCTCTGTGCTAGTAGAACTGCAGAAAGTGCAACTTTAAAATTTTATACTTGTACAGTACCACACAGGAAACATCAACAAAGTTACTTTGGCAAGTATTGATGCTCCCAAGGTACTTTTGTAAAAAAAAAAAAAAAAAATTAGAGGTTTACGGATTTCTATCACACTGACAAACTGACAATCAGCCACAGTGACTTTATTATTTAAACTAAAGCAAAAATCTCTGTGTTAATGAGATACATTTGGGAACTCAGGGTCAAACCCTATGACGGTTAACACAGTGAAAAGATATGAAACATCACAAAGCACTTGAGGGGAGTTCCTCACAACATTAATTTTTAGCCTGGCAGAATAATACTCATTATAAGATCCCACAGATGAAAACTAATGTACTGTGAATTTTATACCACTTCATTATAATTCAAATGACTTTTTCTTCCTTCTTACATTTTCATTGTTTGATATACTAAAATGCCTCTGCTCCTTTTATACAGCATAGGAATAGCATCAATGTTCATCAAATAACATATTAAACAAGTAATATTCAAAAACTACATATAGCTGAATATTATTGAGCTATGTTATGCTACAAAATTGTCATTTCATATCAAAATATGACATATAGCAAGGCAAAGAAAAACTAAAGAGGCAGGTATTCTTTATAAGGGGAAGAAAAATCAAACCTTTTGTATTAGTTGTGCACTGCTGTAAAAATTGATTTTTATGAAAAGCATTTCAAAGACACTCTCCAACTTTTAACATTTCTTTTCAAATCCTCAAATCCTCACCTACAAAATAAACACATTCAGTACATTAAGTCACAACCGAGCTTTTTGTAAGCCACTGGTAAAAATTAGCCCACTACCCACTACATTTTACACAAATTCACAGACCATCCTACTGGACCTAATTACTCAGTACCTTCTTTATTTTCACAGTAAAAAATCAGTTTTGCTGCTGTTCAGAAACCAGAGCCATTTTAAGTATTGGTACCTTTTCTCTCTTGAGACCTTAGTCTTCAATGTAGGCTGCAGTCTATCACAAAAATATTAACCTAATTACTATAACCATAAAATTAGGTTGACAAACTATTTTCCTATGCTAATTTGCACAAACTCAACAGTTCACTCCTAGTCTCCTGATATTTTATGTGAAGAATGTAAAAGGTACTGAGTTTCTTCCAGTGCTACTGAAAACAAAAGTGTTTCATTATGGGCAAAACAATTTCTGCATCACACCACGGAATGGCTATTTTCTTTAATCTCGTAACTTAAAATCCTTCATGCTCTATTGCTCCCCACTTTACCATGCTTATTGGAAGCTCTGGGATTTTCTGTACGAAAGTAATGTCTTTCATATCTCTTCAACTGTATACAGTGAGTTTTTCCTCTCGCTTTTCAGGAAGTGATTTTGAGCCATAAATATAAAACAAAATTATAAAGGAAACAAAATATAATTTATCCCATAATTATGTGTTTGTTTTCACACTTTTTTTTTTTAAGCAGGTCAAAACCTTTTAAACGAGTACTGACAACTCAGGCAATTTTCTTCCATCCTTAGAGTCCCTCTGTGTGCTTATCAATCGAAGTCCCAGTCTATCCATGAAAATTTGTCTGTGCAAGGCAGGATCTGGACTGACCCTTGGTCAGTAGTAAAAGATGCAGCACTTTAAAATAATTTGTGACGCTTCCTCAAAGAGTCTACAGAGGACAAGAGACTTGCAGTTCAGCACTCCCCTTGTGCCCTCCAAGTTTGCCTCTAAATTCCAGCCGATGCAACCAGCACTCTCCACCCAGCGATGCGCATCAGCATCATTTCCTTGTCAAGGGCCAATGTTTACTGCTGAGACAGGCAGCGTTGCTTTGAGTAGGCTGGCTCGTAGGCCGCATGCAACGTTCATTTACAAAAAGTCCAACTGAGTCTGGTGTAACCTGCTAACGGCTGGAAGAGAGACTGGGGAGGTGAAGGGAGATTTGTCCTTTTCAGAAGGCCGTAGGGCAAGCAGCTCAAGAGGTAGTGAGTGGCTGAGGGGAGGCATGAGATGGTCTCAGCAAAGAGCTGCTGGTCTCCAGCTTAACCAGAGACACTGCTGAGAGGAGGCCACACTTCAGTTTACAAATCCTTTAGGGAAATTCATAAGGGGAAGGTTTACCCATGAGAATACATGTCAGAATCCTACCATAACAATCTAGATAAAAGTATTAAGAACGTCTTGGTGGTTTTGGAGCATATCTGACTGACTTGGGAATGTCAGCGCTATTGGGCATTGGGTGTCAAAGAATCTTTAGAGGCAGTTGAGGCCCCTGTTTTAGCTCGCATCTTTGTTTGGGGGAGGAGGGGTATTTGCCCCAGATCACTGGATCAAGCCTAAATAAGGATCAAGTAAGACAAGCGATGCAGGGGAAAGGCACTCTGCCAAGGAGCCACTGGAATGGAGCAGCACAGGCAGCTCAAGAGTGGGTGGCTGGGGCAGGAATCATCTAGGAGAAGGAGCTAGAGAAGCCCAAGGCAGAGGAAGGCACCAGGAGACCCTCAGCAGCTGCCTACCCTGTCTGCCACATGGACTGCATATACCTTAACCACCTCCACCCAGCTGTATCCATACACTGCCTTCCCACAGCTAACCAGAAATGCACTAGCCCTTAAAAAAAGTGCACAGTCTGCGCCTTTTACTTAATGGTTCTCTGGCTGTGCGGGACAGAGAAACGACAGGTGGAGAAAAAGTTGAAGATTCAGTGCCTTGATGCCAAAATGTCCAGGGAAGAAGTTATATCAGCCTGACAGCACTCGCACCGGGAGGGCAGACTGCTTTAATGCTGATGTTGCTACAGCTTCCACTCAGAAACAAGCAGCAAATAGGCACTTCTGAAAGTATCATCTTCTACTTACTCCTTTTCTCAGAATTTCATTTTCCTGCAAATTCTTGAAAATTGCTTTGTTCCAATGGAAATGTCTGCTAGTGACACACAATGCTTTAAAATATGCTGACCATGTCATGAACTTCATTTGCATATTAATAGATCTCTCTCTCTCAAGGGATTAATTGCCTTCTCAATAGAATCACACAATCCCATTTATGCAGGTTTATTCTGACTCTGGGATGGGGGTGGGGACGGGCAGTTCGTTGACTGCAATTCTATTGTTTGAGAATTTGGGATTTCTTGGCACTTACCTTTTTGTGTTCTTAAACACTTTTCAGTAATCATGGGCAGTATGACAGAGATAGACCTTTTGAACCAAGTTTATCCAATTCAACACTGGTTTATATTCTGCAATTATTCAATTTATGATTTATAAAGAAGATGACAAATCATTCGATTATAGAATTTTACAGAGTGGATAAATTACACATTAAAAAGTAATTGATACACATTATTATAGATGTAAAAAGTAGAAATTTGAGTACAGTTATAATCTAGAACTCTTTTCTTTGCAAAAAGATAAGTCTATTGAGACAACATGACACCAGGTTATTCTCTCACATAGGCTATTCTCAATTAACACATGCTTAATGAGACCACATGTTTGTACTCTCTCCTACAGTCAGTTTGGAGGACATTTTAAAACACCCTCACAATATACTGTGACTGAAATTATCTAAATATGCAATAAAATTCATTTGTACCAAAATCCTGGCAACCATGGAACTCACAGCTGAAACAAAGCAAATATCTAGCATACACAGTGTACCTGTCTTGAGAGCTCATTAGTGAATATGACAGAGGCTACAGCGAATTTCTAAGTTATTGCAGTGACACGCAATACAAGAATACACTTGGCAGATTTAAAATTCAAAAAAACCCTCTCCCAACGATAACCTATTTACTTTTCCCATAAAAGGAATAAATGAGGTGAGGGGGACAGACCAGAGCCCTATCTCAGATTACACAATAAAACCTTTTCTATCTGAACTATTGTAATAACTTGTAATAATTGTAATAACCAAGAATTTATTACAAAATTCTTGGGAAAAATATGTATTTGTCTCAGTTTACAATCTTTTTTCCCCAAAGTATTTTCCACACTCGCTCCTCTGGTTCATCCTTTCCGTAAATAGAACCCATACCAGTTGAAACACTTTTCCAAAGGCACAGGCAGAATTTCAAGAATATTATGCTTGGCACAGCTGGGAATACACCGTTTTTAATGACATTCATCTCAGTGCTTTTTGAGCCCAAGGATACGCAGATAATATTAGCAGAAAGTAGTTTTAAAAAAACCACCACCACCGTAATTACCATATCCTTTCTTGCACTACTGCTGTTTCAAAGCCTCTGTCTCTGCTAGTTTGGGCATTTCAGAGGAAGCAGATAGTCATAATAAAATGCTCTGCTTTTCCTGTTCTGAAGTTATCAATGAGCAACTTTGATAGACTTCATAACAAAACCATAAGATTTTAATCAGCTAATAACGAAAGCTTGGTTGAGGTGCATTTCGCATTTATCTCAGATAGACTGGGGTAAAAATATTTAAGGGGATGAGGAGGAATGAACATACAAAAAGAACACTATTCAAGATTCAAAACATAACTCCAGCATCCCCCACCCAAAGCTCTACAGCACTTACTACGTAGCCTGAAGGTGTCCTGTATCAATAAAGGGCCAAAGACTCCATCCCAACATTTCAGGAAAAGAATGCCTATTTTTTCCCACATGGGAAAAGCAGGTCAAGGCAGGTATCTTAAATAAAATCCTCTTTGTGAGCAAAGAAGGTGCAAAGCCCTTTCTTTGAACACAGAAAGAGTCAAACAACAGAAATCATTGTCCTTACTCACCCCTCCTTGACAGATTCTGTCTGGTGCATGGAGAAAGTATCTTCTAAGCTTTCTTTCAGAACATGCCATCTCTCCTCTCCTCCTCTAACATGCCAATGTCACAAACATTCTCCTCAAAACCACCAGCCAGTGAAGCTCTCAACCCACAATTTACCTCTGGAGTCCAGGGATCACGTGCTTCAGCGTGTTGCCTCCAACTCTTTACCATTAGCCTAAATCGTCTCAGTGAGACCTATCGCAACGGCCAGGCTTACAAGCCGAACCATGCACAGTGTAACTACAGCAACTTGAAACAGGTGAGATGCTGCTAACACCATTTGATAGGATATAAACCCTTAGACTTGAAAACTGGACATTTTCAGGGCATTTGCACCACCTCAGGCCACACTCACACATTAATTGGGATCTGCGAGTTCCATAGAAGGATACAAGGCTCATTTTCTCACCAAGCATCTGCAGAGGACTGATCCAAGATTCCAGAAGGATTTTTTCCCTCTCCCTGTTCAGTGAAGCAGAGTGTTTGATAGATTATTTTCCTGCCCATTGCACTCTGTATCAACTGGCATTACTTCCATGCTTTGTAGGATGCCTCAGGGTTATTGTACAGAGGGAACCTAGAAGTGATTTTATAGTTTTAAAGTAACTTTTAAGATCTGCCTGAAATAAAAGAAAGGGTAGAATTCACGTGGTCAAAAGGTGTGAAATTCCACACAATACTAATTTTATGATCTCTAGACTTTCCCATGGATTAATTATCTGATTTCTCTTCATAATCGTAATAGGAAGCTTTTCAATCTGATACTTTCAATATCATAGAATCATAAAATGGTTTAGGTTGGAAAGGACCTTGAAGATCATCGAGTTCCAACCCCCCTGCCATAGGCAGGGACACCTCCCACTAGACCAGGTTGCCCAAGGCCACGTCCAGCCTGGCCTTGAACACCTCCAGGGACAGGGCTTCAACAACCTCTCTGGGCAACCTGTTCCAGTGCCTCACCACCCTTAAAGTGAAAAACTTCTTCCTAATGTTTAATCTAAACCTGCCCTCTTCCAGCTTAAAGCCATTTCCCCTCATCCTATCACTCCATGCCCTAGTAAAAAGTCCTTCCCCAGCTCTCCTGTAGGCCCCCTTTAGGTACTGGAAGGCCACAATAAGATCTCCCTGGAGCCTTCTCTTCTCCAGGCTGAACTGTCAATACTATCAATCTGACACTTTCAATACTAGAAATATTGTGTTGGGATATTTCCCTTGGTAAGAATGTACATAAATTGCATCAAGAGACCACGAGCCAAATTCATACAACCCTTCTTGGCTTTACTACAACTGTAGCTTTATTGAAGATTCAGAAAGGCTTGAAGCTTCTGATCAAAAAAAGGATTGCAAATCCTATTAAAATGGATTAAGGGAAACACTGCACATTGCTAAAAATGTCAAGCATAATTTAAAAATCCTTCAAATGTTACCATTCCATTACACTGATAATATTTTACGGGACAAAAAAAAAGGCAAACAAAAGTTTTAAAAAAAAACTAAAAGGAGAGTTGCATTTCAATTTAAACATGTATTTCACATGGACTTTATAGCATATATGATCCATTCTACTGTCTTACAAGCCTCCATGCAGTTAATGTTTTATCACCAGCAGCTTTTTTCTGCAGGTTTCAAACTGTTCCACAATCACACATCAAAGAGTTGACTAATGTTAAAGATCCAGGACTACCTACTGGAACAGGGACCAGGTTCTGCCTAGCATTCTACTGTAAGTTCAGGTAGGGTAAATTTCACACAGGGGCCACTGATCAGTTACTAAAAGCTGGGGAAAGCTAGGAAGCCTGAGATGGAACTTTCTAACAAGATCCAGTTTACATACTGTTTTTTCTTTTTCTACATTTTGCATTTCCTATGGAAATTGATAAAGACTAAAGGCAATTCTGTAACAAGTTCATTCTGTTGAAATCCATTCAAGACATAGTAGGAAAGATCTTGTCTATTGTTATTTCATGTAGCTATTCCTCATGATAGTGCCTGCATGTTTTCCACATATATTCTCATCTATACTGATCTACAGAGCATTTGATGTGGCTTTTCAGAGTGATCCCTATGTCTATATAGTATGACTATTTTCCCAGAGATCTCAGATTTTGGGGTTTAGGTTATTTCAGGACTTGTTTTATATTGTAGTTGGTTAGGATTCACAGAATACAGGTGCTTTTATAAGAGCTGACAATGCTTGCCACTAACTTCTCTGGGGCCAAAATGAGCTTTGTAGTGACTGTAGCCTTACAGTTACATCAGTCAGCTCTTAATCAGTTTAGTCACTAAGCCTTTAAACATTTCTGCTGAGGCCAATGGGACTGTTTACGTTCAGAAAATTATGCATTTCCATAACTGTTTATGGAACAGAATTTAATACATTGCAGTCCCAATTTTCCTCTCATTTATGGCAGGAATGATTCAGAATATGTCTAAAGATTTGCTTACACTAGAGCCCTAGACATATTAAATGTAGTTAATCAAGATATATGCAATTATTTCATTGACATACACTTTATATTCTGATATAGCCAAAAACAATTCAGCCTTTAAAAATAGCTAAAGGCAAACTTTGTCACCCTACAAAATACACTGAAAGCAGCTAATAGATGACAGTTAACGAAACACTAGCTTAGTACAGTTAAAGCCAGGCTACCCTCAGTTCTGCTGGGTTCTCAGGTTTCTGCAACAGAACAACCTTAAACAGGCAGCAACTCCATACTATCATCCAAACACAACATTCATTTAGATTGGCACTGCAACCAAAACTTTAAAGAAGAGAGTGGATCAAAGTGGATTCTTGTTTCCAGCTGTCCACTCAGATCCACTAAAGGGATGCTGGATGAGACATTTAAATACTCAACACCACAATTTACAGCTCAGATTTTTAATATGGGATGTAAAACATCAAGTTGCACAGAAGATATTAGGTGTTACTGCACTTCCTCTCTACCATCTTGCAGGAGCTGCAATTTCCAAGAAAAGCTGAGGGCAGGGGTGCAAGAAACATTTATCAATCTCAGTTTAATCTAGCACAGCATGCAAACAACTCATAGTCATTAAGAGCTTTGGTATCCTGCATAAAACACAGTGATGATCACTTTCGCAGAAAGAGTGAGGTTGTGCTACTTGATGCTAGTTACAAACTTTTGCTTGAGTACTGCTACAATGAGATCAGATAGGTCTGGAAAATTCAGCACTTGTCAGAGATAAACAGTGTCAACTAACCAGTAGCACTTGTTTAAAAGGTTGACGGAATCAATGCAATAAACAAAAAAATTCAGAACAATCTTTTCTTGCAAGAGTTAGCAGAAGCTAGTGTTCAGGCAGTATTCAGAAGCAGAACTAAGTGTCTAAACTCTCTCCTGCTTAAATGCATTTTCCACCAAATACAACAAAGGCAGAAGCATGTCATTTGTTTCCCAAGGAAAGATCCCATCCACCAAAGAAAGGGTTTAGCCGCATGGACTTCAAGTGAAGTAGGAAGCTCATTCCTTTCTTTGGAAATGATGAATGGAGCACCAGGGAAACAAAGAGCCACTGCTGCCTGTGCTTCCAGCTCTCCTCGCTATTTCTCCTTTACAGCCGCCAGTGGCAACCCATGCCCGGAGACAGAAAAAAGATACTTGGCATTTTCATGACACTGTGGGATATCTGCCTGAGCCAGTCTCCTAGCAAGGGTGGAAATTACAACGTTCAGAAGAAATTAAATACGGAGCGAAATAATGTAGCTTCTTTCATAATATTAGCTTTGTGCTGCTCTATACGCTAAATCCCCTTGGAAAAGTTTTTTTGAAAGTTAAATACTTAGCCCCATTCATCTCCTAATCATTTCTGTTCTAACACCGTTACAACAGGATGCTTCTAAAGCCATTTTTTTCCTGGAATTTGGGGGTTATTTCCCACAGTCACCAAAACATAGGGAATACTGGAGTTGGTTAAATTGCGGCTATACGCGGGACACGGGTGAGACCCGCTCCCTGGCTGCAGGAGCACATCACAGCCATCTCCGTAATTCAGCTGAGATTCCTTGAGCAATGCGAGTAAACAAACACATCTGTGATTATGGCCACGGGAACAGAAAAGGAATAAGGCTGTTATCGTCTCCAGACAGACTCTTATCAACACTTCCATTAAAGCACAGTAAACTGCTACCAATGATAAAATTACCAGTAAGGAATTTTAAATGCATTATTGATGTACTCGGGGGGGGGGGGGGGAGGTGGGTAGAGAGACGTTAACCCTTTGTGGTAAGCAAAAGTGTTAATACAGAGTGAACAGAATACCACTAAGCGATGATGATTTTTCTTCCATTTAAAACACTTGTATTTTCATTGCTAGCCCTTAGTATGCATGTTTCCAAACACACATCATGCTGGGTGCCTTCAACGTCTTTTTAAGTAAATGAAAGTTGAGAGCAATCAGCATCTCATAAGTGATCCTCAGTATCTCTATGCGATTTCTGGGTTTTGGTGTTGCTTTCTTGGTTCATTGGTTGGCTTTTGTTTTGTTTTCTAGTATGTGGTGGTTATTCTAGGTTTTTAAAACCAAACCAAACAGAATAGCAAGGGAATGAACATACCACATCTTTTACAGAAATTTCTGTTATTTTCAGCCACAAAAATCTCAGTTGTCTTATTTCAAACAAAGAGCACATGCAGTTGCTTTTTGTCTTTGCAACCGGGCTTCTGTTAAAGCACAAATTAACCATGCACAATAAATCACCATTTGTCTGAACCTGTAAATATTGATGGTTGTTTAGTTTACAAACCTTACTGTAATTATTACTTGGTGCTGTTTTGAATCACCATGGCCCCCCCTGGGTCCATTACTTCACCATTTAGTTTTAAAATAATTTTCCAGATAAGGTACCTCCTAAACATTTTAGCTTTCCCTCTAGATAAACCATTACACTAATTGTTTATCAGAAAACTGCAGGCTGCCACTGGATTAGGAGAAAAGAGAAGGGTCATATTTAATTCTATTTGATAGAACTCAAAAGGGAAAAAATGAAAAAATATCAAAACTTGGAGTTACACGTACCTTTTCTTCACAGGATCAAAACTTAAACAGAATAAGTAGGGACATTTTGTAAAATCCTTTTCCTGACAAAATACAAACTCTTATAACCAAAGGGTGAAACGTAACTAATTCCCTTAAAATACAGTATGGATACAAAACTGACGTATGGTCAGAATATTTAAGTTACAACAGAATCTTTTTCCTGCAGCTAACTGCAAAGTGAAGATCTAGAAATCATTTGAATTCATAGCTTTTCTGAAACTATTAATGAAATTATAACCACAGTGACTTTTACTGATTAGGATGCGCAAAACTGTCTTACTTGATTGTTATAATTTCCAAAAGAGAAAGGCAGGCCACAAACTGAGAAAAGTAAACACCCCCACCCCCTTTTTTGATTTTTCCCAGCAAGTTAAGCACATTTGACATGAAATTCAGAGAAACTTGGGGCAATGGTACTCTACAGCATTTGTTAAACTATTGCAACACTTTAATACACCTACTTCAAAGGTCATCATTGAAAATTTATAAAGCTAACACCTACTCCATTACTCTACCCCCCAGTTACATGTACTTTGAAAAAAAGAACTTAAATCGCATTAATAGAATTACTGACTAGTTAGGAAAATGATAACTAGTGTCCTCTAAAGCATTGCTCCACTTCTTTCCTCTGTAATCAGACTCCAAAAATGGGTTTAAATACAGTGCAGTAAAAGCTATGACTGGCATAAAATCGTTATACTTCGATACCTAAATAAGTAGTATAAGTGATGATAAATAGGCCATCACACCATTTGAAACTGAAATCCAGCATACTATCCCTTACAGTGTATTCATTTTTATACTGCTGCACCTCGCTAGCACCAACTTTTAACTCTGGCTGGCTGAATTTGCTTTTCAGGATCGATATGAAATGCTTTTGTCATGGTTTGGGCTCTCTATAGTCTAGCAGGTATTTTGTTCTCTATTGTATACTACTCCAGGTTTCATAACTATTCTTTTTAATCACATCTGAAATCCAAGCCAGCCAAGTTCCTGCATTTATGAAAAGATCACGGGGAATGAAAAAATTTGAATAGGTCAAGTGATGTGAACGTGCATGGACAAATCATTATCTGTTCTTCTCTTCTTCTTTTGCTAAATGGGTAGAGGAGAAACATCAATCGTTGCTCAGCATGTATTCAACTAGCTCCTCTTGACTCGTAGTTAGCAAACACCACTGTCTGAAAAAGCGTGCATACAGGAATTAGACTATAACACACCAAACCAGACTACAGCTGCTTCATTTAACTTGGCAGTTTAAAGGGTAAAAAAGAAATAAGAAAAAACCACCCAGACTTCAAACCTATGCAGAAATTTATCTTAAAATTGAATTAATTTCAATTAATGCTGCTTTTTCCATTTTTCCTTGCACATTTAAGTGCTAAGCATTTAGCCCTCTACCCCTTTAATTGACTAAAATGCATATATTAACATCATTTACAAAAGCTTTCCTGAAATATAGCTTAGATCTGGACCTGAATTGTGTACTCTCCTTTTACAGAACAAAAGAAAAAACTTTCCAGAAAAAACTTCAGTTCTCATAATGCTTTATAAATAGGGAAAATTGAAACACTTCCAAAAATACTTGTCAGAAAAAGGATACACAAAAGGGTTTTCACACATTTGCTTTTTCTTGCTGAATCCAAGAAAGAGAAAGGGGGAAGAGAAAGTTAATCAACTGAAAAAAAGAAGAAACAGTAACAGCTTTCCAAAATAGCCTAGCTGATAAGAAATTTCTCTGATTCTTAATCTAGTAATGCAGAATGATTACAAATATCTGATGGTAGAAGCATATTATCCCTACAATTCCCTAATCAAACTTCTTCCACCTTCCACCAATTCACTTTTTTTTTCCCCCCAAACACCATTCAGAAACATGGTGAATGTGAACTGGACGAATGCTACTGAACAGTCTTGAATATGCTTACAACATTTCTCCATTCATACCTCTTTTTGTGCGCTTTATGAAATACCTTGTTCGACTAAGTACGGAGACAATTTTCCTGGAATTAATTCTCCCAAAGCCACATGTCATGTCCACATCTCAGCACTGCAATGTTTTACAGCAGATTCAAATGCTATGCCCAAACAACTACAACCAAGTGAACTTTGCTATCACAACCAAATGAAAAAAGTAATATGGAGAACATATCAAAAGAAATATGAATGGTTATGTAGAGCTTTAAAGATGCTTCAATTTGAATAAATAAGTGGGCATGCTCTCCGTGAAAAATGCAGAATGAGACTTTAACATATAATTGCTAGCATAGCTTTAAGACTGGTGCAGAAGTACTCTCACAGCAGGGAAATATATTTTGCATGCTAAATAAAAACTGACAAAAGATGTATATGCCCACATTGTCAGCATGTTCATTGCTGCCAAAAGCCAGTCTGCCATCAAATAGATTATGTTCATTTGGCCTTTGGGAATGGTGGCATCTTAGAATTTCAATTTCAAAATATAATTAGAAAAAAGGAAAAAAAAAAAGAACACCACAACAAACATTAAAATGGCTGGAAGACTAATATCTTGTATAGAATACTTAATTCAGGATCAGATTTTTTCATTTGGTATTTTACTGGAAACTAGCGAAGCACCTGACTAGAACACACAAGATACTATGTCAGTACTGCACAGACCTGTTTTCCTTAAAAGCTCAAGTATTTCAATGGAAATAAGTGCGATCATTGTGCACGTCAGGGCACAAACTAAAGTACCAAACTTTAACCACAAACCCACTCAATGAAGAATAGCCATGCACACACACGGAAAATATTTGCACTCATGTAATATGGGAATAAAAGAAAAAGTGACGGTTCAAAAAAGAAAAAAAAAAAAAAACATGCACAAACAAGGTGTTCTTTCCATACAGCACTCTGCTTTTCAGTTTCTCCATCTAGGTGATGACTGGACTACAACGAATGTTATCTAATAATACACTAATTTTTTACCTCAGAAAGCAGATATAAATGTTGAAATACATTTGAAAAAAACAACCCAGATGGCTCTAAGTGAATAACAGATTCACTTAACCAAACATTATTTCCTGTATCTTGAATAATTAACAAAAAAAGTGTTTACCAACAATTATATAACAGCTTTTATAGTAACACAAGGAGGAGAAAAACATTTAGCACTGACTCTCATAAATAATTCAGAAGGTCTAATTTACCATAATCATGTCTGGCATTTATCTTGAGTAAATAATGTATTAGGCATATACTGTGCACTATTTCCTACAGTAACTACTAGAGAGCATTAGGAACAAACCCATCTGTGTTTAGCATTCTGTAAATCAGGCCAGCTCTTGCATGCATAAAATGATTGCTGATGAAGCCATTTACCTATGCAATTGATAGAAATGACATCTTTTAATGTTAAATTAAATAAAAATTATAGAAACTGCAACACAGATGAGGTTTTTCGTATACCATAAATATTCATAGCTTCCAAATTGACAAAGCATACCTCAGAAACCATAGGAACCACTCTAGGAAAAGAGTTGGGTCTTCCACATTCACTGTGCTACTGACAGGTTAATTTGCATAAGAGCAAATTAACATCTCAAAAGCCTTGTCTTTGCTAGCATTTTCAAGAAATCACCCACTATTACACTAATACCACTGCAGCTACCTTGGCACAACAGAAATGGAGTTCTATCGGCCTCCAGACTCAAGGTGCTTTTGTTCGTTTGTTTGCTTAAAACCATCACTGTCCTAGTTCCTAATTCCTAACAACGGCAGGCAGCGTACACACAACCACAACCAGGTTTTAAGGTTTTCTTCTGTTTTCAATTATTTCTTATTTTGCCTGTTAAGTCTGCAATGTACTTAATCTCTTCTGGAATTTACGCATTTTCAAACAACAGAGAATTTGACTTTATCACAAATACATCTCCCCAGAATGAAGCAATACTCTAATGCAACTACGCTCAAACTGATCAGCCACACCTTTAGTTTGTGCCTTACCTATCAATAAGAATATAGAACACAGTATACAATCTGCACATAAAACAAGGATTACAGTTCTGTTAAAAGCTCACTTCCCTATTTTTGGTTGGGTTTGTTGTTTTTTTTTCCCAACTTTCTGCAATGTGTTTAACAGCTATTCAAAATAATGTAACCAGAAGCTTCCAAAATTCTGTGCACTTTACCTCTTCATGTGATTTTTAGTGTTGCATATGCCCAGGACTTTATAATACAATTCTCACATCCTGGAAAATATGTGCCTAAGTATAAAGTTATTAATGACTCAAGTGAAATCAAGAGCATACTTTCTCACATAAATCAAGGATACCAGGCAGCTAAATTAAGTGATCTAATTAAATTTCACACATCTTAACAAGCACTATCCTTGAGATCTCCAAGAAGCCTACATTAAGCATGCCATGGAGTACATTCAGCAGGATTTTTTGTATTTTTCAAGCACGTTTAATTTGTTTACATTACCTTTTTTCTTATGCGTGTATAATAAACAGTAATACACACCACAGTCATATATTTGTCTGCTCATCTCCTAGACTTATTTTGTCATTTAGAGAAAGGTTTTAGTTGCATGAAGTAGTTAGAATGTTTCACTTTAATTACAGCATATAGTCTCATATATATTCTTTTGTTTATACTCATTTTCTGAATAGCAGCACTTTACATATCTCCTAGAAAATGAACCAGCCTACGATCATGATACATAAAAGGCATTCCAGAAGATAGAAAATGTAGAAATATTTCAAGAACTATTGCTTCTTTCACATTCACTACAGCGAGACCTGGACAGGCTGGAGAGCTGGGCAGAGAGAAACCTAATGAAGTTCAACAAGGACAAGTGTAGGGTCCTGCACCTAGGGAGGAATAGCCCCACGCACCAGTACAGGTTAGGGGCTGACCTGCTGGAAAGCAGCTCTGCAGAGAGGGACTTGGGCGTCCTGGTGGACGAGTTGACCATGAACTAGCAATGTGTCCTTGTGGCCAAGAAGGCCAGTGGTACCCTGGGGTGCATTAAAAAGGTCATGGCCAGCAGGTTAAGCGAGGTTATCCTCACCTTCTACTCTGCCCTGGTGAGGCCACATCTGGAGTACTGTGTCCAGTTCTGGGCCCCCCAGTTCAAGAAAGACAAGGAACTACAGGAGAGAGTCCAGCAGAGGGCTGCAAAGACGATCAGGGAACTAGAGCATCTCTCTTATGAGGAAAGGCTGAGAAACCTGGGTCTGTTCAGCCTGGAGAAGACTGGGAATGGATCTCACCAATGCTTATCAGTATCTAAAGGGCAGGTGTCAAGAGGACAGGGCCAGACTCTTTTCAGTGGTGCCCAGTGACAGGACAAGGGGCAATGAGCACAAACTGGAACACAGGAAATTCCATCTCAACATGAGGAGGTACTTTACTTTGAGGGTGGCGGAGCACTGGAACAGGCTGCCCAGAGAGGCTGTGGAGGCTCCTTCTCTGGAGATATTCAAAACCTGCCTGAATGCATTCCTGTCCAATCTGCTCTAGGTGAACCTGCTTTGGCAGGAGGGTTGGACTAGGTGATCTCTGAAGGTCTCTTACAACACCTACTATTCTGTGATTTTACATTACTGGACCACTGAAACTAGTTTAAAAAAACAGTACAAATTGGCAGAATAACTTTTTCTTTTAGATTTGTATGTATTTCAAGAGACCAGGAAAAAGTAGAATACCTGTGGTTTCCAATTGTCTCTTGGTTTCTCAAGGCTTAGGTGGGAACAGGTCATGTTAGTCAGACTGCAAAGAACAGAGCATCAGAGTATTGCTCAGCTCACCACCTAATGAAACATAGCACAACTCAATAGAAGGCAAAGCCTCAATGTTAGCTCAGCAGGATGGAGAAGGCCCTCATTACTCAGCCTGTTTGAATTACAAAAAGGATGCATGAAAGAAAGTGGCCTGCTAGTTACCGTTACAATCCCTATCCCTGTTTTTTTCTGCTGCTACACATCAATATCATAAATTGTCTTTTTGACATCAAGGTAGTAAAGTTTTGTATGACCAAAGCCAGTGTCTCCATTGGGCTAACACATCAGATCAATGAGAACTGAATTCAACCTGGGTTAAATTAAAACATCAGAATGTTGGCACGTAACAACCACCAAACAGACACATGTTGATGAAGCCTCCCACCGACAGCAAAACCACTGTTTTAATCAGAAAGAAATTCTAAATACACTTGGTTACTGAAATGGTTAGGTCTCCACAAAGATATCACAGAAGGATATTTTAGAAATGGAAGTAAGTATCTTCAGCAGTAGATTAAATAGAGCAAGTTAGATAAACCTTCTGCATCTTGTCTGGAATCACACCTACGTTAAATACCACTTGGTGAGAGATGCACCCTCATTATGAAAGAAGGGCCCTCGAGAACAGACAGAAACATACAAATACACATGCTCCAAAGACTCAAAGAGCAAAAAGCATAAAGGTAATTTACAGAGATATTATTGAAGGCAATGCAGTTTGGATGACACTATATAATTTAATCACACATAATGCCATAACAAGGCTTCCATCAAAATATCTTTCAGTCATGAATCTCAACCAGCACAAAAATCCCAGTTAGTTACAAGCAGTTTTTTAACCCTTGTTTAATTTCCCTTTTAATTACCAATGCTGATCGAGAAACTCCATATGGAGCTCAGCTGTTAACAGTGCAGAAAATACTTCCTGTAATATATATATATTTCATCTGAAACTACTATGTATGAACCAAATAAAATGCAAACACGTAAGTTACTACATGTAACATAGAATACAAGTTACATTTGTTCATCATGACATTTTAGAAAGTCAAACTAACACCTATCTCCAGCTTCATCCTCCTGATCAAAAAAGGAATCACTTGCACAGTAGAAATGCCTGCTGTCAGTTTGTCAAGTCTAGATAAAACCTAATTTCATAATCCATGTAGAAAAGGAAAAACCTAGCAGGAACCTAACAACAGAAAATTATACTATCAGGATAAAAGTCAGGCACTAAATAAGCGTGTCCATGAAAACTTCACACTGTAGACTGCTGATATCTCTGAGCTATTGCCATATTCTCAAACTGAAAGACAAAGGCCAACTATTCTGATGTCTAAACAGACCATAAAGGAATTAGTGATTAGAGGGTCCTTTCACTAATAGACTTTCCACCACGATGGCATTCTGTCAGTAAGACCGGGCTAGTAAATAAATGGGTACTGAAACCTCTGAAAGCCAGGAATGGTAGGATGTGGGATTGATCATCAATAGCACTGTTTTGGTGGACAAAAAAGTAAAATAAAAGCCAAGCAAGAAATCCACTTAAATAGTCAGTTGTTATAGTTGTCTTCAAATATTTCCATTTTACACAATAGATGCATGGTAGACAGCTCATTTTGTCGTCTTATAATTACAGATTGTTTTTAGATTCTTATCATTGTATTACAACCAATCTTTATTCCCTTATCACACAAAGAGCATACCTATTCATGAACACTCTAAGACACCTCTAAAATATCCTTTGTACCTCACACTCACAGAAACAGAGAAAATCTAAGACAACTCTCCCTATACCTGCACAGAGAGGCATAAAGACTTGAAGGGGCTCTGATCCTCCTTCAAATCCTTATGAGGGCAGGCAGATCAGTAAAAGATTTAGAACCAGAGTCTTCAAAGAGTTTGGGATTTTTTTTTTCCTCCACACTATATAAACCATCAAATTCCTTGATAGCTAATCCACACATAGCAGCTGCTTCCTCCAAATTCTTGCTACCTATTTGTCAAATCTATTCGCATCTTCTCTTAGACAGGAACATGCTCCCCTGAAATTCTCTCTGCTAGGGTAGTCACCAATACTTACATGGAAGTTACTGTACAATGAAAATTTATTTTAAAAGACAATGCAAAACAAAGAAAAGCAGGAGTGCCCCCCAACTCACCTAAAATAACATGGCCCGTATCAGGATTATACAGCTATTATAAATTACAAGTCCACCTATACCGTAAAATACTGAACTCAAACCCAAAATTCCTCATCGTATTTTTAAGATTTTTTTCCTTCTTAGGGAAAATACTGGTTTCTCTGAATTAAATTTTTTGGAAAAAACTTTATTTTGAAAGTAATTGCAACTTTAATGCAGACTCTTGATTGAATTCACATAGTATCATGTAATTTTTTAAAAATATGCCTATTTTACTATTCTAAAAGATTTTATGTTTAGATATTGATTTTTAATAAATAGTACAGTGCAAAAAAAATATAAAAATAATATAAAAACCTATCAATATTCATTTATGCAAACTACATTAAACAGAGTTGAAGTTGCTAATTTAAAAGCTGAGAACAATTACAGGCATAAGGCAATAGCAACAGAACACATTTTGAAAAAAAAAAAACAAACAGCATCCTAAAATCTCCGAGTTGTAAGACCATGTCCCGAAGACTGAAAAAAAAAAGTCACCTTTTGTTTAATCCTCATAACTCTCCAAGACATTGCATGCACTGCTGCTTTTCAGCATCATACACAAAACCACACTTTTGCAAAAATGTAGTTCACCGCTGTTTAACCTCCTTCAACCAGAAGCATGCATCTTAAAAACTGAAGTGACATTCAAAGGTCAAACAATAATTATAACATCTCTCAGCTTCCTTTTTCTAAACTAAGTCCTTTCTCCTGCAGCACCATAACCAACTCCTTTATTATCCCCTGTATATCCTAGGCACCAAGCCGCATTTGCCAATGTGTCTTCAGCCACCTTAAAACAAATATTAATATCTGAATTAGAACTGAGGCCAAAAAACCCCAAATATTAATATTAGAATTAGAACTGAGTAAAAAAAAAAAAAAAAAAACAAAACAAATAAACGGTGTTCTCTATCTGCCAAAATGTCAGAGGAATTGGAGTACTCCACTGTAAATAATTACAGTTGGAAAAGCAGGGAGAGTATATTTCATTTTATTAATCCAGAATTGCAAAGCACTATACAACTGGATTGAAGCATGAGTTGAAAATCTCTTTCTTGGAACATTTATGTGATGAATTACACAAAGAGATACATACAAACACTTTGAAGAAAATGTAAATGCCCTAAAGCTTTAATCTTAAATCTATCACACATTTGCGTTCACCTTTTATCAGTTTTCTGTGAGCTACTCACAAAGTTCTGTCTTAGATTATGATCTTGCAATACAAACAGCAAGTGTCAGGTAGGAGTAGAAAGAAAATAGTGAGACCACGTGGTCTTTTGCCCCACAGTGAATCCACTGAGTTTTTAAAACATGAAGTAAACTACAGTAAGTAGATAAATACTTGTAACTAATGGACTGATACCCTCTCATTTTACCCCTCACATGCAAACCACACACACGTATTCAGGTATACTTATTAGGACATGAAGGGAGGTAAATCTGTAGAAGTATTATTGCTATATTACACAATGTTTATTCTTCATCATAGTTACTGTTTTCTGACTTCAGTTTAAATTGTGTTAACCATTAAACAACAACAGCAGGTCATAAATAAATGTGGTCTTACACAACTTAGTATGGAGAGGGAGGTTAATACTTGCATATAAAATGAGTTTTGGAACAAGAACGAATGTCAAAATGTAATTTTAGCAACTATCATAAATGCATAAGATCACAGCCATAACCCACAATATGCCTGATGCATCTGCAAAGGCTGCTGAAAATTAAGCACATAACAATTCAGTCAGTAAAATACCTTACTCGTGTAACCAGAACTCATCACCATTGGA
This sequence comes from Pluvialis apricaria, assembly GCA_017639485.1. NCBI lineage: Eukaryota > Metazoa > Chordata > Aves > Charadriiformes > Charadriidae > Pluvialis > Pluvialis apricaria. The sequence goes on from CM030016.1 coordinate 16,429,099, forward strand.
ACAGCTCTGCAGACTGGCACTGCAAAAAATACTATACATTCTAAATGAGATTGTTTGAGTGTTCTTTTTATTATGAAATCCAACTTTATCTCTGTCCCATTTAACAAGTTTTTGACAAATATTGTCAACATTTATTATATGTGTGAAATATAAAAAATTGCCTTCTTAGCAAGACAGAGCAGTAAATGAAATTACAGAACTGATGCTGCAGTTCTTAGCTGATATTTTGCATTAAATGAAAGCCTCGCACGTTCTGCCTGGTTGTTTTAGGAAAGACAGCATTTAAATCAGACTGTATTAACAAATCTAAAAGGTGCAAAAAAACATGCTCAAAATGAGTGGTGTTAACATAACAAGGGGAACCAGAAGGATTCAGTAGCGATATGCTACTAGGCATCTTAAACAGGATAGGATTTCAAGGACCATAATTTATGAATTAAATGTTTGTGAAATACACAGATACTTTTTAGTTTGGAACATAACTCTTATATTCATTATAAATTTGATGTAGCCAAGTTTTCTGAAGTGTTTGACAGTAAATTAGCTTTAATAAACACTGAACTCCTTGAGTTTCCATAGCACAACAGTGTCTGCCAAATTTTCTTATTCATCATTGTAAATCTTAAGCTATTTGATGCCTTCTTAAAGGCTCATTTTCTGGGGAAAAAGAAGCTATTACATATAAATTGAGTTCTAATTGAAAAGCATATATACCAATTTCATGATTTTAAAGTAAATCCTGAAAATTGGTCAGCTTCAAGATTAAAAACTAGTAGAGCCAGTAGGTACAATGTACTGGTTCTATCTCTAGCACTTAAACCCATCTCTTGTTTTAAGGGGACCACCTCACAATTTTTGATTGCTTAGGACTGGTAATATTAGGCAAGAAGGACATATTTCCTTATTTCTTGCTTGATAGCCTAGAAATAGATCCAATGTGTAGGACAGCAAGACTAGTCACACAAGCAAGGAATTCAAATGCAGCTTTTGCCTTTCTCAACTGTATATTTTGAAGCTTCAATTCCTCCTGTAGCTTTTTCAAAAACCAGTAAATCTTTCCCTCCTGAGTATGTGATCCATGGCAGTTTTCAGAGCGCACTAATTCTGCCACAACTTCATTCCAGACAAGCAAAGCCATTAGATAAATGATGAGCAGAGCACATCAATATCTTCAGTTTGGCATTTACATCCCAAAAGAGAGGGCTCAGCTTACTTTTGTACCAATGTTTACATTATAACTATAAACTGCCCTTCATACGCTTTCATCACATGAAAATAATCCCATTTTAGATTACGAAAATGCAGCAACTGAGACAATTAGAGTTTTGCTATTGGTAGTATTAGTTGTTTCTTCATGGACTCTTTTGTAGATTCAAAAGCCTTCTACTCTGTTCTATTTCACTTACTATTTAGAGGTAAACTTACTGTTTCTCATGCATGCATAAAACCAGTAATTAATTTTTTTGGACTCAAGATGTAGGGAACTTTCATTTTTAAGTTACTGCTTTCTTTTATGATGATTGTGTAAAAGTAATCTCAATCTTCAGATATCTTATTGTAACACAAGAAGCCTAAAAAAACCTTTGGGATTTAAGTGATAATTTAAGTGATAATTCTTCCCTTCCTTTGGTAACTTTATCACCATATGGTGTTTTTTAAAATAGATATTTCACTTGAGAATATCCTGTTAAATAAGCCACTATTTTATTTAGCAATTCATAAAATGGAACAGAAAAGAATATATCCTAGTTTGCACTTTTCCCCCAAAAGCAAGAATAAATGCAGTTGAGGCTGGAACAGATGCTGTGGTCTAGTCTCATTCAGTGCAGCTGTAATTATATAATTTTAGCAATTAATTCTGACTGGGGCTTTGCTTAGCTCTGACAATGTTCTGTGGTTGATTGTTCAGAAAGTGGCCTCGTGTGATTCGTTTCCTCTCTGCAGTGAAACATTCAGATGACAACATTTGCTTTCAGCATCCTGAAAGAAGGACAAGAAATCCTGAAAACTCTTCAGGATTCAAGTGATAATTTGAAAAGCACAAGCAAAACAGCAGACAGGGTTTCTACAAATCCTGTTTAAAAACCAGAATGGTAGAATACAGCTCTGTATATATAACAGGATAAAATTGAACTTTAGATTCCTGCCACAGCTCAGAGTTATCTATGAAAGTGCTAGAGAAAGATGAAGCAGATGAAATGAAGAGCATTTAAATCTCATTATTTGGCTTATGGCACTGGTCATCCAAATAACTACATTTCTTTAAAATTGAAAAGATCTTAAATGAATGAAAATTCATTCAGAGAAAGGAATTAACACAAGAGAATGGCTTTCAAAAGTTAATGTTGTAGCAAAAGACATAAGGCTAAAATACATACTATTTTGGAGATTAAATAATTTCATTAAGATCTTTCAAATAGGTATAAGATCTAAACCAGTTTTGCACAGTTCCTACTCGAGAGGAAAGTCTCTTTTCCACAAACAATGATTTCACGGCATTTTTCTGAAAAAATCTGCAATTTGCCTGTGATTTATTTTTTTGCAGTCACAAGCGGAACATACACTTTTCATGTTACATGTCATTTCAACAATAGAGACAACCTTGCAGTGGTGCTACGTAGCAATAAAGTACTCTCGAGATCCGCTGCCTCTACAGTTTTTGGTGGGGTTTGGGGTTTTTTTGTTTGTTTGTTTTTTGGTTGTGGTGGGATTTTTTTCTTACATCAAATACATTAAGCTACTTGGATTTCATACAGAAAGCTCCAGGAATTACAGGAGGTATAAGTAAGACCCAAAAAACCATATCTGCCATAGAACTATTTACAGAGAATTTCAGTAAACTTACATGAAAAACTGTAAGTCATTATGATGTCTACCATACATGAAAACAATTTGTTAGAAATTGAAATTATATAAATTTATTAAATAGATGTGCAAAGACTTCTCCTCCTTATCAGTTGGAACATATATTCTTTACACATTACACACCATTCTTGTCATTTGCAAGTATATCCTTTTCATATTCTCATACAATGACAAGTTTTCCAACTCCAGAAACAAGAGAATCATCTTAAGAATGAACACTGGACATCTCTCTGTAAAACGTAATATTACAACTAACGAGGACAACAGCAAGAGACAGTGAAAGTCAGTGTGACGCATGTGTTCCCCGAGCACGCATGGCAAGAAAATTTCCAATCCATCACACTTTCCACTATAAGTGTTTCTAAGTTGACTTGACAACTTAGTTGTCATCTCATCAAATGAACGTTTAAGATTATAAAGCTCACAAAATTGTATATACGAATGTGAACATATGTGCACCTCTTCCCCACAGAAGTTTAAGTTCCCAGTCCCTAGCCTATGTTAACTATGGTTATAATGATTAATAGCACCACAGTAATTAGTGTCCAGTGTCTATTCATCATAGAGGTTCCATTTCTTTGTGGAGTTCCTCTTTATGTAATAAATATAGGACTTTCACATTGTACCTGACAGTTTGATTAATGATGCTACAGTTAGTTTCTCACACAATAAGCATGGCGTAAGTATTGTAAGTGTCAGTTGTTCAGCCCAGTTTCAAGTCGATTTACTCTCTTCACCATTAACAAAGGGTAAAAGAGGTGAAAAAGATGTGTACGTATTGTAAAGTGTTCTTTTAAAATTAATTTTAGCTGTATCCAGCTCTCCTATTTTAGATATAAAGAAAACACAAAGAGGCTACTGATATCTAATTGATTATATGGTCTATTTAGAGCAACAGACTGCAAACCACGTTGACTATGTATCAAAGATTTACCATGTCAGCTTACATTTCTGATTATTTTTTTTTTTTTTCTGTTTTACAACCCAAGAAATAATTCCAAGCAATAAATAGTAAGGAACTGATGTGAAAAGACACACGAAGAAACATTCAGACATGGAACTCAACTCACGATGCCTTTCACAGTGCTTCAGATACATAACTGACAAGTGCAGGTTTCCCATGCAAGCTCATTGCAGAGGGAGGTTCCTGCAGATGGAGTTCCAAATACGCATATCCAGTTTTGTTAGTGCATCAGGTACTTAATACTGTCTTCAAACAGTTTTTCAGATGTCAATTAATTTCTCTGTGGCTAAATAATTTTAATTTACCTTTCCAAATAGTCACACTAACAAATTATTTTATCAAGGAATTTAGAAGTAATTGGACTAACAAATATAATCCACAATGACACAGCAAATTACCTGAAGAAGCAGTAGTAAGAAATAGTTTGGTGCAGTTGGCAGTTGACAGCAAAAAGGCAATACCCATTTTATTTCCTTCCTCTTATGCATGTTAAAGACGCCACATGCAGTTCAAGAGATAAGAAATGCAAATAAATCATTCCTCTAGCCTAGTGTGCAGCAATCAAAGACTACTTATACTAGAACATCACCAAAACTTACAATACAATGCTTAAGTCATACACTCAACAAGCTAACACACACAAAACACACTTATGGAAAGCACAACAGTCAAGTTATAAATAAGAGATATAAGGAGGCACTGTGGATTTGTTTCTGTTCGGCACAGGAAGTTATGCCTAGACTCCTGTATTGTTCATTGCCCTGCAACAACCACGATTTAGGTTGTCACCCACAATTAGCATAAACGAACAAGGTACTCTTTATGTAGCCTACGAATAATCATTGTGAACACAGAAATAGTCATACTGGATGAACACAGTATTCACTGATACAGCGTCCAGCAGCAGATGCTTCAATAACATGCTATAAAGATTAAAGAAGTACGTGTTAATGTTCTCCCGATCTATTCTCCTAGGCATAAATAATCTGTGATGCAAGAACTTCAAGACAAAACTAGCATCTGCATCCTTTTAATATTTAACGCTCTTTGGTAAACCTTTCCTCTGTGCATTGTCTAATTGCTTTTTGAACTTATTTATACTTTGGCATTGGTAATACCCCATGACAATGAATTACAGCTATTAATTATGTCTAATGGAAACAGCATCTCCTTTATATCAAAATTTTAACTGAATTTCATATGATGCTCTTCAACTCTTCTGTTAAGAGAAACTGGGAGAAATTTCTCATTCACTTCTTTCCTGTCACCAGTGATTTTACACAGCTTTCAACCTATCCTTTCCTTCATTTTCATTTCTTTTGTACACTAGGCTTAATCTCACCCCGCAAAGGTGTCCTGTTCATCTCATCATATTACAGGTTTGCATCTACCTTTTCTCATTCTACTGTAACCTCATTGACATGGAAAAATAGCACTGCATATTTTATTCAATATTTGAGTCCAGCACAGATTAATAGCACAGCATAATAATTTGTTTCATTCTCTGTTCCGTTCCCGGCAATTCTTACTGTCCCCTTTGCCACTTTTGACTTCTACTCTGCGTAAAGTGTGATTCTATGTCTCAGTTGCACCACCAAACTTGCTCTTGCTGTAAGTTTATAGGTAGTAAAGAGAATCAGAGGGACCAAAGAGAGATAAGAAGATAGCACGTTCTCTCTTTCTGAAATTAGTAGTTGCATATCCCCTTAAAAGATGTAATTTTCACAGAGAGTGTTTTCCTCACCAGAGAGCTAACTGTGTAGAGTTCTTATAAAAAGGCAGAGATCAAGACTGACCAGGTCATTTGTTGAACCTGACCAGTGTTTGTATTACAAAGCTTGCAAGCATCAACTCAACGTTGCAAAGCAAACTGCGATTTAGCAGAATATAACTGTAACAAAGCACTTCAGTATTCCAGACCCTGTAAGTCTAAAGAAGTAGGTACGTGAACTAGGTCATGCTGAATATACTAGGAAACACTGGTGGATTGCACAATTTCTGTATTATGCTGTTTTCCAACTGTAAGGCATATAACCAAGTGCACATTTAAAATTGCTCTTGGTCACATGAATATTTTCCCATTTACCTATATTTCTTAAAGGAGTTATTGCTTTCAGCAGTAATCTTAAGCTCACGAAAGAAAACCATCCGCTTTTTAGATCTTTCACATTTAAGAATATACCTAAAGTATGCCATCCTAAGGAAGAGTACTGTTTCAAATTAATTTTTAAATATAAAATATGACAGATTTCAAAAATTAGAAGGGCCAAATTAATATGAAGAGATATTTTTAAGCTCATTTGAAATTCTTTCGTCTTTTCATTCACTAACTCATGCAGCTGAAGGAACTCAGTACACAATACAGCTGAGTTGCTAGGCCTTATTTCCATTTCTATAGAGACATATCTTGAATCCAGAAATAAGTAGCAAAATATTTAAAATATTACATAAAATGAGCATAATTCTTTTTCTGCACATGGTCAATATCTGAATGGATCTCACTTCTAGAGCAGACAGTAAAGAAGAAATTAGAACAACAGAAAATATTAACCCAAGACCGGAACAGGACAAAAGCACTACAGAATGTCTGATGTGTGCAAGCAATATTGTATCTCCATGCTACAACTCAAATTCAAGGGCTGATATGACAAGAGATAAGAGAAAAAGCCTGAAAGCAGACAGTAGTTCTTGGTAAGTGTTGCTTTAAGCTGCATTAGTGTTCCAGTAGCCTGTACATTTCCCTGCCTTTGTCCAGAAATCACAAGTTAAAATTTAAGAACAAACAATATCAATGTTAAATGAAGTAATTAGGAAAAAAAAATACATGTACACACACATTTTCTATTTAAATGGAAAAGAGTTTGGTTTGTTCTTGCCCCTCTTAAAACTCAAAGTAACCAGTGATTGTCCTAGGAACTCTTAAAAGTGTGCTAGACTTCTAAAAGAAGTCTCAACTTAATGACCTAGTAAGAGTCCTCAGATTTTTCAGCTGCAACGTTCTTGGCACATGTAGCATTAAGTGTTTAAAAAGCTGTCGCCCTAGCAAAGATTTGTTAATTTTAATCAAACACTGCAAGCTTTATCAGTTTCTGATATACAACACAGAGAACAAAAGTAGGATAAAATGGCATAAATACATTTTGGAGAAGAATGATGTTTAGGGGAAAATTACTAATTGATTCAAGGTAAGTTTTAGAAAGTCCTACTAAAGAAGATCCTTAGAAGCTCTTTCAATCTTGAATCATCCTGGAACCATGGAAATATCACTTTGAGAACTGTCAGCCCTGGCAGAGCTCTCTGTACCTTACAAAAGATTGTTTCCATTGAAGTTAGCTCAACATGATCTCTGATTATTACAATGCTATCCTCAGATGTCTGAGCTATTTCAGTTGCTATAACAACTTAGCTCAACCACTGTATCACAGGCTTTTCTTAGAAATATATAAATATGTATTTTCAGAAAGAATAAAGTTCCGTTGGCAAATGATGAACACTGACAAATGAAATAATCCAAATGAACAGTTCTGCCCCGCAATTTCAAGTTAAACTACCCATCTTCAATGCCAACAGCACAGTCATGTTCCCCGTTAAGCAAAAAATGCTTTTCGTCCTGTAGTGTCTATTCTGTAAGGGTTCTGATTTAACAGCAAGAACAAGTTCTGAAGGGTAAAGTTTTTCTGAGCATTAGTAGTCCCCTCCTCACAACGGAAGCCACTTTACAGTGGACACATAGACTCACCTGAATGGGGCAATTATTTTGGAAATCCCAACCCTGTGCTGCAAAATCAGTTTTCTTCCCATAATATTCTGCATAAAATGTTCTCTAAATTTAGTCCCACTATGTTTCTTAAAACTGTATCTTGATCTATAACGTACACAATACTAGGGTTGAAGCACAAAGTCACGGCCTGTCTCTAATAACCATGAGCTTCTTTCCAAGAGGGCAAACCAGCCATAACTCCCAAGCAAACCTGGGGTGCTTCTCACCATGTCGGGCTTTTCAGTGTGGAAAGGTCAGAATGTATTCAGAAATATAAAAGAAAAAAAAACCAAACAACTTCACAGACATGGAATAGTATCCATTAGAGACAACAGCTTTTCAGGAGAATAACAACATTTTGTGAGAAGTTCTGGTTTAGTTATTAGTGATAACAGACCCTTCTGTACACTCCAAAATATGAAACAGTATGTCAACTAGCTATGGTGAAAGAAAACTTTACGGCCTAGTAAAGAAGACAGTAAACAAATATGGCTAAGTCCAGCTTTGCAAATAGGATTGACTTGAAAAGCCTCTCCCAAATTTTGAGCCATGTGAAGTGAGCTGAAACCCTTTGCTGCTTTCTCAGAACTGATCTTAACAGACTGCTTTTAAGTTTAATCCCTTTTTAAGACTATGGCAGAAAATGTGAGAATAGCTATGCTTTATACTTTTCAAACACCTACCCTCAATTTTCAGAAAGTACTTTACAAACATTAATGTGCCCATATCCACAAGGCAGATAAGGAAAAAATTTAATAACCCCAAATAAATAACTTTTACAAAATCCTTCTAACTGAAGCTGGCATCCACTAACTGAAATCATTGCCATAACACCAACAAAGAGATTTGCTGTTTTTCTGTATCAAGACAGAACACTTCATGACAAGAAGTAGTCAAGAAAGTGCATGCTCATGAGGTGAAGAGAGAAAGGTAGGGGGGGACACAATGACACACAAGGCTATACCTCTTTTGTACATATCATCTTTCTCCCTCCAAAAAAAAAAAAAGCAAAACCAAATACCCCCACCCTTCAAAGCAAATATTGCTTTTCTCTCACATATTGAAAAAAATTACTGTAAACTCAAATTTACTATTCTATTATGCAGTTATTCCAGTACAATAAAACATCAATACCCTACAACTGAAAGACATATCCAATCATGATTATCAGAACGCATGAATTTAAATTATATGAAAGATATTAGTTTGACAGAAATTAAACTGCAAAAAGAGAAAGAGCAAAACCCGTTAATTCAACATTTTCATTTAAAATCAAAAATTAAAACCTCCAAATTTAAATTCTGTTTAAAGAAGCAACTTCTAGATCTAAATAAAAAACCTCAAAAAATTTAATTTCAAAAGATTTAACTGTAAAATAATTTAAAATATAGGTTGTAAAATCCTTTTTTCTAATGCAAAGCCTATCATTTTCAGAAGAGTTCCCTTTTATAATTATCAGCCATATTAACAAATTAATAAGTTATCAGACTGCTCTCTTCATGCTTTGAATCAATAGGCATATCAGGTGTACATAATCCTAATTGGTTCTTTCCTAAGAAAATTTTGAAGGTTGATAACGATGATGCTAAATTCTTCCTGTACCCACAACAAAGCAATACACATAAGAATCAATAATTCTTTTCCTAGCAGCCTCATAAATTCAGTAAGCATTTTAGTTTCCAGAATCCAACACAGAGTACTATGATAAACTAAAGAGAGAATGGTGGGTGCAGGGGGGTGTTCACTTGCTAAACAAACCCTAAAACATCTTGGTGCCTCTGGTGATGGGGAAAAACAAACAAACAACAACAACAAAAAAACAACTGGGGAAGATATTGCTTCAAGCTACCAAAGTGTATGATTTTATGATTTTCTTCAGTTACTACATAACAGCTGATCTAAAACAATACTTTAACTGGCATTGTCTCCTTCCTGTTGCTAATGACAATTACTGAATTTAGCCACTGCATTTTCAATATATAATGCTAGACGTCAGGATACTTTTTTTTTTCTTCACAGGTTCTCAAGGTGAACAGCTAATAACCTACAATAAGTTAAATTACTCACTTAAGATAAATGGTACCGAGTGTAGAGCATAACAACTTAGTGCTGTAATCCTTCATAGGGTATATGGGTGAATGAACAAGATAAAAGAAACCTGTCAATGGTCCTTGGGACATACATGGTACCAAGAAGTGACTTTTTCCAATCTTGGGCTTGTCCTTTCAAATAAAAGATGGTCAGTACAGACTATATCATGCACAGAACTTGCATTCGCTTCTGCACTTTAGATCATCTACCTAGTCATTAACAGCCGTGGACCATATCCATCTAGAGACGGCAATTCAGTGCCATTATACTAAAGAGCACAAAAAAGGACCTACTCCACCATTTTGTTTTATTTTTTCCAATGACTAGCTGCGCATGCTATTTGACCAAGCAAATTTTGAACTTGACAGAAAATTTAAGAATCTGACACAAAATCCAGTGAAGTCATGGGATTTTTACTGACTTTAGTGTCCTTGGATGAAGTCCATAAATACTTTAAAAAGCTCCTTCTCCATTTTCTTTCAGAATGGCATCATTAGCACTCTGCATCCTCTAAAATCTCATTTGCAAGAAATTTACTATTTGCAAAATTTAGTTGTGTCTGGATTCTGGTGTAGAAGGAACAGCAAGCACTAGAACTTGTGGGTAATATCTCACATCATGTAATCTACCCTACTGCACTACAATAGCCCACCTTACAGCAGTTCCTATATTGAAAGAAAAAAGTGAAACATTCTTTTTCACCTTCTATAAGCATTCTCATACACCAAGTCATATACAACAAAAAAATCACGAAATGCTGTGTTTGACTGTGAAAGGTTAAAAAAAGCTGTACACAAACTGCAGACAAAATAAATATACTCGTATCTAAAATCTGCAGAATGTTAATCTTTCTTTTGATGTTTAGCAATAAACTCAGTAAGTTTAAACTCTTGATTTGCATTCAGCTACTCCAGTATATACAGAACTAGAATTTTACCTTTTTAAAAGATTCGTTGAATTTAAGTGAAGAATATTTGAATTCTGTATTTCTAAATTTATGAAAGTCATTTCTCTCTCTCATGAGATTACAGAAAAAGAAATCTGATAAAATAAGGAGATAATCTTAGGCAAACAAAAAGCCAGTCACCAGTAACTATCATCACAGATACTAAAAACAAAACCCATTTAGGAATATAATTGTAGTTTTCTGATTACTGTGTACCAAAGATTTAAATTTCTACTATGTGTTACAATATTTTCCGTAGAAATCTGACAAGAAATTTTGGAGTTTTCACTAGGTCATTTTTCACCTCTAATTTTTTCAATATGAAAAATATTGGCATAATGATACATTAAATTTGTTTTGCCTACTTTTTTCACACTGTTTTCAGTAATATTTCTCTCTGAACAGACAATCCCATTTTCCAATTTATCACCAGATATGTTTCAGGAAGAATGTTCAAGACATCTTCCACTGTAGTGCAGAAACCAGTGCAAACCTAGAAGACAGATACTTATATATCAAAAGAGAATCTCTTATTTGTAGCATCTAATTGCCCCTGAAAAGACATGCTAGCACTTCTAAGGTATTTCATTTACTTTTTAAGGTTAATCAGAATACAAATTCTACTAGGTATGGAGCTTCATTTTTGTCTGTCATCCAGGGAGTCAATTTTCAGGTTTTTTTATTTTAAAAACTAAAAGTAAGAGGTAATAGGTAACAAGTATCTTTCACTCATTTTCAGCTTTAGGGCTTGTAAAGCTATTTGGAGAAACGGCAGCAAGGACACTTAAGCAGCATTCACCAGCTGGTCACAACCTCACCTGTGAACAAGGTGCAACACTCACTCTCTTCTACTTTGTCATTTATCCACACTGATAAATGCTCAGTTAATGGCAGTGGATTGTTTCTCGGGTTAGGAAACTGCAGGAAGAAATGTATACTCATTCTTTCATACAGATCTTAGTTTGCAGAGGAAGGAGAGCAGTGAAGACTTTTGGGGCTTAAAGAACTGGGATCCCAAATAAGATCTGTTCTTTTTTTGCCATCTGACAATCACTGCCATGAGTTTTAGTCTATGCACATGTCCTCTCTGCATTTTATTTGCTCATTTCTTCCTTCTGAGCCCCCTTTTCCATGGATTGGGGGAGGGGGGGTGTCTTTTTTTTTTTTATAACCCCCTGCACAAGTCTGGCATGACTTGCACTTAATGGCCTTTGTTTGCTTCTTTTCAGGTTCATTATGAAATATCAGTTCTTAAATCAGCAACAGGAGTTCACCTTCATTGGATTGTAGACTAGCAAGAGTTCCCTGTTTCTCTCTGTAGGAGAAATTCTTCCTCACCTTTTCGATAAGTTAACTTGACTTTAAAATTGTCTGCCTCTGATTCTCGGCTTGAATACTAAATGTCTCCTTATCATCTAATAACAGTCCCCAATAGGAATGCCAGAATTATGGGTCTAGATGTAGTTGGGAATATGCAAGTAAGACTTGCTTCTCAATCGTAAGTCTCAAAGCAGAGGAGATACTGTTGTAGTTTCCATCCCCCAGTAGCCTAAACATTTTAAAAAATACATTCTTTTCCTTCTCAATCCTCTTTCCCATCCAGTTTCCACTACTGCAAAATGCTGCATTATTCACACAAATCCTTTTCACTGGGGGAAGGGGTATGAAAATTATTCCAAATGTTTTAAGTTACTTTCTTAAAGAGGGATCCATTTCTAAAAAGAGCATAGGGTATGTGTTATCTGTGTATTCAGTACACAAGGACATCAGAGAAACAAAACCTCAACATGCCAACAGGGGCAAGTAAAGCAGCAGAGAGTTATAGGCCAAGGCAAAGATAAACCTGGTAGTTACAGCAAAGTTAGAATATTAATTGCTAACCTGGACTAAAGTCTTGTTTGATATACGTGCCAACTAGCAACAGCACGTGTCTCAGACACCACTGACTACAGAGCAGATACTACAGAATTCACCTCCATTAATTGAAATGAAAACACTGCACTCCAAATTCAACATCAATAATTTTCTTTGGAATCACATAGAATGTTTAAAATTACATATTCTAGTAAAAGTACTTGTGGATGGAAGCTGCCTGGAGTAGACTGTTGAAGACAATGTTTGGTTGCTTTTTGTTGAAAAGAAATGCTGTCAGTTCTACTCTTCTCCCTCACAGTCCATTTTACAGCTCAACATCCCACTTTAAGGAAAAGAACCAACCAACTCAAGCACAGAGTTTTACAGTTGTCAGCTGATGTAAGAAATGCGATATTTGGGTGTTTTGCAATACCAATTTGAATATTTTTTGTAGCCAAAATAGCATGACAAAGTTCAATATTGAGCCACCCATAAGTTTATCTTCTCTATTTAATGTATTAGAATTTTTTTACCTTGTAAATTTAAACTGTAAGTGCCTTCAGGAGTTTGTGCAATAACTGAATTGACTTCACTGAGGCAGAATCACATCAAGGCAAACATTTCAAGAACTCTGCATCTTGAATTTCCTTAGTTCTTTCTGAAGAGTGAGAAGCTACACAAGCCTAAAGATGTCCAATTAACATTCCACTTAATTCAATCTTGTTCCATTTTGCAACTGTGATGTATTTGAACATTTTATATCAAGTAGCTCATTCACTAGCTTATACATTACTAGCAGATACTTGTTTTCCTTCTTGTTTCATTACTATTTTTTAGTGAGATTACTGGTAGCAGCACACTCTGATCCTGCCGAGAACTCCCACATGCTCGCTGTTCCATACAGTTGCTTCTGTAAAAGACACAGACTTGCCTAAAATTCAGCTCAGGAAATGAATGTTAACGAGTTGTCATTCTTAGTTCTTTCCTTCAAAGGGATCTTAGAACATGGACTTTGCAGTTCTCTAGTTACGCTACATTGAGATCCCTTTATGTAATATCACTTATTACTGTTAGAACCTTTAGCCAAAAAGGACAAAATAAGCATAATTTCTCCTTCCTGGGATACTGAAAGCAAATCTCCTTGTGCTCCCACTTCTTCCAAATATGCAGAAATAGCTCTGTAAAAAAAGAGGCCAATAAGATGATTTGTGTATGTGTTTTTATCATTGCACAATAAATTGTACTGTACAAAGCCATTTTTAGTGAAGGAGCTGGTATAGAATAACTATAGATTTTAAAACTCATGCTCTGGTTGATTCCACACTTCTTCACATAGAAATGTCAGAGAATGGCCAAATACTTTTTGCTTCATTTCTGCTCATGATACCATAGTGGGAAAAGGGATGAAAAGGGTCCCCAACAGAGCCTGTTGAACTGCAATGGTATGATTTGCTAATGGCTGCGATCTACAAGTAAAACTAATGAACATAATGAAACCATACATATTCTCCGCTATTCCCTGCATAAGTAATGAGAGTAATTACTTTCAATTTCTGGTCACTGCTAGCACAACATACAGGTCCTTGAAGGCTGCAGACTCATTCTTATGCTGCATCAGCCTCACAGAGGAACGTGGCCACATTATCATTTGAAGAGGCCTAACAATGGTTGGGGGATATATTCAACTGCTCGTTGTATATCTAATAAGCACATTGTACGGCATCAATAGATGAAATTGTTCACATGTTTTTCTGTGAATACAAATACACTACTAGCAAGAATGTCAAACAAATTAGAGCTGAAATAACACTCGATACACAGAAAATGAATAGGAAGGACATGAACCACTCACAGAATAAAATGGACAAAGTGATAGAGTTTGTAAATGTAAATCTGCATAGTGAGCAATATAGTTAAAGCATCTAAAATTACTGGCAGCTGGGAGCACTACAGAGCAAGTTTGCTTAGATCCCTAGTGGTAGCAGAAAAGCACCATACTGCTGTTTGATGAACTCTCCAGTAGACTCAGAACCAGCACCGATGGCATCTGGAGGGATAATGCAGAGCCCTCTTCAGCTGAAGGGGTGTCTTGGTTTGATGCAGATCATTGTAGAATTCTTTGATGCTTTCAAAAGGCCCCAGCAATTCCCAAAAGGAAAGCGACTAATAAACACCACAGAATTGATCAAAGACATTGTTAGCTTTGTGGTTGATGCAGCTTTATGAGAGAGGATATGACAACCCTAAGTGGTTTATAGCAGAATTATCTGTAGGGGGAAATGAAGATCTGATATAAAAGTTGTCTGCAAGGAAAGAAAGATTATATAGTCAGAATCACACAAAGTGATACATTAGCACACGTATCACCCAAAATTCAAGGGAAGTCTAACATCCCCTCACCAATTTCCCCCTTCTATTGGCAATGCCCTATAATAATAATTATTGTTCCTATGAAAAAGAAAATAAATAGATCTCCATCTTTTGCATCACACCATTCTGCTTTTGCTGCCAATAGCTATCTGGGAAAACAGTTATTTTGCATAACTAAATAAATACTAGGAACTACACAGAGTTGATTCTTCATATCACACACCAAAATTCTCCATAACTGGGGGAGGCTTACAGTAATCCCATTCCAAAGTTATAACAGCTTTTGCCCACAACCCAAAGCAGAAAGGAATAAAAGAAAGATGCTGTTTGTTTGTTTGGGGAGGAGGGTTTGGTTTTGGGGTTTTTTTTTGTTTTAAAGATGCCTCCAGGCTTCTCAGAAAAAGAGAGGGAGATTTGCTTCATTCATCTCTGATTAAAAACATCATGTGAAGGGAAAAGAGATTACACAAGACAACAAGTCTGGTTTTCCTATTTGTGGACATAACATTGAAAATGCTCACTTGCTTAATCGATAACTGCCACAGCTATTCTGGAAGTTGTGTAACTGTGATGACAAATGCTGTTTTTATTTCAGACTGAAATTGCTTCCTATATGCACAGATGAATGCAGACCACTCTGTACCCAAGCCATGAACCTCTACAAGGCATAGCACTTTGCCATGAAGATGCATCCTCGGATCTTTGTAATAAATTCATCTATGGAAACAGGGAGAATAATTCAGTCCATGCAGAGTTTTCAGGAGGAAAAGATTTTTCTTCATATGTCTCAAAGTTGGAACGAGCATTGTGAGTCTGAATCTTCAGTTATAAAGCTCCTAAATACAACATTCAAGCAGGACACAAAATCAGCAGAGAATATAATTCAGAGGAAACTAAGGCTGTTAAACTTGGAGACATTAGATTTAAGTAACAGAAGTAAAATCTAGAGGTATTAGGTTATGAAGAGAAGACAGTTTCCCTCCATTCATATCCTAGTTTTTTAAGCCAAGTTTCAAGGATTAAGGCAATGGGCGGCAAGAAAAGTCGATCCATAATTTTGTACAACTCGGAACACACATGTACATGTTCAAGAACCACAATCTGAAAAACAGGTGCTTTTTCAGCTGAGAAGATTTACAGGCTCATATATATTTTTAGAACTATAGTATATTTCTGAGATACAATCACTGCACCTGACTTGGGGATGTCTAGCAGTAGTAGATGTCCTACATAAACTAGTGATTTTGTGAGGGCTCTTCCCCAGGACCTGGTTAGACCAGTGATCAAGTAACTTATTTGAAAAATAGGTTTGGCCTACAGAGTTCTAAGAATAGCTAAGCTTCCCTAGAGTGTAGGGATCCAGGCATTTGGTTCAAGTATACATTTTATGAAATACACTCACAAGACAGAAGTTTGTGACCTGATAACAAAAAAACAGATTTCTAAATCATATACAAGCATGCTCAAAATTAACCCTGGATTCTAATCTGGAAAATAAAAGGCCAATATGTAAAAATTAAGTTAATACTATTTAAAAAGCCTGATCTGAATGGAAACTTTATCTTTCAAATGAAAAGTTTATCCGCTTTATCCCTTCCCAATTTACTATTCAGACTAGATGACGACGTACGAGCATTGGAAACTTAGATAGGTCTTTAGGATGCAAAATTATACCTGACCCCTGCCCTTGAAGTGCAAAGCTAACCCTGTACAAATTTTTAAAACCTATCAAAAACGACTCAGTGCTATGCCTTCTTAGGGTCTTACTCATGCTGCCATCCTGTGACAAAAACCAGTAAATGCAAGAAAAAAGTTCCACCGAAAAACCCCAGACCATTACCAAAATACTTCTGAAAACCCTTACCATTTTTTAAGCTTAGAAGAAAGTCTTGCAATACACATAAAACTTCAAAATACAATGCCTTAAAGGGCTGTGTAATTGCGTTATCATTTTCACAGTGATAAACTGACAGTTCTCCTAATCTCTATTACAGAAATTGTCACAAAAGGAAGAAAAACTACTTAAATAGGTCAAGCTAATAAAAGCTTATTATGGATCTACTGTGATTTTTCTTTTCCCCCTGCTGTAACAGTGTAACAGGTAAAATTTTCTTGAAACACCTTGCCTTGTAGCAGAGTGTCAGAAGATTAAACTGCTTCTCCTGACTTGGTGAAATAAAGTACCCATAACACATGAAATGAGACAGAACTGGGCTCTAAGGAAAATCTACACATTAGGCTGAGTGCTCCTGAAAAGAGAAGCATACAAGCAGTTATTTCAAGTCAAAGTTTAACTGAATATTCTTAAGGTGTTTTAATTATTCCCAATGGCTATAGATCCTAGAAAGGTAAGAGAATTTCATGGCATTTGGGTTTTTTTCCTGTGTTGACAAAGTACCAAGTTTATTGTTTGCAACAGAACTTGAGAGCAATGCAGGTTACCTTCAAGTACCAGCACATCAGCAGTGATACTAAAACAGAAGCAAAGGGACAAGCGGTATAAGAGCCAAACTGTGTATCAGGTTTTGTCTGTACCTTACAAAGTCATCAGAATCTCCAGTGGCTGAAAGGGCATCTGGGCTAAGAGGGGGGGAAAATATATATATACATACACACACACGTACACATATACAGGCGACAATTTTTTGGGAAACATCAGGACAAACTTAATGACAAGCACCCACCTTGTCTTACAGAGATCATGATGCCAGACACCCACTAAGCATGTTCTCTTGAGAGGTGACAAGCCCTCAGACTAGATCGCTAGACAGGCAACCTGAAGATACAGCCGGAGAATGCCTTTGGGACCACAGAAGATGTCACCTGCCTGAGCATGCCTGGCAGCTCCATATACAGTACAGTTGAGTAGCTTAACATGCTGCCCGGGATGTTCAGCTTGGCAGGCTGAAGGCAGTCTGCTCTCCAAAGCAGTCATACGGATGGAAAACAAACAGATCGCAGACCGTGCTGTTCTCACAGCCGCTCTTATGGCTGCCTGTCATAAGGCTGTGTGGACATGGACATAGTCACTGAGTCTATACCTTATTTGAGAAGAAAGACTGGCAGTTAGCCTAGTGGAGTCCAAGCAGACTGAAACAGTCTGTAGGTATTCTCACTTGTACTGAAGATAGAAATTGTCAAATTCCACAGCCACTAGCCAGAACTAAAAAGGAAGAAGAGGAAAAAAAAAGCACAGATCATAGACAGAAGATGCTCAGCCAACTGCAGCAATGGCGAAGGGTTTATTTTTAAAAGTTGAGACAAATCAGATTTTAGCTAAAAAGTTTGGCTTGCACATGGCACTGGTTAAGGAGAACCTTGTGAAAGGTGGAATCACGTACCTGAAAATTTGCATCCTCTTAGTAGGAGGAGGTTATCTTGAGTAATCAAAATAGATTAATAAAGTGTTAGAAAGTGAAATATTGATCAGCGCACAAAAAGATATTTTGCGTGTTCACAAATGTTGTAATTTGCATGTTCATAACTATCTCTTGCTTATTACTCCACCGAGGTGAGGAAGGCTCAGTATAGAAACACAAGGACAGCGGAGTCTGAATATGGGAACTTTTCGAGCAGCTCACCCAGAAGGAAGCAGGGCTGAAGTTTGGGGTTTTTTTGTCATTAATTTGATTCCAGGTATGAAGGCTTAAACTTAATGTTGTCCAGGTAAGAATCTGCTCACAGCCAAAGTGTGGGCTGGACTAAGAGCTGTACACCAATTATTCGTTGCTGAGGCTATTGGTCTTACCGCAGTCAGTGCAACTAGGATTCCCAGAGTGACATAATACCTTCTGGCACTTCCACAGTTTTATTATCAGCCAATTGACTAAAAGCCAACTGTTTACAAGAGGGATACAGTTTCCTTTGGGGGGTGGGGGAACGACAGAACCACACCTAGACAAAGAGACAAACACCTACTGTTAGAGAAAATTCTCCACACTCCCCACAATGTTCTAGAATTAAAGGCTCAAATTACTACTGAAAACAAGCACTTAGAGAGGAAAAAACCCTGACAAATAAAAAGGTGTTTCATACAAAATATAATACCTTTTTATGTAGATACCTCTATATAGGTAGATATTGACAAGTATCATTAAGTGGATGGGATAGCCACAGAAAAATGGGATTTTCATTTTTAGCAGCAAAAGATCCCTAAATTTATTAAGCCATATATTAGTACAGTATTTCATATTAATCCAGTTTCTCTGAAACTTGCATTTACCTGGTTTTCAACTACCCAGAACAAAAATGTTTGAAGGCTATAAATATTACAAATTTTTATTTATTTTACCTATTCTTCTTGTGGTCATCTCTTCAGAATATTTTGGTACTGAAAACAAACCTTAGAAGAGCCCTATTGAGACAGGCATGAACAGTCCAGCTACTAACTGATGATTATAATGCACACAGTTTCTCTTACAGAGATGTAATGTAGCGTTAATATAGGGTAGGAATAAAAGAAAAAAAAAGTAATCAACACACACACACACAAGAGAAGTGACTGTGCTACAATTTTTCAGAGTAGGAACAAAATTAACCTAACAAGGATCACAAAATGACCTGCAACTTCAAGAGCTAAGGACTGAGTCAAAAACATAAAGTGTCCTAAGGTTTCAGCTTATCTGAAATAAATCTAAATAACCCAACACATTATAGCTTTCAACTAGTCTGGCAATTCCCCAAGACAGTCTTTTCCCACGAGGTTTGACTCCAAGCTCGTACAGAAATGTGGTAACACCTAATTCTTACCGTGCTGCCACTCCCAGTTTTGGAACAGGAAGGTTGAGGGAATGAGAAATGAGTACCCAAGCAACACCGATCTTCAGGAAGACATTTGTTTACATGTCTGACACACAATGGGTCACATACATCAAAAAATACATGATAAGTCATTAATAATCAACTTTTGATTAAAACTTTAATCTTAATTTGATTAAAGTTTTAATCAAAAAATCACTTCCCTTTGAGCATTTGCTCTATATTCTGATTCCATTGCTTTTTTCTTCAAATACTACCTCAGAAGCAGTCTCAACACACTTGCTGAGAGAGACATGGCCACCCATGATATGTCTGCCTCTGCACTTGGCTACAATACTAGCCTCACAACCTGAAAACTCCTTAGTTTATAACTGTTTCCTTTCCCAATATGTTCTCTCTGAGGTCAGCTACACACCAAACCTGAGCAGGAAGACAATTCCACAAGTCAAGTTTTCTTTACAATTTTCTATTTTAGTTTGAACTTGTTTAAACTGTGTACCAAGCAAAATGACAAGTTTATATACCCATACCCCACAAAAACATACCGGTGAGGGGTAGACTAAGGGACCCCTCTCACCTCCCTCGCGTTTTTTAGTACTTTTAGCATTTAGGTTTTTTAGTACTATTTACTCCTCAACGTGTGACACAGGAGCAGCTCTAAGCTATGCAGTTCCCTAGGCAGTAGCTAAGCACTACTAAAATACCACTTCTACAGGGTACTTGATGTATATGGTTTAAGTACCTAATTGCTACTATGTTCAATAGTTTAATAAACTTTGAGGGAAAAAGAAAATACAAGCAACAAAAACAACTAAGTAAAGCCATGATCTCTTTCACAGCATGCTCTGGGGAAATAAGTTGCCCTAGGGGTTTTTTTGTTCATTTCTTTTTTAATTTTTATGTTTTAGTATGGTTCATTTTAGTTTAAATTGTCACTGAAAAAGTGTTTTATATATGAGCCACACAGCTCAGCAGAGAATACAGAATCCCTTAGATTAGAAGGGAACTCTAGAGGTAACCTAGACAGACAGCAAGGTCACCATGAGAGCTAAGCTGTGCTCCAGGCTCACCCCCAAACTGGTAAAGTCATCATTCTGGCCAGGGAGTTGGCGCCAGCCAAACGTGGCACTGAGGACACTGTTCCTTTACCGGCCGTTATCTACATACCTTCAACAATGCTGGTGTGGCGAGTCACATAGGATTGAGACCTTTCATCAGAAAGCATACAGATGGTCACATGCACGCTTTTTATGGAAAAGCATATATAGTTAAAGCATTCTAATATTCTTCTGCTGTCTCAGGGCAGGAAAAAAAGTCAAATGACTTTATATCTGTATTGATAACATTACCTCTACAAACTATTATAAGTCATATCAAGCCTCAAACGCTTCTCAAGCAACATGTCTTAGAGAAGTCAGACATTACGGATTTTTGCCTTCTCCTTCAGCTCAGCAAGTTTCAAATTCTAGCTTTGAAGCCATATTAATGTTAAGTTTAATGTTTAACTTAAAAAAAGGAAGCCTAGCTCCACACATTTAAAACTAGTAGAGCCATTCAAGAAAATAAGGCTAAATACCCATTGTTATTAGTTTAAAATAATACATATTAAAACACACACTTTATCTCCCAAATGAAGCACCTTGAATGAGCTAAAGGGTAGATCAATTTCTAAATAACCAGACTATTTTTTATCTTAAGAGGAAGTCAAAATACTTATATCCAGCTGATTCAAAACTTTCTGCTGTATTTTGATACTTAGAATATTTCTTGGGTTCTGGGGTTTTTTTTTGTATCGTTGCTAGTTTTGCTGAAAAACCTTACAAAATTTCAATGTCAAGAAACAGAAGCAAAAACAATTTTTTACATCTATGGAAAACAGCTTAACTCAAGAATCATCTATTTTTTTTTTAATTTTTACCAAGTATGTAACACCTTTTCGGTAAGGGAGTTGCAAAGGGTATTTTTTAATACGCAAAGGAATTTTCCTTTGAAAGGTCAAAGGATCCAGAAAGATATCTTATAAAAAACAAAAATAAATCTTGCTCTGAGAAGGTCAGACAACAAAAGACTTGGCTTGTCTAGTACAATGAACCATGGTATCCAATTTCACCTACTGCCTTTTTCTTTTTTGTTTTACTTCTAGGTTTCATAATGGACTACCATTAATACTTATTAGCACAAACAGAGCAAATCTTTCTTCACAATTTCTCCCCATTCCAGAAAGACCAGAGTAAGGGAGATTTTTTTTTTTTCATGCCTGGATGAACACCACCTGCAATACAACATCTTGCTGCAGTACTTGGGTATTTTTATCTCTGCACAGGTGGAGCAATCCTTGAATATATAACGAATACATGGGAGGGCAGGGAACCTGTACAGGGTTGGGGTTTTTTGTTTTGTTGGGTTTTTTTTTCTATTAGCCTTTTTCTTGTTCTCCAATAATGTGGTTATCCAGGCTACAAAAATAAATAAAAAGTTTATCCTGTAATCCTTATCCAAAGTTGGAATCATATCACAGTTCTATTATTTTATTTTTAAGGACTATTTAGATGGAGGAAACAAAGTATAGAAAACAGTAGGCAACACTTATTAGTGATAAATTTCACAGCCTCAGACAATAAGGTGTATTAAGATGGCTTTATAACTTTTTATATCTTCTTTTATCTAACCTCATAATGCTTTATACAGTTACATGATACAGAAAAGTTATTACAAGATTTTTCTGAGGTTTGTCAGGGGGTGGGGTGTTGAGTTTTGGATTGTTGTTTTGGGGGGTTTTGTTTTGGCCTTTTAAGGATGGCATAAGGCCACCATATGACATATCTTGTAAAAATCAATCAGTAGGTATGAGAGAAAACTTAAGATGTACATGGGACAGTTAAGTAGTTTAAAACGGAATTTTAAACACTGAATTAAAATAGTCATAAAACTATACAAACACTATTGCTACCCCTTTTTAGCACAATAGTTAGCTGAAGGTCATATGATTTGTTGCACAAGAAACTGATCCAATTACCTGTTTTTTAATGGCACCCATGTTCATTTAAAGAAAAAGACACCTTTTTATAGGGCCTCATAATTGCAGGTTGTTTTATGCCTCCTCTATTCTCTTTTCCATGGAATTAAGTGTTGTTTCTACTCTTCCTCAAATACATACATGCCATTTCAATACTATTTTGAAGCCCAGAAAACTCTCTCACAAGCACAGCCTAGGTTCTTAACTGATCCGGAAAAAAGATATTGTAAAGTGACAATCCTATTCTGCTTCTGTTGTGTAAGAGTATCTTAATTGCTTTTAACGATCATCCCAAATAAATAATGATGGTTACCCTTTTTCATGTCAACGTTTTATCTGAACACAAGCATAATGATTGCAGATGAAATCCAGAAAGACAGACTTGGGGGGGTGTTAAAAAAATTTTAAAATACGAGAAAGAAAAATAAATATTCTTTTAGCAAGAAACTCATCTTTCCTACATACAACAAATTGCTTTATTGAAATCTCAAAAATCTCACTACTATACATTCAAATACTTCTATGCTTAACCAAGCATGTGGTCACACGATGTGACCTATATGCATAGAGAGGAGTAAGAATAAAAGACTATGAATTACAAAGACTATGAATTACTCTTGAGAAAAGCAAATTTAATTAGAAAAAGAATGTATATTTTGAATTGGTCTCTGAACTACCTGGAGTAACCCAAAACTAGTGCAGTGTAATTGTAGGTTTTGCAGCAAGGGGCAATAGGTGACAGGAATATTCTGAATGAATCATGCAGGAGGACTGGGCGGCAGTCCTCCTGGTAACAGGGCTGTAGGTACCACAGCAAGAACAAATTTCAGCTAGCATCTCTGCACCTATTCAGTAGATGCAGAGTATCAGATAACTATTAAAACATAAAACTGAGCTAGACTGTCTCAAAGACATTGCTACTAGACAGAACGTATGAAGGGCAGAATCACTTGCTCAAGATCACCCAACAGCTCTGGTGACACACACAGTAACAGGACTTGGGTCTCCCGAAGTCCCATTTCCTTACCATCAAATTAAGGTAAGGTACTAACTTAGTACCTTAGTACTAAGTTAGTAGTGAGAGAAACGGTATGAGAAAAAGAATGTTATGAAGGTTTTTAGAATTTTCCTTTAATTAATATTTTCCTTCTTCCCACTCCCTCCTGCCCACCTTCCTTTGTATCCTGAACAATTCTTCCAGCTTTTGAAAGCTTGACGAGCGGTACATGAAAAGTGTATTTTTATGTTTTACTACTTTTTCCACAATTTCCTTTGTCTGGAAGTAGCAGTGGGGCACTAGACATTACAGAATTAATTTGGGGGAGCAGCGGGGAAAAAGATTCACTACAAACAAACAGAGAATCATTTACACTTTGCAAACAAGATCTCATTCTACAACCAAGGAGGAGTACTAGACTAAATGTAGTCAAAAGCAAGAGGCATTTGAGAGGTAGAATAAGACTGGTAGAGATAGAGAGGTCCACGTACATCAGGGTTAGATACTATATTTCTTAAAAGATAGGTTTTGGGATATTTCAAAGAGCTGAGAAGGTAATAACAGAACAGAACTCATCAACATGGTTTTACTACACATGTACTTTTATACAATTTATTAAAGTTAATACACAGGAGCAAATCTGAAAATGGAATTAAGAAAAATTGTATTCTGAGAAAGACAATTATCAAATAATATCGGAAATCTGAAGTGAGAACAGAGGATTGGGAGAAGGCAGGGAAAGGAAATTAAAAAGTATCAGAAAGGAGAAGAAAAATAAATGCTTAAGGCAGAAGTTATGTTGTATATCAAGCCACTCATATTAATGAAGGAAAAAAACAATTGCTCATACATGATATAATGAAGGAGAAGAGCTAGTGCCACAGAAAGATTGCCAGCTCCTCTGGGAGGGAATGAACAGAAGCATGAGGGAGTGCATATGTTGAAATCACTAGGTGAGAGAATCTTATTTTATTGTTCACCTACAAGAAATGAGATTCTATTCCAGTTACTTTTCTTTTTAGGCAATTAAACAAGGAAACAAAAGCCATCTTTCAATTCTAACCTCCTACCCACCAAGGAGAAAAATTTAAAAAAAGTCAGCAAAGTATATACACTTTTGCAGTTAAAATAAATTGCAGCTTGACTTAATGTGAAACCATCAAGGAGATTTACATTTACTCTTCATATTTAAACCGTAGCATTTTTCCAGTCTAAAGAACATTGCACCCTCAAACATTCTACACCTCTTTTCCAGCAGAATACAGTCTCATTACAGATAACAGTCTCATTACTGTGTATGACTACTGTGAATATGAAAGAAAACTTCCAGATTGCAGATCCAATCCTTTTGCAATTTATACAATAGTCAGCATTCTAAGTAATGGTTTAAAGGCTTGCAAGGCGGCATACAATCATAGTAGACGCAGACCTCCTCATATATTCTAGATATATGTGAAAAATATTTTTACTTGCATGTACCTTAACTAGCTGCCAGTCCAGCAGCAATTCTTTTCCACAGTTTTCTTCTTTACATCATTTTTCATCAGCAGTCATGACTTTAGTCCTAGACAGTCAACTCAGATTCAGCTATTCTTTTACAATATTTGAGCTAATCAACACTTTATGCAAGTACTTTTCATTAAAAGCATGCATATTGTTACTAAAAATGACCTTACTTCAGGCACAAGACTACTACAGAGGCACCACTCATATCAACAAGCAAAGTAACTCCCATCTGCAGTTGCCTCTATTGCTCCTGAACTGATGTGAATTCAAATACTGTGGTAATTAGTTTACTCTTAAATAAGATTGAAATAATAATGTTAATCCTGCATGCATCTTGTTTTCATTCAGGTTCCTAAGCCTTTGGAAACAGATGCTATATTATCCAGAGTCCAAGACTTCTTTTTTGACAGCAATGCTACTATATGGGAAGTTACAGAAAATAGACCTGTTCGGTCAACTAGATCAATCATTCATCACAACACATACTAGTAAGTGGTATTTGATGTCATTTTATTAAAACAAAAACAACAAAGAAGAGACCCACAACAA
The DNA here is from genome assembly GCA_017639485.1 of Pluvialis apricaria. NCBI lineage: Eukaryota > Metazoa > Chordata > Aves > Charadriiformes > Charadriidae > Pluvialis > Pluvialis apricaria. The sequence goes on from CM030016.1 coordinate 16,454,775, forward strand.
AACAAAAAAAAAGATAGAAACATCACACCAAAAAAAAACACCACCCACAAAAGCAAGTTTTACACACAAACCGTCATCAAAACTTTTTTAAACTGCAGATAGTACGCATAATTTTCCACATCTTTATAAATATGGAATCAAATATGTATCAGAACCGGTTTGCACAAGGTCAATCCACAGGTCAGAGGCAAAACCAGGACTATAGGTTTATTGGAAGCTTCTAAAACAGAATGAGCATTATTCAATGTAATGACTGCACCAACTAAAATCATATAAACATTTCAACCAGTAACTGAGATGTGAAAGGCTCATCTCTGCTGAGTTACAGAGTTGTCCTATAATATTGAAAACTTTGCTTTAAGTGAGCGAAATTCAAAGAATGCAAGCCAGTGTCTGCCTGGATTTGTTGTCCTCCTAGTCACACCAGAAAGCCATAGGTTTTTACCAGACTCTTGAGAGGAAGATATCCAATAGGCACAGAGGATTTGTGTGAAGAATGGAAGTTTTGTACTTTTCAAGACATTAGTTTTTAGGTTGTACATTTTACTGAAGACTCTTGAGAAGAGCCTAGCTAGCAGCTGGTTTTGTCTGATAAATTACATTCGGAATAATTAGAGTTTTCAGTTATACGGCTCCTGTATGTTTATAAACCACCAAGATAAATAAACAGCATGCAATCAGATAAATATGGCCATACATGACTAATTCTATACACTAACGTCTGAATTATTCCAACGCATAAGTATAGGTCCCATTCCCACATATAATGCCATTTTCCAGCATCCTTTTTCAGACAAAATTCCCCAGACATCTTGTAATGCTGAGGAAGTTCTACTGAACAAACATATATTTACATTCATTACATGCTTAAGGTGGACTGGACAGGATTACTTTCAAGTTATGAATGTAGTTGAACTCTATTCCTATTACACTGAGGCTGTACAGAATAAAGGACTCCAGCAGAGCAAAAGTGAAATTTAAAATTTGAATGCTTTAACATTTTCTAAAGCATGTGCGAAGCCAAATACAAAAGTCAGAATTATGTCATTACTAACACTAACTTCAATTTCAGATGCCTTTCTTGAATTTAAGTTTACATTTCTTAGTACATAATTTCCTCTTAATTTTAGTTCTTGGTAAAAGTTTTGAAATCATGCGGTACTCACGCATTTCAAAAATAGCAAACGACTTTCTGACTGTGGCTTATATATTTTTAATATGAAAAGTATTCATTTAAAAGACTTGTCAAAAGTAATTACCAGAATACAGATATTGACTGAAATTCATACAAATGTATTTTTCAATTGTATTAAACCACAGAGAAAAAATAACACTTTCTTCAGTCGTTCTGCTTCTTTGCTCCCAACACATTCCATACCTCTTCATCTTACTACCCTTACGTGTCCCTGTTCTCACCTTTAGCTGTTTTTAAACAGACTGCAGTAGGTTCCTGATACTGACTCCTCCCTGTAATTTTTATTGTGAGAAAGATGCTGTAAAACTTGCCTCCCCTGCTGTGACAGAAGATTTCAATTTTATTTTGGAGGCAATCCTGTCTTCCTCCTCCCCCCATTTTTCCTGAACAAGCCATCCAAGGTACAACCAAGTATATCGGCTGTTACTAGGGAAATAATAACCTTCTCTTTCTAATAATGTTCACAACACGTAAGGTGCCCCAGTAGATCCTACTGTATTTATTATTCCTTTTAAAGGTTCAATCATCATAACTGTCCTGATTTGAGTGACATAGGACTAATTTATCTTCTGATACTTGAGAAGACTGCACTTTTAGATGACTCAAGTGTCTGAATTTGTGAAAATATTTACTTTGTAGCCTGCTACGGCATGTTGGTTTCAAGGTCTCAGCGTTTTCAAGCTCACCAGGTGCAGGGATGAGGAGCAGCGAGACCTGAGCACTGGCCAGGAGCTGGCCAACAGGATTATTTCATACCACGAATGCCACGTTCAATATAAACTAGAAAATTTTCTGAGGAGTTCTCTTCTATAATGGCTGCGAACCTGAGAACTTCTTGCCCCAGTGTGGGACCCCTGAGCCCTTCCCTTCCTCCCGAAGCCACAGTGCTCACAGCATCCAACACTTTGTCCCCTGCTGGGAGTGCACAACTTCCTACTGATATAGTCATCTGAGTACAGTCTTTGCTTATTTTGTATTGGTATTGGGATCAATATTGGTTCTTTAGTGCTATTAATGTTAATTATCTAATCTTAGTCTATTAAATCTGTTTATATTTCAACTCCAGGGTTTCCTTGTTTTTTCCCCAGATTCTCCTTCCCAGGTGGGGAGGGGTCATCGGGTGATAGAATTACTGTGTAAACAACAATAAATTGTTATGGGTTTCCCCAACCATAACAATAACTTAATGAAAAGATAATTTTAAAAATAGCACTTGTATTTGCATAACCTTCCCCCATTCTTATGTATTAAAGTTTTATTAAGCTATCACTCATTTTATTTCTGCATATTTTTTTCCAGCTGACCAGATCCTCACTGCAACATTATGATTACATCTGCTCAAGGCACTGAAAAAATACACTAATGGTAAAAATTTCTGGAAGAAAAAAGCAATGGCTATAAACAAGTGGGAGCACAGAGAAAGACAGAGTGAGAAAGTACACCTAGAAAATAAATGTCTGTGGTAATTGCAATACAGACACAAATAATCAGCTACCCATAAAAGGATAAAGAAAATTGTTTGATTCCCAATTTAACTGCATTTGACATTCTTGAATTTGAGTCTTACTAGTTGGATCTCACTTGGAAAAAATCAGAAAAGGTCAGAAAAATTCTGAAGCATCTAGATGGAAAAAAAATAGTGCAGAACTGTAGTTATGTGGAAAATAGATAACAAGAAAGAAATACCGGGGTGGGGTGGGGGGAGCGTAAGGGAAAGAAGAAAGTGTTTGCAAAATTGAAAACTACTTTCTAATATCAGCATAGCATATCACTTTCTATTCAAAGCACAGGAAGAATTAATTCTCTGACAAGAAAGGGTTCAATTTCACTTGCCAGCACAATGCCATATGGAGATTTACTGCCAACTACAGATACCAAATATCAACAGCAGAAATAAGAGGGTTTCTATCAATTTTGTAGTGATTCAGGACTGGTACAGGAAACCATTTATCTTTTCAGTAGTGAAAGAAGTTTTATTTAAAAAGCATGTTAAAATTAATGCTTTGTAGCTCTCAGAGCTGATCCATTCCACGTACTTTTCTTGACTTCCATATCCATATGCTAATGCTGTTCTTCACCACCTGATCCTCTCCATATGCTAAACACTCTACAAAAAGTATTGCTCCTGATCCAAATAATTTCGAAGTTTAGAAATTTAAAGAAAAAGGCAGTATTGCTAGGCCCATCTTACATGGAAAATTTAGGCAAAGATGCCTCCGTTTGCAGGGGAGGGCAGGTGGAATCCTGCTTGCAGTTTTAACTTTCAATTCAAAGCTTCTGGATGAAATCCTACCACCACCAACAGACGTGTCAGATTTTTATGTGTGACATTACAGGTTAAGTTAACATCATGCTTAAGGGCTTCACTGATTTTGGCCACCAAGATTACTTGGCCTAAGCAGATCATCGAGAAAATTATCACAGACCTAGGATAAGAACCCAGATACATCTGAATTTCAGTCTGCTGTCTTGCTTTTATTAGGAGAATTAAAAGCTGAGTTGGCCAACAGAAATCTTCCCATTTTCTTTCACAGTCCCTGTTCCTGCCCCCCCACACTGTTTTTCATGAAAAGTTCCAGGGAGGTGTCACAACTCATCTCTACTTTTACTGTGAAATTGCTTTGCAGTTGATAATGATAGGTGGAAGTCTGAAGTGAGTACTTAGATTTTTTTATTTTTTTTTTTATATCAGGCCATCTAGAATATCATCTTTCTTGTTGTACTTTGTTGAAGAAATGGCAGAAGATATTGTAAAAGGCACGATGTGCGTAGGAGGTAATAAATCTGTTGGATGCAGATAGTCAATGGCTGCAAGTCATAACATAAAGCTTTACTCTTAGCCTCCTACCAGTTTTCATTATCAGTGAAAATTTCTATTAATGTAATACGATACCATCATGTACAAACAACTCGGCAGTCATACATTTTGCACAGCTGTCATAAAATGATAGTCATTTAGCTTCAAGGTAAAGCCGAAGTTTGAATATTCCTGCTTTTCATCTTTGAAGCTTTGTCACTTTAGAAGATAATTATCTAATTTTGTGACCAATGATGTGTTCCCAACATATCAAATTTTGATACCCATAGTACGTACATCCTTTTTTTTGTGTCTTGAAAATTAGTGACTTAGATAGCTTGACACAAAATCTTGGGAGTATATTGAATAACCAAAAATTAAAATAGGGCACAGAGGAACAATAGGAACACTATATGCTGTGGCCCTGACCAAAGTTTTTGTAATTCCTTCCAAATAGCATTTTCACAGTGCCTTTATCTAACAGCCTAGAGATACTATGATTGCATGATTTTGACTCCTGCTTTTTAGGAAAGCAAGTCAAATTCTTGTCTGTGGATAAGAGCATGAAGAAGTTCCTTGCCGGCTACTGTAGAATAATTTAAAGTGAAAACAGACAATAAGACATAAAACCTACCAGCTAACAAATTATTTCTGTACAACGCTAACTTCACTTAAGATACTGTGGGGCTGATAAAGGTAGTAAAAAAAAAAAAAAAACAAAACCACTACTGAAGCAACTGGAGATAAAGGGTTTGGTTTAGCCCTAGATTAGAAGGGAAATTCCTGTGTTACCATGACAAATTAAAAACAAAAAATCCCATTTGTGCAATCAACTTAGTGGAAATTACTCTTGAGACTTCGTAATTATGAGAACAGTTACATACACCTATTGTGATAACAGGAGTGTCTGTAGAAAAAGCCCACCTGAATATTAAAAAGCAGATAGTTCAGTTTAAGAGCTGGTAATGTTAGCGCAAACTATTTTAAAAGAACGGGTCAGAAAAATACAGCGTTGAGACCAGATGAAGCAACTAAACGATGGTATCTGGCTGTCACTGGAGCCCCCTAAGAGAAGCCTGCCATGACAAAGTGTCATACCTTTCAATACCTACAAGGAAGCTATGGAGAAGATGCACCAAGGCCATTTATGGAGGTGCACAGTAGAAGTGACAGACAGCAGTCATAAATTGAAATAGGAAGTTCCATCTTAAGTCAGGAACCTTTCATCCAGAGTCAAGCATTGGAACAAAAGGCATTGTGGTATCTCTGTCCTTGAAGGTTCTGAAGCCCAGAGTCAAAGCCTCAAGAAATCTGCTCTCATTTCAGCACTGACCTCACTTTGAGCAGGAAGTTGAGTTAAAAGATCCTTCTAAATCTTTCTCCAGAATGAGTTATTCTAGGATTCCAGAAATTATTAAAAACAGAGTTCAACAGTGGAAGAGAGTAAGACAGTTGTACAAAGGGGGAAGATGAGAGTTTTTTCCAGAACCAGTTTTGCTGAGTCATTAGTGCCAAACACAAAAGTCTGAGTTATGAGTACAATTAGAATTTTTAAATTCAGTATCACTGTATTCAGAAGAAGATTACTCAGAAGTAGATCAGAGATCTACTCAACTTGCACATTATAGAGGAACAGTATTAATATATAATCTGTCAACTGCACAAAAGTCAGAGAAGCCTATCAACTCCACCTTTTGAGTACACCAAAGAAAACATTTCATGAGGCTACCAGAAGCTCACAAGTATTTTCCACCCTTTCCTAAAAACTAAAAGAAAAGCTTCAAGAAGGAAATTAGTCAGTCATGCATATAAGCCAGCTAACTAATGAGACAATGAGCAGGATCTGCATGTTAAGCCCTGATACACTGAGTGAATTATATACACATACTTCTCTCACTATATCCCCAATCTTATGAGCTATATTAGATCACCATATGATTTGTTTTGTTAATGGACCCGAGAACAATTTTTGTTGCATCTTTTACTTCCTTAACTTGGGTGCTCTAAGATCTCATCATCTAGTTTGAAGGATAAATAGTAATAGCCATCTTTAAGTGTCTCCTGCACTGCAAACTGATTTATGCAAAACATTTGGCATCAGTGTCATAAGACATTTCTCTCCGGAACATCTGCCCATTTTAAAACAGAAAGATTCAAATATAAGCTAAATAAGGTAGTTCAGAAAAAAGACAGGGAGAGTGAGACAAAGACAACAGTAAAACAACATGTCAAATTAAGGAAGGCAAAAGCAAAATGTGTGAGTAGGACCAAGCGGTCTGGCAAAGAGAATGTCTTCTAATATTTTGGAAATTGTTTTGGTCATGTTAACAAAATGTATTGGTTTACCTCTTTATGATTCTCTCCGGAATCTCGACAGACAGAACAAATGGCTGAAAACAACTAGCCGTCAAACACTTTTCTGATTAAAAGTCACTGCTAGAACCTATTTGTCTTGATGGCTCTACCAAACCAAAGAGGCTCTACCTAAAAAAGCAAAAATTCAGCACAAGTAGTGCTTAGGAAGAACTCTTCTCAAGAGTAAGAATAATTAAGAACAAACTTCACTAAATACCAACAACTGCTGTTAGCAAAGCATTAGAACATGTAGCAGGTACATTAGATGTAAACTCCTGGTTTATTCCTTATCAGCTATTTCCTCCTCTTTCATTGGTATATCCCACTGCCTCACAAGCCCGAGTGAAGCTCAATTACAGGCATACTTCTTAGTTACACCTAAAGTAAAAACATGTTGGAACATCTTGAAAAGCTAACCCTGCTGAAGTCTTACCATGTGGTTGTTGGACTTCAAGTCAAATAGATGAAGGCTGCTCACAAATTTAGTCTGTTATATTTAATATATTTATCCTTCTATAGTAAAAAGCCATATCTTTCAATAAGATCATTTAAATATATGCTTATAAAGGGGGGGTGGGGGAGAAGGCAAGCATTCAGCCAACCTGCACAGCAATAATTAGTGTTTCATAACCTGTTTCTGCTCTGAAAGTTGAAGGACTCCCCAGCTGTGTCTTAAGGAGATAAAGGCACAAAGCTTAACAGAGCATAGATACAGACATCAAAGAAATACAGTTACTTTCATTGCTTATAGTCCAAAATAAATAAAAAAGACTCCAAAAGAAAGGATTACGTAGCTCACCTTCCTAACATAAGTCAGTTCAATGAAATCTACATAATGGCAAGTAAACTGTTCTGAAAAGCCATCCTGCAAGAATTCCACACTATTCCAGTGTTTTCTCTCAGTTAAAAAAAAAAGTAAATAATAATAAGAAAGTTTTAAATAGTAGGAAAAACCAATTCCTGTGTTTAGAGACCAGTTCTTGTTTATCTACCATGGATATAGAGAACACATTTATTCTTCTTCCTGGTTTTATGCATGTGAAGACTGTTGCCATATTTCAAGTTTTCACTAGTTTTGCTCAGGCACAGCTTGGCCCATAGCACTAAATTACTGTCTAGTGAAACAGACCTAGTTCTTCTCCCTCTCTTCCCTCTCCTCTGCCCCATTTACATTTCTCCACACTTTCTTCCTCAGTTCAAACTGAAATAGACTTTTGGGGGTTTTTTTTCTAGTTTGGGGGTTTTCCCCCTCCAGTTTTCTAGCTTATTTAAAGGTTATTGTCTCTTTCACACAACATACCTGTTGGCATCAGACATCAAAAGTTTTTCTGGAATTCAGGATCAGTTGTTCCCCTTTGTCTATATGACATAAGAATCTCACCTTTAAGGTTTTCTACAGTTTAGAACATTTCTAGTCTCATAAATATGGATTTGACACATGCTTTATCACACAAGGTTCCCAGTAAATTCTCAGCTCACGACAGAGATTAAAGATAGCCACATCAGCCATTTTACCAGAAAATATGGCAGAAATGGGGAGCAGGTAAAATGCGTCAGATCAGATGAATCTTTGAGAGTAAAACATTCCCCATCCCTGAGTATATTCACAATAGCCACAGATATCAGAAGAAGCAAGAACAGCTGGAATCTGTGACCTCCTCTGCTGATGACTTCTGTAAATCAGCATCTTGACACATCTATTATGGGTTATGATGGGTGGAGTTGATGGGGCGGGGGGACACGACGACAATAGAGAGAGGAGAGAAAGTAACCCTTGCTTGTAATAAGTGCAAAAGGAATCAGTGATCAGTGTGAAAAGCAACACAAGAGAGAACTAATTTGTGCTCCTAGCAAACAGGAAACCTAACGTATACCAGGAAGTTAGAGCAGGCCATACAGTCTTTCTGAGGGCACCTCTGCCAGATTACAAATGTCTACTTACACAAATTAGTTTAGGAGCAGAAGCAACAATTCTGCCCCTTTCTGTCTCCAAAACTCTTGCTTAAGGTAATCTGCTCTCTCATAGGCTCTTTAAAGGGTCTTCCGGAAAAAAAAAAAAAAAAAAAAAAAAGCATTTTTCCTGTGTTAGGGATCTTCCAGAAAATAAATTTGTACCTCATGTGCACAAAATGAAAATCATATTCCTACGCAAAGCATCCAGCAAAGCATATTATGCCTTCCACTACAGCAATCACCTTCACCATCTCAACTGCCATCTCCTTCCAGAAAATTGCCTGGCACTGGGTGTTGCTCAGGCACTCCTATTTCGAAGATACATTTAAAACACACTCACCCCACCAATAATTTGTCCAAGATTTGAATCCAGATCATTTCAAACATACAGTTATGCACCTAACACTAGCTTCACTGTAAATTCAAATCCATTTCTCTCTTCATTCTCAAAGCCCACCATTGATGAAACAGCCTTATTATACCTTTGTCTACCTAAACAAATTATTTTCTTCTAAATTTGGCTTCTATCTACTGTCAACTCAAGTCTAGCTCGTTAAAGCAATCCAAGATGCTCAAGCTACTGCCTGCTAAAGACTACCTGAAGTCTCCTGTGCAGGAGGGATTTATGACAGCTTAATTCCTGTGCTCTATATTCTACTGTCTACTATTTTATTCGCAGATTAAATTCGATACACTGGTTGTAACATCTGTACACTCCTATGTGAACAAGTCTGTCTCTCTTGACCATTCACAGTCTCCTCTCATCTTATATCATCATCCTCAGAAACAGCGTAGTAGTTATCAACTGTAAAAGGGATAACTCCACCTGTAAAGTCCTAGGAGATCTGAGGGCAGGATACTTTCAGAAAGTACCCGTCCCTGGAATTCATCACGTCTGGAAAGGCTTCCAAGACCCTTCCCAACTTCTGTCCAACTATGATTAAAAAAAAGGCATTTTTACACAGACTTCCTTTTTAAATACAAATCCTGCAATGATTTTGTCATTCACACTAAAAAAAAAGTACTTAAGCTTTACAAATGAACTGGACAGATGCTAAACAGGCTCACAAAAACATCCATGAAATTTTGCAAAAACATTACACGTAGAAAAAGCAAAATGGAACTTCATGAGAACAACATATTAATCAAAGTATTTCATGAAGACCTTTCATTGAAGCTTCTACAGCAACCTAAAATACAGTCTATCCTATCAATATATAATTTGTGTTGTACAATGTGTAACCACTTATTATCAGCAACAAAAAATTGTACCCTACAGAACAGTAATGACATTTGAAAGTGTAGAGTATTGATTAGCAGTTGCTTAAAAGTGAATCACCACTACAGTGCGGCATCTATTCATGGCTCTACATACCTTCACTGTCAAGATAATTTGCATGGGGACTGGCTCTTTTAACCTTGAAATGTAAGCATTTTCCAATACAGGATATGAAAACAAACAGCCATAAATGCATTAAGCAAGGGAATTAGCATTCATTTCCTTTCAAGATCTGATGTTTTCCAGTTGGATTGTCCACTCAATTTCCATATTAAAAGACATTACTGAAAGTGTAACACATGTATCATAAACTTACTGAAGCCGTCTCATATTTCCATTATGTATTAACAATAGAACATATTTACTTCCAATAATAGAAGTACGAGGATCATGCTGTGCTTGCAAAACCCAGAAAGACACAGAAAATACTGCAAAATAGAGAGTGCTGATGGCAAAAGAGCATGAATTCACCATGGCTTAAAACAGGGCTTTCCTTTCAGTTAAACAGAAATATAAAACATAATGATTGATACTCAGGCTGATTTAGACTACATTTTAAAAACATTACCAACACCAAGAAATTATTACTCCTGCCATAACATTCAAACAGGAGATGAGAGTAAGACCATAGATCATTCAAAATGCAGTTCTAACTTCACTGAAGACAAAGAAAATTTTCCAATACCTTTAGAGAAGGCAGAACTTCGTTACAATAAGAAAGGCAAAGATTTTCTCTGTTATTGAGAGAGATACACCACACTATTGGAAGTTTGATAGCACTGTGATATTTTCCTCTACAGATCAATATGCTACCTGAAAATTAGCATTGGACCCAGCAGGTTTTCCCACCCAATACATTAGTAGCATATGAATGTATTTGATTTTTTTCTTCAACAAAGAAAAGTTAAAATATAACTCCAAAATAATTCACCTTTATGTCTGCAGATAATAACATCACATATTTCAACAAACACACTGACATGCTCTGTAACTAGTTTGGCACAGAGAATAACCTTGTGATTTAGGCAGCCCTAAGATCTGTAAGAATTAAAAGGGATGGAGGTTCAAGCTCTGCAAGTTCCAAAACATAATTTGCATTAATCATCAGAATTAAAGATGCATATTTCTTTTATTTTCTAATGCTTGATTTTAATTCAGCGCTAGGAGACACATTTTACATAATCCAGACTTCAGGAGTTTGAATTATAATGAATTAACTCTGAATTGAGCTTTTGGTAAGCTCCATACCATTTACCTGGCTGCTGGTTTTTTGAGTTCGGGTTTGGGGATTTTTGGGGTGGATTGTTTTGGTGGGGTTTTGGGTTTTTTTTGTTTGGTTGGTTGGGTTTTTTGGGGGGGATTGTTGCTGTTGATTTGGGGTTTTTGCAAGGAGGGAGTGGGGGTTTTTTAAATCACTGTCATAGGTCTACAGTTTTTTGATCATTTTCCTCCCATTTTTGATAGGAAAAATAATCAGTATTATTTTTGTGGTTTTAAAATTGATCAGCTAGCAAAAGTTTAAATCAATAACCAAGGAGCCAATCCACATCTATACATTAAACTCCACATCTCAGTCTTACTGACTTCAAAGCAGTAGTTGCAGTGTCTCAAGCAAAGAAGAAACAGGCTACAAAGACCAAAACCAACATAAGGCTGAATAAAAGAAAAGCAATTAATGTCAAGATGATTGGACTAAATTTCTCTAAGAATTTAAGTCACTATTACATGGTTTAAAACTAAAGATAGATGTACTGCATGAATCAGATACACCAGCTGAATGCTAATTGTTCTAAATCACCCTGTAATATTAGTTTTGCACTGACATTTCTATAGTTGTAAGAAACTAACAAGATACAGCACCAAATCTAGTCGGTAAGAAAAAATGCAATTCTGAACCTTTAAAAATAGGGACGCTATTCCGATTGAAAAACCTGCTTTGAGAAAACACAATGATTTTGAGAACTCCTAACACAGTGAAGAATTTGTTGACAGGAGCAGACAGATGCAGACTGCTTGAAACCAAGGCAGTCAGTGCTTACCTAACAGCGAAGACTCCCTTAGACAACTTACATAAGGAAAATCTGAGATAGCCTTAAACAAGCTTGTCTTCAGTAAAAAAACCTTTATGGCAGAACTGATAAATAGAAGTTTCTTTTCAGTTAGAAACAGTTCCTACATTAGCAATAAAATAATTTCGACTGTTAAGGACCAAATCAAGAATTATCAAAGCTCAGAACGGGGGGGGGGGGGGGGGGGGGGGGGGGGGTACTGTCTCCAAAAGACATCTGAGAAAGCATAGACCACACTGCACTTTTAAAGAATCAGACACTTCATTAATATTCAAAAAGCTTTACTGTGTAACAAAAATTATTTCAATTATTTTTAACGTTAACAGAAGGCACATTCCCTGCATTTTTTGCCTCCATTTTATTACTACTATTATTTTGCAACAGCGTGGAACTGAAAACATACTATTATCATGGACACTATAGTATGAACTGTAGCATTTCCCAAAGTCTGTTCCTCCAAAATTCTAAGCGTAGCAGCTGAAGTGAAGAATATTTTCTTGGCACCTAACCCTTGCTTTCCATCCTATACTTAAAGCCTGGTTTTGCCAGCGGGCTACGCTCTCGCATTTACTACAGTACTAACTAAACATAATTAGAGTTTTTATTTTAAAAAAAAGGGTTTAAAGAAGTTTCAAGATTCAAATAAAGCAAGGAAAAAAATATAAGCACCTAACAGACACTTAAAATTTGAATCAATTCTTAGGTCCCAGCAGTATTTGCTAACTCGGTGAAGAGTATGCATGCCTCTACAGCACCAAGCAGCTTCTCGTTTGCTGCCAAATCTACATGACAACTGTAAAACCTCCATAAATCAGATAACTTGGAAGTAATATTGTCCTATTTTCTTCTGTATGGTTTTTTGAACACTGAATCATCTTCCTTCGCTTTGAAAGCAAGTAATAGAACATTAAAATGCTACATTTTTAAGTGTTAATTTTGCTTAAATCTTCATCATCATTTCTGAAATTATTTACTGGACTATTACGATTATTTTCTGAGCTATTCACAGTGTCTGTATTTTACCTAAAAACAATTTCACAAAAAAATCATATTACATATATTCTTAGGAGGCATAACAACATACCTGGGTAAGAGTATCACAATGCAATAAAATAATAAAACATTTAGTTAAGGTAAGCAGTGGGTTGTTTGGTTTGTTTTTTTTAAAAAAATAGTTTCAAAAAGTGACAAAAATATTCTTGTGCATCTTTTGAAACTCAAGAGGACAGCAATGCTGGTTACTCATTTGATATTCACAATACTTAAGAACTGTAGTAACTAAATTAGTATTCACAGCTATAACCTGGCAAAATTTTGCTTTACTGAGTATCTCGCACAACTTCATTTGCTCAATGAAATTTTAGTATGGGTCAAAATGACTCTTAATGTGTAAAACATTTGGGGAGTAGAGAGTGCCAATCATGCCTTGATTTCAAACGCATTCCTTTTAAAGTAGCACTCACTATATACGCTAACAAAATGGATCAAGTAACCTTTACATTAATTTTTCATTTAGCAAGCCTTTATTAAGCTAAATGGCACCATAAAGCAGTTGGTAATTGAAAAATCTATACTACCCAGATACATAATTATACACACATTTTATATCTTCATTTAACGATGCTTAATTCATAATCAGAAAATACAGATTCCTCCAGTAATCTTCGAAGTCGCACTGTTTCTAAAAGTGGAATCTTGACTTTAAAAAGACATTGAGTCTGATCACCTAGAGCTCACAGTAAATACTAAATGGATTCTTGATGCCTGGTTAGTGGGGAGGGACAGGGGAAAAAGGCATTTGCATTTAGAGCCCTACTGCGCTATCACCTCCTTAATTATTACGGCAACTTCTGCCACTGACTTTGAGTGTTGGAAATACTTGCAAATCTTGAAGTTTGGTATGTTTTTATTCACATGAGTTTACCGAAGAAATGTACTTTATAAAAATACAAAAAGATACATGTTAAGATCGTCTGTCATCCAGGCTCATTTGCCACAACAAACAGCAGGAAATAGCAAGCTTAAAAGGACAGAGACACTTGGAATTTTAAATAAAAATAAAAAGCACCAGAGGTTTCCTAAAACTACTGTAACCACGAGGGAAAAGAAAAAAAGAATAGGGGATGTGACAGTGGAATAAAAGTGCTCTAAATATCTGTCAAATCTGCGTTTTGTCTTTCCTCTTTCATTCTATAATGAGATATCATAACAAGAGCAAGAAACAAAAACAAAATAGCTTGGAATGAACGTACACTGTCCTCTTTCAAAAACAGGAGCACAGGTTTGTTAGTGAAATAGGATGCTGATGAAAAGGTAAAATGAATAGCTTCCAATTACCTACAATTATAACAATCAATAGGAAGAAATCTTGCTACTTCAGAGGGAAAAAATACATTACCGAAATGATGACAGCAGTATCTACTATGAGGAAGAGAAGAATGATTAAGGATCTCCTACTGATTCTTTGTGGATTTTAGCACAATTGCAAAACACAATATATTCCATATTTTTCTAATAAACATTGGACTATCTGTATTTGGTAATTTAATTTTTAAAGCCATTTTAGTGCAAAAATGGCTGCACATGGAACAGTCCCAAAGTTAAATAAAGGTACCTGTTTGTTATGTTCCAATAAAAAATTAAAGCCTTTTAACAATACTTGATTTGATACTAATCAAAACTGAAAGGTCCATCTGCTTTATAAATTTAAGGAGTTCATACAAAAATGTGATAAGACTACACAGACTTTAAAGAATGTAAGCTAGATGTAGAATAAATGCTGAATTGTCCAGATTTTTGGATTAAAAAAAGAGTTTGCCCAATATATTGAAGCAAAGCCATTTAATAGCCTTGAAAGGTAGTAAGAGACCTCAAATATTTTTGTTCTTAATAGCTCTGTATTTTAGCTTAATGAAGTTCATGTTTTGCAGTCCTTGGTATACAACACTGAAAAGACAGATACTGCTAAGGAACCCATATGTCTTTACTAATCATTAACTCAGTTGCTTTCACTTTACACTGATAGCATAAGCTTTTTATTTGAACTGCTACACGTACTGTCTGTTACAGAATTTCACATATATACAAGCCTTTCAAAATAAGTGCTACAAGCTAAAGGAATAATTTCCTTCATAATCAGACCCCAAAAAAATGTACGTGTTACTTGGAACTAAAAATCACGTCTGAAAAACCAGCAGAAATTTAACATATGGGTTGAATGAGTGTCTCTCTAGTCAGTGTATGTCTCAACGTTTTTCCATTTCCATATTGCATTTTGAGGATCACATACTAAATGCCGCAAAATCGCAGTCTTAAAGTCTTTAACATATTCCTCTTAGTCTCTCATTATATTTTTTTCAGTAACTGCTATAAAAGTAAATTGTCTACAATACAGTACTTTACTATAGGTTGCATATTTAGAGTAGACGCAGTCCTTGCTATATACCTAGTACTCAAATCCGCTTTCTCATTACCCTCTGCCCCAATTATTTAGACTTATACCAATTTCTCAAGTTTTTGCAATACTTCACTAGCTTATTACCCAGCTGTGCAGCTGAGCAAGAAGATAACCACATTCATTCCTCTTATCTGTAATGATGTAATACATCCCAGCACTGGGTTGAGATGATTGGGGGAATAATGGGATTGTAAAAAACTGCAGAGATGACAAACAACAGTGCAGCCGCCTTCTCCTGATAGAGTGAATTGCATACATACAGCACAGGGTGAAAATAATACAATGTGCACTAATTCTGCTCCTTGAATGAAGTTAACATTTTTCATAAGCAGCAGCTGTTTCTACACAGAAACATCATCATCACAATGCAGCAACCAGATTAAATACCCGCAATCTAAGCTGAAGCCTAGACTTCAAGAAATAAAAGTGTTGGAGTTTACTTTCTAACGATAACAAAAAAAAATCCAAAAAGAAAAATACCACTTTAATCAAGGACTCTCCAGATAGCGCAGTGCAATGCAAAGAGTCATCAGGGACTAGTATGCAATACAAAAATAGATCTTGTACCAAAGCATGTACAGCACTGCTTTCCTATTCATTTAAAAAATTAAATCTGCCTCCATTTTCTCTGTTTCTTATTACCTTTCTTATTACCACTGAAAAGATCCTTACCTTCTGCAGGAGCTGGGAACCCGAGTACTTGGCTGCAATAGATTTGATCTCCCCACCAAATGCTGAGGCCCAGAGCTTTACTCTGTGAAGAAAAAAAATGAGACAGGAAGAAATGTAATACACATGTCATAGCAAGCAACACAGACTGTAACAGCTTCAGCTGCACTCAGAAGGATCCTAGCAATTTTGCATTAAAGAGCTCGCTAAGGAACCTAAGCACAGCAAAAGATTAGCAAAGCTATTCAAGTACAAGCACAAACTAGATGCTGTGCTAAGGTAAGGCCTCTGATATGAAACTAGCCAACATGCACTGTTTACATTTAAAGAATCAACTTGTAGAGAAATATGTTTTGGCACAATATAACATATATCCATTGAAAGCAAAGAAGCAGATAAAATGGCAGAACAGTTCGGGATGATGAATTCTCACATGAGAAGGAGTTAATATAACAGTATCAACTTCAGTAAATACAAGCACTTAAGTTAAGACTCTGCAGTCACATACTCCACCAACACATGCTCCTACAATAAAATTAAAGTAGTGCTGAGTGTGTTAGAGGCTATCACTTTAAACACAGCTGACAGAGGAGCAAAGGTACCTTGAACAGTCAAATACCTGCAATATAAAAAGGTAAGAACTTGAGCAGTCAAGTGCTCATCCTTGAACATGGTCCTGAGAGCAATAGCATGAAAGCACTTACACAGACAAGGGGATCTGCTGCTCCGATCCAACCACATCCACTAAGGCTGTGTTAAAAGCTGTCCAGAAGATAAAGAAAAAGCCCCAAAAAGCCCGAAGAAGATTCTGAGTCTCTGGCATTGTGCCTCTCTGTGCCTGGAAAGATTTGGGCAAATTCAAGCGAAGCTGAATTCAGCAGCAGTGGGGTTTTTGCTTCTGAAGCCTCTTTCCCCACCCTTACCCCCTCCACTAGAACAACACTGGAAGAAATCACAGCTCCATCCTCATCCCTCCAAAGAATGACCCTTCTCTGTGTAATGGAAGGAGAGGACCAGAAGCGAAGCTCTAATGACTTGAAAACTATTGTGTCCCTGGTAACAGCAAAGCGTTTTCCAGCACTACTGCAGCCACTTGCATGTAGTTCTTTACAACTCCGCAGTCAGCAGTGTGCTGGAGTTACTTCAGTGACCTACTGCTGCTCCAAAGTGCCCTTAGCAGCAAGAAAGCAGACTATTGATTCCAACTGGGGAGGCTGTCTTCTTGCAATTACTGCTCACTTTGCAAATGGAAAGCTGCCTAGAGTTCTCCTTTCCCTCGCCGGTAACCTCCAGCCTTCATCCCAGATCAAGTCAGCCAACGCATTGGTTCAGTGGAGCAGGAGCAGCAGCCTTTTAACGGGATAGCGCGGAGACAGAGAGGCAGGCACAGGAGGAGCTGGACCAGAGGGAGGGTGCCTCTGTATGGCAAAAGCAGAGAAAGTCTGGAGGAGCTGAAAGTGTAGTTGAGCCCTTCCAGGAAGGCGAGGAGAGCGCGCTGCACATTGCCGGGGGCTGAGCTAGGGAGGGCTCGGCGGGGCTGGCAGGGGCGGGCGGGGGGGCCGTGCACACCCACCGGAGACCCAGCTAATTCAGGCAGGGCACCGCTGCATGACAAGCATCTGTCACACAGCCCGGAGAAGCGACGGATGGACGGAGCTCAGCTCTTCGCGCCGGGAGCGCCCGGCAGCATCCCGACCGCGGAGCCGCGCCGCGGAGGGCGCGGGCAGACGGGAGGAGAAGAGGAGCGGTCCCTGCCGAGGTAGCATCGCTGATGAGCGGGAGCAGCGGGTTCCCGGAGAGAGCTCCGGGTTTCGGTCAGGCTCGCACATTTAATTGAGTCGTATATAGCACGTCCTTGTGCATAAAGGCAGATTTGCTGCTTCCTCCCACGCCTGAACGCTGCAGTGAGGCACTATCCGAGAGATCGGGACTAGCAAAGGCTTATGAATGAAAAGAAATGCAGCATAAGTAAATCAATGCAGGCTAACTGACTCCAGCCTATGAATAAATTATTAATTTGTGCTCATAGAAGAATCCTCTTGATATAGCAAATGTAAGATTACAAGCTCCTCCGTGGAGAGAGCAGCATGGGGAGCAGGAGGGATTGGTCCAGATATTTTTGTTGTTGTTGCATTTTAAAATCTACCCTCTCTCTTTTTGCTTTTATTCTTCTCCCTCTGCTTGTTTCTCACCTTCTCCTCCACTAAATGCACAGACTTAAAATAGCAATTGAACTTTAATGTAAATAAGTATGGCAAGACCTGGAGATGATCTGAGCATGGGCTGAGTCATCCTTGCATCATACAATATAGCTCCACCATCCGCTCCAGAATTCTAGTTTTTTCCCCTCTGTGGTTAGAATCAACACCTCAAAATATTCACTCTGCCTTTGTATGCTGTTCTTATCTTGCTTAAGATTTTGTCTTGAAACCAGATACACAGTACCTGTATTTTTTTTTTTTTTCCACATTAACATTTCTGAGAGCACTGAAAAATTTGCTTTAAATGTCAAATCCTCTATTCAACACCTGGCCGATAAAAGCTTTCTGCTTTCTCAGAAGAAACTTAAGATAGAAAGACTACCTTCGGAAAACTGTATAGAACAGCGTAGCATGGTACACTGCAACTTTCACCACCCACTGGCCATCCCCACCAGGAACAGTAAATAGATCATATTTCTGGTTGTACTATTAACCTTCATACGAAGGCAATAATGAGAGTTTTCTTAAAAGGGACATTTGTTTTTTGTATTAATCAACCATTTTGAACATCCTGTTATCTGTGCTGTTACTGTGGATTTTCTAAGCAGTGTTTTAAATACGCTGCCATGTCACCAGGTGTTCAGCCTACCTACAGGCAGAAATGTAAAAATGCACATGGCTGACTAACTGTATAATGAATTACGTGTCCCTTTGAACATATTATATAAACAATAGTATCTTTTCAAAACTAGAAATGAAACAGGAATCATGGACTGCCTCACTACTTGTGTTGTTTGGCCTTTTTACTTGCTAAACAATGTTAGGAAGGAAATTAATAAAGCTAATTTTGTGGGACTCAAACTTCATTTTTAAGTTAACACAGATCCTTATCAGCTTCAAGTCAACACAGTGCACTGGTGACAAGCAACAGCTAGCTTCATTCTTCAAAGAATTCCTGGAAGCCCTAGAAACATTTTGAAAGCACATACAATGTGCCTGTGTTCAACAGGCCTGAGAACTTTAACACATTAAAACCATCACTAATTATTGGCAAGAAAAGATGATAAAGTCACTTGTGAAACCTTGACTTTATTTACATTTATGATACGTTCAATACCATATCAGATCTACAATTTATGCATTTGGCATGTACAACTGGGCAATCACCTTTGTTTAATATAGAAATCCTATTTTTACTATCACTAGTCTCAGGAAAAAAAATTCACTTGAAAAAGTTTATACTTGACAGTACAAGCATGGACACCTCCTTTTGTGTTAAACATTTGTATGCATTATACTATAGAGGGCTTTCAGCATCTTTCATTAATGCACACTGCATTTATGCATTCATGCAGTTATTTACTTCCTTTTGATAATTCAGTGAATGGAAAGCAGACCTATACTGTAACAGTGCTTTAACACATATAAACCATACACATAAACACCACCACTTTGTGTCAAGCTATTGTATCCTGGCCTGAGCATTACTTACTATTCCTGGTACGCAGATGACTGCGGTCAAGACACCAGGTTCAGAACTAATGTGTCCATTTCCCCCATGTTGCCCTCATGAGGAGGGTGCAGAAACTTTCCCTAAGTGGGTTTGCATAAGGACCAAGGAAAATAAATAGAAAAAAAGAAGCAGCAAGTTCTGCCGAAAGGTTTGAGTCTCTTATACCAGGGATATAGCAGTGTGCTTCATTTAAGTGTAGCCTTGTCATGTCCTGGAGCAAAGTCAGAAGAAAGCTAAGTTTCAAAGAAGAATAGTAATGAATTTAAATTTTGGAAGTTATGTGACATTTTTATCATGTCCTTATGCTATTATAGATAACTGCCGAATCTGGAAGAACCTGTAAGTGCTGGTCCCACTAGAAAAATGCATGTACAGAGAAAGGGTTTGTGCACTTAGCAAATTTATATTCTAAAACCAAAGTGCATCTTATCAGTAAGTGCAGGTAAGTTACTTACACGCCAGTGGTCTCGGAAGCAGAGCTCCCCATGCAAGCATATTAAGTTGGATCGCCCTGCCCCTGGCCCCCCATTTTTAAGGGATAATAATGGCATCTAATCTCCTGCTGTGTCTTTGATGATCAAGTACAATGGTGCGTTTTAGTATCTCACAGAAAATGAAAGAAGCTGTTTTCCCCATGAAAGCAGAAATAAAATTTGGGCACGTGAATCATTAAGTGCTGTAATAGAAAGTCACAGGCACAGTCACAGAAAGTTGATGAATCCCCAAAGCTGTTGCAGTGGATCATATTCAGGCAAATAACCAAGGGATTGGGGAGCGAACCATGATCAAACAAACAAAAAAAACCTGACACCCCCACACCAGGTTAAGGGCAAAGATTAATATAGCATGTGACACAAAGGCTAAAGTACAGAACACAGACTAAGGGACTGTGCTGTACATAAATATATATAGTAACTTTATCTGACAAATTAATCCCATTGTTCTTTCCTTTGTCTATCTCCAGATATATTTACACTTATAAAAGGGCGCAGGAACAGGGTCACATTTGTATCAGAGCATACTTTGAGGTCTTCTGATTAGACACCTATCAAGCCCTAATAAAAAAAAAATTAAAAAAAAGTCAATCGAGAGGCATAGAGAGAAGAGAACATATGGTGCAGGGGAGAAGAGTAGGAGGAAATGATATAATTAACACAAATGTTTATTGTATTTCTTTTTTCAGATGCTTATCTACAATGAGTTCTAAACAGAGAAATAAATGCAGAAGGCTGAAGGGCTAAAAGCCTTGCTGGAGATGCAAGCCACCTCAAAAAAAAAAGAGGAATTACGTCAGTTTATCTATATTCCACATACATTAGAAGATTCAGATACTGCAAAAATAGACAAGTCTTAACTACACTGCGTGATGTGGTGTTAATACTTGCTTTGTAGTACATTCCTCAGCAGTTATAAATACTGAGATTATAATCCTCAGATGTGTTCTCCACAGTGCCTTTTTTTGTTGTTGTTCAAGAGATTAAAGTGTCCCTTCCCCTCTTTTTCCTTCTCTGAAATACTTCTCTTAAAAAGTGATCCCTTAAATAAAGGCAGTGGGAGGGGAAAAAAAAGGGAGGAACTAAAGGGATATAGCTACCTCATGCAATAAACAATTTAATATAGTGACTTGTACTGAAAATCCTTCCAGCCTTTAAACTGTATGCAACTTTTCCCTTACCTCTCTGAAAGTATAATGTTTCACATACACTTATACATAAAAAAATGAAAACAGGAGTAGAGGGATAACAAAAGTCATCTCAGCTTCACAAAGCACTTTGAGATTGTCAGATGAAAGGCAAAATCTGAACATTCAGGATTTATTATTTGGAAACAACCCAATGGTGGAAGGATTCATCAAGTAGCGTTTGCATGCTGTGAGAACACAGGCTTACTTGTTTCAAGTGAGCTGTACATCTGAGAAAGAGCAAGAGACTGCGCATTAGACCTATTCTGAAGAGACTTAACATATGTACACGTATTCTTCGAATTTTATGAAGGTCCCATGTGTATAAATTTAAGTGTTTCATTGGTACGGGAATGCCTAGTTATTGACCGATTCCAACCCGCTTACAAAGACTGAGGTCAAACAACATTACTCACTGGATTAAATGAACACAATTTCACATAATGGGCATGAGCTAGTGACTCACAGAAATAAAAATACTTCAAAAATTCTAAGTCATGCCTGTATTTTGTATGCAACTTTGTAATATTATCATGTTGTTTGTGTATACTGTTCAGGCCAAATCAAACACTAATATTTCAGTTCATGAGAATATTAAGGGTATATGCAACCTATGTTTACATATACTGAAAATCAGTTACATAAGAATAAATACAATTTCTAAAGATTTAAAAAAATACTAGTTTACACTCACAGTTAATATATTGCAAGTAGAGCATTCTAGGTTACTGTGACGTTATGTTTAGCACACTTCGACACCAAATAAACCTCACAGTTTGCCATAAGCCCCCAAGGAATGCATGGTTAATTTAGCTTCTACAAAGCCTATGTTCAGCTGGCTTTAGCATCTCCACAAGGAGTTAAAATGTAAAAGAGCAAAGCATTATCACATTCCAGCCTATGAGAGCTCACACTGCATGATAAGCTAGAATGCTTTAAGCTAATGATGTTTATAGCTAACCAAATCCAATTTCAGCAGTCCACTGTAGCTCTAGTCTGTTAGTGCCATTTTACATAAGCTTCATTTATTTTGAATTTTCATCTATTAAGACAAAGTCAGCATTTGGTTTCTTTTGAGTGTCGTGCTAAGAAATGAACTCTTCCCTAAACAAATAAATTACCTTTTTACTCCCAAGGCTAGTGCTAGGTTGCAAATGTTAATGCTTTCAGTGTATTCAAAATACTTGAAAACCAAAGACAACTTAAAAATGAGAAAGTGTAATTGAGCACTCTAACATAATGGACAGAATACTATGGAAACAAACCAACCTAGCATTCTTTCTCTGATGATACAAATGAAGACTAAAGGTCTCAGCATATTTAAGTACTAATCTATTACTGTCTACATACTAGAATGAAACCCCTAGTCATATCTATAATGGCCTATGAATGGTCACCCAAACCTTGCAAATTCCTCAGAGCCACTTTAAGGGACCCTTGTCAAAGCCCAGACAGACGTCACAGGTTTGGAAAAGCATTGCTTTTACTTCAGATCTTGGCAGGATTAGCAACACACAAACACTGGGTACCAAAAATGATGTATTAGAGGGGGAAAAAGAGAGGAAAACGTACTGAGCAGACTCTTTCAAAAGAGAGGTCCTTTTGCTTCACTAGAAGTGTCATCTATTGATCAGTTGTCATCAGTGAGGTTAAACTTCCAACCACTCAGCTGAAAGAAAACTGCAAACTTTAGACTAACATTTAATTATTTTCAAAATACTGTCCTTATTGCAAATTTAAAAATATAACATAGATTTTGATCCAAGAAACAGTGCTATGTCAAGTAATTATGTAAAGCCATTAGGTGCTTCAGAGGCCTATAATTCTGTCACTCTCCAGTTAATTCCTGCATCACAAGTATAAATTTTGAGGTGGAAATGTGACTTTTCTGAAGTCTTGAATATCAGATTGAGAAACTGGTAGTTTAGTCAGTACAGCGCTACTTATGAGATGTTACAGAAAATGAAATTTCTATAATTCTATGGCAGCAGTTGCTAACCTGTGATCTAATTCTGCTCTATCACTTTGAAAGCCTTGTTTATTTATCATGAACATTGACTGATCCTGAAAATCAAAGTTATCTCAAAAGGCTATTGGAATTAGCATACATTAAAAAGTAAGCACATTATGGTAATGAATTGCAGTAACTTGTTAAATTAAAAGAATACATCAACATAAGAAAAAGTCCTGAAGAATGAGGATATTTGACTGTCTTAAATATCTTATCACAATTGCAGAGTAAGACCACCAAGAATTATCAAAAGGCAAACAGGTTTCAATAAGACTAAAATAATATTAGGAAGCACTAAATACATTTCATAACTTTTCAGAGTTTAAAATTGATTTATTTAACTTCAAAGAGTGTAGACAATTCATTAATTGTCTTAAGGTTACAACAGCAACCTGATAAAACCTATTTAAGACTTGCTGCTTTATGCAAATCAAGTTTCGCTGCTTCAGCAGTTACAGTTACTTTGGGTAAGAACCAAATTTAAGAGTACATTCTTTTTCCACCAATGCAAGTGGCTACTTGTTCTAGTGAACATTAGTTGAAACCTTGCTGCCTGTAAGCAGATGAAAAAATTTATTATTAGGGCATTCCTATAATGCCTTAAGTCAGTGGAAAAAGTGGACATAATGAACTCCAACATCACACAGAATAATAACATATCACAGAAAAAAAATACAAGATAGTGTCTTACTCTGGGATTTCAAATTCTGACTTGTGTATAGTACTCCAATTCTATTTTAATAATACAACTTGACATTACATACTCAGGCTTCACCTGCTGAAGAACAGCTGATTTATTAGGATTTTGTGGTTTGGTTTTTTGTAGGTGGTTGGTTGTTTTGTTGTTTTCATATATATATACATTAAAGCATGATTATGCTTAAAAGATGCAAAGTAAAAGCAGAAGTGATATCCATAAATATATTGATAAGTGTTAGGTAAAATATTTTCCAGAGCATGCATTTCTATTTTACAGGCTGTTAATCCATCATAATGTCACTAACACTGCAAAAGACACACTCAGACTGCTATGCTCATTACTTTTTAACGTATCACTCCATTTTAAACAATAAGACTAGCACTTTCAGGCCATAATATAGCCACTCTTCCTATGACTGGAAAAAAAAAAAACACACAACAAACCATCTGACAAAAAACCCCACCCACAAATGCCAGTTTACACAATGATTCTATTTATAGGCAACCAACATTAGACAGACTGTAGAAAAATATAAAAAAAGAAGCAAAATTCTGAACCAAACTTATTATCAGGTGTCATCCCACCCCAGTGTTTTGGGTTACTTTTTTTTTGGTTGGTTTTGTGTGTCATAAAAACACCTTTGCTTCATCTTCAATTTGTTAATCAAATGGGTACTAATACACTAAATGTAGATAATGAATTCAATATGATATTTGATCAAAGGCCAGTGACAACACCTCTTAACCCAAAGGTGATGTTTTGTTAATAATATATGCCATTTACCAAGGACCTAGCAAATAAGCATGAAAAAATAGGTTTGTACAGTTCTCAGACCTCCATCTCTCAGACACTACTAGAAATAACTGTCTCCATTTTAATAGAGGATGAACTTCTTAACTTCCCCCAAAGTGGTGTTTTTGGAATTCGCTGAAGGCTGCTGGAAAAAACCAACAGGATATCTTGTCAATGTTTCACAGAAAAGCTTAAGAAATACAGACCCCAAGAGATTCACCTGAGCATTACACAACCTGATACATTAATTTGGTACTTGAGAACTAAGGCTCTCTATTTTTCCTCCAATACATTTATTGCCCCACCATCTTTTTTCCTGCAAACCTATTGCTATATGTCTCTACTTTCAGTTCTCACCTTTGTCTATTACAAGTCCCACTTTTCCAGGCAACAGAATGGTACTGCCCATTTTCTCACGAAAGCATGTAAAATTCCCTAAACTTTTTTTCTTTGACCCCTAAATTCAATACTACCGTCCTTCTCTATACAAGTAGTAAAGGCCATTTCGTCCCACATACTCTTTCGACTCATACAGACTCCTGCCCATAGACATTGCTGGAAAAGAGAAAGACATTTAAATCACAGCCTATGCTCAACTCTATCTAAAATTACCATAAATCCAAACTGCAGAAACTGCTCAGCCTCCAGAACAGAAGGTGTTAGAAATTCATAAAGAACCTTCTTTATAAGGTGCACTATGCTCACCTGACACTTGCCCAGTAATCAATTGTTAAAGCTGCAAGCTCACAAGAGTACCTATTATCATCCATCACCAATCGAGACCGCTGACCCACTCATCAGTGCACCGCTAACTCACTTTGGTTTTATTTCTCACCAGGGAATCTCTACCCGAGGTGTCATCTACTTACACTGTTTAAAATTCTCCTCCCAAGCAGCTGTTCTAGGAAACTCCTTACTTTGTTTCAAGCTTTTAGATCTAAAGTGAGATCTTTTTAGTTGCCAAAGGAAAGCAATACCATGAGCTTTTTGTTGTTAAGGAAAAGAATTCATAATTATCACTGCAAGACTTCAATAGCACTTCTTGTTAACAGGTTTGTGCTAGTAATCAGACAGAGAAGATAGCTGCATTTCTGGAGATGCTTCATATCAACATATTTTCACTTAATGTGTTAACCAATGCATGTACTTCAGCACGTTTATATTGCGGATACTTTTGTAATCACAGTAATGATTGGATTTTTTATTGCTTCCTAGATTCAGAAAAAGAAAATCTATGAGGAGATTAAAGAAGCACAAGACATCCATGTTCTATACAAGTTTATCTAACGGTTGAATATTAGAAATCCCTGACAAGTCAGCATTCTTGCTGGTGTGTTTTATGAGGATGCTGCACCATGCCCTACAAAAGTGATGCCATTCTCTCACTTCCAGATAACAAGTTTCCAAACTACTCAGTCCCAATGCAAACACTGCACTCCTAAGACAGCTCCCCCCCATCCAAACGGTGCTCCCTTCACACGAGAGAGGGAGTAATAGTTGGAATTACTAGCTCTCCTAATTCTTGCACCTACCCCACCAAGAAGTGACCAAAACTAAGTTTTAGGAAAGGATAGAAACACATATATAGAGAGAGATGGAGATGCATGTCTGTCTGTCTCTCTCTCTCTCTCTTTCTATATCTACGTACATAAAAACTACAGAGTGTAAAGTATCGGGGAGAATAAAATTATGACTAAATGCCTTTTCTGGACATTCACCTTGGTCCAACACAAGTTATTCACATCAATAAAGTCTAGATGGAAATTATGGTATTGCATTTGTTATAAAGCTAGTGGGCCTACTCTGGTTAACCTATTGCTTAACCAAACTAATTACTCCTAGGCAAGGAAAGGTAGCCATAACACACTGCTGAGAAGCTGCAGAACTCTGAAGAGATTAGTTCTCCAAAAATCAAGTAAACAAAAAGCTTCTAACAATTTCCCAAGACAATGTTTGAAGTTATTCTGGATATAATCAGTACCTGTCCAGCCTTTAACCTACCAATGCATACAGTCAACATAATTCCTTAGCAAATCTGAACAACTCTTTCCTACTACCCTGGGTAACATCTGATAACACAGTTCTGTTGCCAGGGAAAGGCAGCACTCCACAACAGCAAACACTTCAAAAGCAGCACTTCTTAGAGCAGCAGTTACTGCTTCAAGAAATATGCAAGACCAGGGAACTGCAGTAGTTGAAGACAACACATGTCATCTTTCTGGGCATCTTGCCTTAACCGTATTACCAAGAGAACCGGCTTTTTACATTTTTAAGAACTGTAGATGAAGTGACTACGGATATATTTAGAAAAACTAGAGCGTCCTAACTGACCTTATTTACCACAATTGGCACAATATGCACCACCCAGCATACTGCCGCCCCCATCCTGAGACTGAAATACAGTAGCGCGCACACACTCTTCAAGAATACAAATTGCCAAGGGGGAAAAGTAATGATCAAGGCTTGCATCGTTTCACAGCCGAGTTGTTTGAAGACAGGCTAGCCATTACATAAAGCAGCTGTGTTATCTGGCTTTTCCTTTCATTCATTTATAGACATGAACTGCTTTTCTAAGTCAGTTGAAACTGTTTTCCTCATTACAGTTTTTTCTTCAATATGCAAGGAACTTAGCTATAGCAAAAAAACCCATAAAGGCTTCCATTCTGTATATGTCAATATTTTAGAGGCATTGTTAAATTGGAAGCTTATTAGGGTTCTCCAAATATGTTACAGTATTGACTGGAATTCACCATGACACAACAGAAAGATCTGTCTTTGCAAGCTCATGCCACCTTCCTTTTCACAGAGCTGACTGACATTACTTCATTGTGCATACTGGTGTTATCGAACAATGTAAGGAGCAGAGACACTATCCTCTATTTGCAAAACAGAATAATCCAAGAGTAATGAAAATAAATATTTACACATTTAGTTTTTAGTGCCCAGAAACAAGGGCACACTACATTATTCTGAGGAGAAAAGCTTCATAAAAAACACTGCAATCTGAGGAGTAAGTGCTAGCAGGTGTGTTTTCATTAGGCTGGGGTTTTTTTGCATGCCAGCATGCAAAACTTAGGCAGAAAACTACAGTTAAATATGAGAAGATAGGATTTAAAACCATATTGTCAGACAAAGAAAAAAAAACACCTCAGGGTTAACAAGGATATCTTTTTAGCTCTTTAATACTTCCTTCTTAATGATCCTTCACCAACAGAAGACCTGCTGGTATTTTTCAAACTGGAATGCACCACTATTATTATTTTGAAATATTTGTTATCTCTGTACTCGTACTAACATATACACAGATAGGGAAAAAAATAATTGAAATAAACCCTATAAATTTTAGGGTTTAGGAGGAGGCTTGTTATGTTTTAGACATTCTTCTGGTACTACCACAAACAACTGTGCCTTTAGACCTTAATTTGTCCTCTTCTCTGTCGCATCCTCCTTTCTCTTTCCCTTTGTTTAGGGGATTATGTGTCTCTTTCTTAAATTCCACCCCTGTTCACCTTCCATGATCTAGATGCTTAAAAAGAAAAAAAAAAAAGAAAAAGAACAATACAGTCTATCACACCAAATAGCCCTTCACTTGGTCTTCTGGCCTGCCATGACTGCTGAATCAGCATTTCCAAAGACTTAAAAGCATCATCTCCTTCCAGTGTCTAAGACTTTTTCTACTGAACCACTGAGCTTCTTGGAAAAAAGATTGGGAAGTCTATGACAAAAGGATGCTTCCCCCTTCTCCCCCTAGTAGTAGGTGGTTAGATGTTTGAATAGTCAGGATTGTGCTCTCCAATTCAAATCAAACCAGACCAAGTTATAATAAAATGATCTAAGTTGCAGGCTTAGAAGCCCTCCTCCTGATGGACATTGTTATATTGCTTTAAAAAACAGTATTCTATGTAGGAGAAAAATATTCTGCAAAATCCATTACTACTCCATAAAAGTCTCATACAGAGGTATTTACATAATGAACTGCAATTACTCACATTATATTTATCTAGTGAAGAATGAACCTATTGTGTGCAGTGAAACATATCTGTTCTGCACTAATACATGCACATAGTAAGTTACCTAGTGAAATAACACATCAATCACAGGTTAACGCTAAGCCTGCACCGATATAATGCCATTTCCAGTTCATTAAAGAAAAACAGCTGCAGAACCTGCAGTTGTGCCAGACTGTCAAGGCTCAGCAAGAGGTGAGGAAGAGATGTGCAATGAGCTTGCAAGTTGTTTGTTGTGGGCAGAGAAACTCTTTCTATTGAAAGTGCTGTGACAATGATTATCATAAGCTGTAAAGATTATGCACACTCTGTAAATATGCCTCCACTGGACCAGAGCCCTCAGCACCTGGCTAAGAGGTATTACAATATATAAATAGCACCACAGTGATAGTTGGAGCAGCAATCCACCAACGCAGGTACTGAAGTCCTGAATCTGAACCTCCCAGCAGAAATTATTTTCTTTGCTGACACCACAAACCTACATACGTATTTTAAAATTTAATGAAAACTTAACAGTGAAAGAGTCTGGTCTTCTTACTCAGTTCAAAGTTCACAGGCTAAGTAAGGTTGGGTGAGCCTTCTTTTAGTTTGCATGCAACATTCAAAAATGCACACAAAATCTGTCAGCAAATTGGACCTTGATTTCTGGATTAGAAGGAATTTGATCAATTTTTGCATGCATCTGAACATTGTCAGAATTAGGTACACACATTTTTACTCTACTTTGGACTTCTAATTGTATATTCATAAATAAAGTATCCTTCACGAGGGAGTACATGCAGATCAGATGCAGTTTTCTCTGTACCGCACCCTTGAGTCTCTCCTCAAAAGAAAATATTGGAAGACTATGAAACCCTTTCATTTTACTTGTCAGAATGAGACTGCACTTAAGTGTTCCAATACAATAACCAAGCCACTGTTAGATTGAAAAGAAAGAACCAGATATGTTTAGACCTTTTGTAGCATTTCTTAATTCTATTCTTTAGCATTAACAAAGTCCATCATTTAGCACTAATTTCCTTGTACAATAGTGTTTTAAAATGACATGGTCTTTGCATGGTACCTGTGTGGGTGCAGCAGGTCTCCACACATATAAAGACTCTCACACCATGTTAAAGGAAATGTGAGGAGAGAAACTCTCACTTTAACAACTGTATTCAACTGCTATTACAGCATTTCACAGCCTTAAGACATAGTTCACTTCCAGAGATGCATGCTGTGGGACAGAGGAGGGGAGAAGAGGCAGACATAGAAGTTAAGCACAAGTTTAGTCCAAAGCAAAGTGGAGTTCAAGCAGCTGTAACCAGGGATCTTTAAACTCAAAAACTCATGCTGTTAGTTCTATGCACACATACATCAGCCAAAAGCAAAACTAAAATAGAAAAATATTACTACAGCAACCCACCTTTCCCCTTTTCTGTGGTCTTTAGTTTCCCTTTCCATGCTCCCCACCACAGCTGAGAAGATTCAGCATGTTGGCTCTCCTCAGCATGCTGCATGTTAAGCAGATACTTTTCCCAACAATAGGTTTCTCAGATACCTTCTCACCAGCAAGGGCAGGAACTCCACTTTCAGCTATGCTTTACCCATCTCGTTTCTCTATAGGTCTGTACCTCCAGCTACCCCAATTTGAGAATTTAAGAGATTGATTAAAATATATTGAAATTACCTTCATAACATCCGCTTGAGATTAATAGGAATGTCAGTTTACTGTACTACAGAGCCCATAATCTGCTGAACAACAATACAAGATTTCAAATGAGTGATATATTTCCTTCCCCCTAACAGCCCTAAATTTTCAGTGTGAGAGTTTATCTTCACTGTAAATTTCTGCATTCTGTAAGTATTGACCAGCAGCAGACATTAAGACAGCAGAGAAGTGGTCAAGCAGAAAAGAGGACGACAGTTGGGAACTGGCAAGCAAAACCATTCTAATTTTACTTATGGCTTCAAAAAATTAAAACACAGCAGAATCACCTTCTCAAATCAGGATCTGCAGACACAACAGAAACAGCTTCAAGGTGCTTAAAGGAAGTCAGACTAGTCAGTCTGCCCTTCCTTTCCTCAGCCACTCCTTTTTCAGGAATTAGGAGATGGCTTTGGAATTTAACTTATAGATAACTGCTTATCTACTGAAATAAAAGTTAATTTTTCATCTGAATACCTTGAGTTAAAAAAAAATCATTTTCCTCAAAAAACAAAAGGTAAATTGCAATTTGATAGAAAAAAAGTCAAGTTCATATTGCATTTTTTGTCAACAATATTTTTCACTTTCATAAGTACTCAAATAATACTCTAAAGCAAGTTCAACATCCCTGTTAAATAAAGTCATCTTCCCAGACAGGAAGACCAACTCAATGAAAGACTATTGCATTTGACAAAGGGGTTTGTACTGTGCCAGTCAGCATAGGCCCTATCTCAGTTTTGTACTTTAAACCACAAGATGAGTATTTCTAAGAAAGCATAAGAAGAGTCAGGAGTCCAAATATTTTTCTCTTACTGTAAACTAGTGAAAAATCTAACACAGAGCAAGAACAATGCACAATAGAAAAGAATTACATTCTACAAGAACAGAATTTTGTCACAGTTGTGGGAGATGGGAGCTAGGATGCTAAAAGAACAAATGCCCTGCCATGCACGAGCCAAGGACAGTGCCCAAGGGCAGAAAAAAGATAACTGCCCCAAAATCCACAAGAGGAAGAGATCAGTTCTTTCCTTACAACTAAATGGAAATATAGTTGCAAATATCCCAAAGTAACTAAGTCAGACTAAAAACACACAGTGAAAAAGAAATAAAATGGATTTGAATAAGGTATATAAACACAAAACTTCTGAAGTATTGACGACAGCTATTTGAATCAGATGAGCTAAAGATATGGGTACTATGAGAGGAACAGCAAAGTACACATTTAAGAATGATCAATGAAAAGCTTAGTCATAAATTGTAATTAAATACTTAAAAAAAAAACACCAAAACCTAGAAGCGGATCTTGTTTCAGCTACTATGTCCTTAACCATAAAGGTGAAGGATATGATCCTGGCTGAGACGAGCAGATGGGAAAGAGAGTGCTCACCCCTTAAGGGGGCAGGTCTGTCAAGCATGAGTAGATGCTACCATGGGAGTAAATTCAGGGTACTAATAGCTCATCTCCCCCCCACCCCCCCCCCAAAAATGAGATTCTCTCTCCTTCAGTAGTTTAAACTCATGCCTGACATGTTCTGTTCTATCACTATTCTCCCTCCACACCCCCCAAACTATGCCTTTAGTGGAAGCTAATGTGAGAAGCACACTTCGAGTAACTTACAACTTTTAAAGTGTTCCCCTCATTCTGAGGGTCTGGTTCAGACCCACTCAATAACTGTTTATCTACAGGTTCATACAATGTAATTCTAGGACTTGACTATTTTGGTTGTTTACATCACATTGAGCTGCACAAGCAGAGAAACTCAAAACACAAGGTTTAAAACAAAAACAATCCACTGCTAAATACATCCTAAAAAACAGGAGAAAAAAAAGGTGCAACTGCATCATGTCTTACAGTGGTATTGGCAGGCATGCCTACCATCAGTTGGTAAAGTTAACAGTACTCTCAGTTAAAAAAAAAAAAACAAACCAAAAAATAACACACACACCAACATGAACAACCACACCACAATATTTTATTACCCCTGTGAACCTGGTCACCACGGACATGATGTATACAAGTCCTCTGCAACAGAGAAAGTGCAATGTTGAGTCACAAAAATGAAACTGAGTTTAACCACACTATGTTACATACAAGTCCAAGAGTTTACATACAAGTTTTTGTGCTTACAGACACAAAGTTTTTATGAGACAGTAAAACACAATAAACAATGCCTTACAGTTTTATAAAATCTGTAAATCTGCTGATTAACAATGTATGGAACTAGTACACCACAGTGAGAACAAGGACCAACTTGTTTTTTGTTGTTCTTTGTTTGTTTGTTTTTAAAAACCAAAATATACTTTAAGAATTGGACTACAGCTAAAATGAAGTTACTGCACACTGGAATAACAGCTGGAACTAATTCATTACTACGGATCTAAAATAACACTAGGACAAAGCACATGAAAAGTTATTCATTGAATGGATACAGGATTGCATATAAGAACTTTGCATAAAATGAAACTGCAGGCAGATATGTACTCTCAGCATCAGCAGGTGGCATTAGCAGAGCATATTTAACGTATTCTTAGCTGAAGCCTTAGGCTACTTCAAAAAAACTTGGCGACTTTGTGTTAATTCTGTTGTAAAGTGGCAAACAGTGGTACTAGTAATAGTTATATGCCTGCAGGAGGCAAATCAAATGTGTCAGTCTCTAAGGAACTGGCTGGTAAACCTTCAGATTGAGAAAAGCCTATTACCTATTAGTGAGAAATACACAGTACTTTCTAGTTATAACAGCTGAGTCCCTTCAGGAGGGAATTATTCTAGAATGAGACTATAGAAAACACAGAGTAACCTACCATTTAAATATGTGAACCATGATGCTAGAAGGAGTAACAGTGCCAAATCAATACAGAGATAGTTACGGTAAATGTATTGTTGCTTAAGCAGGAGTTCACAGTATTAATAAAAAGGAAATATTAGCTAAAACTTGCAAGGCTTTGAAACCACCAGCTGAAAAAGGTCTTTACTTCAGAAAAAAAACTTGCCATTACAAGGTACCAATTCAAGTGAAAGTGCACACTGAAAAAGTTATCTAATTCTTTTCAACGATTTCAGCTTTTATTTTGTGCCCCTTCACTATACTGCAATGATTACTAAGATATTAGTACAGCCAGTACTTGCCTAGAAAGACTTGTTCTTTCCTCACATTACGTGTGATTTATTTCAGATTCTTTCAAGACTGAAGACTTAAAAGAGAAAGAAAATGCACGCTTTGTAGTAGATGTTTTCTCACCTATTCTGGGACTGAATTAGAAAAAGGAAATGTTATACAACGTATATGCAAAAGTAGGACAACCCTGTTAAATGAGGAAACAGAAATCACATCTGTGTACATTCATCTTCAAGAAAGCACCCATACTACAGCACAGCAGATCTACTAATACATCCAGAGAAACAGCAGCACCCAGTCCCTCGGGAAGTCACCATAGCCTAGTCCCTGACCACCCCCCACCCAGCAGGGAAAAAAGAGGCAAGGCCAGAAGAGGAGGGAGGAAGAGGAAAGTAAAAGAGAAAATGATACCACATGAACCTTTGGAGAAAGGGCTTTCAAGTCTCCAGGATATGAACTCTCTCTTTAAACCATTTCACAATTAAACACCACTGCCTCCATGGCAAGTGTCCGTTTCTGCTACAGGCTGGTTGGTTTATTTCAAAGACGGTAGGCGTGGTCTATTTTCATGAAAGTCTTTTCTGCTGGTGTACAACTGGGCAGACGAAGAAACACTCACTAGACTGGTTCCCCAAACAAAATCCCACCACTGGTGCTGGAAGAGATGCATAGCTCAATCCTTCCACAGCACAATTCCTAGTGTGCAGAGAATCAACACTGTCAATATCAAGGGAAATGTATCCATACCCAGAGTAACGGCAGTTCTGAACATCAACAGCTAAACTTCACTTAAGTGTTTTCTGTCAAGTTAAACCCGTATCATCTTCTGGCCCAGCATACTACACAAGGCAGGCTCAAAGCCTTGTTTCTAACTAAACCAGCTACGTTTTTCCTGTCTGATTTCCCATTTCACAGAACCAGGGTTGTTCTTTTTTAACCTCTGGATCCATCATTGATCTTCTGACCTAAGATTCTTCTGTGCCTTTTCTACTTGTTATTTAACTTCTTTATCAAATATGCCCCTTACCTCCACCTCTGTTCACCTTTTCTGCTGTACTTACTCCATACGTGTTTCCTTTTTCTGCTTAGATGATCTATTCAGAGAATCCATCTGGAAAGTAAAACAGTATTTTGCAAAAGCTTTGATCTATTATTGTTTTCATGCTCCTCCCCATTTCAATCTGTTTCAGATCTTTTTTGTTTACTACAGCTACAAAAAAAAACCTCCCACAAAACACCACACACAGTTCCTTACAGGAATTTAAGCTAACAAGCTGTTAATTTCGCATGCCATATTGGGAAAATTCCTCCTAAAATATAAAACACTTACAAAACCCATTATATACTTTTAACATCCTGTAAAGATTATCTCGTTCACTGTAAGTTTGGACACTCTTGCAAACAGTCACCATCACAGGCATAAGCCATC
This sequence comes from Pluvialis apricaria, assembly GCA_017639485.1. Taxonomy (NCBI): domain Eukaryota; kingdom Metazoa; phylum Chordata; class Aves; order Charadriiformes; family Charadriidae; genus Pluvialis; species Pluvialis apricaria. The sequence goes on from CM030016.1 coordinate 16,489,686, forward strand.
AGCTAGATGTAAGTGTAGCTTGTTCATCACGTTCTTTCTACATAATGAGTAAGGGGGGGGGGGCGAGTACAAAACAGCTTGTTTAGGTTTTAAGGATACGTAACCAGTTTGGGTTTTAAGGGGTTATATACATACATTTCTACATACAGTGTTCATTTCAAAACTTTTCATTTTGTGGACTCTAATTTAGCTTTATTAAACTATGTAATGACAGAAGTTCTATTAAAACCCCCAAACCAGAACTATAAACTATGTCCTCCACGTTATTACAAGGTGCTGACCAAAGGATACTCAAAAGGACCTGCATCTACCATGTCACATAATCCATTTTTATTTATGAAGCCTGCCTTGGTATTCCCCTTGCTTTATTAGTAATAAAGGAAGAGGAAAGCCTTAGTCTCAATACTAGATGAGGTAAGCTTTTGTACAAGAAGGTACATATTTATTGAAAACACACTTTTAAACAGGACTAAATGACTTTTCCTTTCCCCTGCCTCCCACATTTTCACAGAACCGAAATATAATTTAATCATTAAACTGTCTCCGTGGGGAAGTACTCAAGCAAGGCAATGCTTCAAACACCACATAGAAACCCAGAAGAAACTGAAAACAAAACCACAGGAATCTGTGCTACTTTTAATAAAGAGTCTCTTACAGTTAAGGAAGTATCTTCCTAACAAAGACCTCTAGATTCATGTTCAAGCCTTGATAGCACCGACCTGTGTGTAACGCAACCATCAACTTTCCACTTCTGCTAAAGAACAACAGGCTGGCATCTGTTGGCATTTCAGTATCAAAATAAATATCAGCTAAGTAATTTGGCTTATTTTTGCCTACGCCTTTTCCACACCACACAAGTAAGTTCGCCCTTCTTTAGAGGAAGGCATCAAACTTACAGCCATGCAATTGTGCATCAGTTTTTCGGAAGACCTGGGGGGAATAGCAGCTAGGCACACCACTAGAAGGGTATTTTGATGGCAATGTGGTATGAGCAGCATAATAGCAACCAGTTCACACCGTTCCTGCACTCTCAAGACAAGTTCCACTAATTCAAATCCTGTTCATCTGGAAATTGATCTTTGAGATTTTTCTGTTTTATAATCGATATCAAAAGGTGACTGGTTAGTCAACACTTGCCAGTCAGTAATCCATTCCATCTGGCTAACATTACTGCTAGGCAAGCATGATGCTGTACCTTCAGATTTTGTAGTATCATAAGAAAAACCAACTTACCAGGTAGCAAAAATGGTGGGGTTTGTGTGCAGCATAATTGTAATATACGTATGGAAAGAAAGGTTAGTTGGAGCCATTGAAGTGGCCAAATGAGTTAGAAGGCTGGATTCATACCCAGTCAGATGAAGCATACAATGAGATCTAGCTACAGTGTACATATATGCATCTGGTGACATAGCCCAGCATATTTAATTAGCCAAATATCATCTCTTAGAAGCAAGAGATTTAAAACAAACAAATCACACCCTCCCACAGCCTAACAAGTTATTCTACCAAATGACAGAGAAAATTAAGTATTGGGGAGATAGATGGGGAATCTTCAGCTTTGGAAAAAAAGCAGCCCACACACAGATCTGCAGAGCTAGGACTCTCTCTGCCTGCTACAGTGCTAGAGAGCATCTAGGGGTACTTGGTATCCTCTAGCAGCAGGCAGAGGAAGCTCAGTGCCATGCTAAACCAGGAACTATCCTTTGAGATTGAAATTTTTCATACGTGTATGTATTCCTGAAGAAAACTGTAGCCTGTCTATATACACTGCAGCATCCATAACAATGTAAATCTGGCTGTTCTGGTTCAGGCTAAGAGTTGCTGTAATCTGGTGGTCTACGTCCAACAGTATCTACAAACAGATGGTTAGTGAAGAATGATGCCATCCTTCCACCAAACATCAGTTAGAGCTTTCAACTCTGAATATGGCATGTTTCCTTTAGATTTACAGACTCTTAGACTGATCAAATTCTGTAATATTTGCTCAAAGGAAAACTATTCAAGTGCTGATGACAAGCAGCACTTCTGTCACATGACTAGTAGCTTGCAGTATAATCTTCAAAAATTCTCTCTGGTAATATACTTTTCATAGAGTATCCAATAAACTTATTAAAAGATCTTGTATTACTTAGTATACACAGAAAAACACGCCAACTGGACAACTCTCACCTGGTCACTTTATACATCGCCCCACAATTTCTATTCTCCCCTCACTGTGCTATTTGAAGACTGAGACAACTCATTTAGTATCCACACAAGAAACAGACTCTTTGTTGAAAATCTTGCAAAAAAAGGGAGAAACATCTAGCAGACAAAGACAATTCTAAGTTATCATAAGATAAAATAATATATCTGTGAAAAATAATAATTATATATCACTTCTTTTCTACTACCATGAACATAACTGTAATTAAGAACAGTTTCTTTCTTGAAGGCCCAATGTGTAAAATAATTATATTTCAAAGCATGCAAATTCATGTAAGTTTTAAACATTTATTTCCTCAGTCCATCAGGTTCTTCTGGGAGTAACTGTTTCATTATCCTGGCATGTGGTGCTAGCAACTGCACATCATAACACTGCAAGTTTTAAGTACATTCTGAGAGACAAGTTAAGGACTATTCCCATTCTCCTATGCCACATTTAAAGAAAAACTGTACACATCATTATTCTAGATGCCTGCTGCCACATGAAAATGGGTATGAGAAAAATTTCTCTGTAGTACTTCACCTTGCAAGGCAGATCTTGAATACATTAATAGCACCCTTTAAAGCTTTCAAGATTGGCTAATTTTTTTTTACTTCTGCAGAAATTTTGATTACTTTTTTCTCAGTTCCGTCAGTTTTGTTTCACTGATAAGCTGCTGTTGCCTCCCATCCATTCACAGCCATTAAGAATAAAATTATCAGATGGACTTTATTCCTTATGGGTAAATCATTTCTACTAAGAAGCAGCAAGCCAGGTGGCAGTATGACATCTGCATGGTTAAAAATGTGGTAGGACAGAATTTAAACAACTTAACTGAATGGTGTAGGGCCTTTAAGATGGCAACAGATGCTTAACAGCAGCTCACATGAAGGCATCATCCCCCAAAGGATGACCACTTTATCTGTCTAGTTACATAGATGATTATTTTGTTATTCTCTCTGCAAAAAAGCTTGAAACAAAGAATACTTACTCTAGTACAGACATCACTGAGGTCCCAAAGCTTTGAGCCCCCAACAGTCAAGTGAGCAGTAGCTTCAGGATTTTCTCTTAGGTTAGCATGCTTGCTGCTTCAACCCCCCCTTTTTTTTTTCTGGGGAACAATGGCCAAGGTAGCTTGGCAGGGAGTTCTGGACAGTGTCATCCAGAACATCAATCAACGTCATCATAAAGGTCAGAGTCACCACATGCGAAGGCCCAGAAATTTTCCATTTCACTGATGAGCCTTCTTTCACTTCCCAAAAAGGAGTTTCAACCAGAGGAAACAAAGAGAAGGTATCTGCCAAGCCACCATCTCAAGTTATGATTTAATTATTCCCTCACCTATTCCTTACCATTCTCTGTGTGTATTTAGGGGAGAGAAAAAAAAAAAAAAAAAGCACTGGAACAACAGAATCTCACCGCAACCACCTAACTAACTCTTAGTCCTCATCAGACATAACTGATGTCATCTATGGGAATATCAAGTACAATAATCATTTTGAGAAACCCTCAATAGGAGAAACAAGAATAGAGTTAAGTAAAAAGGCTTAGATGGTACAACTTTGCCAGCTACAGTTTGAAATGCTCATTAGCTTATATTTAAATTACATTGTGGATGCTTGACACTTCTACCCTCATTCCAGAATTTCTATCCCAATCTCTGCAAACCAAAATACAGACAGCGGACGTACTCACTGAATAAGCCCACCTGAACATGCCCTTTCTGGTAATGGACAAAGAGGATTGGATGGTCTATCTGAAGTTTCCAGCAAATTAAGGAAAACTAGGTTTAAGCATGTTTTAACTAAAATTAAAAAATAGGATATATTCAGAAAAGTTTATCTAATTATTTTTCTTGAAGAAACAAGAACACAAACAGCATCACAGAAAGAAGGCTTCTGAAAAGAGATGACAAAGGAACAAAGTAGTTAGTCTGAGGCTTTAAGGTATGTACTCCTACCATGACCAAAACAAAGATCTACTCCGCACTCAAAGAAAGTACAGATAGCCTAGACAGGTAACATAAAAAAGAAGCAAGAGCTGTTGGTAGTGGTACCAAATGTAAAAATAAAAGTAAAATTGGAAATAACTTTTCTGAGTGTTTATATCCAAATAACACCATGAAAAACCACCTTGGTTACTATTTCAGTGAATAGCAAGGTTCTGGTGATCTGCATTGTTTGAAAGTAAAACATCCTGGAAGTCTTACAAAACATTGACAGCATTTACAGAAAACAAGTTAATAAAACAGATAATCTCTGTACTAACATTAATTTACCATGAAAGTTCTAATGGTATCTTCAGTGGGTTTTTAGCTTTTTCAGATGAGATTCTGAAATGTTGTTCAAGCACCTAAAAATAGAGTTAGACATCTGCTAGAATTTTCAAAAGCATCTAGCACTTCAGATGCCTTACATGAGAACTGACTACAATTGCTTTCCACTCAAAAACAGCAGCCAGCATTTCCCACCCAACAGAGTAATAATTCTTATTCATCTTAAGTGTTATATGTAAACAATAACAGGCTCTAAAGTCAATATCCATTTCCAAAACAATACAAACCGCTTCCATTAATACCAGTGTACGTTCAAAACACATCTGAATAACACTAGCCACAAACTGTACAAGCCAAAACTAGCAGGCACACGTCCTGTGCATCCTGCACCCACATAACCCAGAAAAATGTTTATTCAGTCTTATGTCTTTTAGACAAGCAACTGAGTGTGTGAGCTGTTTCCAGAGCATGTAGTGACAGAACGATTAGCTTACTTTACAGGGAGTCAAATTTGTATGTTAACAGGACCTAAATCTAAGAAAGTGCTGAAGATTTCATTCTTTATTTTATACTCCAATTTTGACTGGAAGTTTTACCAATTATAGAGTTAGTTTTAGTTCAAAACAAGGTAGTTTGTAAAAAGAAGTTTATTATAATCCAAGAAGTGTACCTCTTACAAAATTCTATAATTTTATTTTTTTAATTAATGCTTTACTGTTTGGCAAGAGAACACATCTTTGCTACTGAACCCCCTATGGTCAATTTTTGTTTCCTACCACACCATCATATATGCTAGAAATGCTCCCCAAATGTGAGAGTTATTCTATATATTGCCACTATAGACTCTTTTTTTAAAACCTTCTCTGTTTTCCAAAACAGCTGCCACTGATCACTGTCAGATGCAGGTAGTGGAGCAGAAGAACCATTGCTCCAGTCAGAGATGACAGTTTCTAGGTCAGCATTTTCACTAAAGAGAGTAAATCAAATGAGATCCAAATACTAGACAGCAGCTGTTTATACATTACACCAACCTGTACAGAAGCAGTGCATCCAACTTAATTATTTATTACAGGCTTACAATAAAGATGACAAGAAAGCAGTTGTGACTAGAGTTGACTAAACATTAAAAATAATTTTGCATCACTGTTTACTTGGACCTTTAAAAGCATTTGCTACTATTCTCTTTTTCCTCCTTTTCTATCTTCTTTACGGAAGACTAAAAGAAGGTTAGACAAATGAAGTCTCAAAATAGAAAAGGCAGATCTTGAATGCTCTAGTATTATGTGGAAAATGGAGTGTTGTATTCTGCTACAGAAGATAGCACTGCAAATTTGAAAGGTCATCTGCAAACCTTGGCTTCAAAACCAACTCACAATCACAACACCAGAGAACAGAAATAGCTCTTCCTGGGCCAGAGAACAAGTACAGGATCCTGGAGATGACCGTTTTCAGGCAAAACTGATGACGGAGCCAAATATTTCTTGATGCAATCCTGCCCATCTTTAGTGAGCTTTTTATACTAAAGTCCCCTTTGCCTGAAGACAGCAAGAACTAAGCAACAGGAAGCAGCTTCCCTGCTCCTTGCCCATGCTCCTTTCCTGACAGCTCTCTGCATTTGCACACTTTACACCAACTCCTCTCCCCTAACAGCTGCAGGCTTCTAATGCCGCTCATCAGAAATGCATTCCCCTACCAACTAATATATATTGCTGTGCTTTCTACACCCTGTCTTCCTCAAAGGTCCCAATTGTTTTTATGCACATCATGAATGATGAGAAGAGGATTTAAAACGCCAGTCTAAGATGCTCGAGTCCAACCTCCTCCCCTGCACTTGTTCACAATAAAGCAAAAGTTCAAATGTGGAGACAGATATGGAAATGGTAGCATTTTTCCCTGATGAAATTCACAGACTGTAGGTCTGTTAGATTGGGGTTTTTTCCCCTCCCCAGTAAGAGCTACACATAAGAAACTCACAGTATATTTATATAAATATGTTTATATTTATCTAATATAATGTTTGTTTACACTGGGAATAACCCTTGCATAGTTGACAGTCCTCATTCTTTGCAAAGTAATGGTGAATCCATCACCACTAAGTGTTTGGTAGATTACTACCGATTTATTAATATCGTGCCACCAAAAATTTAATATAAAAAAAATGGGCAGCCATGCAGTGACTGAAAATTATTGTGTATTATTATATAGTCTTCTGGAGTCAATAAACATTTTCAGTGGTACTTGCAGGCAGAATAACATCACTCTGCAAAGCCACACATTTCCCCTCACCCCACCCCCTTTTCATGTTGTTTCATTTGATGGAAGGATCAAAGCATTAAGTCATTTTTTCACCTCAACTCAATCAGGCAAGGAACTCTTTGAAGGTTGTTTTTTTTCTTTCTTATCCCCCCCCACTCCCCCTCATTAGGAAGAATCTTTCCAAAAACAGTCTGACATTCTGAAGTTCCATAATGCTAATTCTACAACAGGTGTGACACGCCTCAAAGCAATGCTCTGATGGTTTATTTACGGGCTTTACGCTTTCTTTCCACTTAACAAGAGACCTTGAATATGTTTTCATATGTCCAACATATATTTAGAAACTCTAAAGGCAGCATCCATTCATTAAAACATAAAAACTAAAGACACAAGTTCAAATAAAAAAATTGAAAAGCCATTTGTGGCTACAGCTTAAGGCTGTCACAGAAAGAACTATATCAAAATACCTCCGTTAATGATTGCCTCGCAAGCACTGCAAAGTTGAAAGCCTGTTACTAAGGTTTTTCCTTTTCTTGTGCAAAAGAAGGTGAATAAGAAGAGATGCAAAACCAAATTAAAAATAGTTTAATTTCAGAATCAAGAAACATAGTACTTTGTTCAGCAACAAAGAAGAACAGACACCATAATTTTCTCATGACCCTTGATAACACAGAGAGCAGGAATCATCCAAATCAGCAGGAGCCAGAAAATTCAGTAATCACTGACAATCTGTACCATTAGAAAAAGCTTAGTGAATCACTGTATTGTTAACATGTGCTTGTCACTGAAGCTTTAACATATTTCAACATCCTCATTACAAAAGAACACTGAGAAGAGATATAAACAAATATCACTACTCTCATTTTGTAGTCTGACCATATTTTGAAACCATTTCTCAATTTCAAATAGGACTACTAAACCAAAAAGGTATCAGAGGATGTTAAACTGAGAACTAGTGCATGCTGGCCAGCTGACGCGCTCATGAGTCAAGAGCAAATCAAAAGAAGCGAGCAGGAAAGGCACAGACAGGCAGCAGAGGGCACAGCCCTTCACACCTAAATAACAGATGAAGTAGCACATCCTTCTAGTTGTTACAGAGCAACCGCATAACTGAACAGCCTCCATTTCTCCATCCAAATGGTGGCTTAGTGCCTTTTTCTAGATCAAGGAGAGCTGGTTGAGATTTATCTTGAATTGTTCCCCACAGCTGATACCATTAAACAAACATCTGAATGAAGAACCACACCTTTTGGAACATCAAAATATGCAGTTTCTGTAATCATTCAAAAGGACATTGAAGCTGTTGAGTATGTGTTTTTGAAATAGAAACTTTAATCACAAATACAACCTAATTTATTTTAATAGCACTAATTTATATAGCACTTGGGGGCAAGGGGGGAAAACTTTAAGATATTGTGATTCCCTTATTCAGGCAGAAATTTTTATCACCAGCTTTTAGACCTCAAAACTAGGGTATAACAATTTGCACAAAATCAGAAATACAGGTTTTAAGAGCAAGGAACTGAAAACCTGGGAATGCAAAAAATACAACTAGTGCTGTGCTCTCACAAAACAAACCCACACTTGATTTCCTCCCATTTTCACTTATTCACATCTTCAAAATGACTTGAAGAGTTTGCAGTGGAATTACTAATTTAAGTGCAGTATTACAGAGCAGTTACCTTTGAGTTCAAATTAAATACAGCCCTGATAAAAGTTATCGTGTCCATTCATTTCTGCACTGTACTCATTTTGGAAAGACGAAAAAGCAAGACCTATTAAAAACTCAGACCCATTTCATCTGGGAAGAATCTACATAGAGTACAAGACAAAGACAGGGATAAGAGGAACTAGAAACTGCTATTGGAAGAGAAAAACAAGGCAAGCATCCAATTCACTTGGCGTCATTTTCTGTGTAAGTAATGGACAAAATGTATCACTTCAGTGATCTTGGCCCCATGGCTTTTATACTGTGTTTGGTTATTTTAGATTTCTTTTTAGATTGCCTTCATCAAGATGCAGGAATTTAAAAGCAGTTCTTCAATATCAATGTTTTTCCTCTGTCTCTTTCCTCAGGGCAGATACAGGGTACCATGACCCAGTGCCTCCAGCTCACAAAGACTGACGCTAATGGTAAATCTATTTCATTTAAACTGTTAACTCAGCTGCATAAGGGAGGTCAGAAGGTCCCAGCTCTTGTTTTAATATTGTCTGCACATTTAAGATAGAAATCAGTAATGCATTTCAAGATGTCATCCAGTTTCCCCTAAAGCTCCACTGTATTCCTCAAATGAACTGGCAAAGTTTGGAACCGCACCTGTTCCAGTCAAAGAACAAGTAGCTATTTATAGAATAAGTGTTCTATAAACAACAGAAAATTTATATATATAATAGCATATATAAAATAGAACATTTATAGACAACATTTGTTCCATTGTTATTTTTGTGAGTTATGGCAAGACAAGGACTTGAAAACACAGACAAGCTTTAAGAAGTCAAACATGAGCAAGTGACAGTTCCAGAAGCTATGTTAGTCTAGAAATGGGTATCTTATATCAGGTAGTTAAACAAAAAAGCCACCAAATGCATGATGCTATGAAATATAGCAAGTGAAAATACTTTGTGCGGATCAAGGATTTTCTTATTCCCAGTCACTTAAACACAAATTATACTGTTTAAGTGCATTAAAAAGAAAACATGCAAACAAAAAAAGTATGATTGGCTGAAAGGGCACTCCATCATTTCTTTGCCTTTGTGGCTTTGAGGAACACAAGTTCAAAATACCCACAAGTAACATGTCGAACAAAAGAATGAAATAAGTGCAAACTGTAGTCTTCTTTGAGAATGACAGTAAGGGTTTTATTGCTCTGCTTTAAAAGGTCAAGCAGTATTAATATATTGATATCAGTGAAACTAAAAACTTGTGAGTACTGCAAAAACTTGAGGATTGTGTATTTGTCAGGGTTTAACTCCAGCCAGCAACTAGGACCAAACAGCTGTTCACTCAATCCCCCCGCCCCCCGCCTCCAGTAGGGTAGGGAGGAGAGGGAGAAGAAAGAGAAATAAACTCATGGGTTGAGATAAAGACAATTTAATAGAACAGTAACAGAAGAGAACAATAATAATAATTATTTTGTATAGTCATTTACCATTAAGGGTTGTAACGCAAATTGCTCTCACTACCTGATGATCAATTGCCCAGCCCGCCCCAAGCAGCAATCACGGATCCCTTGCCCCCAGCCAACTGCCATTTGTATACTGAGTGTGGCATCTATGGTATGGAATATTCTTTTGGCCAACTGGTCGTCTCTATGCTCCCTCTCAGCTTCTACAGGAAACTGAAAAAATCCTTGACTTAATATAAACATTACTTAGCAACAACTAAAACAATATGTGTCATCAACATTACTTTCATACTAAATTCAAAACACAGCAGCTACAGGAAGAAAATTAACTCTACCAACTGAAACCAGACAGTATTATAATACCTCACCACGATATCCATTATGGTTATAGTAATTTTTAAAATGCAAGTCAGTTGCACACATCAAGAATAAAAACAGGGGTTCATTGTGATAATGCCATAATAGAGAGACATTTTCAGCACCTGCTGTTGCATTTGTGTCAAGTGAACAGTCCACTTCACACACGGTACTTATGAACTAAAACCTCCTCATGTCTAGCTGCATTGCTCAATATTTGATCTATTCCAGCACCATCTGCAAACTATTTTCACCATCATCCTTTCCCAGGACTTCACATAAAATACTACTACATTTGTTATTTGGGTTTGTTTGTTTGTTTTATACTGGCCATTTAAAGTCTAGAACTTCTAACTATCTTCTTTAATTATCACAGTTGCAGCATAATTCAACTTACACCAAACTCAACTTGGTGTAAGATTGTAGTTTCCATACATTAACCAACCACATAAGTCATGTCGAACTCAAAAAAAAAACCAAACACCCACAAAAAAAAAAAGTTTGTGAGACGCAGGCCTGTTATCACCTATCACACTACATAGTATGCAAACTATAAAAAGGCATATTGAGTAGACTTGACGTTAATAATTTAATGTTTTGTACATAACAGAATCTTTAAAAGTTATCAATATGATCTGCTATGGGACCTTCAAAATAATGTATTACAGTTATTGGCCATTGCTCCGTTCTTTACATTAAAAGTGGTTCCAAGTACACAGGTTGCTTAACTAAATGGAAAACACACTGACAATTGCAGGTCCAAGAGCATACAGCTTTACAAAAGCTATTGTTTATTACATTTGATCTTCACATACCAGTCTTAAGAAATCCCCAGAACATATTTGAAGACATACCTTAATTTTTTTTCCCAACCTAATTTTCTTCATTCTCTTTCCCGTATCCTTGCTAAGGAATTAAACCCCAATTTTTATTCATAGAATTCTAATAAGCCAAGATTTCTCATGAGTACTGTACAGCAAAGATGTCTACCCAGCAACAAAGTATGTGGATGTGTGTCTCTCCCAGGTCTATTAAAAGCTATGCAGGTTACTAGAATTGCAGAAGACTTTTGCAGAAGATTTTTTTTTTGTCTTAAAAATATGTCTGTAAATAAAAATGAAGCCAGCTACGTGCAAGGTCTCCAAGATGTTAATTACGATACAAGAAAACAAACCTGCAATACCTAGGCAAATTGATAATGCTGCTTGCCAAACTAAAACATGATTTTGCACTAACTCGCAGTAACAGCTTAGCTTTTATGAGTGACAAAGGAGCATATTGTAACCTTTTTAACCCACTTTCTTTTCAAAGAAAATTACAGCCCATAACACTTTTTCCTTTTTGCACTTTAAGGAAAAAAAAAAAATCTAGTTCTTCAGCTCTGGTTAGTGTTGGTCCATAGACCTTCACTTATTAAAAAGCAAAAAAAAAAAAACCTGAAGTGTGTTTTATAGGTAGCAGAAAATTGGAAGCAATGGAATAAAACTAGCGAGTCATTTCTGTGCCTGGGAAAGCATTATCCTTCTACACAATATGTGATGTTTCATGAAAAGGCTAGCTAATGCTTCCACTACTACAGGACTTGCTGTGTTAGTTTTAAATATACAGGTTCAGCCCGTCAAGTTATTACTCATTATCGATATTTCCTGTTTTCTTTTCAAAAAGAAAAGAAACAAAAAAAGAAAATCCTTCAACAAGAAAACTCACCATACTTTCAGCACATCCACAATTATGCAAGCCCTGAAGTAGAACAAAAGTATCTTATTACTTCATAATTGAAAATTCAGTGAAACCTGTGGTTTATAGATTTCCAGAATCACAAGCACCAAAGATCATCCTTAGAAAAAGGAGACTTGATAAATTCTCCACGACGATCATCCAAGAAAATCGAGAGGTTTAAAGCATGTTATTAAATCTAATTCTTGGAATGGCTGGTTGTGCTCCAGATGGGCTTTTATCTACTACTTTAGACATGTACAATATCACAGTTGATTTCAGGCTAAGTATTCAAACTTTCATGAGTAGTAGAAGGTCTATAAAAAATGAGATGATATTTCAAAAAAGCATGAAAGATCCTGAAAGCTAATGAGTACTACACATGCCTCTGGTGCTCCTACAGATAAGCACCACCTTTGGGCTTTACTGATCACTGTGAAGAATGGGGCTTTTTTTAGCAAACAATTGTTTTATACTTCGTGTTCTTCTGCACTCAATTGGAACTGAGTACAGAATTCCAATATAATAGAAACATATCAACATATTACACAGAGGATCCAGAAAAACCCAAACACAGGCAATAGACAGGGAATTACTTATTTTTAGATGAAGATTGAAACCATTCATCAGTATAGTTTGTCTAACCAACAGGAAAAAGTAAAAGCTGCAAGTAGGGCAGGAGCCAAGGCACCAAAGAAGAGTTGGTATCATTCAAAATGCATACAGCTTTCATAGTTAGAAAACAGTCACAAACAGACTCTAGATTGAAATTAATAGACATTTTACTACAAGCTCTGCTAAACAAAGAAATAACACACTACTGAGTCATTTAAAAGGATAATGAACAAAGCTTTGAGGAATATACAGACAGATTCACCAAAGATAAAACTAAGTATTTGAACAGGTATTATTCTTATCTAATATCTACAAAGCAATTAAGAAAGACACATCTATTTCTCATTTTAGGTGAAAATATTACAGTCATGAAGAAGGGTAGAAATAAAGATGAATAAACCTTCACTTTCACTATTTAAATGTAGTTTACACATATTTCAACACCACTGAAAGGCTTCTTTAAACCAATCCTATTTTTAAAGGGATCTTTCCTTCCTAAGAAATGAAATTTCATCTATACATATTCACTTATCTCCAATCATTTTGTCTCTACAGTTTGCATAGGAAGCAAAAAAATTAAGGTAAATTAGAAAGAAAAACACAGTGATGTTTCAGAAAAAAAGAAAGCAACCAAATTTGAAGTATACATTTTAAAAGGAGAGGTAAGTAAATACTGAGGCACATTAACTACAATGTTTGTTGAGAGTGTTGTTTTCTAAGTCACGTAGAAATCAGCTTTTCCTTGCTCTGTAAAGCAGTAGATATTCTCTGATTCCAGAAACTTACTCACGACCCTTCAAGGACCTTCTATGTGGGCACAGGGAGTATTGTTATTGCCCCAGAGACTGTGTCTCAGTATTGCTACTATATCAGCTGCTTAATGAAGTGGCTGTTGAACACAGTACCACAGTTGAAGGAGACAACCTACTGTTGCTACTATTGTTCTTCATATAGAGAGTAACTACACCATAGTGTTCCAGGTAGCACAACATGAATTTATTACCCCTGCTAGATTTAAGGGAGGAACCCTGCAGGCTTGAGAGAGAGACAGAATCTAACTGGAACATTCAAAGTTATCAAAGCAAATCCACAAGTTGTATACATCATATAAATTGCTCATTTTTTGTTTCTATAAATTCTTCATGCACCAGCTTCCTTCTCAGCTTTAGCCAGAACTGGAAGCAACTGTTCTGAATGAACAGACTAGATCACCTTTAAAGGTCCCTTCCAACCCAAACTATTCTATGATAAATACACACTAGTCTCAGTGGCAGTTTCACCTTACCGTATGCTAGACTAAAGCTTTTTTCCCCAAATTGCTAGTGAAATGAGGTGATGGCGTTTATGAAAAAGAACAAGTTATATTGTGAAATTATATTTTTACTAGTGCAGATGTTTATAAACACTTGTACGTAGTAGCCATGAAGTAAAGCTCATGTGCTTCAGTTACATCAGTAACTTCCTAATTGTTGAACAGAACTGTACAGTTTCATTAGTGAATTAAAAATATTCATACTTTTATTTCTGTTCTTACAATTTAGTGTATGGTACAGTCCATACATCACTGTCCTGGCAGAAATGCTAGTACATGGCATTTCCTTTGTTGATTTTGAGACAGTGACATATGTTGGCATGTACTCCTGAAGCAATTTTCAGCATTTAAGAAATCATGCTTTTCCTGTTTGCCTCCCCACCACCACCCCCGAAGTCATTCTTTCATTTAATGGAAAATAAAGAGATAACATGCAAGGACTAGGGAAAACAAGACAAAACCAGCATCTTTTTTTTTTTTCAAATAGATGAATACAATGCATACATATGCAGGTTATCTGATATAGTAAAAGCAGATTTTTCTAAATTCAGTCACCACCAGTATCATACGATCTTAAAATAAAAATCTGTGGGAAGATAAGACATACAGAGCATAAGCATGTCTGCACACTCACTGCTGTTGGCTTGATGGCCAGTCCCGAGTTCTGCAGCTGTCAGCTGCAGCAATCTAACAGAGTCAGAGTCTGCAGCTAGCAGATTGTAATTTGGTCCCCAAGAGAACTGGGCAAGGGATGCCAAAGGTAAGTCATATTTATCCAAGGACTGGACTGAAATGCCAGGCATAAGCAAGGTATTATTAGATCTTTGTTTTCAAATCCTTTTCTCTGTCCAGTCTGTATTGCTCAGTAAGTGAATCACAGCTTTGTTCTGAAGAAGCTTTAACTTCCATTTAACTTCATATTTCCTACAGCAACCCAAAGGACAATTCTTGTAGGTACCAAGGTCACTAGACCACCTGATCACAAAGACACTAGTAGATGACACAGGATGATTCAGCAGTACAAGGAGTTACAGGATAATAACCGAATATAACAATAATGCAGCAATCCAAGGCTGAACTGCCACCTCAGTGGGACCCAAATTAGCAGAAGGAGACATAATTAGCACAGGGCTTGGGTAGGGGGAAGAAAGCCACCTACTGCACCAACTAAATTAGATGGCTTGTGATTAAAATTAATGTTATACCACTGAAATTTTCTAGCACTTGAAATTCAGATGTGCCTATGTCAGACTAAACTTAAGAAACACCACAAAAGTGAAAAACTTATCTCCATACTGACACAAGAGGGATTCCTGTAAACAACAGAAGTCTAACTTCAGTCTTGAATCTTAACAGTTATGCATTCCAACAAGATGCCACTGTGCAAAAGTAATTACTACCAATTGCAGGACAGGCTTTTCATATCAGAACACCAAGCTAGTAACTATGTAACTACCTGGATGTGGACTTAAACCTTCAGAGCAAGCATACCATATGACGGCTTTGGAAAGGAAGAACAAAAAAGTTTCACGGGTCATTTTAGAGAGCAGAAGGGCATTGACTGCTAAGTCAGAGAATAAGCACTTACATGATTCAGCAGAAAAATGTTATAGACAGGAGAGGAAGGACAAGATATCCTGTACAGGATTGTGATCTAAGCCACACAGCTTTTGAGGAGTTAGGAAGAAACTGCACCAAGGAAGTTCATGCAGGTACATTATTGTCTAGATAATTTTCAGCTGTTTTCAACTAGATTCCCCATATGGCAAGCACAAGTGCACTGACAGTACCCTACTTTTTCCTCAGTTACCTTTCAATCACCCTTTAAAAGTAGCTCACAGATTCCCAACATCACTGGTCTGTAATAATTTCAGTGCTTTATAACATGAGGTGTAGGGGGAAACCAAGCAATTAGGTCCAGTTCCCATGCAGTGCCAGAAGACAGATATGTGATGTAGCTGGGATATCTGGTATGGTTAATAGAAGATGCAAAAAGTGAGAAAGGTTGTATCACCAGCCTTAACGGTCCTCTAATAATCTTTGAAAAAGTCTAATGTGAAGCCTACGTCCACAACTAAGGACTGATAAGGCATTGAGTGCAATGTAGAAACTCCCAAGATAGCCCATCCAAACAGGCACAGCATTTATACCACTGTGAGTAACATCTCAACACCAGCCCAAGAGCTAAGGACTGGTTAGCTGAGGCCTAGCTCTGCACTGATATGCCTACATTACTCCCTAGAAAAATTTGAGTAACAGCCGATTGGGACACTCAGCACTGTATTTCATTCATGCAGCACAGTCCTACCTTTAGACCAATAGTTTGGAATAAGTGCTTTTCAAAGTTCTGTGCAGGACAAGCACATGAAAAGTTGAACCTGGTATCTAGCCACAGCCAAAAAATATCAAGGCAGGGAATGGGGCATGGGGGGAGGAGGAATAGTAGTCTATGGGTAACATCTGATTTGTGGCTAAAGTGGCAAGCCTCCATTTCCACGTACTTATGAAATCTCAGAATGTTTTCCCATGCCTGATCTTGTCACCAATTTTACACTTCTGTTCTGCATAAATGCAAAGCATTATCATTACAAGCAGCACTTGGAAAGGCAATGATGCATTACTGGAGATTTCTCACAGCACACAATAACATCCAGTCTGTTCAACTTCAAAAGAATTTCTGTACCAGAAAGGAAATAGTAGGGAACAAAGATGATTAACCTCTCTTCTTACTTGCTCACACTACAGTACAACCTTCTTCTACCAAGAGGTCACAAGTTTTGTTTTTTTAATTTATTTTTCTTTTTACACTGTTGAGCTTTAACTTTATAGGAACACAAAAACCCTACAGAAAGCATATTTTTTCTTCATAGCGTGATACTTATGGTCTAGAGGCAGCAGATCTTGAAACATTAGTGCTCAGTGCCTTAATTACTAGGCAATGTCAAGCTGATCCTTAAAACTCAGAGCAATGTAAACAGCAGGTGATACTACCATGTGCACCATTATGAGCAGAAACTACTGAGGGCTGCATGATAACTCAGACAAGTTTTATGAGGCCAATGGACCTCAGACATTTTTTTTATGCACGATAATGGTATAAGCAAGAAACGTGATTTTTTTTGTACAACTTTGTGGGGAAATGATGGGTACAACACATATCTATGCTGTTCAAAAACATATTAGAGACAGTAAAGAACATCAGGGCACGTAAATACAAATAATCCCTAAGAAAAGTTGTTTCTCTAGAAAAATTGATACAGCATAGCTACTTCAGAAAAGTATTGTTTTAAAGAATTATGCTAATAATTCAAATAGCTTTCAGTTCTTGGTAGCATGTCCATACGTGAAAACACAAGCTGGCTATCTAGTTATACTGCCAGGATACTAAAAGTTGAGATAACACAGTAAAAACTTGTCTCCTGACACTGTGGACAAAAGATGATTGCAACAGCTTTAAGACCTGTAGCATTCAAGTGAAAACACTTGGAAGTGAGCTATATACAGTCTTTAACATTCATTGCCCAAAAATAAGTTAAGGCTACAGTTTGGCATACAAAATTCGCTTGAAGTGGCAACTACAGACTTTCTGCAAATATGAAGAAAAGACATATGGTTGTGTTTTTCACTAGTTACTATACTAAATTTCTTATTTTTACCACAAAGTTTATTCACTTATTATTGACATTTAATGAAACAAAATCAAGATCCCTTGAAGAATGATCAATGGGTCCACCCATTTTCAGTTTAAAATTACAGACCCAAAAGATTTGGAAGTTTAAAAAAAAAGAGGAAGGGGATAAAGGGTAGGAAAGCCTATGACAGAAGCTTTGAAGGTCTTTTAAGTATTAGAAAAAAGAAAACAGGAGAAGTTAGATAACCCAGAGTCAGAATAGAGGAGAGTTTACTGAGAAGACTTAAGAGCTTGTCAGAGAGCTCTCTCACAATATCACTATACATTGTCATTTTCCCCACACCCAAGACAGAAAGGTCACAACCACTATCATTTTGTTGCAAAACTAAGAGTTCTATGTCATCTCACTGAATATTACTTTTAAATAAAGAGCATTGCTTCAACAAGCCGGTCTAATACTAGAAATACCCCTAACTGCATACTCCCATATGACAAAGGCTACTATAAAACTGAAAACTACACGTACTTAACTTCACAAACAAATAGTTAGACCCAACAAAACCAGGACAAACAGAAGTCAGGCAGACTGTCTACCCACACAGTAGATAAGGATAGGAACCTGTACTCACCCACATGCAGGCCTCACACATGTCCTCTCACAAATCACAGGAATACATTCTTCTCACAGTAAGAAGATTCAACAGGACAAACTTCCACCCCTCTCTAATATTACACTCTACATTCTTTACTCTCTAGCTTTTTCTTCCACTATTCCTCTTTCTCCACAACCAATATCATCTCTTATTACCTGGGCTGTCCTTTCTAGAGCACCTGAATCTAATGGGTTGATTGGTGCCAGCTGGGGAAGATAATGAGGCACTCAGTGAGGTTCACACATGTGTGGTATTGTTTATTAAAGCAACCACACAGAATTTGTCAAAAGAGCTTTACTAGCTTATACCTTTCTAGAGTTATTTACTACAAATTTTGTCTCTGCAATTCATTCTGTAAGGTGAACTTGAACTTAATTTAAGTTTCTCCTTAATGTGCTATTGTGAATGCTTTAGAAATAGCCCATTAACCTTCAGGAATTACTGGATCCATGATCTACAACAATGAAGAATTTTTATTGTTGAAAAAACATTTTATTATGATGTTTTCTTTAGGTGAAGATTTTGTTTGTAATAGTAATTTTCCTTACTACTCTGGAGAGGTGCAATTTGAATATCGTGAAGAATTAGAGGATTCCTATTTCTTTACAGGCAGAAAAAATCTTTAACAGAAGAGCCAGCTGAGGCACTATGGCGGCATGTGTGATAAAATATCAAAATACAGTATCTCTAACATTATCACTGATTTGTGTCAGTCCCTAGGCACTACTGTAATGAACATGAGTAATCTGAACTCAAGAACATGGATTATGTCAACACATGCTGCTGACAATAGGATGTACTAAAAATGCATAATAGATATCATTTGGGGCTAAATAAATGGAATAAATTAAAAATATTTTTCAGTTGCAGGTATAGGTGGGTTGACCCTAGCTGGATGCCAGGTACCCACCAAAGCCACTTGATCACTCCTCCTCCTCAGCTGGACAAGGGAGAGAAAAATATAACAAAAGGCTCACAGGTCAAGATAAGTACAGGGAGATCACTGAGCAATTACTGTCACAGGCAAAACATACTTGGCTCGAGGAAGTTAATTTAATTTATTGCAAATTAGATGTCAGAGTTGGGTAATGAGAAATAAAACCCGAAACCTTAAAACACCTTCCCCCGACCCTTCCCTTCTTCCCAGGCTCAACTTCACTCCTGCTTTTCTCTACCTCCTCCCCCCACAGCAGCGCAGGGGGACGGGGAATGGGGGCTTCAGTCCATTCATCACACATTGTCTCTGCTGCTCCTTCCTCCTCAGGGAGAGGACTCCTCACACTCTTCCCCTGCTCCAGCATGGGGTCCCTCCCACGGGAGACAGTCCTCCACGAACTGCTCCAGCATGGGTTCTTCCCATGGGCTGCAGTCCTTCAGGAACAGGCTGCTCCAGTGTGGGTCCCCCACAGGGTCACAAGTCCTGCCAGCAAACCTGCTTCAGTGTGGGCTCCTCTCTCTACATGGGTCCACAGGTCCTGCCAGGAGCCCGCTCCAGCGCAGGCTTCCCACGGGGTCACAGCCTCCTTCGGGCATCCATCTGCTCTGGCATGTGGTCCTCCACAGACTGCAGGTGGATATCTGCTCCACCATTAACCTTCATGGGTTGCAGGGGGACAGCCTGCCTCACCATTGACTTCCCCACTGGTTGCAGGGGAATCTCTGCTCCGGTACCTGGAGCACCTCCTCCCCCTCCTTCTTCATTGACTTTGGTTTCTACATAGTTGTTTCTCTCACTCCTCTCTCCTGGTTGCTGTCACACGTGGGTTTTTTCCTCTCTTCTTAAATATGTTATCCCAGAGGCACCACCACTGTTGCTGATGGGCTCTGCCTTGGCTAGTGGCGGGTCCATCTTGGACCTGGGTGGCATTGACTCTATCAGACGTAGTGGAAGCTTCTAGCAGCTTCCCACAGTAGCCACCCCTGTAGCCTCCCCCAACAAACGCTTGCTGTGCAAACCCAATAGACAGGTGTTCTAATTAAAATATCTGAAGCCATTATTGCACTAAACTCCATGTCTAAACACCCAATACACATATCCCAATATTTCAGCAGCGTTCAGGTCTCCTGACTTGAATATAAAACCTTGGTGTGCAACATGTGCAAATTAAGCAACTTTACATGTTGCCGAAGTACAAGCTTGTATGGGTGTGTTCTGTCCCTACTATCACTGCATTAAAACAAGCTTTCCTTTTTGTATTAGTGAATGCTGGTCTTCTTACAGCATAAATGTTTTACTTTGTTGTGAGGCTTACTGTAAAACACGTGTGGAGTTAACTAGTTTATTTAGATCTAGCAAGATGCACGCCTATGAGGAAAAACTCAGAGAAAAAACACCTAACCAAAGCCACTGCTATGACCCTTACTAAAGCAAGGCTCAGTCTCCCAAATGCAACTGCCAGAACCATTAAAGCAAGACCTTAAACATCAAAAAGTATTTGCTTCTATCAACCTGATCTACTAAAATATGTCCCTGACTATGGCAGGAGTGTTGAACTAGATTTTTAAAGGTCCCTTCCAACCCAAGCCATTCTATGATCCTATTATATACTTGAATATTTCAGCTAGCATCCCCAAGAGGCATTTGGAGTTATTAAAATCTGAGATTCTTTGCTGCTTCTTCCTTGTTCCCCTTTCATTTCCCCCAACCAACCAAATAAAATTCACAAAATTATGTCAACTTTCATAGGAGTAATAGTCATCTTAAAATGAGTATATATTATTGTTGTTTACAGCTTACTCCTTGGTAAGACACAGAGGAAAAAGAAATCATGTATGTACTCAATACAGTGCTAGAACAAAGAGTTCTTTAGTAATGTTTTAATTTCACATCACTTAAAATACATCCAGAAAAATAATTCCATGGGGCAAACTAAGCAGATAAGGTGGGTTAGTGAGGTTACATGGATATGTAGTCTGAAACCTCATACCTGGAATCTGCTCCACATAAGCTGACAACTCTATACAGAAAAGCCTTAATTGAAGCTACGGAGCTGCTTGGGGAAAACGGCTGGCATTTGCAGTTCAAATGCAGCTAAGCAAGCAGAGACTCAATGCAGTTGTTATCCCCGGCTATTGTTCATTGCTCTGTGTAATGTGACTGTTTATCCCAATCCGCGTCCTGTAGGATAGGTTTTCACATCAAAATCACCATTCCTCTCCTTACATTCTCAGTAGAAAGCTAAGCTAAACTCTAATACCAACTCAGTGTTTCTCCAGGCTGAGACATTTCAAAGAACAATTTATAGGAAACTTGCATGAGTATTGGTTGTGCATTATCTGCTGGAAGGATAAATAAAGGGATTTCTGACTCCATAGGCAATGGTCAGTTCAGAACTTTTCACCAAAGCTAAAGTAGCACAATGAGGAAATGAAATAATTCTGTAAACAAACAATTAAACATGTAAAAAACAGTAAAAGAGGCTAGAGGAACTTTCATTAATGAAAAGTCGGTTAACCAGAAATGGAACATATCTCTGGATGTCTGGTTTTAGAACAACATATAATTGCTCTAAAGATGCTTTGGGGTTTTTTCAACAATTTCACCGTGGACTTTACAACTGACCTAAATCTGCACTAAAGTACTTCCAATCCAGTTTAAATATTAAAAATTACTGCAAAAATACTGTTCATTTATTGAACAGATCTATAGATGAGACTTTTTGTTAGGTTCTGACTCAAAAATTTAGTTTTGTCTATACAATGCAGAGGTTCAATGTAGTCTCTCTATTTGAATTCAGGACAACTTGTTCTAGCAGCTGCCTCGCTGTCTGCCCAATGCTGTCTAGTCTTCTTCACATATTAACTTACATGTTCTATTTGTTACTAAACATTATAATACTTACCATATATGACACAAATAATAGTAATATATATTTGAGGTAATGGACATTTTTCCATCCTTTTTTAAATGTAATTAAAGTAAGAAGTTACTCTGTAAGAGCCTAATCAGCCTTCAGCAATTGAAAAATACCTTTGGCATTTCAGGGATTTCATTGCAAATTCCTCATTAATTGAGATATTCAGAGGGAAAATTGTCAAACGGTGTCCAGTAAAAGTGAGTAGACTGGAAGCCACATTGTACTGGTAAAAAGTACGTAGTATTGGAAATACAGGAACAAGTTTTTTATCTGGAGCAGGATGTGAAAAGACACAAAGGAATTTGAGGTTACAGTGGCTTTCATGTTTCAAGATACTCAGATATGGACACTTTAGCCATTTAGCTGGCTGGGTCCATGATAGCATAAGGACTCTTTGCTATAAACCTTACCACCTTTGACTTACTTTTCTCTTTGCTCAACTTACAGAACTGCTACTGTCTTTGACGTAAAAACAATACTACCTGTAAATAAATCCACTGAAAACAAATTTTAATTTCATTGTTCACACCATTGCCATTCAAAGGTACTCAGAATTTCAATGTTCTGCTCTTTGGTTCTGGCTCTTTTTATGAGCAAGGTGTTTGTCTTTTCTAAATGTGTTCAAGCATTTAATTCTGCTTTTGTGTTTCAGTTTATGGCTTCTGTATGTGCTTGCAAGGCACAGAGGTAAGGGATAAAATTAATTTATACCTATAAGATCCAGAAAAGGAAATGACTATTCAACACAAAGAAATATTAGTGTTCATTGTTATATCTCATACAGTTTTAGAAATCTCCCTCTCCCACATGGTTATAGCTAATGGCAAAATTTTAAGATTAAGAGGGAACTACAAACATGCTGGTTTAATAGTACTTTAGCGATCCCAAATCAACTCCACTCAACACAGTTGTGTGTATTTTTCCCCAATGCTTTTACTATATATTGGAACAAGCATTCAAAGGATTATTTATGATGTGACCAGAATAGAAATCACTAAAGTATTCAACTCTAGTACTGTTTGAATGTGTACTAGGTTTCCTGCTAAATTCCTCAAGGCAAAAAGAAAAGATGCACAGATGGGAGCTATCTCTGTGCAAACTGATGGATTAGGAAAGAAAAATCTGATTAAATCACAGTTAGTCTCACCCACTTCATGAAACACAACAGACCTATAACATCAGTGGTTGTAACTTAAACCTATCCTTGGAAAATATTTGTAAAAATATTATGATATTCAGGCACTTTGATATAAACACTGAGAAAAGATTTGACCAAGGAAGAGATAGACACACTCTGAGATGAGCAAGGCATTGATCTGAGCCAGATGAAAGGGGTGCACATGCTACACTAGGTCACTCCCAGTTTCTTACACAAGGTTATGTAGTGTTTAGTTCCCCAGGAGATAACACAGACTGTAGTGTTAGAAGCCTACACCTGCCAAATGTCATAGGAGAGAAGGCAGAGACAGAAGTTCATGAAGAAGCAAACGTCCCATGTTTCTTCTTCTCCTTCTCTCCAGTAAATCCTTTTTTTTAAAAAAAAAGATTCCGGAAATATTTCATTCTTTTTAACGAGTTTTAATTCTAGTTCGCGTTCTGCATCTGGCCAGACATAGCAGCAAGGGCATTTTCATTTGTACACAAAAATCTAACTCCTTGAGAAATAAATGATAACATAAATGGGAATGGAGCCAACTAGATCTTAAGAGTCATTTCAGCTTTCATTTATAATTCCTACAAGCTCTAGGCTCTGAAACTAAGATATACCAAAGGTACTACAGATGAGTGACACAGAACAACTGGTAACGTTTGTTAAGTATATAATATTCTACACTAATTTCACCTTTCTTTTTTCACACTTATAACTAAAACCCTGTACTAAAACACAGCTAAATGGACATTGGTGTGTTTTACTACTAATCTCCTATGCTGCCACAAAACAAAATTACATTAGCAAAGTTACAGGGCATTTTCTTCACTGAAGTAATGAATGAAATTAAAATTGCTTAGATGGTCTTGAAGGACCTGGGGACTAGGATGCATTTAGCAAACATGTCTTCAGCTGGTTTGCAAACGTCGTATTGGTAATTGGTGCCAGCTTGGGGAAAGAAGTTTCTTGTTCTCTGAGCAAACTAGCATCTCTGGCCAGGAACAAGTGGCAGAGAAATTTCCCTTGGCTCCTGATGACCACAAGCATCATTGTTGTGAGCTCCCTAAACTAAGGAATCCATATGAGGTTTATGCGCTGAGATAACCAAAGACATCCACCTTCCTCTACCTAGGAAACAAAGCCCCAAAACCACTCTTTCAGTTACACAGTTTACCTATTTGCAAAGAAATCTGAAAGAAATTGCATACACTTCAGCCTACCATTTCTGCACTGTGGTGTCAAGACCTCATTTCAATTTCTTGTCATCAAATTAGGCAAAATAGGGATTTGTATCTACTTACATTGCAACTGTGCTTTAATCACTGGACTGTTCAAGAGAGACACACATATCCAAAGCATACTCAGAGCAAGCCCATGGGACTGATCCTGACAGGCTGAGAAACAACTCACAGTCAAAAGTACCATCTAAGATCTTCTCTCCTAGGTCTTTCAAGCAGCACAGACATATTGACATTCTGTAAGTTAATTGGTCTTGGTAAAGAGTTCAGATTGTGACCTCATTAGTGGAAGCTAAACCTTGGCTTTGTCCTGCTCTATGAAGAGTTATCAGCCTGTTTGGTGTTCCCTGCGTTATACTCCACTGCTCAGTGTAGACATACCTTTATGCTGATTTTAATACATAATTATGAAGTTTCACGGGAGCAAGATCATACGACAGTGCAAAATACTTACTATTTCATGTTTATATTACAGTAAAACACAGATGTAATAAACAGCAGTAAGCTTTTGTACAAGCACAAAGAGAGCAAGAGAATTTTGGACCTAGGAGTGAATACAGGCAGAAGCTATTTGGTAAAAGTCTGCATTTAAATGCATGAACACCTGTGACAGAATTCAGTTAAGTGCTGCATCAGTGTATTTCAGCTTCAGTCCAAAACATTTGAAATCATTTGAAAGTAATAGCCATTGGAACTAATCATGCAAACCAGCTTGGAAACTGAGAACATTTATTGACAAGGTTCCTTTTTATCAAGTCCTTCTAGTGTTTGCTAGATGTTCCAGCCTCAAAAAGCCATTACTAGGATCTATAGATATTCTTTGTGATGTGCTTTCTCCCACTGATTTATCATCTTTTATTTCACTGTAAAAACTTCACTATAGGACTGAAGTGATTTCAGATTTTCACACAGCTTCACTAAAGTATTTTAGAGATATTTCAAGTAGCTTTAAATCGAGGCATTTGACCTTGGCAAAGCATTTTATTATGGTTTTGTTAGATGTCTCAGAAAGATTATCCACCTTCCTTACTGCTAATTTCTCAATACAGCACACATTTCTAATTTTAGACTTACAGAGCTATTGAACTTCCCCTGAAAACAAAGTATCTGAAGTCCTTCCAACACGCAGTCTCTCTCTCTCCTTCCCCCTTCTTCTCCTCTGTCCCTGAGCATTTTGACAAGCATAAGAAAGATATTCCTTATTCAAATTGACCTTGTTCTATTTCATTGAAAATAGCCAAGTTTTATCAATGTCATTCATTGCTTAGCAGCAGCCAAAAAGATTTCCATACCTCAAAAGAAAGAAGAGAGAAAAAATGCAAGGAAAAGTACATAGGAAACAGCTCCATTGCAGTTTTAGGTTTGAACAAAACAGTAAATTAGTTTCTAACCTGTGCAGAACTAAGCTTTTTGAAGAGAATTAGACAAAAGTCTCTGCCATCTTAAACAGAAGAATCCACTTCAGCTTAAGAAAGCCTTCTAAATTTTTCACTAGAATAAAATACTTAACTTTGCCTAGATCCTTAAATCCCATCTTACTTGAGTCTAATCACATTTTTTTAAGTAACTGATATTACAGTTAAAAAAGTGAGGTTGGGTACGTAGCTCCAACTTGCAATATCATTGCAAAAGGTAATGAGGACACATAGTCACCCACATGTACTCTCATTAGTATAAAGCTATGTGATGTATATTTAGGCAATGGCCATGCAACAATATTTTGTGCTAAAACCACAAAAAAAGTAACAAAATTTTTTATAATATATTAAATACGACTTTTCTTAACCTGAATTTTCACTACAAGTTAACATTTTTTGTGATGATATGTCATAACATTTAACTTTTAAATTGCTAGGTCTTTGTAATTTAGACTGAAAGTGTGAGTGGTTTTGTCCACGGTCTTGCTTCATATGTCCATATGTCAATGTTGCAAGGCTAATCTTTATACGGTTTTGGGAAACTCAATATTTTGACATCTGGAAAGTCTCATCATCTCTGTGGAATTAAGTATCTTAGTAAGATCTACTGCAACAGCTGAGCTTGTATTTATCGGTAGCAGCTAGTCCCTGAATTCACAAACACATTTGCAGAGCAACAGCTTTCCCATTAACTCCCAGTCAAGGAAAGCTGTGAGACTGACTTACTACTCTCATGACAAGACACATTTAAGGTTCACAATTTCTGGCTTTCAGTCTTCATCACCTAGGCACCTTTAGTGTTTTCTTTACTTTTTGCCTAGAAGCAACAGAATACTACAATATACGAAAGTGGTTTCTACGTATGTAATACAAGCTTGCAAAAGAAATCACAAGGGTTCTCACCACGGCTAAGTCTGCGCCCTTGCAAAGCACCATAGCAGTTCTTGGGGCTGCTCTACCTTGCAAAGATGACCACATTTGTCCTGGCTGCAGTAGAATGAAGTAGAAGCAAACGAGATTAGTTGAGGGAATGCAAGTCCAGGCAGACTCCATCAAATAACTATGTACAAGCACTTTCCCAGTAACACCTTCACCTATCTGACAAGAGATCCTATGAGCTAGTCAGCATATATCTAGTTACAGGCTTCCATGGGCTACTGGATGCCATTTATCCTGGACTTTGTCAAAACTGGCATAGAAAGAATCCTTTTCACCCTATGCAGAGCCACAACCTATTGAACTGTAGGTATTTAATCATCCTAGGACTTCAAGAAAATTCATGGTTCCCCTGGCAACTTCATGTATTTCCCTATAGATACAAAACACCCACTTAGAAGGAAAATGCCTTTATCAATATGAAAAAATCATCAGTTGTTTCTAAATCAAATATTTAAGCTAGTCAGAATAAATTAGCTATACTGTTTGAAAGATCTAATAACTTAGTCAAACATATTTCAGGTGCTGCCTTGGATGTCTCAGTGTGTACTGTGTGCAGCTGTATAGGTATCCATAACCACACACACTTACGTACATCAACTGTGACTCCAGGAATCTGAAATTCCATATGAGTTATTTAAACAACATAGTCTTATGGTAGCTTGAGAAATAATACTGACCTTATTTTCTGAGGTTTGTTTTAGTCATCTTTGTATTCCTGGCATATTAAATCACTATAAAATAAAAAATCCACTTCCCTCAAAAAAAAAACGTTAAGGGGAAAATCATCTAATCTAATCTTCATGATCAGAACATAAATACATTCAGTAGACCATGCAAGTGTGACATTTCGGACATTTACATGCAGCCATTCTGTCATTCCTCACTTGTAACTCTAATTTTACACAAGCAGATGTCAGAACCGTAACAAGATTTAACCTAACATATATATAAGCTTAGAAGTGACCCTAAATCCCAAGGAACTGAATGCAAGCCAAAATCCAGCATACATAATCACATGTTCTGATTCAACTTCCAATACTCTCAACTTTTTACTTTTATCAGGTATTTTGGGGAATCAATAGCTATCTTGATCTTTTCTGTAAATAGTTTCCAATGATTTTGATACATTAGTTGATTTGCTTTTCCCAAAAGTTTTAATGCGATATGTAAATCCCAGTAGCACTTATATACCAATTAATGTCTTTCCATACTGTCAATCACTGTATTTCAAACTTGTATTTTGCGTTAGTCTGCTATCCACTGCTGTTTTCACTTTCAGTATTTATTCTCTGCTTTTGAGTGTATTTCAAATCATTTGCTTTGCAGACATACTACCTTTCAGAGGCAGAAAGTGCATTATCACTAATGTCAGCTCTCTTTTTAGTTTTTCAGAGTTATTATTCACCATAGCTGCTTCCTGTAATGCTCTTTCCTTGATGGATAAGGGAACACAGCGCTCCAGTTCATTTAATTGTTCCAAACTTTCTTCTCTTCTCATTACCTGCCCCTTCACTAGCATGTAGTAAAGGCAAGAGCACTTCATAGGAATAGGCCTCCAAGCACCATTCACGCACTGGAAAATAGTATCATAGATGACTCTGTGAATGAGTGAATGTGAAATGTTTCCTTTTCCTGAGACATCATACATGATAACTTTTATTTCCTTCCTTTAACTTTTTGTCCCTGAGCAAGGGACAGAGTACATCAAATCCCATATCAACATTTGCTCTTCCTCACCTTGCTTTTTATTTAATCTCTTAGGCTGGAAGATGTGTCTGAATGAGAAGAAATTCCATTTTGGAAGTCCATTTGATTTTAAAATCAGTCAAAAGACCCAGAAGCCATATGTCTGAAACTCTACTTCTCATATATCCATTTAAAGCAAACCCAGTATTGAGTAGCTACATTTCTCTTCTAGGAAAAAGAATGTTCACAGTCATTAAGAAGAAATAATCTGCCTTCCATGGTGAAAATCAGTCAGATTGATTAGGTCAATGAGAGACACAGGACAGACATATTTTGATGACGAATTTGGATACAAATTAGTGCCACAGAGACCAAAAGCACAAGTGAAGACAGGAGTTCTGTCATGATCATCAAAAAAGATGATATGCAAGCAGCAAATGGCATTACAAAAGATTCCATTACCAAAATATTTAGTTACAGAGACACAGAGGTTTTATTAACAATTATTTGAGTAACAATCCTGAATTGCACTAAGGCAAAAAATTCATTTAATGCACACTACTGAAAATCTACCACTCTGGATTCCTGCTGAAACATAAACAGAGGAAAGGCTTCATGAATTTACTGTGAGCTGTCTGATACCTCAAATGTCTTGCATTTTTTTCTGCATATTGACTTGCTCATCCCAAGTACCTTCTCTAAGTTATTCCTAATGTTAAATATGCAAGATTTACCAAGGCAAGTACCACTGAAACTACCAGGGAATTCAGTCTCATTCAGTCTCTGAAACTAAATAAATAGCTCATATTTTAGTCATCACGCAGAGGAATTTTAAAAATCTGACACTTGAGGTGTTTGATCTTCGAATGATTGATATGAAGGCAAATCAGAGAGGCATTTTCACTATTGGCATTCATTACTTACACTTTTATATAGCATTTGTGTCTGCAGGCCAACAGACTGGGGGCAAGATATATGGGAAATGTCCTGCCCTGTTCTGAAAAGATGCAACAGGAGCTACAATCAGAACTTGTTATCTGCTGATCTTTACAGAGAAACTTGAAAAAGGACAAGTGTCTTATTTTTGGCTGAACATAAAAGCTAGCACAAACAAGTATGTTGAAAGTATTAATCTTAGAATTAGACAATTCGCTTGTCGATGGCATCTTTGATACAAGATCAGAGGTTGGCCATGCTTCTTCCTTTGTAGGGAAACTGTGACCTGTTGGATATGAGAGATTTGTAAATGTGACAGAACTTCATTTATCTAAGATTTTGACGGAGTCTCACATAACATTTCATTAGTAAATGAGGGACTTAGATAACATCCCCTCCCACAGGGCAAATGGTTGAAAAAACAATCTTAAAGACTATTTCCAGAGGCTACACCTAATGGGAGTCCTGCCACAGTCTTTCCTTTGTCTGAAGTTTCAGCAATGAAAAAGGATGCTTGGGTAACACCCCGCTCACCAGGATTATTCATCATGCATAAAGATATCACTCAAATAATTTCCTTCTAATATTTTTCCACGTAAACTACTACTGTTGTCAGAAATACTCCAGGTGTTTGCAAATGATGGTGGGAATACAACAAAGTTGACTTCTCAAGCTAGGGTTCAGATTCACACATACCAGTTTCTGAAGCCATTAACAGGAAAGAAAGTGATATCCAGTCTTCAACCCTGTGTTACAATTAGCTTGACTGGATTTGCTTTTCACCTCTAAATTCCTTCCGGGATGTCATAATTACTCTAACTTTTGGTTGAGGGCACAAAATTATACCATTACAAAGAAATTTGAGAAGAAAATGCAGAGCGCACTTTGCATTCACTTAGATTTTGTTCTTAACATTTGGACAATACACAAACTCTCATGTCGAAGGACATCAGACAAATTTTTGGCTGAAAACTGTGGGATGACTGACTGACAGATCCTAAGGGTAATGTTTATGTGACTTTTGAATACTATTTGTTGATAATGTGCATACAGTTATCACTAGAGATCTTACATCTCCATTATTTTAAAAAATAATCAATACTGTTTATTCACTTCAGAAAGCATTTATACATTATACTGAATTAATTAGCTGAGGACTTCATCTACTCTGAAAATTATGACTATGTATCACAAATATAAGATGAACATAAAGAACAAAAACAGAAAAGGTCACTCATCTCTCCCTCTCCTGACTCACCGCTCCTTTTATCGTGCAGTCAGCCTGTTTTTCCCTACTGTATAAAATGCCGCATCTACAAATTTTCACCAAGGTACATCAGGTTGCATCACCACAAAAGAATTCATCTTAGATGATCTGAATATTTTAGGGGAGTGCATTATTTTAAGAGCAATTATTTCTGATCAAAAAAGCTTGCCACAAAAGATGAGTGATAATTACAATAACAGGTTAACTACTAAAAAGGCAAAAAAACATGAATAATATACTGCAGGTTTAGAGAGGATGTACCCACCAAAAGGAAATTGACTCTCATACAATTATAATTAATTATATATTCATCTACATGTGTTACTTACATAAGGAACCTCCATTTTCTAACAACTTCACTATGCTCTTTGGCAAAGTTTCAGTATATATGTGGCTGTTTCACAACTGGAAGGAGAAAAATGCAGCCAAATATTGGAGATATGATTAGCAGAATACGCATTCAAGTATTTCAAAACTTCTACAGGAAAACATATTGGGGGGGGGGAGGGGGGAGATCTCCATATTTTGTGCTTACGATATTTTTAAATCTCTTTTTTCCATTATTTCTATTTTCCCATAGCCTCCCAAACTTACACAGAGCTCCCGCATATGCCCAAAAGATACACCAAATTAGTATCCTCCCAGCACACACAAATTGCTGATGAACCAACTATTAAAGACTAAAACAATATCTTTTTCCATTGCTGTGCAGTTACTCATGGAAAATGTAAACATTGAAGAAAATAGGACTAAACAGTCAACAACAGGAGTAAAGCATTCACAATCTGGTCCTAAGTAACGGGTCCTCAGTTTCTAAATTCTCCTTGAGTTGTGGCTCAGAAACTCACGATGAATTGTGTAATGATCAGATAAGCAGAGAGAATTTTTCCATAAGAGATACCATTACCACATCAATTGTCATCTTTTTATTGGCCATCACTCTGTGAATACTCACATAACCCTCACTAACCTCTCAAAGTTTTCTTTCAAGAGCCATTAAATTAAATTAAAATTCAGAAAAGATTTTCTGTGTATCATCTTTTCTTTGATTCCAAAATCTTGCGGGGAAATCTGGAAAAGAGTCTAGATGCAAATAGATGGATACAACCTAGCGTAGCATAACTGTGTTTAACGTTCTGTTACTAAAATATGGAACCACAACAATGATTAACATTCTAACTGTTTGCATAATAACAATATCGAAGCAGTAAATGATGGAGTCTAAACTATCATTTCACTATTAGATTAAGCACATTATAGCCAAAATGGCAAGTCCAGTCCTCGCTACTATTCACCACCACATGATTCTATCTCCTTACCTGGTGCAGACACTAGATATCGTATAACCCCATGACATGTCAGATCAGCTTGCCACTTCCCCAAATGCCACCCCTCTGGCCACATCATCAGCAGTGCTAATGCAAGGGAAACAGTGGGAACATATAGATGAGGACCAGTCTTGGGTCTGCTTAGTCTCCACCTCTGTGACATAGCTAACCCATCAGAGGAAAACAGACTACAGCAAGTTTTCATTAAACATTCAGACTTAAAAATTTAGCATTTTCCAACAGAACAGTATTAATAATTCCTGTCCAGGTCTACTTCTGTGTTAACTCAAACTTACATTTATCCTATTTAGCTCAGTTTACATCTGAGAAGTTCATAAGTGTTCAGTAAAGGGGCACTTACAGAGCATCTGGATTTAAACACCTGGTCATCTGAGTACATGAACTTCAGTTACAAAATTCAAAACTGCATAAGAAGTTCATTAAGAACTTTTCTTTCACAACATCAGGGAGATGATTTTAGCCCTGTACTCAGCACTGGTGAGGCCGCATCTTGAGTACTGTGTTCAGTTTTGGGCCCCTCACCACAAGAAGGACATTGAGGCGCTGGAGCATGTGCAAAGAAGAGCAACGAAGCTGGTGAGGGGTCTGGAGCCCATGTCTTATGAGAAGCGGCTGAGGGAACTGGGGTTGTTTAGCCTGGAGAAAAGGAGGCTCAGGGGAGACCTTATACTCTCTACAACTATCTGAAAGGAGGTTGCAGAGAGGTGGGAGTCAACCTGTTCTGTCAAGTAACAGGTGATAGAACAAGAGGAAATGGCTTCAAGTTGCACCAAGGAAAGTTTAGATTGGCTATTAGGAAGAATTTTTTCACTGAAAGGGTCATCAGGCATTGGAACGCATTACACAGGGCAGTGGTGGAGTCCCCGTCCCTGAAGGTATTTAAGGGTCGTGTAGATACAGTGCTCAGGAACATGGTTTAGTGGTGGCCTTGTCAGCGTTAGGTTAACAATTGGACTAGATGATCTTACAGGTCTTTTCCGATCTAGATCCTGTGATTTAACTAACCTAAACAGAAAAATGCAGATGTGCCAAAAAGAAAAAAAAAAAGTTATTGCCTGTATTATAGAATTTAAAGCCAAATGTCCAAGTTTTCCAAACTCTGACACCGAAAACCTATCCCCCTGGTGTCTATACCATGGGAATAGTTTCCATTGCTTCAGTATCACTTACTGACATTCAACCTTCTGAAAATCAGGCTGGTTATATTCAGGCACCAATCTATGGACTTCAAATCTGATTTCAGACTTCTGAATTGAAAATTTACATCAATATTCACAGAAATCCACTCAATATTCTTGGCAATTAATAAAATGACTGGAGAAAGTTGAAGTTTCATTCTACATTTACTTTCAATATCCTAAGGACATATTTTCAACCAAACATACAACAAACATGTAATGCAGATAGCAGGACTTCGGCTTTTCTTCTAGCATTGACCATATGCATATTTTATTCATTTGTCCATATGATTTAAAATACATATGTTTATTAATCTTGAAAATAAAGATCAAGGTAAGAGATAAAAAATGTGTACAACAAAAGCAAAATCAGGCAAAAAAGAATGTGTTCTGTCTTCACAGAAACGTGCATCTCCACTGAAGCATCAAATCATGTGCATGTCACTGTAGCTCAAAAATAAGTCTTTCAGAATACAGAATGATAAGAATATTGACATGGCACAGCTTCCTCAGCAGATGCTGGTAACCTAATAAATCCAAAAATGAAACTGCGAAGCCAACAATTCTATTTTCCACAAGTACACTATTATGAACACAGTAGGTTTAGTATAAGATGGACTATATCATATATTAATATGTTTAGACATATGATTTTACTACAGTTAGGACCAATCAAATTAAAAGCTAGCACCACTGTGCTAGTAACACTATGCGTCTGGCAATGTACATATGGCATATTGTTGTCAGCATGCACAAACTATATATGAGGAGTTAATACAACTACCATTCTCTGTACTAACCAGTTCTCCAAAATTCAAGTACCCCAGTCTTTAAGTATTTGCAGAGAAGGTAGTCATAACTCCCTGGCAGAGACTGAGAACATCATTGAACACACAATTGCTGAGAGTAGCCCAAAATTAACTTCCCATATGTCTAGTCATGGGTCATGTTTTTTGCTGTCAGAAAGCTTTGGCAAATGCAAATAAGAGCACAGGTAAAAAACCAACCAAACAAAAAAAAAAAAACACCTCACAGCACTCTGGATTGTCCTGAGATGCTTCTAAGCAGCGAACACCAAAAGACACTTGCCTTACAACATACTTGGCTTTCTCAGAGGCTCCTGTCTCTTCCTTCTGTGTCTGTGATAGGTGAACTCACCTACACCTCCTCCTGACTTTCATGCATGTTTTTATTCATTTCACTAAATAAGAAGTACTAGGTAACTAACCTGACAAATTTCTTACAACAGGGAGGACTTCTTGAAGCAAGGGTTTAGGCATGGAGGGTAATCTGCAGGGGCAGCATGGAGGACATACTTGCTATCAATTTCACAACGGAAAAAAAATTCTGTTCACTTCAGAGTCATCTGTGCAAAGCAAGTACAAGTATTTGTTAAATATATTACTGGGTCTGAGATACACAAGTCAAGGTAAGAGTTGAAAATTCACTATGCTCTATACACTCTTAAAGATTTCAGGCAGACTTTTTTTTAAACGTCCATCATCAACAACAAAAAGTAATGTTACTTTTGTCCACTTCATGTTAAGTCTACAGAAAGGCTGGTAATACTTCACCTATAAATAAAAAAAGGAGGTAAGAATATATTTGGATTGGAGGGCAGCTGAATTTCCAACAGAGCTCTTTTCCAAAATAAACTCTTTTATATGGAATATTTTTTTTTATTAAGGGCAGAAGCATTTAAAGAAATTGTGGTGTCATCTCTGACGGCAACCCTGCTTCCCTTGTAAAGAACTCTCCATCTTTAATAAAAGAGTAGTAGAATCATCCACCACATGAAGGAAAATAGCTTAAAAGCTGGAACAGGAGCAAGAAGAAAGAAAAAAATTATACACACTCATGTAGTGATATAAAGCTGTAATAAAAGTTGTCAACAACTTGAGTGAAACAGAAAAGTCCCTTCATCATCAGTTCTTCCACTATGTCACATTTGCTTTATGTCTGTGATGTGGGAAAGAAAACCCTGTTTAAGAAAAATTTTCACAAATTCTTTGGTATTACTGCAAATATTTCATATTTAAAAAAAAAAAAAATCCATCCAAATAGTTTAATCCAAGACTAATGCAGTATATAAAGCATATTATATATACTTACCCCTTTATGACTAATTTCTTTTGAAAGTCAGATTTGTTTTAGAAGTGACATGCAATGCCTCATCCTACCACAAAATCCAGATAAAGGGTTATATATATTTTCAGGTCCGGGTTAATTTGGAATTAACTGTAAACACTTGGAATTCACAGCAATATATGACGAACATCCCCTTAGACGTGTCCAGTACAAAGGGCACTAGAAAATGTAGAAAAACTGTAATTGCCTGATATTTGGATGACATAATTATGCTCAGAATTTTACTGATATTTTTTCTTTTTTTCAAATTCTAGACTAAAAATATAGCTGACATATAGGAAAATGAATGCAAACAAAACTGTGTGTCAAATATATTTTATTAAATAAAAAGGCTCAGTCATGAAGCTTGATGATAAAACCTAGTGTATTACTCAGCACTGAAATTTCTAAAATTATAATGAGATGGTTCATGAACATTCTCATTATGTTAATCCAGATTCCTTCAGGAACATCCAAGATAAAAGCTGAATCTGACAGAAACCATTTGTGGCTAAGCAACAGTTTCTGCACTCACGTATCTGAAGTGCATGTTAGTTCTGCAAAAATGCTTTGTTCCTAATCTTTTGAGCTGTTCTTCATTAGACATGCAAAGCTCACTTTTGTGTAATTTGACTGAATTAAAATGCAAACCAGAAAAAGTTTACGTCCAATACAACTATAATGGGAAATATGTAACTGAAATTCTATTCAGATAGCCAAGCAAGTGAAGAAATCATTTATTCTTTTTTTTTTTGCAAAAATCCTGATACAGTTTTAAAAGCATTGTGGTTAGCACATAATGATTAAACCATCAGCATTGGCAGCTTTATTACATAACTTCAGCTATTATTTCTCAAAGTCAACATACATGTATTTTGTCATCCGCGGAAATGTGATTTACTTCTGCAGGAATTTGAAGACATTTCTTCTTGTGATTTTCAAAGGGACAACAAATGTTTTACTAATTATTCAAATACTGAACAAAGAGTTTAAAGAATAATTCTAGTGTTACAAAAATTTTCCTTCTTATTGGAACCTCATGGTCCTTAGTCTTGTAGCATGATTTACAAACCTTAATTAAAGTTGGCATTAAAAATGCCTCCTCTAAGCTGGAAGCAGAGTCTTTCCTTGTGCAGTTAGCAACGTTCCAACTGACATACGTAAATATTTCTTAAAACTCTAGCCAACTTTTGTCCCCTCCAGTAAACCCACAAAAGGATATGAAAATTTCAGGGAACAACATATTTACATTTTTAATCTCTTCACTAGAAATATAGCATCTGTGTGCTTAGCAAATACAAACACACGTTCATGAAAAAAAAAAAATCCAAGAAACAATCCATCTTCTCCTCATGGTCAGTGATATGGCACTCTCACTAAAATCACCAAGACCATCAAAAGCTGAACGTGGGTCATACTTTAACCTGACCTCCGATCAATATCATAGTGAAGAGTTTTCAGGAAAAAAGCAGTTGGAAAAATAGTAATGGTGTGCAAACCAATGCTGACCCCCCCCCTCACTACTTTTCATTCAACTACAGTAGTTTATATTAAAATAATTCTAACTGTGTCAATAGTTACAAGACTACAAACATTTTCCAATTACTATGTTTACATGGAAGGAATTAGCTATCTTGATTGCTTAATATTTGAAATTTCAATGGAATTCTCCACGCATGAAAACATTTCAAAGTGTTTATTATAATTTACTTTAAATTAATTGGTGTCTTGTGAATATAATTATGAGATATAATCCAGTGTTATACTTTTTCAAATGTTGATAAATATACATATTCGTGTGTTACATGTCATCACCATAATCTATTAAAAAAAGGCATTAACATCAGATTAAATAAATAATAAAACTAAGTGATAGAGATGAGTTCTGTACATCTAGGTATTAAAATTATGCAAAATATATCACAGCTTTATGACCAAAATAATCTAGACCAAGTTTTTAATACGCTGTGTCTTTAAATTCAATAAACATTGTACTTCATGATAATCATTAATAGATTAGGATCTTATTGTAAAAGATGGTGGGAGAAGATGCCAAAGAATAGCTGCAGGTAATGAAGGCAGCTCGTTCCCTGAGAAGGTGTTGAAGTCAGTGCAATCATGAATGTAAAGCATTTTTCAATATCTGATCCTTTACTTATGTTGGACTAAAGAATGCCATTGGGCAAAAATGCTGGATCTTCTGTTGTTCCAGTGAAAAAGAAAGTTCTTCAGTACTTCTACTTAAACCATCCATACCATACAGAGAGTAAAGCGAAAAGCAAATGACCATATAGAGAGTAAGGAGAAAAGCAAATGACCATGGAAGAGTAGTAAGCACTGAAGGAAATATAAAGCTGTTCAACTTTCTGTTATTTGTAACAGCCATGTTACCATCCCTAATTTTCTTACATGTTACATACATATTCAAGCACTAATGGTTCAGAAATCATGCAATTCTCATAAAATACCTTTTACTAGCAAGTGAACAAAACGGGGATATTATGATGTAGGATCAATGCCTCATTATAAAATTCTTTTAAGAATATGTAATATGTAGCTTAGTGACATGATCTTCTATCACCATCTGGCTCAGGCTCTACACGTCTAGAGGTTTTTTTGCTCTTGCTGCACACAGTTCTGCAAATCTGTATTTGTTTTGCTGTGCCTCACTACCTCTGTGCTTCCTTTGGGTTTAGCTACCGCAGTAATATATCATCTACAATATGAAAAGCTTAACAGAGCCCCCAGGCATTTATAAATTTAACCTCATTAGTGCTTAAGGAAAGCAAGGTATCAGTATCCCATCAGTAGAAGCATACCTGAAGACAGAGCGATTGAAGATGAAATAGTCTAAAACAAATAACTGAAGTGAAAGGAAATATTGTATATATATAAACATATAGGTAAAGTTGAAAAATTAGGATCATTGATTTGTGAAGAACTTCCTGTTTTTCTTTAAGTGCACCTGACATATGTACCTTCCTCAAAACTATTGCATAGAAGTGACAGGCAACCACAACAAATATAATGCCAGAATGCCAAATCTGGAGGGAATTTCTCTCAAACCAGTTTTGCCTTCTGACTACTAGGAACTTGTACAACTTAATGTTCCGTGGCTATCGAAATAGCACTATAAATGAAGAATATTTGTCTACCCACCCTGATTATAATTTTTTGTCTTGTGCTAAAGTTGAAACACTGCAACAGTACTCATTATTGCATCATGGATAGTGTCTGGACTTTAAAAGTAAACATTCTTGCAGAATTGTATCTAAC
The DNA here is from genome assembly GCA_017639485.1 of Pluvialis apricaria. NCBI lineage: Eukaryota > Metazoa > Chordata > Aves > Charadriiformes > Charadriidae > Pluvialis > Pluvialis apricaria. Next base: position 16,528,232 of record CM030016.1, read on the forward strand.
TACGGCTACTCATTTTAGTGTAGGTTTGAAAGTAAATGCTTGTAGAAATTCCAGTGCAGAAATAGTACAGTATGCAGCAGCTTATCTTCTAGACATCATAAGACAAAGAATGCCTCATTTGGTCATTTCTTATGTTATACTAGCTAACTACTGTTTTAATCCTCAAGTCCTATTCTCCAAAATATGACATAGTCAAAAATTCAGAAACACAATTTCAGAAGCATGTGTTTTCATCAACAGCTTCTCAGACATTATGAAAAAAATGGAAAACCAGCACAGACCAACATTTACTCTTGCAATTTATTAGCAGTCACAAAGAAGAATGCTGACTGAAGATTAAGAGTATTGTTTTAGAATCCTGGTAGTATTCAGATTCAGTGACACACATACCTCATCGGTTACAGAGAACTTCCCTACACAGCTTTGCTGGAAGGGAAGACATAACATATCTTATCCTTTTCCACAAGAGAACATTCCTGGATCAAGGTAGACATAAATCTTTATTATTCATGCTAATTCTTACACTTTTTGATGAGGCACCAGTGAGGGATCTAAAACTTAAATGTGGAAGCTATTAAGACACAAAGCACATGAACATCAGCATCATTTTGCATTGAATAGCTCAAAATTTTTCAAATGTCAATAAGCTTCTGTTTCTGGAAGTATTTAAACTAGTGAACTATAAATTTAGGTATAATAAATAATAAATTAAAATTAAATAAAGGGTAGGAGTTCTTATCCTTGGACTCCTCCAACAGACGGTTTCCTTTATCTTGCGTTATTCATGACCACTTCCTTTTCTTTGCATCCATTGGTCAACCTTCACTTTGTGTGAGCCAACACTTTTATCCAAACCATTTAATGGATTTAATCAAATCCATTCAGCAAGTTCCTTAGTATATAGCTGCATGCTTTAAAACCAGCTCTTTGTTGTGGCATTTGTAATAGCCTGCAGTTATCAACTATTCATACTTACAAAGACTGACAGTATTATTAATTGCAATATATCTATATTTTTAGTGAAAAATGTCACTTGCCAATTTCTCTGGTTATCTAATTGTTTTGAATAGGAAAATAAAATACATTGTTATAAACATGATTTATAGTAATGGGATGGATGAGTCCAAATAAAGAATGGACAAGTACATTTGAAACAACTGTAAAAAAAACTGCATAGGCATGTCTTCAGCTGTGGTGAGTATTTTGTAAACCACTCTTAGAACCAAATTTAATATTAAATCTAGTTCATCGCTTTTAAGCATAGATAAGCATAGATGGAAGATGGAAGATTAAGACTGTCACAGTAGCTAGCAGTTCTTATTTTAAAATATATTTTAAAAATATATCATGACATCTTTAAGAAAGTACAAGTCTTCACATCCTTTGTATTTTAATACGGGGGTTTCAAAAGTGAGCATGGTGGGACAGGAAATTAATATTAACAAACTGCTTAGTCATTTGCTATCTCTGAAGACAAGTGACATTTCTGATAGTATTTGGTGAGCATAAATTGAACTGACCTTGGAAGAAACCTTAATGTCCTCATGTGCATAAACCAGTGAGGAGCTATCTATATGCAGTTTCACACCTCATGAACTTTTACACATTACTCATCTAAATCAGAGATCCAAATACAAAATCTGGCACTTGGGACATCATGTGGATTTCTGATATTCCTTGGCAAATGTAGGGTCCTGAAATAAATGGCTATATTTAAATGATTTACAGATGTAGGGGTAGGATAGTGGGAGAGAGGGTTATTTTCATATTTTATTCCAGATGCATACCTAAAGTACAGATAATCATTGTTCTGCCTAAATGGTGTCTCAAAACACCGCATTTGAGGGAGCACAATGGCATGGAAACTGATTATACAAAACATGAGTAGAGACTGCAGAATTTCCTAGCATCTGGCTTACTCAGTTAAATGAAGAGCTTGTCATACGCCGGCTTTTCAACTGTGGTGTGTCACCTAAAGTCTGCAATGCTACAGCATGGGTGAAATGACACAGCTGATATGCCAGTACGTGACATACCTTTAATTTCACATGCCATGCATAGCTGCATCCCCCACTGTGAAATGTTGCAGGGGCATATTTTTCAGGTGACATTACATTGTTTTGCTAGACTATTTGCTGCAATTTAAAGTCACAATTAGCATTTGAGATTAGAGGAAAAACGGTAGCCAAGCTGTTTGAATGGTACATTTTAACTGGAGACTTTTATCTTCTCATAATGCTAAGCACCATTGCTACCATCATTTATTTTACGTCCAGGAGACAATTTTTTTTTCTGAATTGAACTATCAAAGGCAGCACATGGTAAATGCATGATAGAAACCTCCACATAACTATTTCTGGCAGAAGTCTAAAACAACATAAAATGGCAAAATATGCTCTATCTCCAATACACAGAAGTCAACAAAATATGTGGTTTAACACATATTATCAATATTTCCAGTAATGTTACATTTTCATATACAAACAACAAAACATACAGAACAAGACTGCTTTAAAAAGCTACAGCAACAGCAGAAATACCAAAGGGATGTAGGGCCATGAATGCAATTACAGAAAAAAATCTTTCCCATTGTGTCATTCAAATTCTAAAATTGCAAAATATAGTCACAAACACATAGTTGAAACAGAGTTCTGAAACAAAGTTTTTGATGGGGCTCTTCATAAAATGACAGAGCAAAGATCTGTATCACTTTGCTCTGAAACTTCAGGTATCATGTTATGCAAATAAAATAGTCTATTCTCAGTCCCCTCTTTACGAAATTGCTTCTTTAAATATGATCTGCATCTCTACCTCATGTCTGCCTTTGCATCTCTTGCCGGCAGAGTATTTCACATCTTTACCTGAGAAGAAATGTAAAAAGCTGACCACTTGATGATTAGCAAACATTCCAGCTAGGTTATGGCTTTATTTTTATAAATATGCAATATTTTTTAAAAATAATAAATATGTTTTTATAAATATAATTTTAAATGCTACTGGAAGTACTTTTTGAGTAGCAATGGAAATTTAAAGTTGTTTGAGAGGATAGGTCCAACATAAGGAAATAGCCATAGAGGCTTTAACACTGACCTGCAATATACCTCAGTCATTGTCTGGACATACCTATCGTAGCACAACTCTGTCTCTGTGCCTACTTAGTCTTTCGTCTTTCTGCTAAAACAAACATGTAATGTGCCTGTTCTGAAGAGAGTTTGGTAATCCAAAGGATTCGATCTCTTTGCCACAGTGTGGATCAATACCACCAACTCGGTTAGTATGTAACAGCCCGGTGAACCAATGCCCAGCTCAGGCCAGAGGAAAAGCAGTTGAATTAGTGGCAAGCTCTGTATCCTATTGCCACTCCAATAATTCCATTGTCACCATTTTGATACAATACTGGGGAAGCTAGCAATCGATTCAGTTCTGATACTTCATCTATTCAAACTCTAGGACATATAAAGCATGTACATAGCCTTTTCCACATATATGTAGCCCTATTGGTTTTGTACGCTTCTATATAAAGACTCACAAAGGGATTCTAAACTATAGTTCCCTTATGTTAATGAATAATTTTCAAAATTTAGTTGAGGAATGAGTCAATTATTGTCAGGATCTGAGCCTTAAAAAAAAAAAAAAAAAAAAAGGAAGGAAGGAAAGAAAAAGAAAAAAAAATTACTCCTTTCTCAGAGAAGAACAAATGGTATTGAATCATCAATAAATGCAGTGTGAGCAGTCTGTAAAATATACACTTAGAACTATCAGAGAAAATGAATTTGAAATATAAAAAGAGCTCCGAAAACTAGATAAAAGAATGTAAACAAAAGCTCTTCTTTTTATTCTGAATTACCCACCTGACTCAGTGCCATAATTTTCTAGGTAGGAGGAGGAGAAAGAAAAGAGAAATGCTTGAATATCTTTCCCCTTTACTCTCCTTCTCAGTGAAGAAATGGCTGAAGTAAACATAAGAATCTGAAAGGACACACTTTCCATTGTGATTGCAAAAGCTGCACTATACTGTCAAGCCTGGTACATCTTAGCTCTGTTCAAATTTGTGATGTTATTTTTAAAATGAATAATTTATGAAAAATTATAAAATTAAAATGCTTCCCACAACTCCTCTAACCATTTCATGCAAATATCTTAACTACACATCCCTTGTTATTCATCTCCTATTAACCCTTTACAGCAGAATGAGGAGCTCTCTACACTGGGTTGTATATAACCCTAGGCATGAATAGCCTTGAAGTTAAATTCACAAACTGGGACGTTTCTCTCACAATGATAATTAGGCAGCAAAAAAACAGAAATACATTGGTTAAATTATTTTACCTAGAATTTTAACTGAAACTATCATGCATTTAACATAGTATAGATTGCACATACAATAAAAATGCGAACCAATCTTTGGACCACATGAGTACGCTGTAAATACTTCTCCACAAACACTGGCTGAGGAGTGGGCTGGCTCTGCGTTCATTGGTTTAGTCTTTTCACATAAATCTTAGCTGTCCAAAGTCTAATCGGATTTACACTGGCTGCCAATGCTCCCAAAGGCTTCTGCACTAGCCAGCTTGGCTGTTCTATAAGAAAGGCCCAACCACACACTGTACAGCCTCCAGGGAGAATCCTTATGTTGAGCACATCCCTCCATGGCCAATTAAACTGGCTTTAGAGTCACCTTGCACTGCTGGCATGGTGCAAAGAGCCTGCAGTGCAGCTGAGGACTGGGGCCAAGGTGTTGTCAGTTCTGATCCTAAGGCTGGGGAATGCTCTATTAGAGAATTTTTAGAGTTACTTTCACAGCTCATTGCAAAAGAACCACACACATAACCTTCTCATAAAATAAAACCCTTCCTCATGATGAAAGCTGCAAATGAAAGCATTTTCACCTCAACGCAGAGCAGCTCCCATACGCAGCAAAGCAGGACTAGAAAACATTACGGTTATGGCTGTTGACTACAGAAATTTCTGAAAGAAGCCTCAGAAAATATTATCTATATCTTTTGTAGATATAACAGACAAAAAGATATTTAGAAAGCTCTTTATTTTAGGAAGCATTTTAAGGTTTATGTTGCTTGCAAAAGTTCTACATTTATTAAATATATATGAGATCATTCAGTACAGCATTTTTACTGCCACACTATACAATGACAATCATCTGTAAAATGCTGACTAACCAGCAGCAGCTGTTGAAGAACTTGCTGGAGTTGCAAACCGACCTTTCTCAGGAGTTTGAACTACAAGCTGAGAAAGCTGAAATATTAAGGAAAGAGTAAATGGAAACAATGAATAAAAATGGGCAGCAGACTTCACAGTTGAAGATTCAAAATCTAACACCACAGTCACCTGTAATCTCAAGAACCTTATGTGAACATTATAAAAATCTGGAAGTACACTAAAAAGACTCAAGGAAGCAGCTGTTTAAATAGTAACACAAGTATTTCACACTAGTTAATAGTGAAATAAAAGCAAGAATTAGTATATGCAGAATTCTTTTTAATGAATATATATGTATGTATCCATCTATGTCTATGCATGTGTACATATATATATATATATGTGTGTGTGTATTTAAATGCAAAGCCTTTTTAGTAAGGTCATTTTCTGAGCTGAAGCAAAGCTATTTTCACCAGAGTACAGATGGTTGTAGTACATATTTCCTTTGCGTGTGCATATATATGGCACAGCTCTCCTTGGCTTTAGTAAGAATGTGCTTGGGCTCTGTGTCAGCTAATTAGTTACAATCAGGAAGCTGTGTGAATGGCTATTATGAATTTAATGAAATCAAATTGCAGAGATTTTCTTTGAAGCATATTTTTAACACATGTCACACAGCAATGTTTCATGTTGTGGTACACATCTTAACAGCAACACATTCCTGTGGACCACCAGTCTTTTGAAATGCTAGAACTATACCTTACCAGACATACTCATTAGTCCTGTACCAATTTCACAACTGAAGAATCTTTCCTTGCCTCTTATTTTATACTTTCTTTGCATCAAACCATGGCCTTGCTTATATTAAAAATGATTGGGTGTATTTATTAAAACAAAAATAAATTTCTTTAACACACTACATGATGGTGACATTTTTCTACACATAATACACATTCATTTTTGGTTCTGCAGATATGGTAAGAAGAGCCAAAGTCAAAAGCAGAGAATATCAGAAGTGGACTAATCTGAGAAGCTTAACAGCATCAGGACTGTGGAATTCAAACCCAGATCATCTATTTGCCTTGAGAAGAGAGCAAACACTGAAAGGCAGACAAGTCTGCGTGCGTCCACATTTACTTTTGAAAGTGCCCTTTCTTGAATGGGAATGGACAGTATTTCTTTATACAAGTGGACTCCTACGGATAAATGTCTCAAATCTTAATAACCCAGGCAAGGGGTACATTGACAGAATGATTTATGATTGCCATTATACAGCCATAGAAATAAATGTTAATAGGCTAAGATACCTTGTAGACTAAAACAGTATGTATTCCTTTAAAAACAATATGCTTCAGTAACAGATAGCAGCTCCCAAGCGGCTCCCTTCCAATGCAAATATCATGGATTCTTACAGCATATTCATTTCATTCTTTTGATCATTTTCCAAAATATACCACTTAGGCATGGACACACTAAAATGAAATTTTTCTTCATCCTTTCTAGTACTCTAAATAGTACTCAGAATAAAGTAACAGGGACATCAAGAAAATAAAGGAAAAACCCCATTTCTTTGTCTGAATCCAGGTATTATTTTCTGCAGCTGAATTAGTTTCATTGATACAGTTTTTGCTGAGTATCAGGAAAATACATTCCATCCAATAAAAAAAAAAAAGGCAATTATTTGTATTTACTATTTAATAATACATGGGAAACGCAAGAAAAACACTTGTAGTCATACTATTACGAATCACCATCCAATCAAAAAGTTTCTTACTTATAGTCTCTCCTCTGTGCTCTAAACTTCTCAGCAGAGGGAATGGGAATTTGAGATTTGCACAATGTCAAGAGCAAAATCAGCACTGAGTAAAAAAAATACATCTTTCTCATTGTAACTTCACGGCACAAAAAAATGAGCAATTTATTCCAAACAAGGAGAGAACTCAATCTTCATATTGTGGATTCAGTAATTTACAGTCATTTGCATTTAGTACAGGATCCTCTATTAGCAGGAACATTTCCTATTTAAACAAAAGTAGGGGAAAACAAAAAATCTTGATTCCTTTATATTTCAAATAGGAAATGATATGGATCAGTTATGAATACTAAAGTAGGAGCACAAGAGCCCAAATCTGAGGTTATTTCTAGATATATGACAGCCTTTTTGTGGACTCTGAGGGAACCTTTCTGGTTTTATGCTTCAGCTTTCCTATCTGTAAAATGGGAATAAAAAATGTTCTTCAGATTATTTCCACATTTTTAAAAAACACTGGGCATATGAAATGCCATAACACACTGTTGGTGATGTAATAAAATTATACATTAAATTTCATAAATACAGCCATATTAAAACTCTTAAATATAACTAATATAAGAAGGCAGGTTACAACCTTCAGTTTTTGCATTCAGTGTGTCTCATGGGATACCCAACAGAATATGGACAAAAAGCATTTGCAACAAAAATATGCTTCAATTAATTCCAGGGTAGTTGAATACAAGGGCCAGAAACTATAAGCGAACAATGGTACTAATGGCAAGATTTTGTTCCCTTATTGATTCACTCAGACAGACCACAAATGACAGTGGCCATCATCTGTAAAAACAAAGTTGGAAGCATGCAGCTGCAGAACTGTATAGAAGCAGGCATGGTGTATCCACTAAATGTTATGCCCTGTAGACCATAACTCGCTATAAATCCAACTATCTAGCAATTAGACACTGCAGCCTGAAATTTATGTTAAAAAGGGCACTGGTACAGATTGTACTGAAACTAATAATTATTCTCACACATGCCAATTCATAGCATGTAGAGAAAAGAATGTCTCAGGAACCAATCATTAAAGGCTTCCCAATGGTACACAACAGTACCACCAGTTGCATCTGTCTGTATATTTTTAATTAATGTAATTCTGTGCTCTCCTGGGGAAAATGAATAACCATGCTTAGTTGAAAACTGCTTTTTCTTACAGGAATATCCATGAAACACAAGAGTAATTGTTTTGGTATGAACATTGCTGAAACACATAGAGAAGCGTTTTGATATGTACAAGCATATTTTGTTCCATGTTCTCTCTCTCCTAATCGATAACGTTTACAAAAAGAAACAACACTGCTTGCTGGCCTGCATGGCAAAAGCAGCACGAAGGTAACTAAATCGATCGAGACGTGACTTTGAGCTGAGCAAGTGATTTATAAGCTCTATTTCACTATCCTTGCAAAAATATACAATTAAAAACACACGATGTATACTTGTAAAAGAGAGAGTTCCACATTTCTTTACGTTAACTCTGTTGCAACTTCCATTGAACTGCAGCAACAACTCTATACATTAGGTTTGTACTTGGAATAGAGAGGGAAAAAGATGGCAGACCCTGAAGGGAAGATAATAGGCAGTAGATTGCCTTTTCATTAGAAAAGAAACATACGAAATCCAGTCAATAAGGATGAGGAAAATGCCTGCATCAGCAATCTGGTGTTCTTCCTATGTGGGTTCATGTTAGAATTTAAAAATAACATCCATTTCATTGTCGATTTTTATTTTTTTTTAAACATGAAATTCCAGAGAAACGCTATGAATGAAGAAGCTAATGGTTCCTGCTGAACAGAAAGGCTCCTTTGCTCAGAATTAGAAGTTCAAAATGTTCAATATCTATTCAAGGGTTTACTAGTTTACCAGCCCTAAGACAGACTTCCCTTAGATGTTAAAACAAGAGTCCTACTCCAGCGTGCCCCTACATCTATGAGCTGCTTAACAGCTAATTAAATGCATAAAACAAAATTGAAACATCTACAGAGGCAGCTCAAAAATGTTTCACTTTAAGAAAAATATCCTAGATTTAATAATTTTTTTTTTAATCTCAATGGCTTTACAGATTTGGTTTTTTCTTTACACTGGTCTCACTTGGTTGATCTGTCAGGATGTACAATCTCACCATCACAGCAATTTACGATTAATATTACTACAAGGCAATAAGATTATGGAACAGTAGATCCCATTCTACACGCTCACCTAAGACCCACTTTGGCACATTCAGTTCACCACAGCAGCGGCCTAGGAAAGACTTTGACATTTTTAACACTTGAGATTTTTCCATTGTATATTTATACCAAGTGGGAGTGAAAGCACAGAAACTGTCAGGAATCTACGCTGTCAAGGACAGAATATGGATTCCTAGACTACCACAAAAATGGTCTGTTACTGTATCATATGCCATAGATTTACATCCACGTAGCTCTTTAATGAGCTCTAAGTCAAGTATAGCTGAGGCTAAAAAGAAGTCCCAAAAAAGCATCCAGTATTAACATGAAGACATCGAGACATGGAAAGCTTTACTACCCTTGGAGATGTTTGTCATAAACTTCTTAGCCATACTGGTGTCTTGTACAGGCTCTTTTGCCCAGAAATCATACACAGGTGAGGTTCTCAAGTTGCACTTAGGATTGACATTGCAGTAAGAGGCCTTCCAGGTGTGAAGTATTTCACTAACTGTGAAATGCATTGTATCAACAGTAATCCAAATGGTATGGCTGATGCTGGAATCAAACCTACCTCAAAGGTCTGTAAGAACTGCACAATGTTTGGCAACTAAGACAAAATACCTCTTCTGATTGCCAGAATTATTGATCACCTCAATGAGAAACTGGATTACAACATGTATCCTGCCTACCATGCAGACACACTTCGTTTTCATCACGACTCCAGAAAGTGGCACTGCCAACTTTTTGTAATCCAAACAAAAAGCAAAAGTGGATGGATAACCTGGTAGGTGCTTTTGCACATCTCTGTAGCCAGCATAAGGATGCTGTAAGCCCTGATGGTGCGGATACTGAGAGGAGAAAAAAAAAAAAAATCAGCACAGAAGAGTCTCTGTCATGGTGCTCCGGAGAATACTAAAGAGCAATGCGGATATGGCCATTATGACTGCAGTTAAGAGTGTGGCTGAGAACCCACACCTAGGAGAAATGGGCTCCAGGGATTACGTGGTGGTTAGTTAATTTCAAAGCTATCAGTCATTGTCATTACAGTGTGAAATAGGAACGACTGTCTGTAGCCAAAGGTGAAACAAATTTAGAAAGTGCTAGCAAATGTCTAATTCAAAAGAAGGGTCTGGATCACAGTTCTGCAAGTAATGTACAGAGGATAAAAAAAAGACAGCCAGCAGGATTTTGGAATTTCTCTTTCCGTTGGACACCCATTTCCACTTTGATACTACACTGGGATAGCAATTCCTCAAAGTTAGATCAACACAGAAAGAATAACTTTATCAGCACGCATTTCTAAATTTTTTGGTGAATGGAAGAAAAGTCAGCCACCACTCAAGCCTTCAGATCTGGAAGACAGCGTTCGTTTAGATATGCCCATTTTCTATAATTTACGCTTGAACTGTATTCAAAAGATGCTTTTTAGTACTCACACATTCCCTCTCCTTTCATGTATTTGCCTTGAAAAGAAACACTACCTGCCACACTATGTAGTGTGGAGACACCTAGTGGAAAAACCAAAATAGCACAGGACTTAAATGATGCTATGGTAACTCTAGATGCTGTTAAGAAAAATCGTCTGTATCTCTTATTTATGCTGCGATTTCCAACAGTTTGAGTGTTGCCTCTTGGCTATCAATAATGAGACTAAGAAGTTCTCATTTAAAAATCTTCACAATCCATACCTGAAATAAATTATACATTTTAATCTTCCCAATAGCTATTTCTTCTTTGAGATTTCTTTTTTTTTGGTGATTTGGAAGGAATAGAAGATGATATAAAACTACAGAAGAATTAAACCTCATCATTTTTCTTTTTTAACATCATAAAAATCTGCATAACATTTTTTAGTTTTATATTTTAAATAAAGATTTCAGTTTTCCTTTATTTTCTGATCTGATTTTATCTTACTTTCCTTAAGTGTGCTGTAATGCAAAAATAGAGAAACAGTTTAACAGAAAACACATGCATGCTACTTACTTGGGTGACCCAGAGAGAAGGGCAACTTACTAGTTGCTCTTCTGTGTAGAAATCAAAACAAAAAAAAATCCTATTTTAAAGAAATATTCTGCTTAAATTAAGTACTCCTTTATTGTACGTCTTTTGACTAATGAGATCCTCACAAATCTTTGTAGACATAGCAGGAGAAATAGTTTAAAAGACTTAGTTTCACATATCCCTAATACTGTTTAGAATTATTTTTTCAATTGGACAACCATTAGTCAGAAAAATGGTAGAGTCCAAATTCTTCTTTCATTATGTTATCTCTTACATTCTTCATCCGACCAGTGCAACAGATGAAAAACAAGGAAATAATTACAGCTCCACAATTCTGCAGGCAAGCCAACACCAACCTAATGTCCTAGCAACACATGTTTTTCATAAGACATTACACATCAGCTGGATTAATGGATCAAAATTTTGTCCCTCTTCTGATGTCAGAGAGGCAGAAGTGTTTGGAGCAGAAGCCAGCTCTGTGTGCTTTATGCCAGCTGAGAGCTTTCCATCAACAGAACAATTCTCTACTGATTAATTACAGCCAGCATCTGGCTCCTTTATATCACCTGAACAGTAAAAGATGTCAGACCAGTGTGGAGATATCTGTCCTTTCATGTAGCAGTTAGTGAAACCAATACTACAGGATGTAGTAGTTAATTATTACATACTACATAATTCTTTGAATAAATTAATGGTATGAATCACAGCATTAAGTGCCACTAGAAATGACTGATGGAAAGGAATAGCAGATTAATATAAAGCAAAACAAACAAACAAAAGACAATAGAGCTTCTCACTTTACTGGATATTTTCTGTTAATTTTGAGTATTTAAGTATCTTAACTTTCTTTCACTTATGTACTTTAAAGCAACAAGGTAGACATGAGAACACTTTAATAAAGTTTTTTTTTCCAAAATGGATTTGTTAAAAAAAAAAGCATACGTGTTTCATCAAAATGAATATTTTCTAAAGCTACTTGGAATCATCCAATGTAAACCTTCAGCTGAAAGTTTTGGAGAACCATCCAGAATACTTCAAAGATTATTTTTTTTCTGAATAACAATAACCGATTTAGAGATCACTGTGTAGAATTAGGTCTTATTTTCCTCTTTATATTACCTAGCACTTTTTGAAAATTTATTACATGATTGCATCATACAGTACTGAAAGATCCTTCTCAAACTCTCTGAAGTGTAATTAAGTTTTCACTATTTAAAATAATCAAGGAAATTAAATTTGTTGCTGATACATATTATTTACCCTTTTTGTTAATAATTTATGACTGTATAGAATTATATAGAACAGCACAAATCTATGGACAGATCCTTGTGGGACTTCATGAGTAACTTCATCATGAACATGCATAATTTATTTCTTATCTCTTTTTATATAAAAAAAAAGTATTTCAAAACCTCTTCTAACTATTGTTGAACAGCACCAATGATCCTGTTCCAATGATCCTTTAAATGTCTGTACATTTGGAAAAAGCACATCTAAACCTCAATACATATGGTTTTCTCTTTGACAACTTGACAGCGGAAAACACAAAGGTAACAGGAATATTTAACTACAATTCCACTAAACATAGGTCTTGTCTCTTTCAATAAGCACAGGTATTCACATATTCAGTAATCTTTTAAAAAAGCCATTCAATAAAAAAATCATTTGAGAGATATGCAAAATCTTACTCTATATAACTAAAATTCAACAGATTACACTAGCACTGCAGCTTTACAGCTGGATCTCTAGACACCCATTACATTTTGTGAGCTGTTTGTACTGTAGCTTTTGATATTCTTAAAGGATTGACGGCATCCATTTCCTTTCAAATAAGGTCGTTTTCAATTTAGCAGCATTCAGCAACCTGCAAATCTGAGTCTGCAAGGCACTCTTAAGAATATCACTTTCAGACGATGGATGTTTTCCAGGTGGTTTTGCGAAGAACCATGAAATGCAGCTGCTACAAAACCTTTGATGAGACATAAGTAGAACAACATCAAAAGTGTGTTTCTTTTTTAGCAAATACATGAAAGCACAAAACTAGCTGACAGTGTCACATCATGGGATTCATTTTAACTTGCAGACAGAAACCAAGAGGAAAGATGATTTCTATGGCCATTGCTTGGAGCATGGCCTATACAGTATAAAAACACAGAAACAGATTTTTAACTCCTTCATTATATAATCAGACACAAAGCAAGAATTAAGCCTTTCAAATGGAAATACACACACATCTATATATGTATGGTATCATAAATCAAGATACTGACTTCTCTAAAATTTCGTTTCACAGCAAACAGCAAGGTGCATAAACAAAATTCACAATGGCAACTCTCCTCACAGCCTCACCCAGCATCCTCAAAGGTACAGCAGCTGGTATGGACACCAATGCTCAGCAAGCCTAAGGCAAGCACAGAATACTGATATTCATTTGTTTAGTTTGTTAAAAAACAGCTCAGTCTAAATGCTTCATCAAACATTTATAAAACAAAACAGTCGCTGCTATATAAAAGGTCAGTTCTCTAGGCAGAAATAATTGATTCTGACTTTATTATATGCTTAAGCTCCTAGCATATATTTCTTTATATCCTTTATAATGTTGTTCGGAAGATGGGAAGTTCAGATGAAAAACACACCTTTCTGAATTCCCTATGCACTTTTGGACCCAGTAGATTTGTCTTAGTTATGTGCAAAGATGGACCAGATAATTGTATCTGTAATTAAAAATAATTTTTTAAAAGTCTGTTCCTGAAGAAAACATAATATAGAAAGTATCATCAGAGGTATACTACTGAGAACACATTTCTTCAACTCACAGGACAAGACTCTGGGGGAACATATATTTAAAAATGAATGCATTGAATCAGTAAACTTCCCAGTGACTCTTTCACCCAATTTGAATGCATCAGGCTGTATTTTGATCAGCATTTGGGACCATCCTGATGAACAAGAGGAATCTGAAACAATGTATAACTGAATTCTCACAAAAGTTGATTCCTAATTACAGAAAAAAAACAAAAGGATTTAACTTCTTAATGTATGTATGGTTTATTGCAAGGAGAAAATTCCTGCTATTGCAGCCACAAGTGTATGTTCCATGGCAAAGACAAGTAAGTAAAATCTTTTGCTGTAATTAAACTCCAATAAGCAGTGCATTTTGTTTCTACAGTTAAGGATGTCAGCATTTCCACTGAAACCCTTTATAGCAATGTATGTAACCTAACTGCAAAACGTGCTCAAAGCTAGCAACTGGTACATCTCAGCTACAGAGAATTTCCTGCATTTTATACCATTTTTCAAAGTGTTTTTCTCTGGTTAAAGCCAGAAGTAAGAGAATTGATTGGAAGATGTGCTACTGCCTTCAGCAGATGTAAGTTGGATCCAAGGTGAATAGGTACTTAGTCTACTTAGTATCCCTGCTGCTGCTAGAACTAGCCTTGACTGTAGTCATATCTCCAACTCTACCATTTATGGTCTGGTCATAAGCACAGTCTATGCCAACTGAAATGGAGTTTTAATTTTTACGGACTGATGATACAAACTGATTTTTTTCCACTGGAATCCAAAGAGACACTTGAAACAAAAAGGCTGAGCAGCTTATGCAAATAATCTTCTGTCATATTTATACTGGCAAATTTTATACTAGCAGAAAATCTATATGTCAATGTTCAAAAAAGTACCACTAGTATCTTTCTGGCCTCCACAAGAGAAAAATCTTAAGATTTGCTTCTTGCCTTAGGAAGGAGACTTACACACCTGATCTACAGAGACTTTTCTTTTGCTTGTTATCCTGAAACAAACTTGATCCTGTATCAAGTATGAAAGCTACCAAGCTGTTAACATTAAATTAGGATCAGGAAAAATATTTTTTTAGATTTAAAGTGTGCTTTAACTGTACAGTTAGTAATTTTTTCAATATCTGGATATTTTGGTTATTTTCACTTTAATATGTCTTTATTCATATTTGCTCTTCAGTATTGCTGCAGTTGCTAAGTACTGTATTTTACTTTGGTCCACTAATCTCCCTCAGTATTTCGCAGTGAAAAAATCAATTTTATTGGGCTCAGAAAACCAAAAAAGTTTCATTTCAGTGCCATCTACAGCCATATTAATTGTTAAACATTGTTAAGTATAAAGACGATTCAGATCTGTTATCTTGCAAGAATTTCTTCCAATAAAAACAGAAACTGAACATACTCAGTTCATGGAGTCACCTAGTAAATCACAAAGTCTTGGCAGAGTTTCAGTAGCTCTCTCCCCTCTATTGCCACCATCCTCAGGTACTGTTAGATTTCCTGACACCACCCTTGCCAACACACAATGGTCTCACAGCCATTCACAAGCTTCTCTTTCTGGCCAAACTCATTCATTTCATCTTTTTCCTTTCATGGTTCTTACAAAACAGCCACAAGAGCAAAAGGTTCCTCGTCCTAGGCTTGGCATGCATACCCCTTCCCTCTCATCTATATTAACTGGCTTTACTCCTTGTTATCCTACTACCCTATCTGGAATTTCTAGTTTTGGGGTCTGGGCTTTGTTTTTCATTTTATCTTATTTTTCAAGAACCTCCATTGCAGTGATACTTTAATCCTCAAGACATGTAACCAATTATTTGTATGGTTTAATTGAGTCTTGTATCTGTAACAACTTTTCCACCTGATGAACTTTTCCAAGCTTGTCCCACTCACGTGCGTATATACAAGGAAATCTGGCTGACACAATAGGAGTTCCACCTGCCTATCTGCTATTACAACTGTCCTTTACAAGATGCTTGTGATTTTTTTGTGCATTTTACACAAACTTTTTTGAAAGCTGAAAAATAAGTGTCCCATTTACAGTGCTAAGTAATGACAAAAGGCAGTGAAGAGGATATAACATTTACACAAAAGCTGCAGAGTAGCATAGAGCACAGCAATGTATTCAGAATGCTATCCAGAAGGGTGACTTTAATATTGTCACTCTATGTCCATTATCAGAAAAATGTCTATTGTCAGTATCATTAATGTTCAGCCTGTTTCAGAAATCTCTCTACAAAGCACTTCTTGAAGAGCATAGAAGGAATTTTTCCCTTGTTGCTACAGGATATTTGCACTTTCAAGGATGCCCCGACTGGAAGCAGCACTTAAAATATATCAGCAATATTTCTTTGACATCTGTCACACACATTTCAGCACAGTCCTTTCCAACAACACATTCTCATGAATCATCTACTTAAAATCTACCTCATGTGCCAAAGAGATGGTGATAATGGAAACCTGACAGTTTTTTGGATTTGTTACACTGATGAAACCAGGCAATATGCTGAGGCAAGTCCAAGCACCTATAGCGAAGGAGATGGAATGATACAGTTGAGTTCCATCTGTGCTACAGTTATTTGTCTTTTCCACATAATAAATTATTCACATTACTTCCCATTCCACACCAGGTTAGCAACTCAACCACCACTGACCATCTTAAAAACAGGGCAACAACAGTTCTGATCAGGCAGCCTAAGCTTGCTGGTAGAACCCCAGTAGGTCCAGCAATCGAGGAAACAGCAACAAAAATATTTTGATTCAAGAAGATACAAACTTATTTACCATCAGTTCAGAGGCTATCCCCAATCCCACATATCTGCTAAGTGCTGAAGCACCCATAAGACATTTGAAAAAGACTGTTACTGAACAATTTTAGATTTTTCTAGTGAAAATCCTTAAAGTATTCTAAGAACCTAACATAAGAATCTCCGTATTAAGCTATCTAGCCAACTCGGTACCCTGCCTCCAAGAGATACCAAGAGTGGATGTAAAGAAAAAAATATTGAAAGATAACTTGGAACGATAATTCCAAAGTACACTGTCCCAACCTCCACCAGTTTGCAGCTCAGACTCCTTGACCCAGAGGTGATATCTTTTGCTTCCCCGTCCTTCAAGAATTTTTCTTTCACAAATTTGCATAGCCACTTTTTGAATTAACATAAAATCTACAACATGAGAGAAGGGTTCCACAGTCTAGTTGTATGGCGAGAACCCCATGCAATTTTTTTTGTAAACCTGCCACTTGCAGCTGTTTTGTGCCAAAATGGATGAAACTGAGTGGATTTACTTCTGCAGTGCCTGCTACAATGGAACTATAACAGCATGTACTACACACAAATTATCAATCAGTAATTTGGAGATTATCCCTGCAATGAAAACCTGTTGTACAGAATCTGCCAGGATACAGTTAAGTAAATGATGCCACAGACGATCCGCACATTTAGTGAATAACTGGATCACTGTCCTTGAGATTATGAAATGAACTGCATCTGCACCTGCCAATCAGTAAATGCATATGCATTAACCACAGCCTGAAATAAACAGAGATGTGCAAGTTGCAAGTTTTTTTAGCAAAGAGGCTGATGAGAGGAGGATAGTGTGAAAGGTCATTTCAGTGAAGACAAGAAAGAGGATATTGATGTTTGAAATGTATATCTAACATCTTGTAAGTGCCTCATGTTACATCTAAAATGCTTTCATGGAAGAGCGTCATTACAATGGGCCTCTTCAAATAACACTAAGAGCTGACATTGTTACCTTACCTTATTGACTATTCATTCTACAATTTTCTCCATAATTGTTATTTTTAAATATAGTCCAAAAGTAACAGGGTCTTTCGTAGATGCATTCTTCAAGTTCAGTATTACTTACATAAATATTGCTTTTTAACAGTTGTTAACGGTTGTTGCTGGGATTTGTTTACTTGGGTCTTTTGACAGTTTTGATATTGCACCTGCCATTGTGTTTGCAATGATGCAGCGAGAATATTACACTCAAACTTTGTTGTTCTGCAAAATTCTGAAATCCCAAGATGCAAACTGATGTCCACTATCTGTAATGATACCCACTGGAAACGCATGCTAGACGAGCCATGCCATGGGAGAAGTTTCCATTACTTTGTATGCCTAAAACTATCTGATCTATAATAAATTTGCTTTGCAAAGGAGATTAACTTGCCGGAAAAGGTCAAACACGGATTGCACATGAGGGTCTGAAGTCTCCATTTTTAAGACTTTTTTTCCCAAGTTTTTCACAGAAAGGTACAGCACATGCAAAAGTGACCTGGAAAAGAACTTGTGGTTTTCACATGAGAATAAGTACGAGCATTAAAAAGAGAGGCAGAAGGTTGCTATTTTCTCTACACAGAATCACCATAATTTTGTATGCATGGTAACTATTGAATGTAGGTTTTACATGACATGGCCACTAAGCTCCAAACATTCCAATATATTTAGAACCAAAGTCAAAACACAGTTTGAAGTGCTAGCAATAGCTGTGAACTAAGCAAAATCCCTAAGAGATGGTATTCACAATGAAGGGGCAATGCACACAATGTAGATTATATATATCTTTTGCTCACTTTTATGGTACAGTTATTTTATTTTACTTACTTTTAATTTGAAACATTATGACCATTTTATTCTGCTTATAAACTATTCCACCTTAATTTAAATACAGCTGCATCAAGTCATTCTTTCTAAGCAGCCAATAAAAGCAATTTATAGAAACAAGAACAAAAGCACTATCTGTGACCTAATTTATAAAATAGGCTTTCCTTTAGTGTCATATTTTTAATTGGATACATCTGTAATTTATTTATTTTTACCCCAAGATAAAATATATCATAAAATGGCTACATATTAATGATGAATACATCAATCAATGAGAACAGTCTCTTTGACCTATGATGCTGATTATAGAGGTTCTTAGAGTTGGTGCAGTGAATGAAACTAGTGCACCAGTAATGAATTAGCATCAGGATATCAGCCAAGAGATGCCCACAAACTCTTTGCTATGCCACACTGACCTTAATATTATTTAATAACAGTGGTTGTCTGCAAATAATGTTAACTGTACTTCCAAACATCTAGGTTAACAGACTCCCTAGATTCTGTACTATAAGTACTGAATGCAACACTAGTAAGAATAATAGTTTAAAAGGCTTCGTCTAGAAAACATAATTTATGCCATTTTTTATATACTCATCTCATTACAATAATCTCTTTTAACCTTGAAATGCACATTTTTTTCAGTTTGCATCACTTCAATCTGAAAGATTTGAAAAGTTGGTCCTGGGGATAATTTTTCACTAGTCTGGGACCTAAAGTCTCTTATCCTCAGACGGCTCTGTGTTCTTCGAGGAGCTACTGAGTTCATCATATCTGGAAAAACCACCCAACATATACACAAAATTTGGATACTTTTTACCTGAACCTACAGAAAATAACATCTAAAGGTCTTAGGATCACTGCATAATGCTTCTTACCTCCCTGAATTTGTTTAATGTGCCACAGATCCTTTAGAACGAAATCAAAGCAGGCTGCTACCACTTTATCTTGGAGGGATGCATCATAAAGTCATTCCTCTCTTTTTATCCATAAACAAAGCCCATGGTAACTTCACACAAGTCTGTCTTTCTCTTCTTGTCTCAGGTGAGCATTTCATAGGGTCCCTTATTTAGACAAGTATCTTCTCACTTCCCGCCTGCCCTCTACATTACTCATGACAGGCACATGCCATAAAAAAAAAAATTCAAGGTCCAGTTTTCACAGAAAAAGAAAGTCCTCTGGGGAACTGTGAGGCATTTTAACTCCTTTCAGTTGATTGCTGCCTTTGTTTCCTTAAAGGACATCATACTGCTTCAGAAAGATTAAAATACCAAACTGAATCAATCAATTTGCTATGCACCTGAGCCAGTTTTAAAATGTAAGGTGTGATTTTGACAGTCACCGATGTTGATTGCCCAGCCTGTTATACGGTGGACACAACAGTGAAAGGGGCCAAACATCTGCAGTTCTCATTAAGTTGTGCAGGAGCAACAGACACCTAGAACTTCTGATAAACAAGTGCGTATTTTCCCAAGTACGTGGAAAAGGCAATCTCCAAAGAACATTTGCTATGTTTTATAATTTTACATATAGGAAGTTTGTTGGTATTTGAGGAAGATGCAAAGGATAGAAAAGCAGATACACTTTCTCTACCTGAAAATGTATTTTGTGGAGAATTTTGCCCAGAAGAGGTCCAATTTTCTGACAAAGAAGTAGACTAGCTCATTAAAAGTAAATTTCTTAAGCATTATGTATTCTTGATCCCAATTTTGTAAAAGTTTGGAAACTTCCAAGCAGTAAGAAATTCTCCTCCCTCCCACAACATAAAACACAAAGAGAATCTATTGGGAAGAAATTTCTAGAACTATATGGCTACTGGATCAAACAAACAGCTAATGGATTGCACACTTTAAAATCATTAACTAATAAAGTGAAGGTCATCACAAATTAAAAACTGAAGCAAAACTGTACATTAGAAACTAACTGTTGTCAAGAGTACAGATCAGACTGTGCAATATGGAATCTGTAGAATCCATCTGGCTAGAGCCACAAGAAAAACTCCATCTTCTTTGGTACTTACCAAGTCAGATGATTCTACAGAACTGTGAAAGTTCTCTCAGTTTATTTCAAGATACAAAGTACTGCAGACATATGCTTTCAAGGGCTGCCTAGACAAAAAAACTCAACAATTTTAGAACAGAAGGGCTATTAGAGGTAATTCAGTTTATGGCATGCACTAGGGCTGAAAGTGAAAAAGCTAACCCCTATCCAGAACGACAACCATTTCTCCAGAATGTATTTTAAGAAATGACACAGCTATGAAAAAAAGGTAATTAAACCAACATGTCTCCTGCTCTGCACCAGGGAGACAGAATCCACTATATTCTCCACGAAGTCTATAGAAGCAGTTTTGTACACATTTCATTCCGACCTTCCGGGTCAAATTGCAAAACATAGGGAATTTTTTTGAAAACTACAAGAACGTGGGAAAAAATAAAATAAAATAAAATAAAAACCACAAAACAAAACAAATAAACAAAAAAAACCCGAAGAGGTTGAAAGCAAGCATAATTACTGACATGTAGATTTTCATATGGACTAGTACATAAAAATGTAACACCGCCTGTTCCAGAAAGAGATCCAATTGCTTTATTTGCTTCATAGGTTACACATTTTTAAGAAGAGGTATCAAAAATAAATGTTTTCACAATAAATTTACAATTTGATGAGAGCCCCTCTCCTTGTCTTTAATGTGGTACAAATCTCACTTATTGCGGTATTACCTTTCTTTAGTAAAGCTACCCTAACTATGATGATCGTTCCTATGTACATAAGCCCTTAAACATCTGCATGCTTTTCTACTCATAGAACAGTACACTATAAACTAGAGAGGACTTCACAGTGCGTTCACAAGTTCATCCTAACTCCCTTTTGGGGCACTCCTTTACCATTCACTATGCACAAAACAGCCTACTCTGATTTCTGTAAGAGGATTAATAATGATTTAATTGAACATCAGCAGACTACAAAACTAAACAACTAAATTTTTTTTTCTATTATCTCCCTCTAAAGATCATTCCAGGCACATCTGACCAATCCCCCAATTACTCAGATTATACGTTTTGTTGTTCCATAGGCATGGCAGATTGCACACATGGTGGCCTACTTACATATCTCCATTTTCCCCCACAATGTCCCTATGCACAATCTCCCTAGGCTGGAAACAGTCTGTGCCCCCATATGCTAGGAGCTTTGTGTGTCCTTTCTCATATTCCCGGTGACTCCTACTACTCTCTTTCCTCTCCTCTTCACATTGCAAGGGCACCCTATAATCTGCATGGTAACCTGCAGCCTATCTACTGGGCGCTATTCTTAATTTCTCTGTTTCTTTCAGATGAGACTGATAACAGGTGTTTTTGAGCTTGCACTCTTCCATCATTTGGTCAAGAACTCCCACCTCCTATCCCAGAGTTGTGAACGTATTCTAATCGTACTGGAAATGAGTTCACAGATTAATTTCCACACTAGTTTTTAACAGACTTTTTCACGTCGTGGTGGGTGGACCCAACATCCTTGAGATTTT
The DNA here is from genome assembly GCA_017639485.1 of Pluvialis apricaria. Taxonomy (NCBI): domain Eukaryota; kingdom Metazoa; phylum Chordata; class Aves; order Charadriiformes; family Charadriidae; genus Pluvialis; species Pluvialis apricaria. Next base: position 16,550,293 of record CM030016.1, read on the forward strand.
AGTATCTGTCTTTACTTTTAAGACTCTCCCAAGTAAAGTAACATGAACATTTGAAGATCATGTCTGAAATTCACTAGCAGACATATGTGCTCACACAATGCTTTTCTGGGAATTTCTTCAGATATAGAGCCACATGAGTATATTTCCTCTTCATCTCAAGTTCAAGTCCAAGGACTTGTTCTCGTAAGATCAAATATATGCAAATTCTAAACTAAGAATTTATTTTAGACATTTTTCTTATTCTTGTTCCCACATACAAAAAATGAGAGCAGTGCCAGACTGATGCCTGTAATAACGAAAACCAATGTATTCTTTTTTCTTCTTTTCTTACAGTAAGTTTCTAGCATACAGATATTTTTATATGTGATATTAATTCACTTCCTTTTTTCAAGTACACGAGGTATATTTGATTAGGACTAGAAGCCACCTGCATCAACTGCTACCTGAATAACGGTTTCTATAGGTTCATTGCTGTGTAACTGACATCAAAACCTTTCCCCAGGTCTCTGCAGAATGAACTTCAGTTACATGAACGTGGATTATCAGGATGGTTCTAAAAAAGAGTAAATTTTCAAAACCCAACCAATTTTCTATGCATTTTTTGCCACCATTTAAGTTATTTCTAAAGAACATTTAAGACGTGTCTAGACCTACTACCCACGGCTGACTGACCCTCAGGTACCCCTAATAGCCATCTCCAACCAGTCCCAATAGTTCTCACTAGAAAATCCTGCATGCCTTGACCTACCTTTTGAATAAAAAGAATTACTTGAGAATTATCTGATTATTTGTTCTGAATTACCTTGAATCATATCCTTTACAGGACCTACAAACAGTTCTATCTTTTTTTTATTCTAGGCAATCTTGAAGGTAACCTAGAAGAGCATCCATCAAGATAAAAGCCACACACAACTGGCTAAACACAAATAGCTTGCAAATCATGGATCTAGAGAAACTTGCTATTACTTCAGCAGGAGTTTTGAGTCCGTAAGGGATATAGGGCTGATTTTTTTTCCCCCCTTTTGGTCCAATATAATTCCTAATACATGAACAGTTTGAGTAATATCTTGAGAACCAGAGAAGCATTAATATATTCTTGGTCCAAGTGAATGCTAAGCATTAGTATCTTCCCTAAATAAGGTAAATGCAGTACGGAGAACATGATGACAGTGTTAAAGTTAACGACCCGCTGCAATAGTATTTAAAAGAGATTTGGCGCTAGCTTAATCACATTAATTGCTACATTGGACAAACTGAAGAACAATGAGTACATTGTCCCTGAAAGTCCTGAAGCAGCATCTTGTCCACTATCTTAAGGATACAGTGACATTCATGATCTTCATGTAAGTGGAACTTTGAGTCTACTTTGTTTGTCCTGCTACATCAGCTAACTATGAATTATTAATCTAAGCAGTCCTCAAATTATTGGTTTCATACTCTGTGAAGTACCTTCAACAAGGAAATCTGTCTCTCAATTACAGCAATACTGGTCAAAGACTACTACTGATTTTGGGATAAGATGGTAAGAATAGGAGAGAGAGAGAGAGAGATTTCATCTAGCGCTACTGCCCTAAGACGGCTGGCACTCAGCTTAAAATATATGTAGTCTCCTCTTTTTTTAAAAAATTTTATCATGAAGGAAGTAGCTTTGCCAGAAAGCACCAGCAGCCATTCCCCCAAAAGTAACCACGCATACCTCGGTTCCACTATGGTCAAGACAGTCTGGGAAGATTACGGAGTCTTTTTTAACATGAAGTTTCAAGATGATTTAGAGCAGTTGCACTGTGTATTGCACTTGATCAGTGTATTACAGAATACCACTGCAGTCTCACATGACCCATGGCCATCTGAAAAGCCTGATGGTAGTTTGGTTTTGGTGGGGGTGAGTGGTCATTTTGTTTTGGTTTTTTTTTCCCCTTACAGCCTAGGCTAAGTATATCAATAAATCCATGGTTCCTCAGACATTCCTCCCCCAAGACAATCGAACTCTCCTGGGAGCATAAGAATTCCCACAATTCCGCCAGAGGCCCAGAAACAAAGAATGAATAGACTAAAGAAAAAAAAAAAAATTATAAATAGCACTGTCTTGCTAACCTCTGTGCAATCACAGGAAAAGAAAGACAAGGTAGCACTGAACTAAGTCAGAATGCTATAAAAAAAAACACACATCATGGCTGATTTGGTTAACAATAATAAAATAAAGATATGTAAAACAGGACATGTGCCAGGACAGTATGAATCAGACTTCATATAACCTGACTGCTATCATGGCCGTCAGATATTTAAAATAGGATCCCTGACAAAAGGAAAAAAAGAAATAATTGGAATAGGACTTCCCACGATACAACAAACGTGGTCAGACTAAAATGTCCTATTTTCATTTAAAAGGGTCTAAGATTCACTAGTGAGATAGATAATATAATTAACCAGATGACTTTACAAAGTCAACACTCATGCTTTTTAATTAGATAAAGTTTGCATGGAAAACAAAAATAAAACAAAAACCTTATTTTATTTTCATTTTTCCTCAGTAGATTTGCTGCATTGGATGGAACTAATAGATATAAAAAAGCAGAAAAATCTGCATTTGTTCAGATCTCAGACAGCAAAATTTGTAATAAAAATTTCTTAGATAAAAAAATCAATATAGTTACCTTTCATGTCAAGTACCTAGGCTCTAGCTTATTTTTCCTCGTTCTTCATAAAAGCAGTCAAGTTTGCGTATAGGACTACCTACACATTTTTTGAACAACAAAGATAGCAAGTCCTTTAATTATATCCAAGGTCATAGAACTGAAGTGGGCAACAAGTCTTTCAGATTTTTTTCTGCTTACACTATCATAATATGTTTTCTTTTTGCAAGCATTATCTCTTAAGGGAAAGAATCTGCTGTCAGCAACTACCGTATTTTCTGCTAAGTCATTCCACCACCTTGCAAAGACATTTGAAAACATAAGTGATTTACAACAACATTTTACAACAAAATGCTGCACCAGTTATATGAGATGAGCACAATATATCAATACGCAAAGAGTAGGAAAGGTCCTGCAAAAAATATTAGCAACAATCTACAGGAGTTCTGTAGAGTCATAGCAGGCCTATAAGCTCAAAGACCCTTATGATTTCAAATAGTAATACATTCTGATGAAGCAGTGATCAAGCTTAAGAGCTGTGTGAAGACCCTGTGAAGACCCTACCTGAAGAATTATGAATTAGAAAAATTAAACTGACTTCACAATACAGGTTGTGAAAACTGTCTCTAATATAATACACGTAGTAACTTCTTCAGCCGAGAGAGATACTTTTGCCTTGTACTAGCCAGCAGAAGCCACAACATAGTCTTATAGAACCAAACTGAGCTAATGATGAAGGCTTGAGGAGCCACAAAGACATTTACTTCAAAGGGAGGGTCTGCAGACTTCAGAGGAATAACTCTGAAGATGATCCGAGTTTTCAGTGCCATCCACAACAGGAAGGAGACATAAGCAGCTGCAGCACATACATAGACAACCACTTGCACACAAACCACTTTTCTGCTCCCTTGTTTCTACATTTTATTTCTTATTCTGCTTATCCCAACTATTTTGTACTTGCCAGTGGCTATACACAGATGCCATAAAACACTGCAGGAATTAACTGCTGAGGTGAGGATAAGTGCATAATTTGCAGGGTATCTATTACTACAGAGGACATGTTGCAAAGGAGATCTACACTTCACAATCAGGGGACAGAAGTTTTTGGAAGGCCAGCAAGAGGAGGGGGGGAAAAAAAATCCCAAACTTACAGAAAGATGTGAGGAGCTCATTTTATGTTGAAGGACTGAGATGATTATAGATCCCCACAATATCATTAATACAAATTCTCTAGGACAAAAATCACACTATGGAATTAAAGTTCTTTTGTTCTCACAGTTAATATCTATTGAGTCTATTCTGAAGCAGTTACATTTTCAGTGTACCAGCTGCACAGAGGGAAAGTTGATGTGATGAAATGGAGACGACTGCAATCCCTGTTCTGTCCCTTTTAATTCTAGCTTTTCAAATGACATGAGGAACCCAGGTGGAAAGATACGCTCTGCATGTCTGGCCATGTGGCAGAGAGGAAAATGTAATTGATTATTCTTATTAAGGAAACTGGGTTTGCCAGAAGTATCAAGTTTATTCAGTTTCATCCTTAAAATTAAATATGCAGTGTAGTTAAATATTCTATCTTTATTTTACACGTAGCTTGAGCTGACTATAAGTATTTCGATTATATCAATAGTGACAAATGCAGTATCAACTTAATTAGAAAATTAATGGAAAGAGAAGGAAGGATGCTGTGACCAAAAACTCAGACCTTTAAATGCTGATAATCCATACACTCTCACAGCTTCTGTCTGTAAAAACACTGAGTTGCCTCAAGACCATCAAAAAGGAAGAATGGCTAGAAAAGGCAGCTATATTCAACATTAAGAGATTCAAATAATGGTTTCAGAGAGTGAAAGGAACAAGCTGTCTTCCAGTTTTTCCTTTGTATCAGTCTAATAATAAGTTATTTTTCTGTGCTTAATCACTCTTTGCAGAAACATTACTTTGCGGGTACCCAAATACTGGATATTCAGACACTGGATATGTTATCTGTGTAGTATTTGTAAATGTATCAGAATCTGCTGAAGCTAAGCTTCAAGAAAGATACAGAACCATAAGAGCAATTTACCCAATGAAAGAGGCCCTCAGATTTTATATTGTTGGTAAAACACTCAGAAAGGACCTCTACATTTGCGTCCCCAAAGGACACGTTTTTCATTAGTGTACCAGGAATCTACTATTGGCTATGCAAATTAGGTAACTTATTATCAAATTCTGCAGTTTCCATGCAAAAATGTAGATTGCATAAGCTACTATTAAATTTAGTTTTAAAAATTTATTAGTGTAGTCAGGTGTCATCTGAAAAACAGCTTTAGAAAATAAGCCTTAGGCAAAAAAAAATGCAAAATCAACACGTGATGCTGTCAAGTAATGAAACATATCTGAAATTTGAAGGCAACGGTGTCACTTTTTTATGCATGGAAAGCTACTAACCCAAAGTAACAGAAGGAACTTTAAGAAGCTATTAGTGAAGTTTCTGTCTCTTCAGGACAGCTGTAATTGACAAAAGAAAGCATCCTGACAAAATACAGCTCACTGATTCTAGAACTTAGATTCTGCCTCTCAGCATTAAACAACTAAAGTCTGATGGGACCAGTCACATTGCAGCAGAAGAGCAAGTGATGGCCAGAACTACTCTCTCTATTGCTGGGGTTTTTTTTAACTTGCTCTCAGGAGCATGCTTTAAACAGCTTCAAGAGGAGAATCTGTAAACTAGCACTTTCTAAAGTCTATTAGGCTAATAAAGCATTGTAATCTATTGTGAGTTCAATTATTTGGAAGCTTCCCTCATACCATTTTAGTTTTCATTTCTCTGATCTACAGCGATTGATGTACCTGGCTAACAGCCTGGAGGAAAATCTTGTACCATAGAGGATGGAGAAAAGTCTGTGAATGAGTCTCTTTTGAAATTGAGAAATAGGCAGAATAGAGAGCCAAAATGTTCACAGTGGAAGTATAAGCCTAGAGGAACCAATTCACTTTGCCCTTTCTCTCTCCTTCTTAATGGCTTAAAATTATGAAAGGTTTAAAGGGTGCAGAAAGGATCTTCAAGTTAGGGAAATACCCAAGAAAATACAGAGCTTCATCACTAACTATCTTACCTTATCTTATTAACAGCTTACCTTGCTGCCACACACCTGGAGGTGTTCTGCACAGTGAACAAAAGCAGCAATCTCAAGCCCGGCATCCTTGTTCTCTGGCAGCTATATGAAGGGCCAAATACTGATCTCCTTTGCTACGTATCAGGGAATGTGTGTTGGGTCAATAGTAAAGCCTAGCCTACAGGCTCACGTTGTAGGTGGGGAACGTTCAGGAGCACCTTCTCCATGAGTCACACCTACTCAAAGCATTACACGATGATATCCAACATCATTTAAAGAAGTTTAATAGATATTGTAGCCTTGCTGCTTTGGTAGCATTTAAAGTTCAATTGAGGTATACGCTTAGTAAGAAAGCTAGCCATGGGACCTTTTTGTTTAAAATGCTTGCATTTTCACTCTGGTGCCTGACTTCACTCTCACAATTAATTTGAACTGATGCTTACTGATTCAGCAATACCATGTCATACAATGGGACCATGCAGTACATTATTATCTCGCCTCAGAACCAAGTTGGACAAACACTGCTAAGAGAGCATGTGGAAACTTCTATTAATTATGAAAAAACTGAAGCTGTAACACAAACAGAATGAGAGAAGCAAATATTCCAGAAGCCTAATGACTGCTTCTAATACCTGTAAGAAAGGCTGCAGACCTGCAGCAGCAAGGTAAGCAGGAGACAGCAATGATGATTCGAAAGTCTCCGAAAGGAACTCCAGGCATCAAATGCTTTGCTATAACTCTTTCCAGTACCTGATGCCAAACACTTCGAAGAATGTACAAGAGCTACCATACGAGAGAAATATAGGAATAAGCTACTTCAGTGAAATGTCTCAGTTTAATTCCTACTGTTTGGAGACTCAGACATGATCATTCATATCCCTGACTTTTCTTTAAAGCATAAACTAAAACTTTTTTATTACTCAAAAGCATCCCATTCCTTTTGATTCTTACTGACTTTCTTATTTTTTGTTGTCCCAGGGCAAAAAGAACGAAGGAATTCAATGCGTAAGGAAAATATGTCCTTCTTTAAACTCACCTCTACTTCTTCCAAAAAGAAATTTGACAGTATGAATATTCAATTATGAAAGCATAAAATCTACAATGCTTTTTTTCTTTAAAAAGGCTTTGAAAAACAAGTCTTACAGTGCAGGTTTTGGTGGGTTTTTTATTTGAAGAAGCACAACCTCCTTCTGCATGGAAGTGTCTTTCTGTCAAGACAGTATAAAGGGCTTCCCGATACCCATTATCACCCACTAATTTTCATTGACATAAAATGTTTTTGTTACCAAGGAAAATACAAAACTTTGCAGTGCTTAATCCATTTACATTTTTATATATTTCAACTCTCTTATTCTTCTTCTCAGATACTTAGGTATTACTACTACTACTTATCTGGTTTTATGCCTGACTTTGCTTCTAAAAGAAATCAGATTTCACTACCATCCTCTGTACAGTTATAACATCTTTTTTTTTTCATGATGCAGTAATTAGAACTCAACATACTACTCTATGGAAGAATTTAACAATAAATTTTACCATCTCATTACTTAGTCTGACTTACATTCTTTTTCTCTACCATTGAAGCTCAGCTTCATGCTGACTGGATTCCTGAAGAACTTTAATTTTTACTGTAGTTATTAGTGAATGAAATTAGCACTTATGAATTCTTCACAGGCTAGTTCTTTTCTTCCTTGAGCGCAAAACATGTGACAATTCAATTGCAATTAACTGTCAACATAAAGAAGTTACTGAGGATTTTTCTCAATGTCCTGAATTCGTTCCTTCTGAGTTTAAAAACTACTTATTTAAACAGGCAGAAAAGGGATAATTTTTAAAGTCATGAAAATATGAATGTAGAGAACTGAAAGCATGGTTTTGTCACCCAGTCTGATGGAGGCAGACAAATGTATTAAATAAGTTTATACGCAATTATTTATTACTGGGTGCTAGTACTGCTTCTGAGAGCACAGAGTCAGTGTATGTTATGTTCTAGATTATGAGGTATAATGCAGTGCAATATCCTAAATGAGAAAAAATTGAAAGTGCAATAAATAGGATAATAAAGAATTTCAGCTGTATTTTAAAATCAGATTCTTTTGGGTCCTCTATCATGTGATAATCATAGAATAGTTTAGGTTGGAAGGGACCTTGAAGATCATCTAGTTCCACCCCTCTGCTATAGGCAGGGACACCTCCCACTAAACCAGGTTGCTCAAAGCCCCATCCAGCCTGGCCTTGAACACTTCCAGGGACAAAGCTTCCACAACTCTGGGCAACCTGTTTCAGTGCCTCACCACCTTCACAGTAACAAATTTCTTCCTAATATCCAACCTAAATTTACTCTCTTTCAGTTTAAAACCATTACCCCTCGTCCAATCACTACATGCCCTTGTAAAAAGTCCCTCTCCAGCTTTCCTGTAGGCCCCTTTTAGGTACTGGAAGACCACTATAAGGTGTCCCCGGAGCCTTCTCTTCTACAGGCTGAACAACCCCAACTCTCTCAGCCTCTCCTCATAGGAGAGGTGCTCCAGCCCTCTGGTCCTCTTTGTGGCCCTGCTCCAGTAGGTCCATGTCTTTCGTATGTTGGGGGCTCCAGAGCTGGACGCAGTACTCCAGGTGAGGTCTCACAAGAGCAGAGTAGAGGGGTAGAATGACAGAAGCAAATGTGATATTCGCATCAAAGTTAAACTGGAGGTGAGGTGTATGTTCCACAATCAGGTATTACATAATACTTCTTTGATTAACTCTACTATAAAAAGTCTCACATGTGCCTAAATTGATTTCCTATGGTAACTCAAAACCATTTTTGCAACCCAGGAGACACTGTACAGCATGGTGTACCAACCTCCTGCAAAATGTGGAATTTTTCTGGGAGTGTCTTGTCCCAGATCACTTCTATAGCTTTGTCGTGGTTTAACCCCAGCCAGCAACTAAGCACCACACAACTACTCACTCACTCCCCTCACAGTGGAATGGGGGAGAGAATCAGTAGAGCAAAAGTGAGAAAACTCATGGGTTGAGATAAAGACAGTTTAATAGGCAAAGCAAAAGCCGTGCACACAAGTAAAGCAAAACAAGGAATTCACTCACTACTTCCCATCAGAAGGCAGGTGTTCAGCCATCTCCAGGAAAACAGGTCTCCATCACACGAAACAGTTACTTGGGAAGACAAAATGCCGTAACTCCAAACGTCTCCCCCTTCTTCTTCCCCCAGCTTTATACGCTAAGCATGACTTCATATGGTATGGAATATCCCTTTGGCCAGTTGGGGTCAGCTGTCCCGGCCATGTCCCCTCCCAACTTCTTGTACACCCCCAGCCCAATGGTGTGACAAGCAGAAAAGGCCTTGACTCTGTGTAAGCACTGCTCAGCAATAACTGAAACATCTCTGTATTATCAGCACTGTTTCCAGCACAAATCCAAAACATAGCCCATACCAGCTATTATGAAGAAAATTAACTCTATCCCAGCCAAAACCAGCACAAGCTTGTAGGGGATTTTTCCTACCAGAAGACCATTGTTTTAAATACATATTTCAGCAAAGGCAATTTGTTTTTCCAATTAATCTTTTGTCATGGCTGTAGCTTCCCTTTTATGTTCAGGAAAACCAAGAATGGCAACGTTGCATACAAAGAAAGATCAAAATCAGGTGCAATAAGAATAGAGTAAGAATGCTGCAACTTCAATGCAATGTGCTTTTAAAACCTCTATAGAATCATCATGTAAGCACCCATTCCAGGCTTCACAGCATCCGCATCTTCCCAACACCCCCAACAAATCATAACTATGTGCTTTTTAAATATCTCCACTGCTTGAACCCATTAAAAGGTTTTTCGATTGCATTAACATATTCCAAAACTTTTCAGAAGACAAAAATTCATATTAATACTTCAACACAACCATAAGAGCTCTTCAGAACAATGTGTCAATTATCACATCACTGTTTTATTCACCAAACACATTATGGAATTGGCTTCATCCACCTACTTCTGACAAGTACCTTAACTGCTATTTTTATCTTGGTTGTTAAGTGTGAAACAGTTAAAGAAAGTTCAACAGCTAAAGCTGTAGATCAAGTATCAGAGATGCCTCTAGCAACAGTCAGAGCCTTTTTTAATTTGTCACCTTATTTGCATTGCCCTTTCTAACGCAGTAATGGGCTTTCTCAAAATTTATGTTAATCTTGTCATATACAATTTCCATTGACAAGTCTGCATTGCTGGCCATTATGCTGCAAAGAGGGAAAAAACAAGGTTTCATTTGCTGAAATCTGGTGTGATTCCAGGGCTGCATATCCACATTACATCTTCACCAGCAGCAAAGTTCATGCCAGCTGTCAGTCCTCGGTGTGCACAGCATATGAACAGAGAGCTAATAACCCTCTGTCGACACTGCAGGAATGCTCCAGCTGCATGCAATCTCAGCCTTGGTTCATCAGGAGGGAATCCACTCCTAGCACAACAGTAGTATGAGCAAGTGCCCACCGCAAGACTCCAAACATACAGTAAAGCAAACCTGTATCAAGAAGAAACATTCCTGCTCACTCAATCATCAGCGTAGATGCAACCCATGCATATCCAGCAGAAAACAGCACTGTCTATATCCTAGCTGCATGTATTTTCAGGGATGAGTGCCATTTCAGTTGAGCATATGAGAAGTAAGAAACAATTAGGTGTTTGTCTGTGTTCTTTAACAATATTTAACAATTTAGCAATAGGAGTGCTGATTACATTAAAAGGACTAATATAATCAAGAAATCTAATTCATGTATAAATGTCAGTCTATAAATATTCAGCAAGCATCCCGAGAGCTACAGCTGGAGATAGTACTGATGTTCATTAAAACTGGATTAGGCTGTGGGACAGAAACTTTCTGATAAAACCAACCACACTAAACCAAGCGCAGGAGCACAACGGACAACAGCCAGCTCTCTAACAAAACAAACACACATACAAATGAGAAAATAAGAACTTGAAAAATATTCAGTGTGATTCAGGTTTCTTTTTTTCAGAAACATTTATCGTTCAGCACAGACATTCCCAAAACTCACTCCTACTAAAATCTAATACCTTTTCAGCTATGGCTTCGCAACTTGCCCCAGCCATCCCACAAGGCACTGCCCACACAAGGCTCACCTGAACATCAGTGAGGCCAGAGGATTCCATTACATATTTTCTGTTGTAGTCATCTCAGAAATAAAAATAAAGATAAACGAAAAGCAGTAGTGCCTTGTTGGATTGCAAGTCTTTCCAGCTTCCTTTCCCACTTCTCACATTATGAGTTTTCTCAGTCATATAGCCCATACCTCTCCCACCAGGTGGCTGATAAGAAACATGCAGCTATCTACAAGCAGATCCACAGCATCAGTGAGCTAAAGCCATTTTTCCCTCCTTGGAGTGTATTCGTAACGAAGCTATCACCTAAACTGGACAGTCCAGTGTACGCCAAACATTGTACAAGTAACAGAAACACACTATATTCCTTAACAGGCCCCAGAGAACACACTCAATGTAAAATGGATTGTTAACCAACCTTTTGAACAAAACCAGGTTTACTTACATATGATAATGCCTGGCATTTAAATTGTTCTTCAGCACTTTGAGATGCCAATTTTTTTCTTTAACACGTGTATCTTTTCCCAGCCTTTAAAACACCTCTCCCTGCTTTGCTAGTACCACAGCACTAAACAAATCAGTACAAGCAAATTTTTGCATGCAGATAAGACCAAAATCACAGTAGGAGATTACATTGGTTCAACCACATTGTCACCTGCAGCTGATGTAGCGCCTTGGTCTGTGGACTAAACACTCTGGCAGAAAAGCCAACATTCACATCACATGACCTGTCTTAACAAATCCATTCCTCTGGTTAATCATCACTTTTAATTTCTAAAGATACCCCAACAGGATAATGATATAATTTTCAGTATCAAATTAAGATGTGGGAAGTGGAAATAGCTATTTAAAATCTGTAGGTATGCTTACAAGCTAACTTTTTACAAACAGGATCTAAAAGTGTAAGAACAGTAATGAAAAAGGGTAATCCCTAACTTGAACATTTATTCTTCAAATTTCATTTTTCACTAAACAGAAAGCCCATTATTTTTAAATTAGTTCAGAAAAAGAGAAGGAAGAAAAACATGCAAAAGCAGGCATTGTGTGTGTGCATACTTTCACAATTCAGTCTCGGCAGGTACATGACAAATCAAATTCTCATGCATTAGCAGAAAGCATAACAAGGCAAAGGATATTTGCCTTAAACCAAAATACTAAGAGTCTAAGATTTCTTTTGTTTCCTCTACCTGACAGATGCAAGGATATCCTCCAGAAATTAACACAAATATGAGAATAAGCAAGTGAGTTCTATTTCAGGCTTTCGCATTAACTTGCTGCATCTGTTGGAGGATGCAATTTTTATTTTCAGTTGACCCATCTGATTATCATTATTTTTCCTACCTACTATACTTCAAAAGGTAATTATTACAGTTATTTATGTTCACATTTTCCATTTATACCAAAAAATTGCCAATGGAATCAGTAACAAAATTGGAAGTCTGCTATTCCACAGCAAAGGTCTCAGCTTCTCCCCAGCCTAACTGGGGGGGGAAGGAAAAAAGCCACAAAACACCCAACCAAAAAAACCTGCAGTCTTTCCCACTATATAATAATCATGTATAAACATACAAGCATTTCACCAACGTCACTCAAGACCCCACCAATATCAGACTTCTAGAAAATTCTCAAAACCGTATACATCTGTGTATTCAACAGTGGTCCTTAACCCAGTAAGAATGTGACAGTTCCGCATTACATAAGTGTCTAAGTGGCACTGGACTAAGGATTTTTATATGAAGGAGAATCCAAACATGTTATGACGAACTCAGCGGAAAGTCTGCAGTGTAATTAAACAAAGCAGATAGCGTTATTTCACACTTACGCTGCCACCTGATGGATATTGGAAGTATCGCCACTACTCAATAACCGTGCACGAAACACGGGTATTTCTTCACTGTGGTCAGGTAGTTTCACCAATTACTGAACATGCTCTTTTTCTGACTGAACATAAAATTTAGCACACTATTCACCCTGTGTAGAGGAGTGTGCAGTTTTCTAGGCTCTCATACAACTTTAAATTGAGGACCAACGATTTCATTCTACTGAGGGCTGAAGTCTTTGTTACTAAGAAGAATACGTAACATTTACAGACAGTTATGGCTTTCTGTATGTAAGGATATGCTGTTATCTAAAGAAATATAAAAGCACAAGAGTTCTTTGGTATTCCTCCAGCATATGTTTGCTTTCAAACTGTTAAGCATAGCAATTTTGCACTAAAGCCTCATCATGTTTGTTATTCAGATATCAACAAATGGTATAAAATGAAAACAAAAACACAAAACCAAACAACAACAATTTGCAGACAAATTCTGTTACTAGAACATCTAGTCTCTGTCCCAGCTAGTGGAAAAAAATAGTTCACAGCATTATGTGCTTATTTTCTTGACCTGATTTTATGCTGAGATCAGAGCTGCAGATTTTGCAAAATTTATCTTCCAGTTGAAATCTGCACAAGATATCTTTAACTTAAATGCCACAGCACATGAGTATATCCTTCTCTGGGGCACCAAAGAACAAAAAAAAAAAAAGGGTCTTCAATCAACTATTCAGAACTGAAGCTTACTTAAACATGTAAGTTCTGTTTAAAATTCTGGCATTCAATCAACATAACTTAGTTTCAAGAATTGAGTTTCAGCTCTTCCACAAACAGCTAATTATTTTAACTTTTCTTATAAAAGCTGTTCAAAAAATAGAATCCTGTGAAATATCCTCTGAATTTTATGTTTATGTTGCAATGAACATCCTACATTTGTAATCCGGAGGTTAGAAGACCTTCTCACTCTAATACATACAGTATGAATTGTGTGTAAGACAAATACTACATGACAATCAGCTCTTCTATGAATAATTCAAGTCCAAATTAAATTTTGAATGTTTCCATTTAAATTATGTGATAGTGCAACATGATAATCACCATGAGAAAAAAAAAAAAAAAACAACTATAGGCCAGCAAAAAAAAGATGCCTTTTCTATTTCTGCTGTTCAAATGTGATCAACAGTTTACAATTCCTCTTCAGGGAAGGGTCAAGTTTTCCCAGTTTAGCTTTTGATTCAAAATTATTTTATCTTAAAAAGTTTACACTCATATTAAAAACGTAGCATAAATTTTAGAGTAACACTACTTCTCTATGCATGCAATTTCCTAAATCTCTTGCATCACAACTAAAAGGTCATCACTTAGCATATAAAATGCTGCAAAAATAGCTGACCCATGGTTTTGCCACTTTTGATGAAAAACTAGAAAAAGTTACTAAAGCACAGTAATACGTTTCTCAGACACCAGTATTAGATACTGATATGCAAATACAAAATTCACAAAGAATCAAATCTACAGCCGTAAGACAGCCTAAAAAAACCAAACCACCTGAGAACAGAAGGCATCCCATTGAGAGTTCAGATCGCATTAAAGAAAATGAAAAGCCCATTTAGAAGTGGTCTTTTTCAATAACTTATCTTATATATAGCCTACACTACTCTTCGCAGCACTGTACAGATATTTACGTTGCCTACCATCAAAGCACTCACATCTCCCCAGGTTCCAAATGGCACATATGTTAACTTTTAGCTCTTATGCACCTATGACCACCCAACTTTATTCCTCATGGTACCCACCTTCAGAAGGGCAACCCAGCTGTTTTCTATTTCTGTTGCTGACTCTCAAAACCTGCCTTCTACTGATTTTTATTAAGCGCAGGTGCACTGCTGCTGTGGTCCTCTGAACATCGCGGCATGCAGACTGAAAGCAAAGGTGCAAGTCACTGAAGGACTCTAGCTAGCAACAGCTAGAGAGACCCACCCTCCCCTTTGTGAAGAAGCAGCTGCTCAGAGTGGGATGCCAGGGCTGTGTCGCTACCAGAAATGAGCTCCCACCAGAGCTTATGTCCACACCTGCTGTCCCAACTGCACCACAAACTGCAAGCGCATGTGAATAACTTTTCCTGTTCCTCTTCTCTACTCCATTCCTGACCCAAGGACAGGCCAATGGATAACAAGCTTGATAATGTAATGCTACCATCGATTTTTAAACACACCTTTTAAATCTCATGTTTTTGTGTCTAAAATGTAAAGACGGAAATAAATAAATAATGTATATGTAAGTACTTAAAAAAAAATACTTATAAATACTAAAATTTTCACGTATCATTTTATGCAATGGTAGGTTATTTTGCCACTGTTAAGTACCTAGACATGCTTACTTGGAAAAATATAACTATGTTAGGAATACACACACACTAGTAACCGCAACTTAAAAAGTATACTACTTTAATTTCATTCACCAAAAAAATGCATTTCATAGAGAAAGTTTGCATTGTAATGATATAATTTTAGGGCACTGAAACAATACTTACTTTCTTATTAAATAAACCAAGACTATCTCACATATGATTTAACTTTTTGTTTTTTTTTTTTTTTAAACACTGGAGAACTGACTAACCATCATCTTTGTTGTTTGAGTTTGGGGGTTTTTTTGTCCTTTGAGAAACAAAAAATGCATTATTCCTTTCTGCACAATTAACACATTCCCTCTGAAAGATAATACAGTAAAAAAGGGAGTGAATTGTTCAAACTCTTATTACATTAATTCATCCAGGACAAAATGAACTGCATACAGAGCATGAGTTCAGGTGCAATAATTACCTGCTCATATTCAGGTTCACTGTTATGTTTCTGTCTAAACTACAATTAAAAGTTTGGACTGTGACATTTGTTTTTATACT
Organism: Pluvialis apricaria; assembly: GCA_017639485.1. NCBI lineage: Eukaryota > Metazoa > Chordata > Aves > Charadriiformes > Charadriidae > Pluvialis > Pluvialis apricaria. The sequence goes on from CM030016.1 coordinate 16,565,856, forward strand.
AGCAAGAGTCAGTTTGTGACACAAAATTTACAATACCTCTTTTAACTCCACTTATTGCCATTATCTTCCCATTGCCATCCTCACTCTTTTTGTTTTCTTCTTGGTAAATGTTTTATCTACAACTTGTGCAATAGTTCTTTAAACATAAGATAATTTGCTGTTTTATCTCAAAGCCTAGTGAAAAGAAAAAGCATATTTAGGAAAATTATTTGAAAACAAAAGACTCTATCATTTTCATGTTAGCATACTAATACAAAGGTATGCATTTGTCATATACTTTCCTTGAGTACTGTTATTTTCCTATTATTTGACAATACCTTTTTAATGTTTTCACTTTCCATATATTTATGTAACAGTATCACCTTACACACGGTATCAGATCTAATATGCTTTGCATAAATTAAAAGTATACCAATACATCTTTCTTCCAGTTTATTGTTCCATTTATCAGGTTTCACTGAGAAGCTAAAAACAATGTTCAAATTATTTACTGAGTCTGTTTTGCTTCTATACCTATGTAGACTGTGTTTTGCAATTTGTAACCTGAAACTGATTTGACTACATGCTGTGGTTTGTAAGTTACTGAACAGAAAATTGATTCTGTTTTACCTCAAGCCGGGACATTACACTTGACTATTATTTGAAAAAATCATCATAAACATAGCTAGTTAAAAAAAAGGATAGATGTTGTCCCTGAATAATTTTAACCTAATGCCTGCCTTTATGCCCATTATGTACCCTGTAGCACCCACTATTTTCTAAACAATTTTATATTTCCCCATTTATTGAGTGGTAGATTACCTAGCTGTTACATTAATGGTAAATATTTATTTTACTTTTTTTTTTTTTTACAGGTATTTTTCTTTCACAATTGCTTTCAGTTGTTAGCAAGAGTTTATTTCTGGAACATTGAACATTTATAAACACCTGTCAGTTGCAAAACATTTCCTTACTAGGGGACAACTACATTGTCAGAGACATATTACAATTTCAACTTCAGACAATACTCTTGTGTTCAGAGATTTAGCAAAAAACTTTACCTTAAGACTTTACCTCATAGTTACTAGGAAAAGACAGGTCTTGCAAAGGTGGCATTAAAACACTTTTATATTCCTTTTTCTTACTGCTGTTTCCCAGCAGAATTACACATCCCTCCTCTACTAGTTTAGTTTAAAAAAAGAGAGAAGGCATTATATTAGATTTGCCTGTATAGCTACATAGTTACCTCAAATTTTACATGCATGCAGAAGAAATGCTAGCCACTATTTGCAGGGCAAAGCTTTTATAAAAATAAAATAAATTAAAACAAACACTCAACTTTGGGGAACATTCCCAACATAACGGGAATATACATCGCCACATACCTGTCATTACATAAACGGAACATAAGTTCCCTTTGGAGAGAAATTTTAAACAAGTTATCTGTATTTGGTCAAATTTCTAACATTACTACAGCAAGTTATCACTGCTAATGTTCCGTTACAGAAACCACAGGGATGGACGAAGCTCTGTTCAACAACTAGAGAGAATTGAGGTGGTGATAAAGGACAAAACCACGGGCTTTTACGTAACATCCACCACAAGTTAACCGTGGAAGACTACCAAGAACACCTAATTTTTACGAAAGCTACCCTGGCACCCTACCAACTACGGTTACGGTTCCCTGTTACTGTTGGTACAACCACACGCTTATGGCCCACACCACAGAAGCTCCGCCACAGCGCCATCCAGCGGTGTAACTAATAAAATCAATACATTTTAGGAGCGAAGCAGAACGGCCCGCTCTGAGGGAGGAGACGCCCCACCTGAACACCGCCCGCCCCAGGCCGGCCGGCCCCGCAGCGGGGCCGCTGAAGGGGAACCCCCGCTAACAGAGCGCTGCATACCGCTGCGATTACTACGGGAAGGCAGGCGGGAAGGCGAGTGCCACCCAGCCCCGCTGCCACCATGTCGGCTCAGCGGTGCCCCGCCGCCCGCTCCCCTCAACCCCGCCAGCCGGAACCGAGGGGCCGCCCCGCTCTTCCCTCCCCCCAGGGTCTGGGCATGCGCGGCCCGCCCTCCCGCGCAGGCGCAGTGGGGCGGAGGGCAGGTGACGGGGCAGCGCCCGCGGCCCGCCGCCATGGTGTACATCTCCAACGGTGAGGGGCGGCTGGCGGGAGGGGGGTTGCGCCTCTTCCCCTCGGCGGGGCGGCGGGGGAGAGGCTGGGGTCTGGGCAGCGAGCGGGGGGACGGCTGGGGGGACATCGGACCCGCGCTGGGCCGAGCGCTGCCTCCGCGGCCCGGCAGAGCCCGGCGCACCGCCCTGGGCGAGCAGCGCGTCTGGGCCGCTGCCACATCGTCCTCCGGTGCAGCCGCTTCTGTGCCGCCTGGGTTACAGCCTTCCGCGCTCCCGAAGCGGCTGTGAGCGCTGTGGGAAGTGGGAGCGTGTTCTGCGTACATCGGGAGCGTAACAGGGAAGCGCCTTAGTCACATACAGAGAAAGAGAGGCTGCACTGGTGCATTTTGTAAGTTTCCCTGGACACAGTGTTTGTCTGGCGGTGGCGAGCCCATCATTGGGATATTAGGAATTTTTTTTTTTTCACTGAAAGGGTTATGAAATATTGGAATAGGCTGCCAAGGGAGGTGGTGGATTCGCCATCCTTGGAAGTGTTTAAGAAAAGGGTAGATGCAGTACTTGGGGGCATGGTTTAGAGGTGTTTTTTGTCAGGATAGGTTGATGGTTGGATTTGATGATCTTAAAGGTCCCTTCCAACCTCAACAATTCTATGATTTCAAGTCCTTGGACAGTACCCTGCAGCACACAAAGCTTGCCGCTGGTGCCCATGAAGTGTGGTTCCGCCATCCTGTTCGCAAATTGTAGACTCGGATGATGTGTTTTTGTGTAATAAACTGTACAGTGTCAGACAGTAAACATCGCTGGGTGTTTTGTATCTTGATGCATTACAGGACAAGTTTTGGATAACCAGAGTCGGGCTCCTTGGAGTTTGTCAACTATAACAGATTTCTTCTGGTCAATAGCAGATTTTGTGGTTCTGTTGTAAGTAGAAGTTAATTCTTTTGATGATCTTTTAGATTTGTTGTAGGTAGACCCTACTCAGTGCTATCAGTAACACTACAATAAAAATGTTAGATTTATTCTTTAGCATTCCATATCTGCTGTCCCCAAAACATATATGAGTGCTTTACTATGACTATGTGGCTTTGGTTATTAAGCACTACAGTATATTTAATAAAAAGTGTATGAAGAGCGATGCTAACTGTCAATAGGCAGTTCAAAGGAGTCTTCTTACGTTTCTTCCATTTTAATACTGCAAAAAGAAAAAGCGCATACTTTTGTTAAACAGCTAGTTTCTAATAGCTGATCAAATAATTAAGGTGTTACTTGGAGGATTTCTACTGGTGACTATAGAGTCTGGCTATGTAAAAATAATCACACAGCAGTAATCACAAATTTATGGCCCCAGATTGAAGCCAGTTAAGAACTTCCTTTGATGCATTCAACAGTCCTTTGTTATTTCAGTTACAGGTTTATACTTTATTCGTTTCTTGCACTTTATTTACCAGAAAAAAATAGATTTTATGGTTTGAGCCTTAGTGTAGTTTGGAATTACTTCAGGTTTTATTTTCATAAGTAGGAGAAAACATGCAAAGATTTATTAAACAACAGTAACCTTGAGAAGATACACTGTTTATTCCAGAACACTACTTACTGTTTTTCAGCCTATTTCTTATCTTGCAATCCAAAAATTCAGAAACTATATCTAGCAATCAGTTCACCTAACTCCTGTTTTATGTTTCAGTTTCCAGAGCATTATTCAACCAGATTTGAGAAGAAGAGGCTACACATCTTCTTCCTATTTAGGATACAATGATGGAAGAGGGTATTTTTTCTTATTCACACTAGTTCTGCTTTTTTTCCATATGTTAGCAAAATGACATAATGTATTCAGATTACAGTTGTGATTTGCATTAATTGGGTCATGTAAGAAGACTAAAATATTGTTTATCTGTGGTATTTTGTCTGAAGCTCATTGATAACAATACAGAGCTTTGCATGGCTATGGTAACAGTATAGTCTAACCCTCACTGAAACAATTTTTCAAACCTGCCTAATGGACAACGTGGATGTTTGTTGAAATTCTGTTTTAAACCACTTTGTTATAGGGATATCATTTCTATAAACACTGGTTACTGTGTTTCTTTGTTCTTAATGAATGGTTTGCCTAACTTTTTCTTTTTTGGACTGTGTAAAAGCCTGTTAGCTGAAGCTTTCTCTTGTGAGACAGGACTAATTAGAACAGTTTTCATAAGAGAATTTTTGTGAAAGTGGGGTTGGGTTTGTTTTTTTTGGGTTTTGGGTTTTTTTTTTCCAGCTTTTCACATGAAACCCAAACAACACCAGAGGTTCTAACTTCCTAATTACTATCGTTTAGAGGCAGTGTTATTCTGTTTCTAGTTTAACAATTTAAGGCCGATTGAATAGATGTTGTTCTCCTTGCTTTCTTGTCAGGCCTCCAGCACAACCTCGCCGTAGGATGGGTCGAATAAATAACTGGGGTGGAGGCCCCAGTCCACCACCAATGGCTGGAGGTGGATGAGGAAGGTAATTCCAAATCAGCAGATCCTGCTTTGAACTTTTTTTTTTTTAAATAACAATGATAATTGGAAGTTAAGGTAGAATGGAGCGTTTTGTCTTCCTTTTGCAAAAGTTACCAAAACAGCACAAGAATCAAAGTGGTTAGATACTTTCAGCAAAGGGGGAAAAAAGGAAGGGGGGTGTTAAAAACTTCTGGCTCAGAATTGGTGAGCTTCTACTTTTAATTATATAGAAGTGGATGTACAAAGTGTAGCAAAGCTTATTTAGAACTTTTTGTCTACTTAAACCTGTTCAGTTCAGTAGGGACTGAAACTTTGTTTGTGTTTCTAATGGTTATCATATGATGTGAGATTTTTCTTCTTTAAAGTAGATACTTATCAATAGAAAAGAAGGAAAATTAATAAGGTTGCTAAAAGACTATTAGTAAAAAATCTTTTTTGCTGTTACAGTGATAGAGCTACGCAAATCTTGAATTCTAGTATGGCATAGAAATCAGAATTGCCTAAAAAGGGGGGCAAAAAAACATTAAAAAAGCCATGGTCATTAAATTTCTTACAGCTGTCTGAACTTTAATTCTGTTCTTTAATTAATTGTGAGTTGGGAGTTTCATCTAACACTGAATGTATATATAGTATGGTTTAATTTACTTAAGTAAATGATCCTTCTTTTTCATTAATCACTCCCCATTGATACCATAACAAAAGTTACAAGAAAAAATAAACATGCAGGCAGTTAATACCTGTAAGTCTTGTAGGAAGAAGTTTATATTCAAAAAAGCACATACACTAGTATTTCAATATTCAATTTTATTTTAAATATTTTATTTACATAATTTTAATCTTGCAAAGGCCTCGTCTTTAAATGTACTGTAATTACTTTTATCTTTTAGGTAAACGCCTGCTGAAGAAGCAGGCAAAAGCATACACATTTGCAAGATGAAAGGGAAGAAGAGTTTAGTGCTGGACCAAATGAGTTGGAATGTTGTGAATGTGTATGTCTAACTGGAAACTGTTCTGTGCTATAAGCAGATTAATGAAGTTGTACTGGGAACTCCTCCTTCAAGGATCTGGTGTAACTGAACTACAGTTTTATTAAATATATGTTTACTGTCTAAAGTCTTTGTATAATTTCTGAGCATTTTACTGTAGTTGCAAAGTAATAAGTAAATTATATTTGGCTTGTCACAAGGCTGACTTTCTCATCATTTTTAGAAAAAAACCCCACCCTGTCTGAAGCACAGTAAGGCCTTTTCTGTTCAAATGAGGAAGAATACATATTTATAATTGATACAGAAGGTTCCTCAAGAGTCAAACATAAAGCAGTGCTTCCTAATAGGTTCTGTATATAATCTATTTTTGTCAGTACTAGCATTCTGTATTTTGCTGTATTTTCATTATATTAATGATACTCTAAAAACACTTCTAAAATGCAGCTTACAAATTACTTTGTTTCACAGTCCTTGCCTTTTATAAACTCACTTCCTTAAGGCCTATAATGGGTTTTACAACATGTGTGTTTTATAAGCAGCTCTTGAAACAGCTTCCTTCTCCATTATAAACCTACTCAAATGTATAAGCCTATTTGCTGCACAAACTTTGGTAAAGTTTTTTCTTCAGTGAAATTAGTCTTTTTTATTACACGAAGAACGAGGTAGTGAACTCAAATACTGAGTGCTAGCAAAGAAGAGAGATTTTCTTTTAAACAGTAACTACCTTTTAATTAGTTACCCCATTTAAGAATGGGAGTTTCTATTGGTTTGGTTTTGGGTTTTTTTTTTGTTCAGTTGGAGAGGACTGTGTCTATTTGAGAAAAGATTATCTACCAGGAAAACAGACTGTATTATCTTCTGCAAGGTGCCACTGCACATTTTTTTATTCAACCTCTCTAATAATCTCTTCAGCCAGAAAATACAACATCCAGCGTAACACCCAGCAACGCCCCTTGGTTAACATCAGCAGCTGCTGATTACTCACCAAGTAATTATGGTGAAATCACCCCCCTCCGGTGGCTCCCTCTCCTGCTACACACACCCAACACAAAGTTACTTTTTAAACTTACCAAAGTTATCTTTTAAACTTGCTGTGAACGGGAGCCTTCAGCCTTCCTCAACACATCTTCCTCAGCGCCGCTCAAACGTCACATCCTCGCATCAGGCGCGCGCAGGCCGGTCGTCGTCAGTTGTCCCCAGCGGTACCGCACGGGTATGGCCCTACCGTGACACTTTTACAGACAGTACGCGTTAAGTTGCGCAGAGGGCCGCGTTACCCTTCCCCCAGCCCCACCGGCAGGAACAGCCCGGCTGACAGGATCCGGCTGCCGCTAGCTCAGACCCGCCGCCGCGGCGGCGGCGGAGCTCCCCAACCTCTCGCCTTACCGCTGCTCGTCCCCTCAAGCCCCCGGGGCAGGGGCGGGGGCTGAGGGGACCGCCGGGCCGGAGAGCCCCCTCCGGCCGAGCGCCCCGCGGTACCCGCCCGAGGGGCGGTGCCGGGCCCGGACCCGCCCGCTTCCGCCCCGCGCGAAGGCCGCGCTGGGCGGCGCTCGGGCCTCGGCGGAGCGGCTTCCGCCCGGCGGCGCTGGCCCGGCGGGGAGCATGACCCAGGCGGAGAAGGGCGAGGCGGAGAACGGGAAGGACAAGGAGCGCGACCGGGAGCGCGAGCAGCGCGGCGTCAAGCGGCCCATCGTCCCCGCCGCCGTGCCCGAGTCCCTGCAGGAGGTGAGGCCCGGCCCGGGCGGCCGCGGAGCGGTGAGGGGCAGGGCCGCCGCTCCCGTCCCGCTGCCGGGTGGGTGGTGGTTGGTCCGGGCTCGGCCTTTTAAAGGCCCCGGGGGCGGGGAGGGCGGCTGACCCGTGCGCTTTGTGGTGCTTTCAGCAAATACAGAGCAACTTCATCGTGGTGATACACCCCGGCTCGACTACCCTGCGGCTCGGGAGGGCCACCGACACGCTGCCCGTGGGCATCCCCCATGTCATCGCGCGGCGGCACAAGCAGCCGGGACAGGCGGCCTACAGGGACAGCTGGCTCCTCAGGGACGGCCTCAACGTAAGCCGCGCGTCCTCCGGACGAGCGAAAATGGGGGGGTTAACTACGTATTTCTGTTGCTTTTTTGTTGTTGTGTAATGCATATCTGCCCCTCATGCGTTAGGGCTTTTCAAGAGAAGAATATAGCTCAGGATAAACTTTGGTTTTTTCCCTTTTATTTTTTTTTTTTTACTGAAGTCAGCGGGTTTGCACCAGTCTATGTTTGTGTTTTATTCGATTTGTTCGCAATGAACTAAATCCTGCGATTTAAAAATGGCCAGGTTGAGGGTTTGTACGCATCGCTTTCTCCGCTCTGCAGTCTGATACCACACACGGTATTTCTGTTTGTGGGATGAGAGCTGTAGAACTGGAGTTGGGCGGCCCCATTGCTGCATGCGCTGGTTACCAGTTGGTTTGTAACTTGGATAATGTAGCAAGTAATTTTAGTCCAACCTGCCCAAAAAATATATGTAGCGATCTTATTCATAATTTGAATCTGCACAAAAAAGCATTAGGCAAATTAACATCTCTTAATGTCCCTTGAACATAGGAGGTTCCATCTTAACATGAGGAGGAACTTTCTTTTGAGGGTGGCAGAGCAGTGGCACAGGCTGCCCAGAGAGGCTGTGGAGTCTCCCACACTGGAGACATTCAAAACCCGCCTGGATGCCGTCCTGTGCAACTGCTGTAGGTGTCCCTGCTGTGGCAGGGGGGTTGGACTAGATGATCTCCAGAGGTCCCTTCCAACCCTGACCATTCTGTGATTCTGTAATATTAAATCTCACCTTTAAATAATTGCCATCTATGTGAACATTTTTGCTCTTACTTAACATTTCTGTAGTTAAATAGGTAACGTCCTGAGCTCCTTAGTCTGGGAAGGAAGTCCAGCAGCCATTACAGTCAGTTAAAAGATTCAAGTTGACTTAGACAAATAGGTGTTGGGAACTCTAATATAAAAAAGAGGGTTTTTTTAAAATAAGCGTATAGTCATTTTACATCGTACAAACATCTCTCCTTTCTACAGTCTGTCAACTGCAGTAATGATTTCATGGTTTAATAATAGCTTCAGTATTACCAGTAAGCGGACATGTAGTTGGAAAGTAACTATTTACATGGCGTATTTGTGCGTTTTGTTTAGAAACCTGAAAGTACCGAGCAGAGACAAAATGGCCTTAAAATGGTGGACCAAGCAATATGGTCCAAAAAGATGTCAAATGGCGCAAGGCGTATACCAGTGTCACCTGATCAGGTAACTCACTCTTAAGATTTTATTAGATAGTTCATTCATGTCGCCATTTAGTGTGATGCTATGTTTTACTGGACAAGAATAGATATCCTGTATGCAGCAAATATGGATAATGCTCTTGTGTGAGCACATCTGAAGATCTGAGAAAACGAAGACTTAAAATGGTTCTTTGAGGGCTGGGGTTGGGGATGCTTCTTTTTTCTTTTTTTCATGCATAAAAAGTGAATGGTAAAATATTTATGGACAGCATTTGTTTTGAATACATTTCAGGCCAGGTCATACAACAGACAGATGCGGCCAGCTATTTTAGATCACAGCTCTGGGGCCAAGTGGACAAACACATCGAATCATCCTGAATTTTTGGTAGGAGAAGAGGTAAGATTCATTTTCCCGATGAAATGAGGCTTAGTATTACATTTTAATGTGGCTATGTAATCAGCAGCAGTTTGCTATATGTTAGTATGTATGGAAAATCAAATAATTTAGTTAAGCAATACATGAGAAGCTTTCCCATGGACTAACTGAATGTTTATTATCATTCAGCAAGACCAGACAGTTTCCTCCCTAAGCAAGTAACCTGGAGCCTTTGCTGCTCTAAATCAGTGTTCCTGCAGGGACTAGGTGAGAACTTCGCCCATGTGGTACAATTCAGAGAAAAGGCAAGAAACTGATAAAAGGATCAGTATGTGGAATCATTACTGAGTAATTAGGTATTAATGAGCTTCAAAGAGTCTTTACATTATTTTAGTTACTAATTTGTGATAATGGAAAAACATACTGTTATGTCCATGGATATGAAAATTCTAACAGTTTAAACCGTGTATTTAATGTCATTTTTATTTTAACGCTTTATAATCGAGCCCTGTTAAATCCACTGTATTTCTGTCACATCAGTCTGAGTGTTGCTGTATGTCATTTTGTATCAGCTTCTGAAATATTTTTCTAGTATTAGTTACTAATTTTTTGGGGAAAAGCAATGCATAGAACATAATCTCTTATTTTCAGGCACTGTACGTTAATCCACTAGATTCTTATAATATACATTGGCCTATTAGAAGAGGGCAGTTGAATCTCCACACAGGACCTGGTGGCTCCCTCACTGCCATATTAGCAGACCTTGAAGTTATATGGTCACACGCAATACAAAAATACCTGGAAATACCACTGAAAGACTTAAAGGTGAGCTGTGAACACATTAATATGGGCTGTATCCACTTCTGTAAATGTTACTATGAAAGACAAGCAACCTGCTGTTATTGGTAGCCTCTCACTGGTGGTTTTCTTAATGAATAATTTTTTCTACTGCTGGTGAGCATGGTTCCTAAGACTTCATTTGGAATTTTGTACATGTCTTTAAGACAAAAATTGTTTACAGACTACCAAGGAAGTGTGGAAATCCTAGTGTAGAAATTTCACAGTCTCTGTCTGGGGTTGGGTTTTTCTGCGTTGACTAAAAAGGGGGCAACTGAGGAATGGGTGCCTAATACTTGTATAAATTTCTTCTTGCAGAGCAGGCGTTTTTCTCATATCTGATGTACTTTTAAACATTTTAGTGGCCTATAAACTCTTAACTTGGTACTTACTCTGAACTCATTATTCAAATTATTAAAAACCTTCCCCCTTTCCATAATTTTGCTTCTTTTAATAACTTCTATATTATGCTTTCTTCCTTAGCATCAGGTATTCAAGAATGCAAAGCAAAACTTAATTTGAGAGCTGGCTTTAATTTACTGTTTTTATCTTCAGTACTACAGATGCATTTTACTAATTCCAGACATTTATAATAAACAACACGTGAAAGAACTGGTAAATATGATCCTAATGAAGATGGGCTTCTCAGGTAAAACCATACATAAGCAAGCATTTAATGATTAATAGCATAAAGATTATTTTTTTGCCCTTTAAGGCACATTTTTGCACATCAGTCCCAGTTTGGCTGGGACTAGCACCTTTCATCTTTTGCTATTCCCATAACTGTTGTCTCTTTTGATGGGGCAAAATGGTTGGCTAGCATTGAAACAAGTTTCTTGGTTTGCTATTACGTATTCCAACCGTGGGCTTCTCACTTCAGCTGAGATAAAAGTATCAACAGTCTGATTTCTCAAGTATTTTTAAAATGCACAATGTTAACTCTACAGAGCATTAAGATTCTTAGACTTCACAACAAAAGTATATGATGTAAGATGCTGCTACTGTCCTCTCTACAGGATGACATAATAGGAGGTTTCAGAGTTGGCTTAAGTGCATACACTAAATATAGAAAAGCAATAAAATTTGAAAAAAAATCAAGTAATTGGTAGCTTCTGCATATTTATTTTTGGACTGGAAATCCCCCTGATGAAAAAGAGCAATACAGTTTCCTTTCAGTTAAACTGCTGGAAGTTTCTAGCTAGTCTTCTGGAAAAATACTGCTGTAGTCTTAGCCATCTTTCTCTGATTTCACATTCAGAGACAACACAGAAAGTCATTATGGAAGGCACAGTAACCCAACCATACTTAACTTGAAGTACATCATAGTAGTAGCACCTTTGGGCCTGCAAAGTCTTTTTTTTTTTTATTAGATATGCCAGGAATGAACAGGAAAGAGGCTTAGAAAGTGGGCAAGAAAAATAAGTTAAATGATAGAGACTAGTCAAACAGTAAGTTAATTGTAAGATGTTGGAGATTAAAACTGCTGTTGTTCAAATAATTAATCAGTATGAAGTGCAATTTCCAGGTATTACTCTCAGCAGAATATGTGCTTAGATATTATTCTTAAATAGTGAACCTCTTTAACCTCTTGCATATCTAATAGAAGACATTAATTTTACTAAAAGAAGAGACTTCCCATCTGAAAGAATTAAGTAGGTGGTAAATAAACACTGCAAAAAGACAGACTGATCTTACGAGATCTAAATTTTGTCCACATGCCTGTATATATTTGATTTGTTTCATCACGTTAAAATGAACAAGCCGTATTGGCCATTTTAGTTTTTGAACAGAATGGTTCTAAATCATACTTTGCTTGATTCCTTCCAAGTCTTTGCATGGAAGTAATGTAAACAGTACCTAATTATACTATGTAAAAATGTACTGGCACTAGGATAGAAGAATTTGCAGTGGAAATGAGTTAGCTTCAGAGGAACAGGAAGAATACTAAAAAAAAAACCCCAAAGCTTCATATTCATCTGATACATGAAAGTGAAAGTCAGAAAGTATCATTAATAACTTTTGAAAGTGCCATTTCCTAAATAGTAATTTGGTGAAGAGCTGAACTAATTATACAGCATAACTAAATTATCTTAATCTATCTAAAAACATTTGCCTTTAAAGCAGTAATTTTATGTAGTTTTTGTCTGCAATGCACAGCTCAATTGAGCTATTTTTTTTCCTTCATTGGCTCCAGTACTACTTATGATTAGGTATGGACTTGTGATACAAATATAAAGGTACTCTTCTAAAGAGTTAAAGGTGGATTGAAAGGAAAGCAGAGGGTGAAATTGGGTTTTGTTTTATAGTTATTTAAAGAACCTATCTAAAATGCTAATGGTAATGATATTTGATTAAAACTAGAAAAAAATTAGGAAAATGCTTCATGTGCATCTGATAACCAAGATCCTGCAATACTGGTTTAAAAAACCCAGTAAAGTCTGGAGGCAGTATCTTTAATCTTGAAAAAAATAAGAACATTTGACTATAGGCATACAGCCTGCTCTTAGCTCTTGGCAGGACTTGAAGGACTTACCCAACAAAAAAAATCTGTGAGTCCCTGTTCCCCCCACCATCTTCACTAAATATACAGACTTTCAGTGCAGTGTCAGGCTATTAGTTGATTTTAAAAGACATTAAGATGTTCCGTAAACGTCAGCAACATGGCTCTGGAGCTTGGCATAAATTGGATACAATTTTTTTTCTCATATTGCCAGGAATTGTTGTACACCAGGAGTCTGTCTGTGCTACCTTTGGAAGTGGTTTAAGCAGTGCGTGTATAGTAGATGTGGGAGATCAGAAGACAAGTGTTTGCTGTGTAGAAGATGGTGTTTCCCATCGCAACACCAGGTATCTTTTTGTCGTTGTTTAACCCTAGCCAGCACTAAGCACCACGCAGCCACACGCTCATTTACCCCCCGGTGGGATGGGGGAGAGAATCAGAAGAGTAAAAGTGAGAAAACTCGTGGGTTAAGATAAGGACAGTTTAATAGGTAAAGCAAAAGCCATGCACACAAGTAAAGCAAAACAAGGAATTCATTCACTACTTCCCATCGGCAGCAGTCTCCAGGAAAGGAGCACTCCATCACGTGTTGAGTTACTTGGAAACACCATAACTCTGAATGTCCCCACCTCCTTCTTCTTCCCCCAGCTTTATATGCTAAGTCTGACTTCATACGGAATATCCCTTTGGTCATTTGGGTCAGCCGTCCCGGCTATGTCCCCTCCCAACTTCTTGTGCACCCCCAGCCTACTCACTGGGGCGGGGGGGGGGAGAACCAGAAAAGGCCTTGACTCTGTGTAAGCACTGCTCAGCAATAACTGAAACATCTCTGTATTATCAACACTGTTTCCAGCACAAATCCAAAACATAGCCCATACCAGCTACTATGAAGAAAATTAACTCTATCTCAGCCAAAACCAGCACACTTTTGATATGCAGAATTATTATAAGCCTGTACTTAGTTGCTTACCAAAGACCTTACTTTAAAAATGAGAAAAATTTTCTATAAATACAGGGGTTTTTTACTGTGAGCCATGTAACAGGGTCATCATGTTACAATATGAACCTTAAAGAATTCTGACATCTTTAAAGGAAGAAAACAGGCAAAAGTGATACTGTGCTCTACAAACTATGTGGAAGTCATGACCACAGCACATCTAAAATGTTCCTTGTATTCCTACGCATACTACTGTAGAAGACCAGTATTTCAGCAAATAAATAAAATAATCTTTTTCTTCTCTGTGCTTTAGGCTGTGCCTTGCATATGGAGGATCTGATGTGTCACGGTGCTTTTATTGGCTTATGCAGCGAGCCGGATTCCCATACAGAGACTGTCAGTTAACTAATAAGTTGGATTGCCTGCTGCTTCAGCACCTAAAGGAGACATTTTGTCATCTAGACCAGGTGAGAAGGGAAAATAGTGCGTTCTCCAAGTAATTTTTTTTTCTTCACAGAATGCTACTCTGGGGAACCTTTTTGTGAGTCTACAGTTGCTTGTAAATAGAATAAAATGTAATGCTTTATTCAGTCATATACTGGCAAAAGCTGGAGAAGCTTTAGACTTGAAGTATTTGCAACTTGTTTTATTTTTCTTCTAGTCTAAAGGAATCCCAACTCTAAGAAAGGTAGTTTCTTTGTTCTTATTACTGAAAGAAGCTGATAGTAGCTGCATATTTGCTGGTTTTCAACTCCAGTTCTGTAAGATCTGCCAGCAGGTCTCTTCTTTCTGCACAAACCCTCATTTTAGAGGCTTAGGCATGTAGAAAGCTGTTTTGGCAGATCATGCTGCAGGGAGAAGACTTTAAAAAGAATGCAAGAATAGGTAAATGAAATTCATAGTCTTAAGGCGTTTGTTACTTTTTGTTGTTTTGAACAGTTTAAATAGATTATGTGGCTTGATAGAGAGATATAAAAGATATAAATTTTTGTTTACCTTGGTTTTGACCGTAGGATATTTCTGGATTGCAAGATCATGAGTTCCAAATTCGGCATCCGGATTCTCCAGCTTTATTATACCAGTTCCGATTAGGGGATGAAAAGTTACAGGTGACTTTTTAAAATTTATAAGAATTATAGTCAGCATTCAGGCTCAGCACCTCACTTTATATTGGCCCAGTGCTACTAAGCCCACATGATTTCTGGATTGTTCTTAACATATGCCTGTTGATAGTTTTAAAATTAATTACTATATGTACGAATGGGCATAATCCAGCACTAGTGGATGCACAAGACTTCCTAACTTCCTTTAGCCAGAATGGTTGTAGCTTCAACTAAATATGATATTTATCCTTCAAGTGCAAGAATTAATGCTGGTTTAGCAAGTTTTTTAGGTGACCGTTGATTTTTCTAATTTTGTAACAAACTGTAGTTGAGGACTTATTTATCATACAATGCCAGAATCTGCAAAGAAACTTACTTACATGTACAAGTGTATTTTTGGTGGGTTGTTTTTTTTAATTCCACAAAGCTGAAAACACTTTAGCCTTTCAAAAACTACTTTGAAAAAATTTAATTTTGAATTGTGAGAAAAATAGAACAAGGTTCTTCTTTTTTCCTATAGTAAATACCAAAAAAAGAAAAACTATATAGTAAAACTATGCCAAATCTCTCATTCTTCAGGCTCCAATGGCTCTGTTTTATCCAGCAACTTTTGGAATCGTTGGACAAAAAATGACAACTTTGCAACACAGGTCACAAGGTGACCCTGAAGATCCTCATGATGAGCATTACCTGCTAGCCACACAAAGTAAGCAGGAGCAGGTGTGTGAATACTAGTTTTATTTTTCATTAAGTATTATTTAATTGGAGAATAAAATCAGGACTCATTAGCTCATCTCAGAAACCAAAGTTTGTTACCTGGGTCAGAAGCATTAAAGAATAAATTTAGACTAAGGAATTACAGATGTCTAGACAAGTCTTTAATTAGAACTGTGTATATTTTGAGTCTAAGAGGGCTTTGTGTTATGGCATTGATAAATCTGATAGAGTTCAAAATAAAACCCTTACTTTGAAAGTAGAGATTAAAAGAAAGTTATATGAAGTAATAATGCAATGCTTCACCTTTCTGTGCAAAAAGGTGAAGGAAGTACAGTGGTGTTTAGTTAAGTCTTTGTATTGGTCTGTAACCTGCAGAAGATGTTTTTGCATTTTTCATAGTTCAACTTGCTTTCTCATTTTTAAGTCTGCAAAAGCTACAGCTGATAGAAAATCTATGTCGAAGCCTGGTGCGTTTGAGGGAGACTTGAGAGGTCAAGCCTCAGACATTTCAGAGAGGATCTACCCACAAGAAGTGGAACTGGGCTCTTCCCAGAGTGATTGTATGATATCTGGAAATGATTCAGAGGAACCTTTAACTGCACACATGTCCAGGAAAACAGCTATTTCTCAGTTTGAAGGCAAAGCCTTGGGCCTTGACAAAGCCATTCTTCATAGTATTGACTGCTGTGGTAAGAATTACATTTGTACAATTCTGTAAAATACGCGTGTCAGTGTGGATTTATGGATGGATGGATTTATGGTAACTCGTATATTTTACTAAAGTAAGATGTAAGTCCCTAAGTTTTATCATATCTAGAGTAGCTACACTGTTCCTTATACTTGCATCTTTATTGAGGTTTCTTGAGCTAGACATTTTGAATCTCCAAGGAACAGAAAAAGAACCTTAAAAGCAAACACTTATTATCTGGTTTGACTTGCACTAAACTTTTTATAATACAAATACAGACCATATTAACCTTAAAAGTCAGATCTATTTCTATATATCCATTCATTCCAGCATCTGATGATACAAAAAAGAAGATGTACAGCTCCATCTTAGTAGTGGGAGGAGGCCTTATGTTTCATAAAGCTCAAGAGTTTCTTCAACACCGAATTGTCAACAAAATGCCACCTTCTTTTAGAAGAGTCGTTGAAAATGTTGAAGTCATCACAAGACCTAAGGTATACTGTTAACTGACAGCTAAATTGTTAATTTAATGCAATTGGTTGAAATCTTCAAAAGATTAAAAATATCTATTCTTTCAGTTGCATATCTGAGGAAGTTTAGGAGAGCTTTCAGCTCATAACATAGCACTCTCCAGTTATAGGCACGAAGTTAGAGGTATAGCAAGAGTGTTACTAGTATTGATCACTGAAGTGTTTATTAGCTAAAGGCCATATTCTTAAAGAAGCAGTTAGTACTGGGCCGTGAAGTTAACCTGTCTGCTCAGCAAGAAATTGTGTTAGTGTGTTTTATTACTATTAAGGTAAAAGAAAGTATGGCAATGAAAGAGCAATTTTCATTTGACGTTAATCAGGCAAAATTTGTAAAATCAAAACTTGAGTGTTTTTCAGAGCCTCCGTTGCTGAGGGCAGGGTTTCCATGACATGCCTAGAAGTGATCGTACAAAAAAAAAAGTGATTTCTCTAAACACCTTAAATATTCTTTCCATATTTTTATCTCACTATTTTTTCCTGAATAGTTTTGAAAAAATTCTTTTCTCACCCCTGAGATTCTAAGTGATGAATACTGTTGGAAAAATTAGGATATAAGTTCAAAACTATGCAAATTTACACCAGTGACTTTGTACAATCTGTGTTTTGCATTTAGGATATGGATCCCCGCTTAATTGCATGGAAAGGAGGTGCAGTTTTAGCCTGTCTTGATACAACTCAGGAGCTATGGATATATCAGCGAGAATGGCAGCGTTTTGGTGTCAGAATGTTACGAGAGCGAGCTGCATTTGTGTGGTAATAGATATGTTTACAGTGGAACATGATTAATTGAGGATTCATTTCCCCAAATACGCCCTTTTTCCAGTGCAGATGTATTGATCTTCTGCTGATAGATATTTTTGTATTTTATTAAAACTAACTTCAACTGAGATTTTTCCAAAAGTGGTGCAAAAGTCTCCAGCATTGCTATACTTCATCTTTTGAATTGTATTTATTGAATTCTGTGTACAGAGTATCACAGTCATCTCCAGATTCACTACATTTGTATTCTATAGGTTATGTATATTAAAATTGCAGTGTGGGGAATTTGAGGTATAAAATATTGATGTGGCAGGTGTTTAGCCAAGATTCATTCCAGATACACATACACAGAAGCAATAGCTGAAGAGTGCAGACTGTGGGTTTAATGCCTTACTCTGATTCATACTCTAATGTTCCCAGTAGATGGGAATTGTTATATAAGCGATCAACATGGAAAAACTGAAATGGAGAACCCAAACTACAGTTGCTGTTGGTATTTTGCTTACATAATAAATTATATTATTCAGTAGAAAGACTTAAGAATTTGAAAGTGGAGTATTTTTGCTTGCCTGTTCTCATCATCAAAAGCTCTTGCTAGCTTTTCATTATCCAGATTTTCATTATGGTAGTTATCCACTTTTTTCCCCTATTTAAAAATTCCAACATAATACACCCAAAAGAACTAGATGCATTTTTATATAGGCAGCACCAACCTTAATCCTGTGGTACAGGCACATGGGCATTTTCTCCCAACAAATAATCCTTAGTTACAGAACTGATATTTGTTGTTTTTTTTCCTTCTGTAATGAATCACACCTCAAATCCATATCAGCAATTATAATCTAGATTAAAACTATTAAATCACTTCTAACAGTATAATAAATATCAAAGATCAATGAATGTAGTTTCTACAGAGCACACGAGAAAGAACTGACTTCCTTTTTAATCTGCTTTCATTTAAAGTTCTAAAGAGAGAGGATGTTTCCACCCACATTATACTGTAATCCTATCTGAAAGTATTTTTCTGCAGGTTGTGATTACATTCTTGTATTTTATTTAAGACTAGGACCTTTGGGCTCCCTTTCATTGAAGGTAGTGTACAATACTTCAAATTTTACTCTGGCAAGATTAGATGTCATTGCTGGGTTTGGTTTTTTGGGGGGAAGAAGGGGGCACTCCCTTCTAGAACAGGATCCAGAATTCCTGTTATAGAAGAAATGGGGTGGGTTTTTTAAGTCACATGATTGTGATACAGAAGAGAAGGTACATATGTACAAAGATCTTGTTTAGATGTGTTGATATACGAATGGTTCTCCACAGCAAACATTTCACAACTTCACATCAGTGAGAAGCCAACACTTGGACACACTGAAGGGTGAGGTAAATTACTCCACTTTAAAAGCTACATTATTCTTACAACAACATATCAAACATGCTGTAAATGCACATTGTAACTCAACAAAGTAACAGAATCACAAAACCAGCCTTTAAATCATGTTGGAAAACCTGTGCTGCTTAACTGCATCTGAGGCTCCCATCAGTTACCTTCACAAACTCTACACAGAGGAGAGCAGTACTTCTAAATTACTTAATGAACTGTGTTCTGGTATTTACACAACCAATTACTTCTGACTGATAGTTATTTGAGCACAAATTTCTTATCATTTCATTTCTTATTATGGAAGTCACTTCTTAGTTTGCCACAACTTAGAAATGTTTTGTTCAGGACTTATTTCAAGTAAGTATGACCCAGTAGCTACAGTCCCCTACTGTTTGTTCAGTTATTGATACTTTTGTCCTCAGTTATGTAAGACTAGAGCTCAATATTCAGACACTTGTTAATTTCCTATTTCTTGCCATGCACCTCACTGCATGAAACAGAAAGGTCTCTGCAGAAGTTCTCAATGTCCTTCATAAGACAGCATTTGAGACAGAAGTTCAGTTTACTTGGTAAAGTATCTTGTGAATACACTTCATTGAAAGAAACAACCATATATTTTTGTACAGAGGACCAATTTGTCATATCATTGCAGAAGGGGTCTGCTGCAAGAGTGAATGTATTTTCCATGTTACTGTGATTTCTCAGGCTTTTACAAGAAACATCACCCTATCTACTGCTGCCTTTTGAGCAGCAAGCCATTGTAGAGGATCTTTTTCAGCAATTCTTTTCTCCCACATGTTAGAATAACACCGGTCTGACAGCCCTCATGAAGGAGTTCAGCAAAAAAAAAAAAAAACAGTAACCAGTACTCTTAACACCTAGAGCTGTACCTGGTGGAAGAATTGCCTCCTAAATGAATCTGTTTAACAAAAAGACACCATATGCTCTTTTAAAATGTCAGTATTTCTAGAAACAATATAAACAAAATTTTACATTCTAAATTGGTATGGAGAGGTTGACTCTCTGTCTTACTTTTTCCCTAGAAAAAATTAGTTACCTTTGTGTAACAGTATGAAAAGCAAAAGTAGTGATCTAAAATTGAACTTAGAGCTCAGATTCCCATCTTCATGACAAAATAGATCAAACTTAGACAACTTATCTGGACTTTATCTCTCCAGGAATGCTGACAATAATTTGGCAAAACAGCATTCAGTAGCTAGAACAGTTTAAGGTCTACTACACCGAGGGAGCAGCCTTGCTCATACAGGCTGATGAGAAGGTGGTAGCACATGCATGGTACTTAGTCTGTTAGTCATTCTGCAAAACTAATACTGTGAAAAAAAGTGCTAAGCAAACAAAAATTAAACAGCAAAATGTTTACGTGACCCCAGTTGATGTTTGCTAGAGAGGAAAGGACTAACCAAAAATTGTCCACACTCTACATGATTCACTGTTTTTACAAGTGTTTAAGAGAGTAAATATTTACCTTCTACTTAGGAAAAAAAAAAAAAAAAACAACAGAAGGAAAAAGGCTAGGCCTACATTGGTAGTGTGGCAGAATGGCAGAGACTACAGAGCAAAACAATTGGGGCCAAGGAACAGATTTCTGTACTAAGCATTTCAGGGGAGTTACTGCAGTGCAGCCCTAGTCCAGTCCTGTGGCCTGTATACCCATTAGTGGCTGGACTACGTTATATTCATTAGAGCACATCCTCCAGTTTAATTTCATCTGAGAGAATGAAGGCTGCACTCCTCATCCACCCTGCAGTATGAACCAAACCGTAGTGAGGCCCGTAGGCAATTCCCTTCAAAAGCACAATACTGATTTAAATGAAAACATTAATGTATTTTCTAAACAAACTTGAGAGAGCTTTTATTACAATGATACCTAAAAGGTAGTCTCGATCATATGATCTTATCTCATCTAAAAGGATGCTTACAACAAAACTCAAAGAACAGGAATTACACTAATGCTCAAAAAAGTGGGAACTCTTACCTCGGTCTGTGACGATGCAAGCTACCGCAGCAATACTATCACAAGTAGAACAGCAAGGAGGAAACACACAAAACTTCCAACTGAATTGATTGTGAGGATCTCTAAAAGAGAAAGAACAATCACTTTGAAACAAGTCTTGCACAGCTGAAAATGACAACATGGACGCTGGGATTGAGTGCACCCTCAGCAAGTTTGCCGACAACACCAAGCTGTGTGGCGCGGTCGACTGGAGGGAAGGGATGCCATCCAGAGGAACCTGGACAGGCTTGAGAGGTGAGCCCATGCCAATCTCATGAAGTTCAACAAGGCCAAGTGCAAGGTCCTGCACCTGGGTCGGGCAATCCCAAGCACAAATACAGGCTGGGTGGAGAATGGACTGAGAGCAGCCCTGAGAAGGACTTGGGGGTGTTGACTGACAAGAATCTCAACATGAGCCAGCAATGTGCACTTGCAGCTGTTGACTAAGTTACTTAATTTTCTTCCCTACTTTGAAATGCAAAATAACTAGTTCCTGAACTGTGACATTACTGTATTAAGCATAAAAATTCAACCTTTAAGAGGAGGAAGGTGAAAGGCAAAATTCGCTGGGGCAGGTGTACATAAAGCCATCCAAGACCAAAGTCATCTGCTTTTTAACAGGATTTTGACATTCAAATACCTGTATACCAAAACATTTATTTTCCCACATTTTTGCAAACATACAGTGGAAAATCTGCCAAATATACATGATACATAATGCAACAGAAAACTGTTATTTCCTTCTGTACTCTGGTTTGGGCTCCTGACAGGAGTATTGTGTATCCCAAAACTGTTACTAGATTTTCTTGAAAGGTAGTTTCCTTACAACTGATACAAATAACAAAAAAAAGAAGAGAGATTAATGGGATAAGTAAGAATCTAAGAAAATTCAGTATGAACATATCAGGTATGTTTGCTTTAAGCTTTATAGCGCAGGGACACTCTACAGAACAATATAGAGTTAAATTACCACCATGAGAAGAGGCTTGATATCTATCAATTCATAAGTAAAAAAAAATTTAATAAGGAAAAAATATACACTGATATACAGTGCTATACTTGCATGTTGTTTGTTAGTCAGAATTAGTACAACTCTTCACACCAATTAAATATATAAAAGCAAATCCTCCTTTCACTGAAAATAAATAAAAAATGTTACTTCTACAAAAATATGATATGCTCTCATCATTCCCTGGTATCCTCACAGAAATTCTAATTTCATTTATCTAATAATGAAATGAAATCCCAAAGAAGAGTGTGGGAGAGAGAAAAAAAAGTCAAAGAAATTTATCACGAAAGGAGTCATTACTAAGTTAAATCACATTTAATGTTTAATTGCATTTCAAATGGCATTTAGTAGGCTTTAAAACTACTACATATTCTTAGCATCCAAATTATAGATAGTGCATATATTTATCTTTAAATCTACTAGTCTAAAAATAACAAAACAGGGTGAATATCTTAATAGGAATTACAAGCAAGGTGTGTTTCATGTTAGTGAAACCTAATTAACTAGTTACTATACATTTATGTTTTCATGTTCATTGATTAATGTAATTCTGAACAAAATACTATTGTTTAAAAACATTCTTAAAAATCAAGAATATAATGCCAAAAAGTAAAATATCATATTGTAACAATGGAGCAGAGCTCTCCTCAAAGCAACCACAGTTCTTTTAGACCTCAGTGTTTGCTTGTCAGCTCTGCTGATTTGACTTCAGTAGAAGCATATGCTTCCTGCTGTGCTAATACAGAAGGAGGACTTGGAGAACTATGCTTTCAATTCATTATGATTTAACAGAAAATTAGCTTTGCTTCCACGTTTGGTTTTTTTTTTTTCAAGAAGTACTTCATACTTTTGATGGTCATAAAGCCCTATTAAATATTGAAGCCCAAGACTGCTTGTTATAAAATTCACTCCTAGTTCTGTGTCTATTTTACGAACAGTTACATTTGGATTCCACAAACTTCCTGAGGGTTGAAAAGATTCCTGTATAAAATTGTTAATAACTACGTAAGTGATGCAATGGATTTCTGCTGTAACTGCTTGTGATAGGCACCATACACCCTGCAGATGGCACCTTATGACCTAACAGAGTGTTTGTGGTTTTGAAGGGGCAAGTCAGAAGTGTTAGTTACAACAGGGACCCCCCTGCAGTTGTCTGAATTCAGGCACAATTCAGGCTTGAAAATGTATGTGGTAAAAATACTTAGCCCATTAAACCTCCAACAGACTTAGAAGCAGTATTAATGACACATCTGCGTGCTTCAATCTGCAAGGAATTTGTTTAGTCTACTAAAGGTACTTTTATTCATGTCATAGTGTACCAACCAGTAATCAGACTAAACTCATCATCTCAGAGAAACCAAGAAAACCTCAATCCCATATTGCATTTTTATCTAAATTAAACTGTAGAGAAGTCTCAAAATTCCCATTTTAAGGCATGAGTATGATACAGGGAAAGATTCAGAAGTAGATCTTAGACCCTATTCAATATTCAGGCCAAGATGATATTGTGAAACATTTTTGAAGAGTCATTTTCCCCACTTCAGTGTGATGTCTATATGCGTACATACCCATTTCAATACAACTTTCGCTTTTCATTACATTATCTTTACAGCCTGTGAATTTAAATGGATATTTAAAATTTTAGCAAATGCATTTATGTAAATATGCATAAATGAATCCCTAAGTACACTACATTTTAGAAAGCACAATCCAAAATAGGTACTAGCCTATTAGCTCCTGCTCTGTGAACAGTGGTTTTGTCTTACTTTCTATCACCATCCTTACTTCTATCACCACCTCCTCAAACGCATGCATGCACTCACACAGAACACACTCCACTTACATCATCTTCATAGACAGCTGCCTAAAACGTGACAGTGATGAGTAGGCATTAAGTAAAAAAAAATCCAGTGGTCTTTTTCGTGGCGATAAAAGCTTGTTTACCAGTGATTATCTTACTGCAGATTAAAAGAAAACAAAATAAAAGCATCCCGTTATCAAGCTGCTCTGCTTATTGTCTATCTCCCAACAATACAAGTCAAAACAAGAAAGAAAATAAACAGGTATAACCTATTTCAAACTATAGTTCATTCAACCCCATTTAGCTGGGGAACATCCTCTGTATGGAAGCGCATTACGTGCACAGCAGCTATGCCTCTATCCTCACCCAAGAAGTCCAGTCTTTAAGGGAGGTATAACAAATATAGTTGCCTTCTCATTACTAAGGAGATCACCAGTTCTACAGTCATTACAGAACATGTTCTTCAAAGCGCCTCTAAACTTATAGGCTGCCTTACAATTTTAGAGAAATAATAATGTTCCTGGTTAATTTTTAATAAGAATTACATTGAAAAACTGTATAGCTAAAAGCATAAATTATTTTGAAAGGGACAGCAGAAGAAATATTTTTTCCTTTAAAAAACAATAGCTATTCCTCTGTTGCTAAAAGATAACTGTCAAGGAAACAGAAACGAAACAAGCATGGGAAAAAAAAACAAACCAACAAACCACTGCTGAAGAGCTGGCTGCATTTGAGTTCTCAGTTTTGATGACTGTGTGTCTATAGGGTGCTCAACAGATTTCAAAACACATTGAAAACAGAAGCCATTTCTGGCCATATTAAGGAAATCTGTGCAATAATGTGGATGAAAAAAATAGTATCATTTAGCAAAAAATGCTTGATAAATTATCTGGTGTAGTTAGCAAAAATCCTCTTTTATATTTGCTGGGGGTAGGCTGTAAGCATGGATGAAATATTTTTCCAGTTCTACAGGGAATCCAATATAATGGAACTGCCACTAAAATAAAAAAATGAAGAAAAGTCCACTTCAAGGACTTAATACAAAGATAGATATATACAATCCTAATGGGACCAGGTTTAACAGAGGAGAATTTATATAGATTAGTAACTGCTAACACAGTTACTTTAAAAGTGCACTTAAAAGGGACAAAAATAGATTTTTAGGGAAAAGAGAATTCCATACTCAGAGACAGGAATAAAATATCAAGTGTCAATTTCATTATTATTTATATGCACACCTATAGCTTGCAGCCAATATGAAACAATTACAATTTTAGCCCACAATGAAGGAGGGTTGTCCCCTGTCACACCATCCCCTGTCCCAGGTAATCCAATGACAGATCAGCTATTTCTGGCTTGTGGTACCCTGGCTCTTAAGCATCCATTTGAGAACAGAAGGAAAGACAAAGTTATGGAAAAGAAGCATGCTAACTTTCCCATAGCCTTGTTCTCAGTTTCCCAAAACACACGGCTCAAATTCCTCTTTCATTAAACATCTGAAGGAAGTATACAACTACTATTTTTCCTTTTTCAGGTCCCTTTTTACTGATTTCAGCAGAGGGGAAATTTTTACTCCATACTTCTGTCACTTCCCTATTCCCCACCTTCTTCTTCCCAAACTAAAATAAGTGAAGAAAACAACTACTTTAAAATATTCTTACTCTTTGATTACCGAACTGCAGGTTGTCTTTGAGACTTTTCTGTATAATTGCATGGAATACACTGAAAACATTCAATTCCTTCGCTGGTTACACAGATCTTCGTGGCTGTCAGTTCTTTGATGCTGGCTAGAAGTAAAGATGACATTTGCTGATCTCATAGAATATTAAACACAGAAAGCTTCTGTGACAATCGTTTCTCTGAATAAAACTTCACCATTTTAAGATTTGGCATGTACTTGATCCTTTGGCCTGTTTACAGAACTAACACCAGAACCTATTATACCTTTCTCAGTTTGTTTTATCCAGTTCATGCCATGCTGGTCACTCTAAAGCAAAAAACATCCAAGTTATTAAAGCACAAAACATCTCAATAATACTCTCTGCTTTTCCGCTCTCCACTCAGTCTCAGGTATACTTCCATTGTGTCTTTGTACCCATGTCTGTCCTTGCAGCTGTAATAAAGTGATTTTCAGTCTTTTCATTGCAGACCTAAAAACATCACATTGAAGGCAGAAAATCCTATATAAAATATCTTACATTCTAACAAGTGTGGTCCCAGATCTGGGAACCAGAATTCATAATTCTGCTGGGGAAAAGTAGACTCTGAAGTTTTATGGGATACTATAATTTCTCACCCTCTCCATGTCCACAGGCTATAAGCTACCTTTATGTCCCCTGCACCCCACAAATAACACCTTATCTTTTGTGAGAATACCAGTAAGATACTCTCTTCCCTAGACTCCAAACATTTTTTTCCCAGCTTGTATTTAGCTTTGACATTTAGCTTTGTCGTTTGACATTGACGAATTTTCCCATTTGTATTTAGCTTTTGTTTCTAACATAAAGAAAGGTTTGATGCCCAAAAGTTTGGCTATTTTTTTCCTCAACATAGTACTTTTGCCTACAAGCCCTGTCCTGTCCATGGTCCCCAATGGCATAGTATCTTGCGTATTTGGGTGCAGTCACATCATTAACAAATCAAACGCTTTACTGAACATGTATTTACTCCTTAGAGGGGCTGTCTGCATTCACTGCAACAATGCACCTAGAGCCACAAAGTCAGTTAATATATTGGTCAACCCAGGAGAAAATACCTCTATTGATTTGGAAGCATATAGGTTTATACAAACCAATCTCTTCAGAACAATTATCTGTCTTAAACCTTGACAGTTAAACTGCAAAGCAGTAGGATACCTTTTATTTGGTCATGCCACATTTCTGGCATTATCCTCTCTAGTTCATTTTCTTTTTTTCCTTAAGATCCCCACCAGTCACTGTGACAATCTTACCATCTGTGCTGAGGCTTCAACTTACACTCATGAAATAGGACTGAAACTGTGTTTCAACTTCTTTTTCAACCAATGCAGCACTGAGATTATGAAGATCTGCTGGTGCAATGCCATACCACTTTCTCAGCTCAGAAGCAGAACCTTGTGAAGAAATATAGCCAGAAATTAAAATAGGCTGATCATAGCTAACATATCCCCATCTGTCCATCAGTCTCTGGATTGCATGTTTACCTGGGGGGGGGGAGATGGGGGGGGACGGGGGGAGACACGACAGGACGGGACGGGACCACACTTAGAATTTTGAATTTCAGTATCAGTTTGTGAATAACAAAGTCATTCTTCTCCCATGGACTCGGAAAAATCTCTCTCCAGAAATCACAGAATAAAGAACCTGATGTTTACCTCCTTTCTTTTTTTAGCTAGATGAAAACTGTTTGCCTCAAGCTGCAGTGACTGATAAAAATCAAAAGATATATAAGCATACAAAGTCATAATACTAGCATAAGTTTGTACATCACATGTTTGTGCAACGTTTTCTGTACCAGTATATACATATCCCCTTCGCTATATGCAAGGTGAAAATATTTCTTGTAAAAGAAACTAAGCCATACTTTTAAAAAGTATGCAAAATGCATACTTTGCAAAATCCAACAGCCCTGGGACTCATGAACTAATCCTGTGTCTCTGGCAACGCAATGAGCTGAAACAAACTGTCAGAATTGCAGTGTTCCTTTGGATCGACCAGAAGTTATGCAACAAACATGGAACTCCTCCTCTCCTGCAGAACTGAGCAATGCCCCTAATCCTAAGGGTTTGTAGGCAGAAGTTGGGAGGCAATTAGAAATCCATCTGAGAGGGGAGGCAAGTTCCTGGGAGCCCTGAGATGCGGAAGACAAATGTAACTGGAATCTGTTTAAACAGGGAGACAGCAAGAAACAGTGAGAAAATTTAAAGAAAGACCGTGCAACACAAGCTCTAGGTATGTAAAGAATGTATGCCACTTTTAATTTATTTTAGCAATCACAGATTGGAAATTGGATTTTTTTAAAATTTTCTATTTGTACGTACCTGTTTCTAAGCCACACACAACAGGCTGTAAGAAAGAAAAGTTGTGTGGTTTTTTTTTTTAAATACCCAAATTGAGCAGTCATATCTGCACAGCATTCTCTGCGATCTTTAGTATTTTCAAATTACCAGCTTTAAAGAAATAACATAAATTTACACAAGAAATCACACTTTCAGTTTCCTCTAGTTACAGGTATAGCTTTGAGCTATTAAAACATACATGACAAAATAAATTGTCTTTTTGTTTTGCACATCTGGTAGGATTTTTGTGTCTAATCACTCTAATATCTTCTGCTACAGTTGATTTCTTCTTGCAGCAAACATACACATACCAAAAGAAAAGAAAAATCCATATTGTTTGATGTCTGGGTTGCTATGTTGAGGGGAGGGAGGGCTGTTTATGGTGAGTTTTTTTGCTAAAGGCACAATAACAGTTTTCTCTCAGAAAATGACATTAAGTTATTGTTAAATTAATTTCCAGCAAATTCCTGAGCCAGAAGTACACGAGTGTGCTCGCAGATAACAAATGAACAAGGGGAGAACAAAGTAACAAGATCACTACAAATAGCGTGACGAGCCATAGTCACCACACACAGCAGTTACGTAGCTTCTGGATAGCTTTTTTTTTTTTTTAAATGGTGCTTAGGTGCTTCAGCACTGAACTTAAAAGAATAAAGGTAGATCTAGCTTCTTGTTCAAACCCTTGAGACTGCAAATGATGTGAACATCTTGGAAAACAGACTATTCATTTTATATTTGTGTAGTACTTATGAAAACACATCTGGACTGTAAGGACAGATCATAAGAAAGGAAGAATAAATCAAAACTTCTGGACATTTTACGTACTAAGGGATTTTTCCTGTAATAAGTGGGAGTTATTGCTTTGGCTCTACACTACCATTGTATTCTTCAGAAAAGAGCGGACACCCTTCCTTTTAAAAGACGGATTATCATGTTTAAAATACTGATTACTATCAACATTTGAGACTTGTTTGTCTTGGAGTCAAACATTATTGAGCAAGATGTTAACCTGAAAATACCAACTACTGACTTTGAACTCAGCAAGTTTCCTTCTCCACCATAAATCCTTTAGGGCAAGTGTATTCTTGTTAAGGTGAGTGGCTTCTCACAATTTTAAAGAAAAGAAACCTGATTAGTAAAACTGAGCACAGCAGCCATGGATTCAAGCCATTATCCCACACAGGAATAGAAGTCACCCAACTGCAGCCGCTACAGCATCTCTTTTCCTTATAGTGCATGAAGAAGCAGTTTCCCTCAGTGGCTTCAAGTCAGTGTTAGAAACTGTTCATTTGCTTGTTCAAACTGCTTTTGATGCAGAATAGACAGGAAAAATAGGAAGGTGGATGATTTCCCCTTCTTATCTTACCAGTTTATTTTGCCCCTGCCCCTACAGCCGCTCAGTACCAAATTCAGCAGGACACAAGCCACCAGACTCATCTCCATTGATAAATATGACACAATCTCTTCAGTCTGGGTAGAACTACTTTTTATTCCCCAAACCAACTTCACTACAAATCATTCATAGCCTAAGCTGTGTGCCGAGGCCTTTAATTATCCTTTTTTCTTTTCCTCCCAGGCAATTTATATCTCAGTGCTTCCCCCCACCCACACGCCATGCCATCACTCCTGTCAGCCAATTTTCAAAGCACCACAAGGAAAACCTAATGCATTTAGGCTGAAAGTCAGTAAATATGGAAAGAAATACCTTACAATATGGAGAGAAACATACAGGTGACAGCACAACACGGAACCGGATGACCACTCCCTGATATGCTGAACACCACTATAACTCTTTAAACTTTCATCAACAGGAGATTGGATAGACAAAATGGAATAATTTAATTTTTTTGCCCTTTTGCTGCCTTCTCTGAAAGCTAATAGCGCTCATGCAGAAAGCAGTGGAGTACAGCAGGCAATGACAAGTACCATTTTTAATCCTAGCATTTGTTTTAACCTTAACATATCCCTGTATTAGATGAAAAAAATGGGCTGACAGTCAGCCTTACTTCCCGCAAGGTCTGATCTTTTACATATATTTCCCTCCTTTCACAAATAAAGGCGTGGGGGGTTTTCTAACTTTGATCTTTAAGTTAGAATGTTTGGTCTGCACCAGGACAGATAGTGCAATGACAAAACCTTAACAGATGTTAATTTAACGTCAAGTGGTTGAAAGTCATCTTAGCCTGGTTAAAACCTCTGTATTTCCCACTTTTTTTTACATTTTTTTAACAATGACAAATTAACATTTTGGACTTACTATCATTACAGTTTTAGCCCTCTTTTTCACTATTTCTTTTTGAGCATGTACATCTTGCATTTAGTCATATAGAAGACTTACAAAAGATAAGACTTGATATTCCTCACACTTCTTACATAAAGGAATACAGAAGAAAAAAAATTAAACTGAAGAAAATTCCATCACCAACAAAACAAGCTTTTATGTTAAACTGAAACAACAGACAAGGTGAAACTGCTGAGCACCATTTCAGAAATGACTGCAAAAAACCTGTAGGTTTAGATATTTGCATAACCTGTAGAACTATGGAACTATATTTTAACTTACTGGTAGTTCAAAAAAAGCAAAAATTTGCTTTCATTTAGAGGAAGAAATTTTATTCAATTAGAGAATGAATTTAAATGTTGTGTTTAGTTATTTATACTGGTAAGTATTATTATGGTAAGTAACAACATTGTAAAACCATTTGATAAAAAAAATCCTTGTTTTACATTTAATTTGTTATATTGCTTATAATTTAGTGAAGCTAACTTTAATTGTTAAATTTCAGAGGCTTGAATCTGCACTTTTCATTGAACAACAAACAAAAATTACTTAGTTCCATGGACTACAAAAATACATTATTTGCCTCTTGAATAAGTGTATCTTGTCTGCATGTGAATCTCAGCTCTGCAGATGCTGGCTGTCTGAACAGAAAAGAAAAACTGCTGCATGACTGTAAGACATTTGGACCAAGAACACATACCAATAAGTTACTAAAAAATAAAAAATCTGAAGAAAACTAAAACCTTGTCCAGGAGACAACTGCTATGCTGTGGCTTTTGGGGATTAGAAAAATTAGCCAGAGGCCATCTTTCTTAGATCTTCAAGGATTTCCTTGCTGGTTTATGCAAACATTAAAAATTTGCGAAACAGTTTCTCAATCTGTGTATTCAAATTATAATGAAAGAAGTTTTGCTGTGAGCAAAATTACGTGCAAGTAAAACATCAGTCTTTCCTAAATCTCAAGGAACATCCACTACATCTATAAATCCACACAGGAGCCTCATCTGCAGCAAGATTGCTTGACTTGATTTTACTACACATCAACAACTTGTTGAGGGAGACTTGGGAAGGAAAATGGTGAGATCTGTTTCTTTATGAGGCATTAAAACCCCTTACAGATTGTTCTTTTCCCATTCATATTTTTGTTAATTAACAAATCTAAGATCTTTCCCCCATCCTCAATGAATTCCTTAGTGACATTAGACTTCGTGAATCTTTATCACAGCTTTTCGTTCAAGTTTTTTGGTTTGCTCTCCAGCTTTCTGAGCAGAAGACAATATACAATGCAACATATGCTTCTTTCACCTCAGCACTGCTTATACACTTAATTTCTGCAACAGTCTTTTTGCCAATGACTCTCTAAAGCAAAACCAGGCCATACACGTTCTTGATGAATACAACTGAGCAGGAAGACCATCACATCCAATGCTTATTAGCACCTCTTATCCTAAATGGTTAGCTTTACTACTCAATTTTCATGCACTATTTTTAACAACTTTCTTTTAAGGATTGTTCACCTCACAGTGATCAGGTATGTTTCTATTAATACAGTTATAGGAACTAAGTACATTTTATATTGGTCTTTTTGTCACTGACCCTTTAAAGCTTTCCGTTAACTCTTTCTCTTATATCCATCAGTATTTGAATTCTCACATTGATGAAATCAGGCGTTGATTCCACTGAAGTAAACTAAGTTATTCCAGTGTAAAAAAAAGATGTAACAGAAAAATCCACACCCTGTCCCCAAACTGAGAAATATTCATATCTTTCATATGACAGCCCATTGGTTGAATGAAGCAGTGAAAGACAACTTACACAATGTAATTTACTTTGATACTGCTTTCAGTTTTACAGCCAAATATTGTGCTAACTCCAAAACCTCTATTTTCCGCTACAACAGTGTAATAAAGTATCCTTCAGAATTCTGTAATCTAGCCATTAAATCAGGAATATTACTGGCTTCCGAGATAACTAATAATGCCACTTGTTCCAACTTGATTGTTTGGGACATAAATGTAAGTAAGTTTATTAACACTTTCTAAACATACCTTTCTGCATCTAAGTCCCACTCTCTAATAGTTAGGACTAATGTTAGCAGGGCAGCAACCAGTATTACTTACAAAATCAGCCATCTCTATTATAATGCATACCTTGAGTTGCATGGTGACTGCCAGTGACGCTTGTTTTGACATGAGCTATTCCTGCAAATATTTAACGAAAATGTGAAACATCAACTTCTGTTCTCAATTGAAATGCAAGTTCAAGGATGCAAACATACTAAGTGCAAAAGTTATCTCAATATTTCATGTTAGCACATTTCATTAAATGCATTATGGATTAATTTAAAAGGTTACATTACAAAATTGAGGTAAGAATACTATTATGTGTCTATATGTACTTTTCATCATAAATGCTTCTTTAAAGCACTTGAAAGTCCTTTAGGTACTACAGCCACTTTTGAGGTTTAATAGATGACAAAACCAACCATTAACTGTACTTTGTGAAAGTGATTATTATACATTTTTTGAGAACAATGGGGAAAAAGCAGGATTAACTAGTGTAGAAATAACAGGATGCTATTTATTTTGAATTTTACATGGTCACTGCAACAGCATTTGAGCAGTTTACTAAGAACAGTTTAGGGAACATATTCATTAATATTTAAGGCCCAAGTACAAATGAAGAATTCAGGGAGAGACATTGAGCAACTTTCTCAAAGGGAGACTTGCTCAAGACAAAAGAGCTGAAACGTATGTAGAAACAAACCCTAAAGCTCAGCTACAGGTCCATGCTATACATAGTCAGTGTGCCAAGTGACAAGATTCATATAATTAGGCGCAGAAGCTTAAATTTTGTGTGATCAGGTCAACAACATAACCCATCAACAACATATGCTCCTCGCATGTATACACATATATCTAACATTTATTTGTAACCTTCATCATTATACTTATTCCAGTCACACCAGGATGTTTTTTTAGCACCTCTCATGGAAATTTCTTACAGAATGCCGTATTAAAAATCGATATATTTTTCCTCTACTGTCAACATGGCTGAAGAGAGATGGGTGCCTTTTTGTTGTATGCTTGCAAGTAGGAGTGACTCAACAAGACAGAAGTCCTGTCTTCATGCTAGTTTGGAAGACCCAAACAGTGCAGATCTAGAAAATGGAAATTGTAAGGAATAATAAATACCCTGTTAAAAAAAAAATAAAATAAGTCAGCATTCAGCAGGGCACTGCATGACAGGAAGCGGGTGATGACAGTACTGGAGAAAAGCAACAGAAGATGACTACAAAGATTCAGATGATAATGATGGGACAAAGTGACAGAAAAGATCAAATATTAGTTCCCTGAGCCAAGGACAGAAGGGGTGATCCTCTGAGTAGCCAAGGATAAGGTAGCATCACCGATTTGCATAAATTGACAACAAACCCATGAAATACTGGACACCTGCAGGAGGAGCCCTTCCAGTGATGTGGAAAACTCCTCTATTTTTCATGTTCAAAACAGGGAACACAGCCAGAACTCTGTGCTACAGGTCTGCTCCTGCTTAACTGCTGAATTTACTCTGCTGCTTCGTAAAACTTCTTTTTTTAAGTTAATATCTCATCAAAAGAGAAGTCATTGGGTATCAGGAAGAAGGAACACTGAAGAGCTGGGGGAAAACTCCTGGAGTCCCAGCAGACAATTCCTTCATGAGGGAATAGCTATTTGAGCAGCTGATTCTAACAACTATTTCTGACCACCCTTACCACAACTTCTGGATACTTTTAATTAGATGGTTGGTAGACTGTATAATGAAACTAAAATAATTTAAACTTTCGAACTGTTTTGAACACTATACGTGTTGTTTAATCCTTCTAAATATGATTACTGTGCTACACTACACAGAAGTTCACCTCAAAGGCTTTCTCTCATTACTGTTATGAAGGTGCTGCAAAAATACTCCTAACTGTGACACTCACTGCAGTTCACAAACATTTATTGAAAAAGACATGAGAAAATGCCATGCGTAGAAAGAACGTATTGAACTTCTAGAATATTCCCTGTTTTCTCTCTAGTTAGACTTTACAGCCTAGGTACAGGAAACATGCAATTCAAGTCAAAAGATGGGGGGAGGGGAGTTAAAAGACTACCATAAAATCTTGATGTTCACTTCTATTAAAAGGGAATTGATGAATTTTTGTCTTCATTTGAACAATCAAACATCAACAGACACAACTTTATGGATTGAAGTTTGGCTTTCCCACCTGAAGTTTTCCCTTGCATACAATAGGAAAAATTTCAATAAAAAGACAGGCTAGAAAAAAGTGACAGAATTTTTAACTACCATTTGCTTAACATGAGAAGGGAGGAATAAACATTATTATAATGACTTTCAAAGGCGGCTCATGATTATTTTTTTTTTGCTTAAAGTGACAGATTCTGAATTAAACTCTAGAACACATTCTACTCAGATTGACCTTCCACTAGCTAAGCTTAAAAGCACAGCAACTGAGAAGCAGCAGCCTGGATTCTAACACTTCATTAAGGACTTACATATAACTGCTGCTTTGCACATTTAAACAATAACAGATGCTTGTGACATTTGGTGCTCTGCTAAACAGAACAGTAAATGTTTAAAAATCAATTCTGTCTTCTTTTATAGGTGTCTCAAGTTATTCATAGCTGAAGATACTTTATTGTAAAAGGTAAAGTAGAAATTAGTACAAGTTGTTAGTACTAGCTGCATGAAAACGTAGCAAAATGGGAGTAGGTTAAATTATAGAAAATCCCGAATAGGAGCTAAGCCTAGCGCATCCATATAGATAACACAGCAAACTCACTTCTGTTTCTTGCCTACTTGAGTCAGAGCTTTTATAGTCTGTAGCTTAAAAAAGATAATGTCCTGCTTTTGTCTAAGTTTCTGACACTGCCAATAATCCTGATTTATGCTAATCTATTTTCAAGAATTAGGACAACAGAATTTTAGCATGTGGACCCATCCATTAGTCTTCAGTGGTTTTGGTTCTTTTCTGTTTTTCTATATTGTTTTATTCCTGAGAAATGTGTACTTACTAATTAATTTTTTCCTGTTGTAACTATATTTACAGTATCTCTAATAATTAACTTATTTTTGCTATGGCAAAACAAATTAGTTATGCCCTTTACACAAGAATTCATTTTTTCTTATGTCTTTGAACTATAATTTCAAGCATAAATGTTTCTATGCTTTTTTCCCAGTAAAATATTTCAAATTTCACTGTAGAACACCTTGTCATCAGCCTCTAAAAAACAGGTTAATAGGAAGTATGCACCACTGCCTACCCAAACGAGAAAATAAATCTGTAGGGAAGAAGCTCTATCATGAGACAAAGTTGTTTAACACGTGTCCTCTTTCACATTTCAAACTTTGATGAATATTTTAAAAATTAAGCTGAAAAGACCTGTTAGGAAATAAATCTTCTATCTATCACGTAGGTAGAGTCCAGAGCTGGTAGTTCATTTCTACGTGAACATAACACTATAGACAATACAAGTTAGTACCTTTGATATTCCTATAATTGATCTACCCAAGCAGTACTCTGCAAACAAATTATGGTAATCCATGCAAACTTAAGGACTCTGCTTTCCCAAAAACATAATTTATACTGTGACACAAATAATACCTTATCTAAAATCTCACTAAATTTTGTGCTAATTCATGTATTGGTTTATTGTGTTTCCAAGAGTTTTCATGTAGCCTGAATCAACTGTAGTAATGCATACAGCAGAATCCATTCTGCTCTCCCACCTCTCTTTAACAGAAAAACAAAACACCATTTGCCATAAGATCCTAATCATCAGCTCCACAGACTGATGCTTGCAAGTCTGTTCCATGTGAGGATCAGGGTTGCACAGAAGTAATTCAGCCTACACTTCTAGGTCTTGTTTCAGCCACATATTATGGGCAGAACTCACTGAAATTGAAGGAATCAACAAATTAACATATTTTTTTTTTCAGGAAACAAAAAAATAATTATCAATTCTTATTAGTGTCATCAGAGCGCTTAAGAGCTCTAGCAAGGGAACAGGACTAGAACTCCACTGCAGCTGGTGCTATACAATCAGAGATCAAACCCCCACTAGTCACTGAAAAGAAACAGACTAGTTCTTAAATGTATGTATTTCATGAATATTTTGTATACCTTTTGAATATATTTTGTATATTCTTATACACATTGAATGCATATTTTCTATAGACTTTTTATTTGCTTACTGAATAAAAGCATTGAAGATGTTTGAAATTATTCAAACACTGCAAACACTCACCAGCTTGGTTTCAAGCATTCTTAATCACTGTGACGATTAAAGACCACTTACATCAACTACACATTTACTCACAGTTCCACAGGGGACAATTACTCTTTTCCGTTAATGAATAATTATTCAGAAGTTCACAGTTTGGTGCCTAAATATGAATAACCAACCACCCAGAGACTGTCCATTATTTTCTGCTTATCTAAATGAGAGTAAAAACATTAGCAAGCAATTATCCCAGAAAATTATTAATCATCCAACACATTCCAAGCAGAGCAATAAGGAAGGACTTGGGAAAATAATCAGCACCTACAAGCAATATGGAAGATATCGCAGCAGAGACTACTGTCATTACAAGATGCCTGGAGAAAGAGTACGTTCTCACGACAAATATCTTGATTAGTCTTCATTATGTCATCGTTATTCCACCATGAGCATTCTGAATGGGAAAACAAGACTCTCGGGTTCATCCTCCAGCAACCCAGACGAGCAGCAGCACCGACTCTTTGCACAATACCAATTCTTGGCTGTTTCCCAAAGGGTTTGATGGGAATCTTCTCCCCACCACCACCTTTTAATGCGGTTTAGCCTGAAGTAGGGTGCACTGAAGATACTTAGAGGACAAAGCCAATAGAAAAGTAAGTTTCACAATAGTTACAAAGGCCCTGTAGTATTTTTAGCGCTTTCGGCTACCCGGTGGGATACTGTTGAGAGTTATTGTTGAACGCTCACGTGTCAATGAGGACGACTATAAACGACGAGTCGTCACCGCTGAGGTAACGAGTTGGTTAACAGGGGCTGAGGCGGGGGGACGGCTCGTTTTACTACTCGCTCACTTCCAAACCAACGTCTTCTCCTGGAAATACGCATTTACGCGGGCACGGAGGGCAACCAAAGCCCGGCACAGCAGACGCCAGCCCACCCTACACGGGCAGCCCCCCAGCTCCGCGCCCGCCCGCCGGCAGGGCCCGGGCGCTCCGCCGCTGCCCGCGGAGAGGCAGCCCCGGCGGGTCGGGGCCGAGGGGGGCCGGCCGGACGCCCGCCTCCTCAGGAGGGGAGGTTTCCCGCCGCCCCTTCACCTCCAGCCGCCTCACGGCTCACAACGCTTCCGCTGCGAAACGTTGTCTCTGCCGAGGTGACAACGCTGTCACATGTGTTTGCTTTAAGGGAGATAGGAAAAATAAATGAAAAAAAAAAAAACTTTTTTGTCTGCCCCACTTAGGGACTGCGCAGGGTCTGCCCCGCCGCCGCCGGAGGCCCCTTTTCGTCTGGTGGGGAGGGCAGCGGTGCGCCCCGGGACTGCCGCGGCGCGGGCGAGGGGGCGGACTTCGGCCCGCCGCCCCTCCGGCCGGTTTCGAAACGGCACGAAGTCTCTCTCCGACCGACATCTTCCACGGCGGCCAAAGGGTGCATTCTTGTGGAAAGTTCCACCCGCTCCCCTGCCCTGCCTCCCCCACAGACCTCTCCCCCTGCCGGGGCCAGTCCCGAGCGCGGCAGCCCCGGCCTCGCCGCCCGCCCTCCGCTCCGCGCCCTCCCGCCGGCGGCCCCCAGCGCCTCACAGGGAGCAGCCCCGACCTCCGCGCTGGGGAGCGGCGACGGGGAGCGCTGCCGGGGCTTCCCACGCAGGGCGTGCGAGTGAGTGAGCGGGGCCGCAGCCGGTGGGCTGAGGCGGCTCTGAGGGGAGAGTTCCTGAGAGCCGTGAGGAGGAAGGGCCGGGAGAGGGGAGCGAGGCCGCGGCGCGGCTGGAGCGAGCGGTGGCTGCTGGCAGAGGGGCTCTGAGGGAGGCAGAGGCCTCCCCGGGCGGGAAGGAGAGAGACGCGGCCCGTGGATGCCCCGTCCTGCGGAGGGGAGCGGGACAGGCCCGCGGTCCCGCTGCTCGGGGCGGCTGGGCGGGAGACCCCCCCCCGGCCTTTGTGAGGAGCGAGAGCCGCTGTGGGCGGCCCAGAGCAGGGTGACGGGCTGCCCGCAGACCTGCAGGCACTTACAGCAGCCTGGTGCCCTCGGCCGGCAGATAAGTTTGTTCGTAAAGGAGGAAACGGCGAGGTAAGTCGGCTTGAACAGCCTCAGCCGTGGAAATGAAACTTACCACAAGGTTTCCGTAAGTGAACGAACTTTTTTTTACTTGAAGAACTGAAGGGAAAGTTACTACAAAACACTCCCACAGCAGATGGATTTAAACTGGTTACACGGTCTGCAGTGGAGGGAGGGGAACCCAAGCGCTGCTTTACCTGAGGAGCTGTTCCTCCTGTCTTACACGGGCAGGCCCGACAGGATTTGGCAGCACAGTGCCGTGAAGAGCGGATGTCCAGCAAAGGTCCCAGTGCTCGGCAGCACCGTGTATTGTCTATGCCGTTGGACATCTTCGGGAGAGGGTCATATTTTGCATCCACCAGAGAGGTTATTATTGTTTTGGTCCTGGCAAAATAGGACAGCGAGTAAAGTTTCAGCCACAGTGGCCATCTGCTCTTTGTTTCAGGATCAGTTTAGAGCAACTGGGGATAGGAAGGTGCTCATGCAGGAGGATCATGCATAGATGAGAGTGGGTATGGATCAACATGACAAAAAGAATTGTGCATTGTAACTAGTGTTTTCATCCATTCCATCCAACTATATATGTTGGATTTAAATTAAATAAGAGTGGCTTGATTTTTGACCTCTGCACTTCAGAACTTAAAAGCACAGAAGTTTGTGAATCATCTACACACCGATTCTCAAAGTCACTTGAATATTATGGCCAGGACACTGTTGACTAACCTCACTCCCAACTCCCTCTTTGCAAGATAAAAATTGTCTCAAGTGTTACTCTGCAAGTCCTGTTCCATTTGAATTAAAACAACAACAACAAAAAAAATCAAATAAAGCCACGAAATAACATCTAACTATAAATCTGATAAACATATTTTGCATCTACTCCACCACATATTACTTCAGTTGCTGAAAAGGACCATTAGATTTAGCTTTCTTGACTGGTAGTTCAGCCTTCTAGCCCAGGCAGCGGGTACCGTAACTGTCTCAGTATGTATTTTTGGTCACTCTTACTTCCAGTTTTATCAGAGAACAGGACAGCTCTGATTGGTTAACAGTAATGACGCACAGTGCCCTGTAACTTTTTTAGAATAGCCACCTTATCCACCTACAGAACCATTTTGTTGTCCATTTTTCAATATCTCCCCCCCACGTGTGCAGAATACCTACCGTCTCTTTGGTGTGGAGGGCAAGCCCT
Source organism: Pluvialis apricaria (assembly GCA_017639485.1). Lineage (NCBI taxonomy): Eukaryota > Metazoa > Chordata > Aves > Charadriiformes > Charadriidae > Pluvialis > Pluvialis apricaria. Next base: position 16,605,167 of record CM030016.1, read on the forward strand.
CTAAGTCTAGGAGTAAGGTCCCTAGGCTGAATCCTAGCACTTTTGCTTAGCTTTCTTACAGAGCAGGCAAGCCAATTTAATCCTTCGATGCCCTACACAGCTCTTGCATATCTTTTTCTCTCCTTTTTGTCTCTTCCTTTAAAAAAAAAAAGTGAAGTAACACATTCTTGACCTTTCAAAGCTTCATTGTCCCTTAGAGAAGCCTGTTTTCACATGTGACCCCAAATCAACATCTATAGAGTTGCAGTGGTAGGTACTCAAGGGTTACATCAGGGTTTATTTCTCATGCAAGTCTGATACTGTATTCAGGAATGCGTTACAATATCGCAAGGGGTCCCAAACACCTAACTTCAGAACTCCACAGCCTGCTTCCAGCTACCTGGTGTACAATTAGATATCTAGTTTTAGCTGTAGATTTTTCCTGCTGAGATGCTCCTGTTCTCCTCACTCTTGTAAGACCACTGTCCATAGGCCCTGCTCAATCATAATATTATCAGTGAATACATAGTTTTTTCAAATGAGCTCCAGATTTTGAAGCTGTAGTGCAATACAGTGAATATATTTCATGTTGCTGCAATATGCATTTCTGCAGGTCTGTTTCCCGATTCCTGAGGAACATCTTACTACATGTTACTAAAGAAGTCATGATATGTGAGAATCCAGACAAAAACAGGCAGAAATATCCAGTAGGGCCCAGAAGACAACTTTTTGTTGGTGGTAAGTACAGAGCATTCTAGTAGAACCACATTGTACAAGCCTCCCTATTTCTACATGATTTTTTTTGACATGACCACTACAATATTTAAGAGAGCTGGCCATAAGACTATAGTTGCTATGGACTGGGTAAATTGGGTCAGTCTCCCCAGTACATCTCAGAGTTTTAGATGACTCTACCTATTAGGATAACAACCTGATTTTCCAGTTACTGGAAAAAACACATTCTTGCTGAAATACATTTTTTCGGAACACTGCACAGGTTATAAGTTCTTCCTGGCAAAAGGGCCGGATAAAACTAAGGGTAAGTTGAGAGTGAAGATGCATTAAGTTACTTTTGACTGAGTTCTCATGTTCAAAGATGGACTCCTGCAAAATTCCACAAGGCTATCTTCTGTAGGAGAACTTGAACGGTGGTAAACCCATGTACACTTGTAGAACTACATAGATTATTTTAGAGAGAAGTGTCATCATGTTCTGATTCAAGGACTTTATGTTCTCAGTCCTTGATACCAACCCCTTCAATACAAGGTTGAATTAGTCTGAGTTTCAAAGCCAGCATATGCAAGAGGCTCTTAACAAATCAGCTTTTTAAAGGGTCTAGACTTCAGTATTAGGGTTCTGGCACAAGGCAAGACACAAGCACTTAGTCCTGCAACATCAATGCTGCCTTTGGAGTGTCACTTGAGATGCTTTTGAGTATTTTCAGGACCTCAGTAGCCACTGCTTATGCTGTAACGAACTGTAGAACTACAGCCTCCAGCACCACCAGAGTAAGTCAGTCTCAGACTCAACATGATTCCAGGGCTTCTGCAGAATCTACCCTCTTTACAGCCAACAACTGGGTCAGCTGTAGGCTTCACAGCCAGCATTCTGGTTAGGAGGCACAGTAATATTTGATGGCATTATAGACCCCATGCCAAAATAAGCAGGCCAGTACTCGCTCCAGAGTCCATGAACCCTACCTGTCTAAATAATAAGCATTGCCCATCTACAGATGGTCAGTACCAAAACCTGAGGGTTTACTTCCTCAGGAGTACGGCTGATCCCTTCACCTCATCATGATGAATCTCCACCAGAAAAAAAGAAACAACTCACATTACAGGGACAAAGTACCTTTCCTAGATTATAAGGGCCCAGGCCCATATTCTATCAACACCATCAGCCATCTGTTATTCCTGAAACAATAAAGTTCTGTGACCCACCAGTTCTGCAGGTTAAACATAGGTGCTTCAGAATTGTTCCCCTCTTCATCGTAAACAAAAAAAACCCCAAAACAAGACAAGTAAAAACCTCTCTACCTTTACATCTTCCTCTGCTGCATCACAGGAAATTGCCAAACCTTTTTTCCAAGAAAGAATCCTTTAATATTCTCCACCTGTAAAGGACAATCCCACCTTCAGCTGGGATCAATTTTGAATTAGCCATGTGAGAATCAGCTGTGTGAACTCTGGGCTCAGACCTATCCCCTGCATCCATTTTTTTAACAGAGCAAACTGTTCTCCATGGTTGGTTGTTCATTTTCCAGACATATGAGGGTTTGTACAGCCTATTACAAGTTTTTCCTAGAGAAGAGTAAGAGATGTATGCTTATTCCCGTCCTTTCCCCGAGAGGAAAAAAATACTTTTGCATGTCAAATTGTACCTCAAATTGTAAATAAATATAGTTGTATGTGGAAGATTTTTAACATTTATCAGGAACCTGCACCTAGGTTTGTTACAGAGTTGAGCCTTAAGGGTTCGTGTGTGCTCTCACAGACTGTACATTGTAGAGTTTCACTTGAGAAAATGAGTACAGTTCTGTCCCACTTTTTAGTAAGAAAAAGCTGATTATTTCAGTGATTCATTAAGACATGTTTTCTTTCAGTGAAAAAACCTGGACATTTTAGAAAAAATACAGGGCTTATATTACAAAGTACTAGATGAATATGAGCCTTGAATGTTTGAAAATCAACATTAACAACCTAATTCATTTCTGAAAAATTAGATTTCACAAACATAGTACAGTATTAAATACATTTCTAGGAGAAAGCTTATCTCTTTCAGACGGGCAGTGCATTACAATGTAACAGCCTCTGGATAAGATGCTGTCTCTAGAATTCAAGGCAACTGCTTAGATAGAAGCCGTGGGCTAGGGGGAGATACTATTTACCACCCAAGGATATCCATTTTCACTAATTGTTTATACCAAGAGGAATGGTTTCAAGGGGAGAGAACATGAGAAACACACTTCAGACTGGCCGGCTGCATCGGCAACTGTGACACTTAGACAGGCTGGGAACATCTTGTATTTAGTCCCTGTACCTGAACCTGTGCAGCACAGAGCTAAACCTGTGTTGCTTGCAAGGCTCACAGGCTTTTCTGAAGGTAAATTGCCATTCCTACTCGGCCTAAGGGTCTGGTGGTATTAGATTGTAACTGTCCTCAGAGCACTCCTTCAGGATCTGGTTTCAGTAATAAGGTAGAAAGCCAAGATGAACAGATTTTGCCTTTCCTGTGTTAGGAGACACCTCAAAAAACAGCAGTTTTTCACTATTACACGTTTTGTAGAGACGTTGTCCTAGATTTGGTCTGGCAAAACCTGCAGTGAGCATAGTTATAATTTCCATTGTTGTGAATTGGCTATGCAGTATCACTAACTGTCACAAACTTACAGAGAAGTTTATGAAATTGTTGGTTTTCTTAAATTCTTACCTACTAGAAGCAATTGAATAGAGACGACAGGGTAAGCAAGGGTTTCCATCCTTTGTGGTTTGGGCAAATATGTGAAAATATGCTTCCTGTACCTATCTCAGGAACAAGACACAAATCAAAATCAGGCTGCATATAATACAAAATAGTGTGCCACTTGATTTGGTGCATAGACTGCATTAAAAGAATAGTAAGCTGACAGGTTTCAGATTAAATGTTTATTGGCATTGTCGTTAACCTTTTGGATAGTGAGAGTGAGTAAAGTATACCAGTTTTACCTGAAAATTACTGACATTTTAGAGGTCATGCACTGTATTAATGCTTACATCTTAATTAGGATTTTTGTTTGCTTGTTTTTCTAGGGTGAAACACTGGATTTTTGTTAGAAATTCTGCAAGAGTGATACTATCAGTAAAGATGTCGTACTTAATGAAAGGAGTTAAATGTTGCAGTCCTGTGAATCACATGCACAAAGTAACAGGAACTCTGTTTAAAGCACACATATTAAAGAATGTATTGGGCATCAATGGACGGCAATTCAAAATTTCACGTGCATCATCTCAACTTAGTTCTGAAAAGGCAAAGTCTTATACTTATGTCATTGTTGGAGCCGGATCAGCAGGGTGTGTATTAGCCAACAGGTTGACTGAAGACCCTCTCAGTACTGTACTACTTTTGGAAGCAGGCCCTAAAGATACTCTTCTAGGTAGTAAAAGACTGATGTGGAAGATTCATATGCCTGCTGCATTAACATACAACCTCTGTGATGAGAAATATAACTGGTATTACCACACAACATCACAAAAGCATATGGATAACCGAATTATGTACTGGCCCCGAGGAAGAGTGTGGGGTGGCTCCTCTTCTCTCAATGCTATGGTATATATTCGTGGGCATGCAGAAGATTATAATCGGTGGAGCAGGGAAGGGGCTATAGGATGGGACTATGAACATTGCTTGCCCTATTTTAAGAAGGCACAGACACATGAACTGGGGCCAGATCAGTACAGAGGTGGAAATGGACCCCTGTATGTGTCAAGAGGGAAAACAAACCATCCTCTTCATCACGCATTCCTGGAGGCAAGCCAGCAAGCTGGGTATCCCTTCACAGATGATATGAATGGCTATCAGCAAGAAGGATTTGGCTGGATGGACATGACTGTACACCGAGGTAAATCATAAAGTGATCCTTAAGTAATTTGTATTTCTGACTCACCAGTGGTACTTCTGAAGTAATTTTTGAATATGGACATATAATCTGCACTGAATGCCATTTGGTTGTTTAGATTACTGAACAGCTATGGCAGTCTATACCCTGTTCGTTTCACAGTGGCTTGCTATCAGTCTAGTGTGTGTTTCATTGAAAATTGCAAGTCAATTCATAGTTAAATTTGGGAAGGAGAGTAGATTTTCAGTATGTCATTGTGAAATTTGTTTTGTTAAAATAAAATCTTTAGTTATTATATCGAATCATATTTGCCTTGAACTCTATAAACTGTGTGAAGGCTTTCCCTCTGTAAATGCCCTGATGGTTATTGCCCAAAATCTTGAAGAATACTGAGCATGACTATTTTGATGTTTAATGTAAATATACATTGTAGGTCAAAGATGGAGCACAGCTAGCGCTTACCTTCACCCAGCCATACCACGCCCAAATTTGTCAGTTTCAGAGAAGACGCTTGTAACAAAAATCTTGTTTCAAGGAACAAAATCCATTGGTGTTGAGTATGTGAAAAATGGGAAACGGGAAAAGGTAAGAGATTTTTATTTTCCAGTAAGAAAGGTATGAGTCAAAGCAAAATTAAATTTTTGTTTTAAAACAAACTTTTATTAAAAGTGGCACTTTACTATGCCAAATGTCTGCTTTTCAGATGCTATGTTGTCTCTTCCAGTATATGATTCCTCGTCAATTAGTTTACAGTAAGTGATATTTCAGCTGTATCGATTTAGAGATTAACATCTCCATTATCTTTCCATCTCTCAGTATTGAGGGTACAAGCCATAACTTGATGTTATGCAAGAGTGTTGTGTAAGGTTTCTGGCTGGAACCTATGGTGCAATCATGCACTGTCTCCATGTATTGACTGGTGTGCTGACACGCTGACGTTTCTGAAAAACACTTCTGAAAATGCTGTTCTGGCACAGAAAAATCTGTAGAAGATACTGAAATCTGAATGGCTCAAGGGATAAATAATGAGTCATTCACTTCTACGTTGCCATTAAGTATTGAGTTTTGGAATAGTAATGATGAAACATAATGATGAAATGTTCCTTATGGTTGGTTGTTGAATGAGTATTTTTCAGTCTCAGTCCAACTTCCACTGAACATGGTGTGATGTGGAAGGAAGCTTGCATTTCCATTACAATGTAACTCTGTGGATAAACAGTTCATTTTGTGCAGCTTTCAATCCACTGGCTTCTATAAGACCTAAAACATTCTCTTTTCCCTTAACTTTTTAATATTACAGCTGATTACAGAGTATATAACTAGGAAATTGCCTAAAAAGGATTTGTAGGTTAATAAATTCAGATATTTAGTCACAAACAATTATAAAACAATTTAAAAGTGTAATAGCAATATCCTAAAGAGAGGACAGTACAAATGTTGATGGTTTGAGTTCAGTAAGGCTTACAAGACAACAGACAAGTGTTCTGTGACTTGAATACCTGCTAAAAATTAAAATGAGATATAAAGAAACTGTTCTTTCATTTTCTAATGTGCAGATCAAATCTGTTGTTTTCTAATTGGATTGCTAAAATGATTATCATTAACAATGTAAAACAGAAGTTGCAGAAAATTTAATTGATTTCACGAGCTATTAAATGCTTGCAAAAACAGTGTCTCTACTTGCTGTTCTTGTGCCATTATCAAGATTAATTTTGTTGAAGAAAGTCTTGTAAAGCTAATTACATATGATCAAAGGCTTTCTGAATACTGGACCACTTTAGTTGCAAAATTCTGTAATTGGTATGAATCTTCATACGTATTAATACATGTATGAATTACACATAGTGAATTATGTACATTTATAGCATATATCATAAAAAGTACACCTTCAAAGTATTTCCCTTCCTTCCTCTCTTCCCCCCGCAATATTAAAATTGCAGGACTTGTCTGCTTTTACTTTCTGGAAAATTTTATACCTGTCAGGGTGAAAAAGCTAATGATCTTATTACATTATGAACATCAAGATGAGACACTTGATTACATTAAAGCATTTTCGGTTTCACAGTCTATTTTAGGTAGGATCTCTTTTACGTCAGTAAAAGTTGAAAGATCATCAAAACCCAATTCAAGCCTATTCAAGCCAGTGGAAAGACTTAATTGTTATTTCAGTAGACACTGGGGTCCTGGAGAGCTCCCAGGACTCCAGTAAGCCCTCTGACAAAAGTAGGGAAAGTAGACTGAACATTCCTGGGGTTTCTGAGTTCAGAGTCAAGCAGAAAAGTGTATTTAAAGGGGAAACATATTTTTAACATATCATAAACTAAATAACCCATAGAAAAAAGTTTTAACATCAGTTTTTCCTCTTTGCATGTTAGCTTTAAGCACATTGAAAGTGTATATATGGGCTAGGAATAACTACAGTTCTGACTGTACAGTGAGTGTAGACCAAACAAACATCATTTGAATGCTGCCTGGAACAAACTGGCACCAGTTCTGTGTGTACCATAGAAAATACAAACAAATTATATTTGTTTAGCATGCAAAATACAGATCTATGTGTTGATTCAGCAGTCACAGATATGCTGTGTATTAGTCTTAACATACTAGCGATTGCCCAGAGCAAGAATGAATAAGAAATACCAGCACTGGCTATCTGTCAGCAATATCAGATAAATAGTGTGGGAAAAAATTATCAAAATTTATCTTCTTACTACATTTTGATCTTATTACTAGCAACAATCTCATTCATCATCATTCTGTATAGCTGAGGTGTCATTCAAAAAGGATAGGATTACTACAAGTTCATATGCACGCCATGCTAATCTGTTAACACTTCACCATACTACAGGAAAAAATAGTACTTTTTAGTGTTGCTTTAGAAGTTAAATGTCTCATTAAAATAAAAACAAGCAGCTACTCATGATAGCACCTTACATTCTATGAAAGTGGAGAATGCAGTTTAGTAATACCAGATATGTTTCCTTGAACCCTTGTGGTTTTTGCTTGCTAATGAGAGGAAGTTCGAGGCACAATTGCGTGCCTCATCTATTTTTTCCTCACTGTGGCCACACTGTTATATTAGAATTCACAGAAAACAAGGTATTATGGTATTGCTTTTGCAAATGCGTGTTGGTTAAAACATTGGACTAGCTTAGGTAGTATTAGAATTTGCGTTAAATATAAATTGTTGCTAACTTTTTGTTTCTTCTTTGGTGCAGTTGTTCTTTTGTAAGGACAGGTGAATCTTGAATCTTTTTTTTTTTCCCTAATGTGCAAGAGGTAACATTCAGGTTGTAATCAACTGCCTAACTCAGTGTGTATACAGAGGATATCTTAAATTTCAACAGGCAACATATATGCGACTAGGGACTATGGAGTGCATCCAGTGTGTGTGTGTTCATGAGCCAGCTCATTAGAAAACAAAGGAATAGTTTGAACGAGGTTGGGTTCACCCACATCATCCTTTTTCAAAGAGTAAAGGGAAAAGGAGGGGAGTGTCAATATTTTCTTTCTCCACACAGTTTCCACTTTTAACGGTGAAAAGCACTAAGGGTGGAGGGTATGCCTGATCCTAAATTTAAGAGATGTGGCAACAGGGAAGAGAAAACACCCAGATACAAATGACACAATGGTTTTGGTATTGCTAAATGAGAATATTTTGGGGCAAAAATCCTTGGAAATAAGATGTGCCAAAAATACTTGCAGAGAAGCTTCTGGAAAAAGAACTATCCAGCACAGAAAACCGAGTTGAAGGCGGAGGAATAGTTTAGCAGCCTATATCATGACCACCTCTGGGCTCAGACTCAAACTGAAGAAAAGTATGGCAGCAGAACAGCATTATATATATGTCTGCAATCAGGGTCTTCTCGATAGTGTTTTAGTGGCGGAGGGGCTTCTGAGGACTACAGTGAGCTAAGAAACTACACAGTAGTCTTGGTTCAATTAAGAAAATAAGCTCTTGAGCATTTTTGAGCTATCATGTCTCTGAATTCAAAATCTTCTGTAGGCATTTCAGTTTTAATTTACAAACTGTTATTGAAAATTGAAGAGATGCTTAGCTGACTGATCCAAGCGTCATAGGTACTTTTTTCCCGGCAAGTAGCACGGGAGTTTGCTGGCAGGCATGGTACTGGCTGAGCTGAATGTTTGTGTGCCATACAGTTTGACCAGATTGTAAACATGGGAATAAATACAGAAATTATCAAAGTGAAAGCTTGATCATTTCTCTCTGTAGAAACTTCTGGCAAGATAGGAACACATTTAGAATGAGAAAAAATATGAGGGAAGGGTGTCTAATCTGGATCAGAAGACCGTATCTGAAAAGGAGCTCTTGACATTGCTTGCATTCAGATCAGGCTTAATAATGTCAGGACTTTTGTGCTCATTTCCTTTTAGGCTTTTGCCAGTAAAGAAGTTATTTTAAGTGGCGGTGCCATAAATTCTCCACAGCTGCTTATGTTGTCTGGGATTGGCAATGCAGATGATCTAAAAAAACTGGGGATCCCTGTTGTTTGCCATCTTCCTGGTAATTTTATTATTTCTTTTAACCTTACATCTTCCTGTGGATGCAATTCAAAGACCATTAAATGAAACGAATCCATGAAATTCAGTTGTCTTTATATCAGGTTGTGTGGACTGAAACCGAGTGTTACAAATCTGTGGAAACACAAATGGATTTTAGAACTGAGCAATGAACTCCTACACTTTCTTCACTACATTTGATAGTGAAAAACGCCTTTCTGAAAAGTGCCATTGAGTACTTTTAAATCAGCATACTTATCATTTAGAATTTTGAATTAGTTTTGATTCACAACAGATTGTATAAACTCCCACTGTCATATATATTCAAAGACAGAAGGAATAACATGAACTTTTCCTTTAAACTAGAAAAGCTAGTACTGTATTTAGAAGTCATATCTGGCAATTTAAGAACAAGTGATATGTCTGCCATTTAACTTTCTATTTTCATTCTAGTTATGCTATGTTTATGTAAAACCTTACTCTGTCATGAGCAAAAGGCTGATATAACTCATGGTCTTGGTCTTAGTCATCACTGCCCTTGTAAGAGGTTAGTTTAGTTCCCATTCGTGCTGGTTTTTGGTTGTCGTGTATAACTGTTCTGTGTGAAATAACCTTTTTTCCCTTCCCTTCTTCTCCCTCCTCCACCTTTCTACTCCACCCCAGGAGTAGGCCAGAACCTTCAAGATCATTTAGAAGTGTACGTTCAGCAAAAGTGCACCAAACCTATTACTCTGTATAATGCGCAAAAGCCAGTTAACATGGTGAGGATTGGTCTAGAATGGCTTTGGAAGTTTACAGGTATGAAACAAAGTGTGCAATCATTCTACCATCGATAGCTTTAGGATCATTGCAGCCTTTTATCTATTAATTTCCAAGTCTGAGAGCCTGAACATATAATTTTTTCATGTCCTGGGAAATAACTGGAGCTTGCAAGTGGCCTTGAACTATTTCTTTTTTTCTAAAGTGGAATCTTTTAGAACAGTTGATATATCTTAGGTAACAAGGGACATTTCTATACACTGTTTTTTAACATTATTATATCTCTCAGTTTAAGAAAAACTCTACATTTAAAAATCTTGGTGTCACTGAGAAAAGATGTTGTAAAAAAATTGAGAAAAAATCTATTTGAAATAGATACCATGTCAATAAAAACATATTGTTGAGCTGAATTAAGTTTTCTGTATAATTGCCCCAAAAGAATTTGTTGCTCTGATCAGAACCCTTTTGACTTGGAATAACTATATTGCAGTGCAGTAATATCAGGATGCTGCAGTGGGTTCTCTGCACACCTGTTAGGATCCTGGGACCAAATCTGCCCCTGGAGTTAGACCCTAGGCCTGCCAGTTACACTGAGATAACTGTAACATCCTCTCTCAAATAACGGGGATTTCTGAAGTTACGCATACTTATATTTGTCTAGTGATGAAAGCAGATGAAAGTAATGCATTAAATTACATGCTTTTCATAATAGATTTGCGTACCTTGCAATTTCCACTGTACATACGACTCATTCATAGTAGTGAAACCACAGGTTAAGAAGTGGATTTCTTGCTTTTCTGAGGTCTTTTAATGGCATTTTCTCTTCATTTACACTCTCTAGGTGAGGGAGCAACTGCCCATTTAGAATCTGGTGGTTTTATCCGCAGTGAACCAGGGGTTCCTCACCCTGACATTCAGTTCCACTTTCTCCCTTCTCAGGTGATTGATCATGGTCGGGTTGCTTCCACAATGGAAGCTTACCAGGTAAATTTTTGTTGAAGAACATATCCCAGTAATGTTCTGTAGTGATTAGCAAGGAGGTTTACACTCTATTATAAGTACTGATAGTTTGGCAATATACTGAAGAATACTTTGTTTGGTGTAATACAAAAAAGCTGGCTTAACCTTTTACATTAGGGAAAAAACATCAGCTTGTTATTTGTTATTGCTACCAAAATAATGTTACTTTTTATCTCTGGGAAAGTAGGCAAGTATTGAATGGCTGTTTAAGTATTTGCACTACTGAAGTGCCATAGTGCTATTGATTAGAATACCATTGTGCTAGATACTGTACAAAACTAAAACAAGGTATTCCCTGGTCCACTGCTGTTTAGACAGAGGTCTAAGCAAGAATGTATGAGGCCACTCATTTATTCATTGGCACAAATCCAAGCCCCATTTTAGACTATGATCTTGATCCAAAAGTCTGTGCTAATGCTGGGGACCTGTCACTGAATATCCATGTTTCTTCTTGCTAATCTCTTTTCTTCAGCAATGATAGTCATTTGGTCTGATTGGTGATTGTATTTGAATTCTCTGCTGCTCCTAAATTGGAATGGTTGTACTTTAAATTAAAAGAACAGCTGTGAGTTGATGATAGGTATATTCCCTTCCCCTTATGGAATATCATATTTACAGCAAATTTATATAAAATTAAAAAATGTTCAATGGCATTTTCCAGTATCTTCCTTTAACATTTACATTTGCTTAATTTGTAAAGACTGTCCAAATTGGAAAAAAAAAATCATATGGAGTTTGGAAATAGGGCTGGTGGGATTGTGTCATGAGTATAGCGTGGGTGTTGCAGGTCCACGTGGGACCCATGAGGAGCACGAGTGTGGGCTGGATAAAACTGAAGAGTACAGACCCAAATGATCATCCTATCATTGAGCCTAACTACTTGTCAACAGGTAAATGCAGCCTCTCCTGCTCTGATGTAAACTTATTCTCTGCCTGTTTCAGTAGCAGATATTTGTATCTACTCAACACCAGTTCAGAAGCGATGGTTGCTGCATTGTTATTTATTTCTCATTTATAAAAGTCAGCATCAAAAAAGGCCATTGTGCAAAGCACTGTATAAACCAAAAAGAATTCGCTGCTGGGAATGCAGTCAGGGTTCTTCATGTTTGCTGCATCATGCTGTTTATTTCATCCCTTCCTCTGCTTGTGAAGGAATGGATCTTGTGTGCTTCTTTGTGCTGAGACTAGTGTCCTTGGCTAGACAGTGGGTAGAGTGAAATAAACAGCAGTTCTTCATAGCTCACCTATTCCCTTTTGCGATTGTGCAATGTAAGTTACAAAGAACAGTTTTGTTCACAGTGAATGTAAATACCTGTGACTTTGAAAAATATCCTACTTTATTATGGCTTTCAGCAATAAGCGAGAGACTTTCCCCCAGCCTTTTTTCTTTGATGCTATTTTTTTCTATTATGCATTCTGTATGATTGTACTTACAGTTTTCTTATTTTCTCTCCCTACAGAAAGAGATGTTTGGGAATTCCGCCAGTGTGTCAAGTTGAGCAGAGAGATCTTTGCTCAGAAAGCTTTTGAAAAATTTCGCGGGCCTGAAGTTCAACCAGGAAACCATGTTCAGTCTGACAAAGAAATAGATGCTTTCATAAGGCAGAAGGCTGATAGTGCTTATCACCCTTCCTGCACCTGTAAAATGGGTCAGCCTTCAGATAGCTCTGCTGTAGTTGATCCCCAAACAAAAGTAATTGGCGTTGAAAACTTGAGAGTAGTCGATGCTTCAATAATGCCCAGTGTTGTCAGTGGAAATTTGAATGCCCCAACTGTTATGATAGCAGAGAAAGCTGCAGATATAATTAAGGGCCTCCCATCGCTTCAGGAGAAGAATGTTCCTGTATATAAGCCCAAGACCCTGGAAACACAGAGATAAACAAACATTCTCACCCTTTTTTTTTTTCTCACCTCACATTTTTTTACTTAGGCTTTCATCAGCATGTTGGTATCTCATACTGAACATGCCAACTAAATAAACACCATATAAAACAACATATCCTATTAAAGTAACTATGAATTTGAACCATTCTCTTATATTAGACTACCTATTCATTTTTTTAATTGGTTGGCTTAAGCTGCTTATTTTAGTTAATGTGACCTTTTGTGGTACAATTCAAATTTTTTGTTGAAGAGAAGCTATTTCTAAATGACAAGACAGTTGTGCACATAAGCCACAAATACTATGCAATTGCTTGAGGAATGGAAGAGATTAATGTGTGCTATTTTGAAAATCATTATGGTATGCCTTGTTATTTCAAAAAAGGATTTTAACTGCTGTGAGAGCGTTACCCAGGATAACAGCTAGTCAGTAATCCCTACATCCTGCAAAGAATGGTTAGGCAAATGTAAGCATTTATACAATTTCATATTCACAGGCCAAAGTAGTACATATCAGAATTCATAGGAGAGAGAGGAACCAGCATGCAGTCGGAATTTGTCAAATGTAGTTTTTTATGAGAGAATGCAGAGTTTACAAATCCTCACTTAAAGGTAGACGTCCCCATACTTAGCAGTCTTAACTGTATAGTATTCAGATGGAAGAGCCACGCTGTATTTATCAGAAACTTATTTTTATAGAAAGGAGAACAGAAGCTGATATTTATAAAAATATACTGGAAAACTGGAATTTCTCCTTGCTTTTTTCCCTGAGGAGTTTAGTAGAATTCAGTTCACAAGCTGATTTAGTTGCACCACTTTATCATTTAGCACAGTAAGAGATCCTCATTTCCTATAACATCCTTAAAGTCACTGGTCTTTGCTCAAAGATGAGTTTGCAAAAGATACGTCTCAGCAAATATTCTGAATGGTGCCTTACTATCACTCAAATTTTATTAAAAAAATTACAGCCAAGGTAGATTTAAAATGAAGGGTTACTCAAAGTGACCACATAAGGTCAGGTATTGATGATACAGGAAGAGATCTTTTTAAATTAGAAGGCGAATAACTTATTCAGTGAACCAATGCTATATTTTAGTTAGGACTTAAATCTTTGTTTTACTAAATTCAGATGTGCAAAGCAAGATACATTATCTTTCATGGCTGCTTTCTGTGTCAATCTAAATTTCATGTACTGATTTAAAAGAAAAAAAACACCCAAACCTAAAGAAACTGTACTCATTGAATGAAATTGAATCCATTGAATCGTTTGGATTTATTAAGTATTCCAAAATAACTTCTGACTGAGCAGCTGTCAAATTATAAAGTAAAAGCTGCTGTAGCCTAAGATTGCTTATGACTTGTGGTAAACAGAATAAACTTTTTTTTGCAGAAAAAATGGAATTTTACACCATTTGAGCAGATTGTAAAAAAAAACTTGCTGACTCAGTTGTTGGCTAGAGGGACAACTGCAGATGTTTAAGGCAGCTACTTCTACCTGGTGCTGCTTGCTGTAAGGCAGTGTTTGGAAGCCCTGCTGCTAACTGAGGAAAAGGACTTAATTCATTAGAGTATCTGCATAAAGACAAACAGAAATACTGAAGAGTGAAGATGATAGCAGTGAACTCTGCTTCAAAAAGATACAGGTAAACCCTTTCTTGGTGCGTGATGCATTCTTTTGGAATGAGGGGAAGAGCAAGAATATTTTAAGTCATAGGTGATTGATTAGCTGTAAGAGTTCATCTGACACAACTCTGCATTTGGGGAAAGCATGAACTGTGTATGGTGTACCTTTTTATGGCAAATAGTTTTTATTCAGCACCTGTACTTTTGAGATTTTCATTTAAAGGTATTCAGTAGGTATCTCAGCATCATTTGGAATACAAAGTATTAGGATACTCAGAATAATATATACTGGTGAGACTTACCACAATCCTGCGCAGTTGAGAGGGGAAGCAATTTGGAAAGACGGAATACTGACGTTCCTGCATTTGCAGATTTACAACGTGGGTTTCCACTCTAGGCATGCAAGATGGGAATTGTTATTATGCAACTGCAGAGGATTAAGTAGCCATTGTCTGACATAACTTATTACTGAACACACACGCACACAGAGCTGTCCTCTGCCACTATGCCAAGCTCTAAAAGATGAGGAAATAGCAAGGTTAGTTGTTAAGCCAAACTGCACGTGTGTCTTACATTCAGGTACACATTGCTGCATTGTGCAATCAGACAATCGGGCATTTCTTCTGAAACATCATCTTTTCTTGCTGTTGTAAACATACATAGACACCTTGCAAATTCCTCGCCTTCTGAACATTTCAACATTATCATTGCTGTGAACTGCAGTCGGTTTATCAATTTAGGCCTCTGTGCTATAGAATGTTGAGGCAGTCTCATGACATTTCTTTGATGCAGTGCTAAAGAAATAGCTCAGGTGTTTGAAAGTTTTGTTGCCCTGGGGAAATCTTTAGGTAGCATCAAGCTACCCTTTGTTTCTCCTGCATTGTATCTGGTTGCTGATACTGAATTCCTGTTAAAATTGTTCTTACTTCTGGCAGAGTCAAGTCTGCTAAGGGATGCTTGGAACAGGTACGAGATATTCTAATGTGGTCTGTGGAGCACTGGCAGTCTGCTAGCTAAAATTAACCAGCTTTTACACCTTACTGGATTGCAGAGCACGGGCTAAAAATTCAGGAGTTTTACTTACAAAATAATACAGTGTATAATTTACTATTATTCCCAGTTCTTCCCAGATACAAATTTTTCTATAAATGCACAGATGATACTACATTATATATTCAAAACCAGTTAACTGTAAAAGCTGTTTGATGTAAGAATTTGGAAATTACTAGACCTGCTAGCATGGCTGGAAGCAGCAGCGGTACTATGAGTGAGAACAGCAGCATTTCTATGGTAATAGCTTGCTGCAGGTGCTGCTGACACAGCTGGAGGTCTCTGGCTGGGGACAATGAGATTAAGAAAGAAAAGTGACCAAAAAATGTTTCTTTTGTACACGTTTCAGCTCAAGTTGCTTTAGTATGAGAAGTGCCATTATATTTAATTTATGTAAGGCCACTCAACGTTTTGTACACCAGAACTTTTGATGTTTCTGCAGCTTAAAATCCTTTCCAAGTGTCTGATTTCAATTAGTCTGCAACCAAATGAGGCAGCTATATAAATACCTCAAAACTGGAAAGTGGGCTTGGAACATGCATTTTCTATAAAATAAACATAGAAACATATTTTGAGGGATAATAAAGCATTTATGCATTTTTTAAAAATTATAGCTAAAATGAAGAGTTATTGTAGAGCAAACACAAGCATATCTTATTACAGTATTATAATTTTTAGTCTCTATTCTTCTTTCATCAGAGCTCCAAAAAAAGACACTGTTCAAATATGACTGTATTTTATATATTCACTTTTTCGGTGAATTTACTTCACTGTAAAAGAGTTAGCTATGTTTAATTCTTTACTAACGTTTTCTGTCATTATATACATATATAAATAAATCTGGAAATTCATGAAATAGGCTTTAATTGGTGAGATAACTTCTAGTTTTTCTGTATTGAGTAATTACTATGATTGGTAGTATTCTAAGGGTGCCAGTTACCATGTAATTGTGCATATATTGATTAATTTTTTTCCATATACTTCTGTAATAAAACTGAGCAGGTATTCTATGTATCCATATTTATGTGTTTTCCCTTAAACCATTAACTATGTAGAACATGCTCTGTAACTAAATTTCCTTCATTATTTGTTTTTGTAAGGAGTGTTTTCTCATAAAATAGCATATCTGCTCTAAAGAGTCTCTCAGACTACTGGGTATACCACAGTAAGTGGAACTTTAAAAACTACTCATTGTTATTTCACAGTGATACCAGGTCTGGAAAGCTCCGTTTTGGTCTCCTAAATTTTCTGTAAGCTGGGAAAGTGTAACAAAGTGACTACTGCAGGGTGACCTACCTAAGTGTTTTCTGGCAGACAAGCATGAAAGATATGACACTTTAGGGGATTTTAGTCACATTTTCCTAATTTTTTCCATAGATCTGTATCTAGGAAGTAGCAATTCCCTAGATAGCAGGGGATTAATAGTACTGTTTTTCATACAGATATCCCAATCACTTTATTTCTTTCTGGTTAACAGCAATCATTCATAAAAGACTTGCACACTATGATAGTGTAGACTGATGACTATATTCCACACGTTCCCTCCCATTCTTCAAACGGTGCAAACAGAATTTAACTTTTGGAGCTTCGTGGTGAAAAACTATTAGTAAAAGGAGTCCCAAGTATAATAAAATTATTACACAGTTTTATTTTGAAGAACATTTTGCATTTGTTTTAATACAAAATGATGTAGGTCAAGAAATAATTTACAAACCTTTAAGTTCTTATCCTGGCATTTGAAATAAGAATGATTTCAGAGGAGGTCTGTAAGCTATTCATAGGAAACTGTCATTATGTACAAAATGTTTATTGACATGTTTTAAACATCACATTTGTAAAAATGTGAACTGGATTGCTATCTAGCATATGAACTACAGGTAAAACCTGATAAGGTAACTTGTTAGAACAAGTCATTGTTATCCAGTGCTAACAAAATAGACAGTAGCTTTCAGTAATTTTTGATTTTCCTCCAAGGTTGTATTAGCCTCAAAGTCATTTCAGGGTTTACTGCATTGTGAACAATATCTAAGCCCTCTCTTGATTGCATAAAAATAAATCTTTGAAATAGTATACATAGAACAACAGAAAGTTAGAGGCAATAAAATAGTATACTTCTTATATAGTCAAGGTTTTTGGTTCTGTGAAGAATCATTTTATCATATTTCATTTCTTTCCAAGCAGAGTAAGTAGTACTGAAGTAAAACATTTTCATTTACCTGTGAAATATTTTCTGCCCAAGATACTTCCTATCCAAGCAGGGTATGTATGTAATATACTTTGTCAAAACTAATTTTCTCATGACCAGTAATATCCTGGCATGAACTTGCCAATTTTTTAATTATTTAAATATTAATTTTTAGAATGGGATTAATACAAAAATAAAATTACAGCTTATTTTTCCATCAAAAAAGTTAAAATAACTTTAAATTTTTTACCTTTCCAAGTATAAGACTGTAAATAGTCAACTGTGCATCCCTTATGCAGAGAGATTCATTGGACTCAATTATTAAAAAAAAAAAATCTGTTCTGTTGCCAAGTTCCAACTTGACACTTTATCCCAAAAAGAGATTTACACTGAGAGGTGGCTCTATTTAAATATTTATGCTATAGATCTATATATTCCAAGTAAAAATACTTATATCTAGAATTCTGTGGAGAGTTACAATAATTAGGGTCCATAAATATTGCTGCAGTTCAATTACGGTACAATAATTACAAAATATAGAACATCTCTTTACAAATACAAATCATTGTATATTACAATTCATTTACAATAATTTCTACTATATAATTTTTAGCAAACTATCTTATCTAATTCTACTATAACCTGGTTGCAAGTGCATTAGTAAGAATGCAATTATTCCAGTATATTTTGCCCTTAACGTGATAGTCATAAAACAGACTATCTGAATGATATTTTCCTATGTAAACTGGTGTTACATATGACAGATTATTCTTTATATAACTTCTTTTTCCAACGATCTCTAACAGCATGACAAACTGTGTTTTAGAAGAGCATTAAGAAAAGAAATGAGGAGGCAAGTTTGAAAAGAACGTTAGAATGGATATGCAACGGGTAGCTGATATGCTATCGAGTACTGAGGTAATGACATTATTGGTTGTCATCACTCGTCTCATGTTGCTATTTCCCACGCAATTTTGTGCCGGACTTCCACAGACATTTTCATTGACAAAATCCTGCTCCACTAGGAAAGACAGCAGCACAAGGCTGAAAGACAGGCAAAATATTACAGCTCAGAATCCCACTCTAGCCCTCAAAAAACTGATTGTCACAATCTGCTTGGTTTCAAAATAACCTTATTCCTACAGAGGAACTGAAGATTCTGTGGGAGGAGACTTGACGTACTGCAGCTCTCATCACATTTCGGCAACCTGGAGATAACAAATTTATTAGTTATGGCTTCCTTGAGGTGTGACATCACTTGTACAAAACTTGATTGGTTATTTACTCCAGCTAGTGCCTAGCATCTTTAAACTATGAGGCACTTTTTCTGTTATTAAAATAATTTTCCTTGTTAAATACTATAAGCTCGTTATGCATATCATTTCATCAGCTAAATCTTCTTCATATCGTCCCGTTTCTGGTTCTTCATCACTGTAGCCAGGACCAAAATCTTGAAGTTCATAATCTTGTCTGCTTAAAATGGGAAACATATCCCCATTGGTCCCATTGCTAATATTTCCATTGAGAAGATTACTTGCTGCACTTTCCATCTCATCAATAGTCATGTCACATGCATCGGCAATCTCGTGTTTTGTAGCTGAAACAAATTTAGGGTCCTTTGCATACCTTCCTAGGCCTTCAGATATAAGTACCTGGCAGATGGAGGGGAGAGAATGAGATACACAGTGTAATTAGAAAAGAACAGACAGGTCGCAGCAACGTTTCTTATTTGTGGAAGATACTAAAAACCCCATGCTGAATCACTACTGCAACCCACAGCAAAACTGCCTGTGTAAAGAACAATCAAATGGCTCCAAACCCGACTGTATTAGTTATGTGGTTATGCAACTGATAATGCAGTACATCTGACTGTTCTCTTTAGAAATTTTGGAGTAGTCTGTGATAAACATCAATCATCAGGCTGAGCCATAAAAGACAACAGTTAATGTATTGCAGATGGTGCAGTTAGAACAATTGCCTGAAACACAGAATTATAGATATGTTCTTGGTACTTTAGCATACATGGAAGAAAGATGAAGCCCCACCTGCAAATAAAATTTAACAAAGTATATTGTTTAGCTCATAGCAATGGAAAGGAAGTGATAGACGGAAGCAAGAACAGTAACTATGATTCAGAAATGCTATATACTCTTTATCTTCATTTTTTTTAATATAAAAGGGAAGTCTTAACATTCTTTAGTACACCTACAAATCAATCCTCTGCATTTGGTACACTGATTCATAGAGCTCTTGTTCTTTTATTCAGGTTACTGCAAAAATGGTGATGTATTTCTATAGAAACAACAGAGAGAACAGGCATATGCATCAGCTTTTCCCTATCAGCCATTGTGGAAGGACACTTCATAACTGATCCTTATCTAGAAAACTTAAATTGAATTTCAAATCTCTTTGAAATCCCTCCAGTTCTCTGACACACTAATGCTAAGATTTGGATTCAGCAGAAATCCTTTACTCCATGACAACTACCAGTAAGTTCCCCTGTCTTTACCTAAAAACAGTTTTGGGCTTTGAAACTGAGAATACTACATTTTCAGAGAGATAATGTGGACTGAATTATATGCTTTTTTACAGTTAACACAAAAACTGAACAGACAGACACTCTTGGCTACTTCAGAGGTTTCTGTAATACTTACCGCTTCTACCAAACTGTCAGCGCTCCTCTGTTTGTCACTATGTTTATGCCTAAAGTCATTAGGTACAGTTAAATTGGCTGGTGTAAATGTTCGGTAGGAAATATCAGGGTCATCTGTGTACCAAGAGCTCCTGTGCAAGGAAGGCAGGCTGCCATTCATATGCTCTGTAGATTCAGCCCTGTCAACCTGGATGAGAGGTGTGTAATACGGAGTGCGGTCCCTGTTGGGAGGGGTGGCGGGTGGGGTGGCCCAGGAACGCGTTGAACGACTTGGTGAATGTTTATGAGCTTTGCTGGAATCCAGACCTGCAACGGCCATGACCTGGTAAGGGGAAGAATTTTAGAAGTGAGTGATTTCAAATGCTCAGTCATACTCATTTCTCATTTCAGCAGTTAGCTCAAAAGTTCAGGCAGCAGCTATGCAAAGTTAACATTTTCTGATGTTTAATGGTCATGTAAAGGAGGAACAGGATTGAAATTTGTAAATTGACAGGATAAAATGGTATTTTTTCTATTATTACTTGGAGCACAAAATCTTGGTGTTAGCATTAATAAAGAAAAATAATTGTTTATACAATATATTAAAGAAAGAAAGCAAAGTATAGAAACGTTCCTCCTGTCCTGTAGGGACAGGATAGGAAGCTGTCAGCATTCTGGGTGGTGCCTCTGGGCAATCAAAATTGCCATCTTCTCAGGGCCACGTCAGAGCTGGGTACTGAGCCTCAGAAGGTGTTGTATTTGCAAATTCTCACAAATGGAGCCGAGTAACTGCGTAGGTAAGGATTAAGAGACAGCTGCCGTATTATGCAGTCCTGGTCAAAATTCCTTAGGGCATCCTGACTCTTTGCGGACACTTAGAGTCATAGGGGCAAACTACTCATTTGCAAAGTTTTAGTAGAAGGTTGATGTTTGAGAAGTCTCGTGTCTAGCAGCTACAAGCCTATACTTGGCCCAGAAGTCATGCACAGGCAAACTACATAATACACTAGTACTGTTTCAAACAACAATGGGAGTCAGAAGTACAATATAGAAGCTGGAAAGATGCAATTCGTTATTGGTTCTGTGTTTACCTGCTGTTGCATTAAGTGAAGTGGTAAAGCGGTGCGATGGTGGAAATTAGGAGAGAATGGTATGTCATCTTGACTACTTTGTCGGCGGAGGCATTCGAAGTTAAAGGAAGATCGTCTATTTGCTACAGGGAAACCATAATTCATTAGGAAAACAAAATACTTTTCTTCAAAGTCTATTATTTCCAAAACTCCAGTGCCAGTTAACTATCACACAAATAAACACATATCCCCCAGTAAGAAATAAGTTGTGGTAACAGAGGCAAACAGCGGGTTATAAGATAAAGGACAGATGAGCAAACACAAGTCCTAGGTAGAAACCATACGAGCAGCCTAACATGACAGAGTTTGAAGCAGCTGTTTCACAAAGGAAGCTTGTGTGATGCAAGCAGACACAACTTCAGAGTTTTGCTGTAAACTGCTGTGAATGGTTACAAAGACGAGTTTCTTCTTTCTTCCCTGGGGTTTTAAACTCTTCATTCTAATGAACTAGACTTCCCAAAGGAAATACCAAATCCCCAGTTCCTTGTAAGCAGTGTGCAATATGAAAAACCATATCCAAGTCAAAGTTGACTCACACTGTCAATTCCTGACATTTATTCTCTTACTTATGACAATGATAAGCCATGGTCTCTGCTGTTACGTATGCTGTTATTATTCGTGTCTAGTGGAAGGTGTCCCTGGCCAGGGCAGAGGGGCTGGAAGTAGATGATCTTTAAAGTCCCTTCCAACTCTAACCATTCTATGATTCATGTAAATGCTAGAAAGGAAAAAGTAGAAATCTAAACTGGATCAAGATGTTTGGCTCATATGGAAATGTTTCAGCTGGTCCTGGTGAAAGCCTGCAGAACGATGGGAAGCAGTGCATGGGTATCGTTCATCTGTGTTAGCGTCAGTGTGAAGAAAGCCTGGATGCTGAACAGCAGCTGGAATCCTTACAGCTGCAAGCACCAGAGTGGAAAACTGGAAAGAGGCTGATGCTACAAAGCAATGATACAAAATTGTGCTGTCTTGAAAATTATTGAAACTATTCTTGGTATCTTTTTTTCCAACACCAAGAATTTTGTGAACAGAATTGAAGAGTTAAGTGCCACAGACTTAGGATTCCTCATAGTTATCACCAGACACTAAATGCTGGATACTAACAATCAAGTTTCCTTAAAGAGCCATTGGACTAAAGTCAGCACCTCCAGGAGGGGATTCAGTTCACTTAATGCAAACTTTGTGTCTCTCTCCATTGTCTCTATGGTAAATCCAAATACAGGAATGTAAGCCTTAACTCCTGATCCTAACAAATGCTAAATGTCCCAATACCAAAATAAATAAAAAGCAAACCAAAAGGTCCCCCCATCCAAAACAAGACGCTTCTCCCCAGGAAAGAGTCTGAAAAACGTCTTAATCGTTTCTCAGTACACTTCTGGAGGTTGTTCAAATACTGTAGTAATGAGCTTGGTATAAAATCCTCTAGAAGGCCTGACACAGAGCTCCGTTTACAAACTACAATACTCAGCCAGGGCACTGCATGTCACATGAACTTGGACTGAACCCAGATGCTAGCAGAAACTATTCAGTGCAATGTTGCAGGTTCTTTTTTTTTTTTTTTTCTTTTTTCTTTCTTTATGTGAGAACATCGAGGCCTCTTCCCCAGGCCGAACAGCCCATACGCTAGTTACAAATAATGGGTTTGATCTTCTTTTAAAGTCTGCTAAGATCCCAAGCCTCTAAAATTTCTCAGCTGTGCTTCTGAACATTAAATAAATGGTTATGACAGGAGGCCTGACTGTGCTCTTGTGATGTGATACTGGTATAAGTCAAAGGACTTTACTTCCTACAGTACCTTTACGCAACTTGGATCAGAACTAGGTCCTCTTATCTTAGGATATCAAATACCCTCTTATCTAGTACATTTATCTAGTCTCTTGTACGTAAGATAAAAAGATTAAGCTTTCTCTAAAGAAATATCTGCTTAATGCTGTCATCAAAACTTTATCAGAAAAGTTAAATGAATCCGAAAGGCTGCAGCCACAGGAAGCCTTCAACCCTCCCCTTGCAACGCTTCCATGGGAAGACCCCAGAGGATTTTTAAAAGAAGGTTGTTCTCCTGTAATGTATGGAATGGATATACAAAGCATCTGTCTATTTCTTTGGCTTAAAATTCCTCTGCTATCAGAGAAGCTTGTAGAAAAATGTACAGGAGTTGCCTTTCACAGCCTCCCCTTTGTCTGCTCTCTTTTTCTTCTGCTATTGGAAGAGAGTTAGCAGATTTCTGTACATTTCACTATCATTCATCTGAGTTGAGTCATTTACTCTCTGTAGTGCAAGACTCGTATTCTTTCTGCTTTTTCCATCAGTGCCCTTTAAGGTCAGAATGACAAATAGCAGAGAACATTACTAGTCTTGTCATAAGAGCTGGGTGCCAGAAGTGAGGATCCAGCACTGACAGCATTGCAGAACAATGTTTCCTGTATTATATAATAATATATTTTGATGCTGCCCTTTACTACTGCTTTCTGTAGCTTTAAATAATTTGACTGTATCTCAGATGTTGTATAATGATCCCACTACACTTTTCTCTGAAACACTTTTAATTTTTAAATCTAAAATCTAAATCTATACCCACACTTTCTTTCGGGTGTATGAGACAGGAAAGGACTGAAACCCATTTTCCTACCCACGGGGTCCTTACAGTCATACTTCTGCAGATACACGGACCGTGACTCTGGCTGCTAGCAACATCAGAATGAAAGACGACTCTGGTTTTGCTAGAAAGCCAATCCACCTGATAGCAGACAAAATGCGGAGACTCTTCCAGAAATTATCCTGTATTGTCTTGTCTGGATGGCACTGCTTAGACAGCATCATCCAAAGACACACGTACAGACCTGGCTGCGCTGGCCACACTACGCGTCCGAGTACTGTTAGGGACACTATGGGTTACATGGAGCTGAGGGTTGTTTCTTGTGCACCAACAAGAAACAGCCTTAGAAAGAGGTTTATTTTGCACTTCACAACCCCAAGTGCTTCTTCTCTGTGAAGTGTCTGAGGTCAAAGAGCAAAATCCAAGAGCTTTGAGTCTGTGCCTAGTTTCACCAGAGGATTAGCTTTGCTAATCTCTGCAATATGGCCTGGAACATACAAAAGCAAAATTACAAGATAAGAAGCACGAGAGCTTTTAGAAATGCAGATAAAGCAATATTATGCTTTAGATAAGGAGAATCCAAGGGAAAGATCTAAGGAGGAGAATAAATGAAAATTAAAGAAACAGTTAAAAAAAAATATCAGTTGACAACACTAATTCAATCTATAAATTGAAACATTTTCTCCCTCAGAAGAAACACAGAATATTAAGCATTGTTCCTGAGATGGCAGAATAAAGTAACAACGTGAATCTGAAATAAGATGCTTAGCTCAGGATAACACTTATTTTTCACAGGGACTTGAGAAACGTTAAAAAGCTAAAGACACTTCAAAAGCAAGGGAAAAAAAAAACCAAAATCAAAGCACCATTAAGCTCACTTTTGGTTCTCTTTTCCCTGAAAATTACGCTACTTCAGTCTCTAGTGTTTACTAAAACAGCACGAGGTAAAGATGTAAATGGCAGTGATTACAATGTCATTAAGCAGCATGACTGTTAGAGACGGGGGAAGCGCCAGCAGGTGAGTCACTGCAGAGGCAACGGCCCTGAGGCAGGCAACACTGCACATCTGTAGGTGAGAATAAAGGGCACAGGGATTGAAACCCTCTGATCAAAGTTTCAAAACAAACTGCTGCTGCATTCTACCTTGCTCTTTCTTCATTTAGCAAACCAAGTTAAAACTGGCAATTAAATTGGTTATTTTTATGTTATTGGATGAGTGAGGCAAGAGATATTAGAAAGACTGACTTGTAAGCTAGGATCCGTAGATCCTTTGAGCAGTCTCTCAGGACGGATAGGTATTTCTGTGTATCATACACTATAATCCACTAGCAACAGTAATCAAGAAAAGTCATATTTGAAATTCAAGTTAAAAAGAAGCCTTTTTAAACTGGAACATATCTGAACGCATTTAAATAATTCTAGATTTGCAAACAAATTGTTCTTAATGTACTTACGTGTTGGCGTTGGAGGTAGCAGCCGTCTCCTAGGAGATCTTTTTGTATCATAACAGATCTGTGAATCATCTTCCTCAAAAAACCCATGTGGGTGATGGTAACCTTTTGGTCTCTCAAAATCTGCGTCATGGCAGTGATATCTACAGTGGTAATCATATATATGCCTGAGTTTAAAATACAATAAAGAAAATGTTATTTCAGTGAGTTTCTGTAAATCAATCCATTAGATTTCTTTTAGAAGATTTTCAAATCTATTCTTTCTCCAGCAAGATAAGCAAACATTACATTATATAATCACAGGACTCAATTTTAAAATCCAGTTTCTGTATGCAAACTGATTTTGAGATAGTGAGCGTACACTTTGGTACTAGTATATATTTTCAGTGAAGTTATTCTTACCAGTACAGGCTAAATGGTAGGATCTCACTTGTACATTGCTTAAAAAAAAACCCAGCTCTGTTCTACTCATGCCATACTGTCTTGTGAACCCTGGGCAATGTGTGCAGCACAGAAACTCAGAGAATGGATTTAAGCCTTTTATATTCTGGATACTTCTCGTGTCGAAAATCAGATCTTGGAAGGGTGTTATTTGAATGTAATTGTCATGTAAAAAAATTACTGGCCTGACAATTCTGTAAAATTTAGCTTTCATGCAAATCTTAGCTTTTATGCAAATCAACTAGATGCCGATAGGGTGCCAATCTTGCCAGAATTCAGGCAGCGAAGAAAGACAGTAGAGGAGGAGGAGGAGGAGGAGGAGGAGGAGAATTAAGCATGTCTGGCACTTGTGCATATGCACTTAGGGATCTAAGATAAAATGGCAATAAATTCCTCCACTTCTGGGCTGGACTTCCAAATCAAAATTTATTGACAGTAGTGGAGGATATTTTTGAGAACTTGTTGAATTTGTTCAGCAGAAGGGAAACACAGCTATTATAAGGAAGAT
This sequence comes from Pluvialis apricaria, assembly GCA_017639485.1. Taxonomy (NCBI): domain Eukaryota; kingdom Metazoa; phylum Chordata; class Aves; order Charadriiformes; family Charadriidae; genus Pluvialis; species Pluvialis apricaria. The sequence continues at coordinate 16,631,537 of CM030016.1, forward strand.
GAACACAGTCTACTCAAGATCTTGTAATGTGTGTGTCTTCATAAATCATAACAAGAAGATGAATATTATGGAAATAAAAAAAAAATCACGAGGTGTTTGGATAAAAGGTGCATTTAATTTATTGTTTTTTAAATAGGAAGCCTTTCAGCACTACCAAATACAGGTTCTGTTCCATGACAGGTTGATAGTCAGAAAACACTGGAATGATCTCATATTTTAAAGACTAAATCAGGAATATCAGGACTTCCTCGCAAAGTAGCACCAAACATTGCCTGAACAACCGGAAACCCATTATTTATGTACAGGAGTGGTCCCAGCGTGAACTTAGGACATGCCCTGCTGCTGAAGCCATCACTGCCCAAAGCCAGCGGCACAGTGCTTAAATCAAACTGATTTGGTACTGCTCAAAGCTGAACTAACTTGGGAGTCACTGTTCTAAAGTTAGAAAAACCCACACCAGTCCATTTCTGAAGAAACTGCGTGAAAAAGTTGCAGAGAGAATCTTAAATTTACCAAAATTAAATCAAGGCCTTTTTTCATCTTAAATCCGAAGTTAAGATACTGAATGCAAAGATCACAGGAGTTAAATACACAGAAAGAGGCAAGAGTTGTTAAAAAACACTACTGGGCCTCAGAAAAAGCCTACTGGACAGAAATACTATAATTAACCAGGACACTATGCAAGTTTTGGCCAGAGAAAACAGAAATTAATTAGAAAACTGAGAGGAACCAGGTTATTAAACTAGAACTCTGCAATTACAGCAAGGAGCCTCACATCAATACAAATTTGGACATCATGCAGTAATACAAATTTGTAAGAAATGCTAGTTGTTGACTAAAATTCAATTGATGGCATTTCCGTAAAGCTTATGAATAAAACTTAAAAAACATCTATTTCAAACACATAAAGGCCAGGACAACTATGACACTGTTAAGTTTTTGTACTAAGGAGACAAAAAATGGTGCCAAGAGGAGGATTATTAATAAAGAGGTATAATGAGAATTTTCAAAAGGAAGTTGTCCAATTCTTTATTGGCCCAGCTGGTACTACCTTATGATCTCAGTCCATACCAGTTTCACCTTTCTAAGTTAAATTAAAAGAAGAAAACCATTTCTAAAAGTTCCTCTATCTGAACTTGATCCGTCTTCTGCTGTAGGTGAAACCTTATTTATAAATGAAATGCTTCTTTGTTTATGCACTGTCTAGTTTATACTCGGTTCAAACGAACTTTGTGCTTTCCCTTGAATTTGGTACAGAACTTTTGCTGGGGTCAGCACATGATGCTGAATACGAAAGATTTTTAGTACACACACTATTCTATTCACCGTTTCACTTACCAGCAGTTGTGGAGTATTAACTTCACTAGAGAATTTTCAGCATAAGTGTGCTTAGTGAAGCTTTTACAGATATATACCTAATTTATTGAAATATTTTCCCAGTTAAAAAATATCCTCACCTGCTTCCTGACAACATACTGTCTTCCTCATAATATTCTTCTCCACTAAAGTATTCCTGCTCTCCCAAATAATGATCATCATTGCAATAGTCTTGAACTTCACGTTCTTCGCGGCAAATAGTAGGTCGACGCCCATCACCAGAATCAGATCTGTAAGTAGCAAATACTTATTTTTTATATTTTATTTATATAAATAACATAGTGTATACTTTATACACGGTTCTTTTAATGTGCTTCCAAGATTTAAAAAAAAAAAAAAAAAGAGACGAGCATTAGCAACTCTCTTGTTGCCAGAATGTGGTGTTATAGCAAATTGTGTAGAACTGCAGTTCAGAACATGACTATTTCATCTGCTTCTTAAAGATGACCTCCCTTTATTTCCTTATGGTACAAACAGGAAGATAATTAATATGGGGATGCTCAGTGAAGTCAAATACATTTAAGACATTTTTACAAAATATAAATTCAGAGTACTTTGAAGAAACACAGCCTCTCTCAAATGTCTGAAGTTTGCTAAATGGCTAAAATATTAAGGGGCACTCACTGAGTTATTCCAAGAAAAATCTGAAGTGGATGTGCAAATCTAGACATGAAAAACTAGCACTGAAGGTATATTTATCAATGCACTTCAAATAACCCAATATATCCTCTTTTTAAAAGTTGACTAAAAAAATATTCAGACATAAGACCAGGAAAGATTTTGGGTCCCCTATAAATGGAACTGTACACATTTTATTTAACAAAGCTAAACCCAGTGTTTCTTCCAGTCTTTGCAAGTAAATTTTAAACAAGGGCTGTGATCAGGTGTGATCTTTTGTCTGTTGAAAACTGCTCAAACCTGCCTGGACTTTTGAAACGGCTTGAATAATTTTGAACTTTACCAGCAATTTATCCTTTTAGAACAGGCAGTGGAAAATTTGACTTAGAAATTGTCACTTAAGTTATTCAGCATATGCATTGTCATATAGTTAATTTTGAAAATTGTACTGTAAAAGAAAAAAAAAAATGGAAAAAATGAAAAAGGAAAAAAAAAAGAAAAAAACCCACCAAAACTACTTTGTCCTCTTCAATTATGTCAGAACAATACCAACTCACCTAATATATGTTTCATAGTAGCGGGTTCTATCCAGGTAAGCCAAGAAAATAAGGAGAAAAATATTTTAAAATCAGGTAGTTTAGAGAAATTCATTGGTGATTACAACATCTGTGCTGTAACTAATAATTTCACTTTAAAGAAAACTACTACTTTTAAACCTGATTAAAGTTATATACATTTCTCATACATCAGAGCTATATTTTAAATACATTTCATACATCAGTAGGCAACAGAAATGAAGCTAAATATACAAATTAGTTTCACGTAGCATGTTTTCTTATAGCACATTTATAATATATAAATCTATTTAAAGTAAATATATATTTGTAAGTTTACCTCCTACTGCTTGGCCTTCTACGCTTCTCATGATCAGTTCTGGAGTAAGAATGGTAACCGTTTTCAGATCTATGCTCATGACTTCCAAAATTTGTGTGTTTTCCATGAACAACTTTGGACACGTTGGCATTATTGAGATTGGCATTTGTTGAGTTTGGAACTTGTTTTCCTACTGAGTTGTGATGGTGATGATTGTGGTACACAGAATTTCCTGCCTGAGGATACATATTTTTCTCAGTATCACTTGCAGATGGAATGGAAGGCCGCTGAACATGTAAGGGACGGTGTGTGGTGTTGATCTGTTGAAATGAATCTCGTCTGTCACTGCTAATATGGTTTATGTGGTTGCCAAAGAGGGCACCATTCCTCTGTTTTAGGGGAAGAGAAAGAAAAATTATATCAGATACTTTAACAGAACATATTTTTGAGAGTGATAACTTACTTTTCTCTCCTACATGCATTCAAAAGTAGCAATTCAAATAATCTGTGATTTTTCTTTCTAATTTTATGATGCTTCAGATGGGATCCCCTGAAGTGATAGAGACGTGATTGTGATAATGACAATATTTGTATTTCAGAGTCAAATCAACATTATGCTGTGATCATTATTCTTTTTCCATACAACTGAATGTGACATCCAGCTTTCTCCACGTTTTATTACAGGAGAAACCCAGATTCCCATACGTGAACATGCACCAACTTCCTCAGAAAGGGACGTGTCTGCTTAATTTTTGAGAACACTTTGGTGGAATTCTCTCCTGTTCTCCCAGAGCAGCGGTTTGCAACAGGCGTCACTCAGACAGGATGGAGTGCCATGCAACAGCTTGCAAGCATATCTCAAGTAGGTAACATTAAGCTTCAGTGCTTCCATTCTTTCTTCTTGCAGAGGTACAAGAAAGAGTAGTTAACTCTTTATCAGCCCTGAAGGGTGTAATGGATGGTGAAAGAGAGAATGAAGCGCTAAGTTATGACTATGACATGCAGCTCTCTTTTACATCTGACCCAGATTATGTAGCCTCCCTGTCTAGCCAGGTGTGGGTCTTGGATGACAGCAGTCTGTCTTGAAGCTCAATCTAGGGAAGACAGGAGGTAATGATGGTTGGCAGAGAAATGCATCTACTGATGGCTGCTGCAGCACTGTCTCCAGTGCCACATCCTCCTTTTATGCAAAGGACATAATTACTGCAGAAGCATGCTTTTACATCTGCTTCTTCTGAAATGCTTGTGAAAAATTAAGCTTTCTTGCTGGCTGACAAATGGTTTGCACGTTGCTCCTGATTAGAATACCAACTTTACGTGTTCACCATTTGACTGAATATCTATAGTGTAACAGAGGAAAACTAACCTTTTTTTCTGATTGGTTCTTATTGATATCTCTCACGGGAAATTGAAAATGGCATTTATATTTAGTTGACTTCTGGGTAATTCCAGGCACTCAATTTAAAATACACAGCAGTCTGTCTGTTGTGGTTTGGCTGCACAGAATTTCATTTTCTTCTGCCTATCTACCACTGCAGCAGTTAAGATGCTTCCAGTTTAACCTTGCCACTATCAAAATTTGAGATGGCAAGGTTCACACCTTGTCTTAGGATTTGCTTAAGAAAAAAAATAAGAATTAATAAGAAAGAATTAGGGGCAGGAGAATCACCCTGCGGGAACTGCTTTCTAAATTTATGATGAGATGCAAGTGTCCTGGTATATATAAAATATACTTATTTATAAAATATTTATATTTTTCTGGTTTGAGGGAGTGTTTATTATTATTATTACTCCATATTCAGGGATAAGCTCATTCTTTAATCATATTATATGATAAAACAATTCACATAGCTGTGTTCTGACATTACTTTATAAACATCTTCCTCCTCCTCTGGATTGTTTTCGTCTGGTTCATCATCTTGCAAGTCACAGGATATAGCTCGGCGTATTTCAGGGCCAATATCATGAAGTGTCCTTAGTCCTGCCTAAATCAATGACAATATCATAATACATTAGGAATGCAAATTCTTTTTTGTTCTTTAATTACAGGCGTGTAAATTTATTTTAAAGGTCAGTTAACAAGTTTTTGTACCCTGACATCCAGAGAGGATACATCCTATTATATGTCCCTTTGCTGTTATTAATAAAAGCCTTACATTCCAGTACAGCCCTGCTGAGGTGATCATGTCTTTATTATCACAGTGTAGATCCTGACTAAAAGACCACTGATGTTTATGGAACCCTAAGGAAATAAAATTCATCTTATAATAAAGTATAAGTAATCAGCAAGAACAATAATAAAATGCATTTCATTGAGATGTATATTTAATGGTAAAAACATGTTTGCAGCCTGTGTCCACCAAGGAAACACAAGGAGATCTTTGCTATAGCAACAGCAGTTTTAGCGGAGCTCAGATGGAAAAGAAAGCAGTGAAATAATTCCAGCTCATCTGCACTGCACTGAGATATACAGATATTTGGCTGAAAGCTTTGGTTTAGGACAGCATGGACCTCAGCACATATCAGTTCACATTCCTCTCAAGCCTGCTTCCACAAGCAACCTTTAGGAAAAAGGATCAGGCTGAAACGGCCAAGGACAGACCTGCACATTAGAGAGGAAACAGATATCACACTCAGGGCCAAGAATTCAGTGCTTTGTATAGGCCTGCCTTACGTCAAAAAGGAGTTATTTTTCCTGTTTTAACTCTGGCTGCCATGGTACAAAACAAAAAATGCAGTCTTGTTCTTCCTAACACTTGTTTTAATCTCCTCAGGTTCAGAAGAAATCAAAGATTTGTTTGTTTAGCCCGTTACTAACACTACACTTACACCACTAATAATCACGCACGGCACTTGGCTCAATTCTTGATTATGATCTAAAAGACTGATTTATTATTTTTCTGCATTTTTTGATGCAGATAAGGGCTGTCGGAGCCCATCAGAGCTGTCCTTCTATGGCATGACATTGCACGTTACTCACCCTGGAGTGGCATGAAGACGTGTAGAGAATTTCATGTGTTTCAGAGCTCCAGAAGGAGCTGAAGGACCTTGGAGGGCACCAAACGTGACTTGGTCCCATTCACACTGCCTAACACACACACTCCCTGTAGTACACCACAACATCGCAGTCAGGTTTCAGCTCAAAACAAAAAGAGTTAGTTTGCTGGGGACCAACATGGCATTTATGCAGTGTGGGCAATCAGAACCTGGGAAGGGATGAACCAAAAAGCTGTGTATCTAATAGCATAGATTTTCTACAGGCTTCTCTTCAGGATTCACTCATAGCAGTATTTGACTTCCTGAAAGCGGCGTTTGACTAACCATATTAGCTACATGTATTTGGCAATTATCCCTTCTTCCTCAGGGATGAACTTTGAGAGTTATGCTATAATTGAACAAGGCTCTAAAAATCATTTACTAGTGAGTTAATAATATACAATATACGTTTCATGAATACATTGTGCTTTCTCCCACTTCTTATGCTAATTGCATAGCCAAGACCTTAGCTAGCAAGGTTGCTAATGTCATCATTTTGTAAGGTGCTAAAGGGAAGTAAAATTAACACTTTAACGTACAGATTTCAAAGTAAAAGACCAAAGCCTTCTATTTATTTAGCAGAGGCAAAGGCAGTACTTATTTAGCAGAGGATTACTATTATATTTTGGTTATTCAATCATTAGCAAGAATAGTTGCATTTCACACTCACTACCTGCTTATTTTATAGCAAAGAAAAATAAAAAGAAGAAAAAACCCCAACGCTATGCTGACACTTCAACATAATAATAAACTGACATTAGTACGAACAGAATACAATGCAAGAACTACTAAAATGAGAAAATAAGCATGCAGAATAGACCTACGCTATAGCAGTGAACATAAGAGACATAGCAGTCAAGTCTCGATTCCCCAGTGTTATGCATCTTCATGGAGCCCATCTTCCAAGGCTGGAGCTGCCTGCGCTGCTCTACAGCTACACAAAGGCTCTGTGCTTTCAGTCAAGCCCAGGCTCCCTTCAAGCTAAGCCTTTCTGTGAGCACAACACTCTCAGACAGCAGTATTATAAATTTTAACTCTGGCAAAAACTACTAGCTTATATTCCTGTCTGCCAAATAGTGACCAAGTCCCACAAATACATGCCTAAAAGCTGAGAAAAGCCAAGTGTTTGGCAGCAACATATTCAATAGTAATTTAATCTTGATTACATTTCCAACTGCTTTCTGGTTTACTTCCTGGTGAATTACTCCTCCTTCACTCAAGAGAAAGCAGGCAGCTTTTATCATCTCATCTCTCTTCAGCAATACTCATTTTCACGTAACAGACCTCTTGCAATGACACAGGCAACAGCGGAAGACTGAAACCTGGATCACCATATGTAAAAGGATATGTTAGTTAAACTAAACCGATCAGCTTTATTCACTCACAGCCAGTACGGAAGACACAGGTTCTACAAGCAACATCTGGCTGCAGAATTAAGATATTCCTCAGTTTATTTGCTCTAACAGAAGTACCTAACAACAATTTTGTGTGCTCTGTCATTAAAATGACTACTCCCACGTACTACCTCATTTTACCTGGTGTAATCTAAAATTACTCTAAGTATACTAAGAACATTTTTAATGACAGGAAAATGCCACATAGTGAGACAAATCCTCACACTGAGCTCCTACTGATAAACAATCCTTCATTAGATCAGCTACCTGATTAGATTAGCTACCACTGAAGTGGGGCTGATGTAAAAATGTGCAAATTGGTACTTCTACATCAGTAGGAAAATCCCTCCTCTGAATCACGATTAATGTCTTCTGTGAAGATTGTAGAGGTAGCATGGACTCATAAAACTTTTGACCTTACCTTCAAGCACTTCAGAACCAAATCAAATATCTCTTAAATAAAAGAACACATACAAATTTCCAACCAACCTTCCCCACATCTCTCCATTACTGTACAGGAAAGTAGGGTCCTTCTCATAGACATTTCCCTATATAACGTTGCCTGGTTTAGTCTACCCAGCAAGAACGTTAGAGACATCATAACGCACAAGAGGGTAATGGGAGTATATGTTGTTCTCCACTTGTGAAGTTCTAAAACTTGCTACATTTAAATTTGAGATAATTTCTTCTCTTAGAAAAAAAAAATATTGAGTAGATGGGACTTTTCAAAAAGACAGCCTGGATAATGATTTGTCTACATTTGCCAGAGGCGTGCTTGTTTCTTTTTCACTGCGACTGCTTAAGCTCTTAGGAGGCAATTATTTCCCTAAGTAGAACTTTATAAGACCTTCTGTTGTTATTACATATAGTGATTCAAGACTAGCCACATTCCTGAAGCATCGTGCTACAATGACTTTCAAAAATAAAAATCAGGTTTGACTGTTATACAGGAATTACTTCTTCACAGTCTTTGAGCATGGCTTATGAGAGCTGCAGAGGAAAGGAAATCACAGCTAAATCCTCTTATCTTCCCTCAAACAGAACAATGAGTAGACACTAAAGACCGATATAAGAACTTTTGTAACATTTCCTTTGGTTGGTAAAGACTACTGAAAGGGTCACGCTCTCTCTAGTCTCCCTTAGATCCTTACTCTTTATGGCAGGTTCTTAATTCCTGAAGATTTTCCAATGTCCAGAGCATTCTCGCCTTTCCTTAAAGGAAGCTTCAAGATTATTTTATGCCGTTTCAGCAGTAAAAACCACCTTTAACATTTTTCCCTAAATAAGTGGAAATGTGAATAATAAATATTGATTTATGCACTGTTTTTTAAGGACCAAAATACAATTCACATCATTTCAAGAAGCAAGGGGCCAGTTCTGCCATTGTATATACATCTAATGTGTATCTCAGCTCACCAGACCGAAAAGCTGCCTGGTTCACAGTGCTGTTAGATCAGTCAGGTGGATCACATTTCTAAGAAAATGTGTTTAATAGTCCCAGTGTATTGCAGAACACAAAATTGTTCAGTTCTGTTCATCTCTAACTTTCCAACACAGAGTGTTACTGTTTGCTATGCACAAATGTCTTTACCTAATGTACCTGTAACTGGAAAAAATACATATATTTTCTCACAAGGGTGTTAATATTTATGTGCATTTACCCTATACCTTTTAGTAAATTTTGTTTTCATCAAAGACACTGGAAGATGAAAGGGTCTAACAGAACACACAAAACATGCGAGAGATGTTTAGGCAGCAGTTCTATAGGGATAACATGGATCAAAACTGCGTCACTGAATTATTCATGCTGTTCCACAAGAGGACATCTGTTGTTTCTACTCCTGTTTTTCTATTTTGTTGCTGTTTCTTTGAAGCAGGGAAAGAAAAGAGACTAACGCTACTATGTTTGATTGCCTCTAATTCTATTCTACACATTACACTAGAAGTTTGCAGAAGAAGTTGTTTCTTATTCAGACACCTTCTCTCCAAAATTTAATTTTTGATGCCCTCCTTGCTTAATTTTTATCTTGTAGGCGTGAGAAAGATGAGACATTATCAGTCCAATGGTTACTTACTAAACCAGTGACACACAGTGCGTGGAGCAACATAATTACATAATAAACCCAAGCACATCTTTAAATAGGCTTTCCTGTAAATGCACAAGATTACTTCAAATTAACATGATAATTCTGTGCAGCTGTGCTTTATGAGGCATAATAACACCTGCAATGTTTTCAAGATGGCACAAGGCACTAATACACCAGTGCTGTGTCCTAAATAGCATCTCAAGAGACAATTAATGATGCCCCTGTCTCTGACACAACATTGAGATGACACACATGTGCTTTCAAATGCTGAAATAATAGAGCTGTAGAAGTCCCCCAGTGAGAAAAAAAATGTTATATGACTGATATTTCTGTATTTCTGAGTTGGTTATTTAGGGAGAGATAAGCTTAAAGATGCTTGAAAAGCATCTCATGCCAAAACATCAAAACATTTAAAAGTTAAGTTAAACATTAAAACATTGAACAGTTAAACATTTTTTAAATACTACTTTGAACAAACGCCAAATAGATCAAATCAATTTTCCACATCTATAGTATGCATAAAACAGTAACACTGTTTTAGATATATGTCTTATTATTAAGAAATCTGTGTATAATGCAAGAATCCAGACTCATGAATTTTAGAAAAATATTTAAATGCTTATAAATACTGGAACTACAAAATGATAATTTTCCCTATATCTGAACTCAGCCTGCATCCATTTTGAGGTATGGTGCAACCTACATATAGATGCAGTTTAAGCTTAGTTTAAGAAGTGCAAGCACAATAACCTTATTTAAATAATGAGAATCACTATCACCTAAACTATTTCTAGTCATGTAAACCACACAATGCTCCTTCTTTTGAGGCATCTTACAGTGATCCCAGGAAATGGAAGAGACACTTGTAAGCTTTGCTTCACAGATTTTAGAAGAATGATGGATATTTAAGTATATTGCTATATAAACTCAAAGGATCTGCAATAAAGCATAAACATGAATTCTAAATACTTAGGTCTTCAGAGCTTCAGAATACTGAAAGCCTATGGCTCTGAAAATGTTCCTATAAACCATTACATTTGTAGATAATGAACATGTTTTTACTACCTGCTTATTTTATAGCAAAGAAAAATAAAAAGAAGAAAAACCCCCAAAGCTATGCTGACACTTCAACATAATAATAAACTGACATTAGTACGAACAGAATACAATGCAAGAACTACTAAAATGAGAAAATAAGCATGCAGAATAGACCTACGCTATAGCAGTGAACATAAGAGACATAGCAGTCAAGTCTCGATTCCCCAGTGTTATGCATCTTCATGGAGCCCATCTTCCAAGGCTGGAGCTGCCTGCGCTGCTCTACAGCTACACAAAGGCTCTGTGCTTTCAGTCAAGCCCAGGCTCCCTTCAAGCTAAGCCTTTCTGTGAGCACAACATGAATGTGGAAACACAATTAAATCGAACTTGAGCAACATATTAACCCCTCAGCTGATGCCTACTAAAGGGTTTTTTTTCTTTTATTTTTTCATTTACTGTTTACTGCAGGGTGGATACTACTTCCAAAAGTCTCAGAGAGAAAAAAGCATAATTACTTTAATTTGAAACATGTTCCCAAAATCAAGTTCAGCTCAATGAATCAGTGCTTTTGTGTACTTGTGATGTGAAGGGAAATATCCTTTAATTTTTATTTGTATGTATTAACAAAGAGGGTTACATGTAAATAAATGTGAAATACAGATGCAAATGTTACATAGATAAGAGTTAAGTATTTTCCCTAGGAAAAATAGCGTGGAATTAATTCTTTCACTCTAAGTACTAGACGAAAGTAATTAAACACATTCATGCTTCACTTAGCATTTATTTTACTAGCAATGTGACTATTGTTTGGCTCAATACAAATTTCCATCACTACAAAAAGACAACTCCTAAACTACTGCTACAAATGTAATATTGTTCTCATTTTACCCAGAAAATATATTTGTTCTCACTGCTTAAGCATCAGTCAATAGCATAAGAAAGGCACTGTGAGCCCTAAGGAATTTTTTCACTATAGTAGAGAGCTGACATGAACTGGTCACTTCATTTCAGAACCACTTGCTTTCCCTTCCCCTTCACAAGGAGTGAAAACCCTGGGTCTGCAGAAGACAGACTGCTGTAGTTCCAAGAGATCTTCTTATTTCATTTCTGAAGATGTTTTCGGTGACAATATGCAAGTTTATACAAACTGCTGTTGGTTATAATTTGAAGTGTCCTTTTCTGAGTGAAGAGGAATGAGAAACTTCATGGCAAGAAGACTTTACTCAATAGCCTGAGTAGATAATCTCCAGAGACCCATTTCACTTTCTAGAGTGCTTCCTCTTCTCTGGCTACACGTACCCAAGGAGCAGCTGTGTTAAGATAACAGCAAACGCTGCATCCTTGATGAAAACCCGAACTGTACAGAAATAAAACCACCCTGAATGCAATTACTGTGGAGTAAGGAGGGGGATTCCTGCCTGCGGCACGCTCTGGCATTCACAAAGCAAATCCAGTTTTGCAGCGAGCTCCATTCTAATCTCCTGACTCACTCCAAACTTTTATTGTTTCTTCTTCCCCAAACATTTCCCAAGGCCAGTATCGGAAGAAGCTGTCTTCTTTATTCCAGTTGGGTCTAGGTTCTGGCCCCACCCTGGGTTCTGCCCACCCACCACCACCAGTTTTCCTTTTCTTTCTCTAGTTTGGCTTGTAACACTACCGTTACACTGCAGAAGAGCCACCTGCATAGTGGAAGAGGCATTTCTAAGAAACATTTTATCAAATTAAGGACCAAGTATCACTACCTCGCAGAGAGAGAAAGTCAAGTAGGCTAAAGAGGAACCAAATGAGAAGAAAATATAATCTTTACAACAGGGTTTTTTAAAGCTCTGTTAGTTTTTCTATTAGAGAATTCAATACCAATTTCAAATGTATTCAGTCTTGTTAAATACTTGTCACTGATCAAGATCAACTATAACATTCTATTACTTAACAGTTTCAAAAGGACAGAGGCAGTAGTTTTAACAGCACTGCATGAAAAGTGCCGCTCATTTCAGAGTGAAAGCAGAATGAAGTGCAACTCCTTTAAAGAACTGCTTTGATTTTCTTGGCAGAAAGGCAGGATAACTCCCCCATTACCTATATAACTCTCAGAAGCCCAAAGAGGAAAAACTGCACCCTATTTTCTTATTGTTTTTTCTTGATGTTTTGGATCTCTTGACATCTTTGACATCAGAGAAGCAGCAGCCAAGCGGATTGCCTTAGTGTGATTCCCTCTTTGTGCACACCTTTATCCCTGATATCAGAGACATAAATACCATCAGGGCTAGGTAGTTGATGGATCCTGCAAGTTATGATTAGTTTTGTTTTGTTTTATAGAGCAATATAGTAAAGGAAGAACCTAAACAATAGAAGACTTTTTTCACTAGTTCTAATTTTTCAAATATCTGAAATTAAATTTGAGAGTGTTAACATTGTAACTTTAACTAGAAGTAACTAAGGATACAAGAAGTGTGTATGAAAGAAAACAGGGTTAAGTAAAACAGTTAATTCAGAAAGCATAAGAACCCTGTTATTTCCTCAAGCCATTGAACCTTCCCTAACTCAAAACTGCTTTTCAAGAACTATGTGAGTATACATAACAAAATATTTTTAAAAAGTAAGAAAAAAGTACATTCCTTGCATTCTTCAGAAGTCAAAGGATGACAAAAGTTTCTTGAAAGTATTTCATTGACAAATACACACTAATAACTGGTTCAAGTGGGATAAAAGGCTTGATAAAGTAAATTTTGCTGTAGTACTTTGGCTGTAATGTACTGGAAAAACATTTTTATGGTAATATAAGTGCACTCATAGAATGCTTTTATCTAGTGAATTGCAAATGACAGAAAAGACATTTGGGTAAAATTAAGGGGTGATTGATTTTAGTTATTACATTTACTGCCAAAAGTTCTTGATCCAACCAAAAAAAAAAGTGTATCTTTTTACTTAGCCTTGAAATTAAATCATTTCTGTGTCTCTCTAAAGAGAACATCTTCTAAGAACAGTATGTATACACACGCTGCTTAACCAGTCTGCCTTCCTGGGTGCACAGATTGAATCTTTAGCTAAATAATGTGGCTTCCAAGGGAAGATTTATTCCCACACTTGTTGAAACAGGATAACGGAGGCCACTAGAAAATCGCATTGGACTTTCCTGAGTTCACAGAATTTTGTCCTGTGTTATGCAATTCTCTTCAACTAACTAAAGATGGTATAGATCTTTTATACTAGATTTTTTAAAGTGCTTTTCTTGCTGAAAACATTACTTTTTATGACCTTGAATCCTAGTTGCAATACTGTGAAGATTTTGCTTTGCAGTTCTACAAAACTTTTTATCTTGAATGTCAAAGTTCTTAAATTATTGCACATCATTTTTCTGTCCTTCAGAAACAGCAGCATAAGAAGTAAATGTTTTAAACAGTTTTAGCTAAAAGCAAGGCATTCAACTTAATATCCTAGAACATAACTAAAGGACTTGTTAAAAAAAGTAGGCATAACTGTCTTGCAAGAAGCAGTGCCGTAGCTCATTTGACAGTTACATGGGTTTTTCCCTTCAGTATCTTCAAAAGTACTAAACAAAACTATCATAAACAAACAAAAACCAACCAAACAAAAAACCTAAACACATAAACAACAACAACAAACCAACGCCAAACCCCCAACAAAATACCACTGAGAACATGAGGGATAAAGGAAGGCAGGGGAGTGATCTATGTTAAAAAAATTCATGAAACAGGAAAAATGGCAACAACCAGTCATTTCTTGCCTCAACAGTTGTCCTGGGAACTAAAACACAGAATGGGTTTTGTCACAAGGAGTGTACACCTTCTCTCTCAAAGTGGATGTTTACTCCCTGAAGCCAGGAAAAGAGTGACATGGCCAACTACAGGAATCAGCAGGATTATAAAACTGTAACTCACCCCTTGCTTCATTCAACGTAAAGCTTAACGTAAATGTAAAGCTTGACAGCATGTTAGTTTCTCCCTTTCTTGCAGGAGAAAGGAGATAAGGAAGGCCAGGCTAGATAATGCAGCAATTGCAGGGTTTATGAGATCCTTGGGAATCATCTTCTTAACTAATTAACTAGTTCTGTAGGTAATTCCAACTACCCCAAGAAAAAGTTGCAGATGTCAGCAAAAGTATGAGAGCATTTATTGCTCATATAGCTTTTGACACAAAGTGAAACAGGTGGCGTTGCTTTTTATCTGCTCGTTTCCAACATGACAACTGATCTGCAATAGTGTGAGATGTTGACAAGAATACAAAAATACAGTTGGTCTTGTTCTTTACAAATAGAAAAATTGGACGGCTGGAAAGCCTGTTCTTACTGTAGCCTCATATAAGCCTCATTTTCCTCATCTTATTTAAAGCTTTAAGCAACAATTCCAAGTATAGAAAACTTCTGAATGACAGAGCTTGAAAAACTAGACTGACTTAGCCCAGCTTCTGCTGCTCTCACCTCTTCTAGCAGTCCAGAAAGCAGAAGCTGTTTGCAGTGATATTATCATGACCACTAGATACTGTGAAATCTTAACTACTTTAAAGGAGAAACTAAAGAAAAGCTGCTGCTGGAGTCACATCCTTTCCCTGGTTACAGGAAATTTCTAATTTCAAAAAGAAAGTTCTCAAAACAACAAAAAGATAAGGTAAATAAAGGTAAGAATAAAAATAAAGGTCCCATATTTACTGCAGATTTCAGTGACAGGAACTCAGGTGTAGCTGAGCATATTTTTCCCCTCTGGAGAGGAGAGAAGGCTGACTAATTCAGTACTTTTTTTTCTTCACAATCTGTTCCACCCATACCCCGGTATGCAAAGTCAGGTGCTGGAATACTGTACACACAGTTTGTATGATTATGTATTATCGTGGAGATATAAAAACAAACAGTAAATACATCTGGATAAACTGGGTAATAAAGATGCAAGTCCACTGTTATTGTTATATGAAGTTCATTCACTGTTTGCAAATGGAAGTGCGATGTATATTGACATAACAGTCATCACAATTTCCTTAAGAAATTGGATGAGAGACAGAATAATACTGCATGTTTCTGCTTTTCTTACTATATTGTTTACCAAGGAAATCTGCAAACATTAGTTTACCTTGAGTATTTAAGAGAATAAATGGAAAAATAACTACTATTAGCTCTCCAAGAACAGAAGTAACATCTTCATAGTTACAAGCCTTTCACGGGTCACTCAACAAATTTCTGCAGGTGAGAAACAAGTTTGACGGTATACCCATAAATTATGCTGCCAAAAATAGTTGTTAAGAACATAGGTTTTTGAAAACATTGACGTTTTGTAAGCATTTAAGCTTTGGACAAAGCAAGTCTGGAATGAAGAAGCTGAAAATTGAGAGACATCAGATCTTTATACATTATAAGGCCAAAAAGGATCCTTTGTGATCATCTATACTAACTTCCCTATAACACGTCCCACAGGACTGTTCTCGCAGGCATTAATCAGAAGAAATCAATTCCTCATTGACGTAGAACATCTCTTTTAGAAAGATACCCAGGTCTGTTTTAAACCTGTATCCTCATATAATTATTCTAACAAACATGGCATTTTGACTTTGAATTTGACTTGCTGTAGCTTCCCATATTGAATCATATTATTCCTTTATACGCTGCACTGAACACCTGTAAGACTGGGCTTTTTCCCAGCCATAGGTTTCAGGTTTCTTTGAAATGTCATTTCAACTTTTATTTGGTAATTCAATTTGAGTTACTACTAATTTGTTACAAAGACAAAAGTAGAACGGAGGAAAACCGAAAGAAATAACCTTCCCATCTACCAGCCTGACTCATTTTATTACCACGGGAGCATTGTTTTAATCAGCAAAAGAATAAGTGCCATGCCTCAAATCCCATAAGCCTTTGTAGGTTCCTAGCAGAGACTCATGGCCATTTTTTCAGCTGTTCTGAATTGAAAAATAGTTGTCTAAAGACAGAGGAACAGCTAGTTCTTTCCAGTTTCATCTTGTGCTCCATCTTTGATATTGAACAGGAAGTGCAATCTGATAATAAACAGCACACTCACATGTGGAAACTCAGTGTTTGTTTCTATGTTGTTATATGTGCAACTTCAAAAACCCAAGTGGAAAACTGTAATACTGTGGCTTAAAACTAACTTTGAGCTCCTTATGCTCAAATGCTTCTGAAATGAAGAAGTCTGCAAAGTCCTTCCTAAAAATGCAGTGCCTTTCACCTCCCTCACAGCTGTTTCTAGTTTTTTTCTTTTTCTCTCTTCCATTCCCCATAATTTTCTCTTTTCTCATGATATGCAAATATAGTTCATACTGTCCTGGCAAGCCATGTGCTCACACATCAATAGCAAGAATTGGGATCAATCTTGCTCTGCCTGTTGCATCTCTTATGCTTATGGTGACTTGGAACAGAATGCGCGTCAGCTGCCAGCAGAGACATTCTTAGGAAATAGGAACGAATCAACTTACCCACTAAACACAGCAAAGATCATTCTGCTAGATCAAAGTACAAACCAGCAGGATTTTTAAAAAAGTCAACAGTATCTGAATCAGGTTAATACATTCCTCCCCTTTTAAAAAGGGATTTTCACAACGTATTCCTAATTTTGGCATCAGAATAAAAAGCTAACAGAAACATTAAATATCTTTATAGTTTGTAGGAACCTACTCAGCACTAACTGAAATTCCAAAAGTCCCAATCCAATAAAAATGGTGCAGTGTATGATGTCTGGAATTATTTGAGGACAGCCTTCAATTTGCCTGTTTCAAAGTTCATAATACAAAGGGTATCACTGGAAATAAATGTTCAGAATATACTCTTTAGATCATATATACTCTCAGGACTGCTTGCCGCAGGCCTGTTGAGAGACAGATGGCCAAATCTATTGTCCTGGTTTCCATTTGATAGCTTGTTTTAAGAGACAGAGAGAAGTATATGACATTAATGTAGTATGCTAATATTAATTCCTGTAAAAGAAATTGATGACGTTCAAAAATATTAAAAATATTGATAATAAAAATACAATACAATAATACAAATATTAAAAAATACCGATAGGAAGGTATTTCACCAGTAATCATAAGTGGAAAAGAAAAAGAACAATGAGAATTAAGAAGAAAAATGATACCATATAAAAAACTCTTTACTAGAAGGCAATACATATTAGGAAGTTTTCCAAGAACTGCCATACAGCATTGTAGGAACACAAGAAATTAAACAGTTATGGCAAAACAAAGAACAGAAATGATAGTTCAAGAACTTCGTTTATCTGATTTTACATCAGCAGCTTCAGAACTGTGATGTATCAACTACATTTGCTAAGAAATTTTATAACTGTTGCTACTGTTTGAGTAATGCACAGAGAATAACTTTTTGCACTTACCTTGTTATAGACAGAATAGCAGGATTACGTTTTACTTTTCTGATGAATAGGGGCCAAAAGTGTCCCAGCTAAATAAAATCCTTGCAGCACTGCACAATCATCAATATTCATCTACCTGCTATTTCAAGTAAGCTCACAAAATGGTTAGTTAAAAATGTAAAAACAAAATCACCTGCAGAGCAATCGTGGTATTCTTCGCAGGATATTTCCCCACCAGTCCTTGTTCTTTGCGTTTCTTGAATTTCCTAAAGTAGTCCTGTATCAGGAAGGTGGCATAGAACTTCCCCACGGTTACCTCATCATCTAAACGAACAGACCAGACAGATCTCTCCCAAGTCAGCACATTCATCAATAGCCTGTACACTCATATCTGATTTGGGGCCAAAAAGGTGATGGGTGCAAGAGGTACTATGCTTTCAGCTTACAACAATGGAACCTATAACTAGCTTAAAAGCAATGTTTTAGCAAGCAGTTGAGGCTCAGTCAGTTAAGTGAACACATCCTTAATAAAGAAGCAAATACAATACTTTACCAAGTCTCATGTACTTCTAAGTAAGTTTGTGTAAGTTTCTAACAAAACCGTAAACTTGTTTGTATATGCATAGAAGCTGGAAGACTGGCTTTAGTTACTTGGAATAAATGGATTAAAATAAAAGCTACTAGGACTTGCATACATTTAAGTTCATAAGAGCGACTCTATAAAAAAAAAAAGTCCTGTTTACAACATTACAACATCTCTCTTATTTTTTCACTGCTGAAACAAATTTGCTTAGTCCGTGTATCAATATAGCATTTTTCTGATTGCATAAGGACTTTGACATCTTCATAGCCAGCTTCGCTATGCACATGTTTTTGTTGGTGTCATGCCCTCACTGTAATACCCGAGCATCTTCCAGTTCGAATTATATCCGTGTCCCAGATGCTCATGTATCTTCTGCTATCTTGTTGTCACCCAATAAGACAGATTCTAGACTCTGAGGAAATCCCATAGAGGTTACAATTTCACACATTTTCTATGAGACTCTTGTTTAAGTGAAGATGTGGTCCTTAGCCACCTTCTAGATAGCTGATGATGTAAATATGAAACAACACGGCGCTTTACCGCATTACTGTATTGTATCAGCTCTGCAATGCTGATAGAAATGAAAACAACTGCCATTGGCTAATTTAGTACAATTCAAAAGATACGTGAACAGCAAGTGCAGTAAAAGCTAGCATTTTACAGAGTCACTGTTGTGAACAAAATCCAAATTTCAGTTTTCAAAGTTCAAAGGCAGGTACCATATGAGGATACTGAAATCGCCTGGTTCATAGCATGTTAAGAGTGTATGTGCCAGTTTGAGTCCCATTGAATCATTCAGCTGTGCAAGTTTGATCTCTCGATGAGGAACGCTTGCCAGAAAACTAGGAATAGTTTTCTATTCAAAAACATTGCTTTTGTTTTCACATACGTTTTTTTTTGCCCTAGAGTTATCTGGCATGAAGGTAGCTGTTTCCCTTTCTGCTGTGTTGCCTGATCTTTCTCAACACATTCTGTTAAGCAAGCTTTTTCTCTAATTGATTGTCAGTCAAATTCTCTAATTGATTGTCATATACTGTAACGTCATACATTAACATTCGATTAAAACAGTCTCCTAGTGTCTTCATTTTATCAATAATAACATATCCCAATTCTCTCACTAAGGACAGTATTTCTAATAGTATTTTTACCTACAATATGACAGCTTTTGCTAATTTAACTTTAGTTAACTTTCTTCTTTTCATGACTTGCTTTCACATCAATAAAAAGGATGGGGAAATCCAATCCGCATGCAATACTGTTTAAACTCATTTTCACCTGTGACAAAATTTGTCTCAAAATGAATCCTCTATGATTCAAAATAAGCTCCTCTCATTATAATGTCTGAAACAGGCTGTAAGCATGTGTGAAAGTACGACAGTAAAAATGCACCAGGGATGTATTCTCCCAGCATTTTATTTGTCTTTAAATGTCTCAAAGCAAAAATAATTATAATAATTACTTTAAAATATCCTGGTTGGGAGACCAGTCTGTTGCAGAAAATACCTTAGCCCACTAAAGAGCCTGCTCTGCCAAATACTGACATCTCTTCGAGTTCCCCCAGTTCCCGCCAGGAAAAAGCAGGAACTCTACAGCTCAGAAGAAGAGCTCACCAGTCTGCAGATTCAGTCTCAGCAGCAAAAAGCTTTTAAATTGACTCCCCAAAACTGATTTCTAAACTTTTTGTGAACATTTGCTTTGACATTCATCAGTAATCTCACTCGGCAGCTCCTCAGAGACTAATGGTGTACTGTATCGGGAAGAGATCTCTTATGAAGCATCTCATTTGAACTTGCCTTCCTTAGCTCAGCTGAATCCATTGATCTGCAATGTAGCCTTGGTAAAACTCCCCAGATAAACCTCTCCCCGTCCTTTACACTAATTTGTTTCAAGTATTTGAACAGAACTTTTAAGGAAGTGATATAGCAAATGGCTCCTACACAGAACAAGCACATAGAAGTGACAGACTTGATATAACATATACTACTATGGGTTGCACTTAGAGCATGTCTCGAGTCAGGCTATGACATTGCACGACTACTGACTGTACCTGAGACGACCATACCTGCAGAGTCTCAGTGTGCAGAAAGGAAGGGCTCATATTGACCACTCTGGATATGCACCAACTTTTTATAAGCATATTAGATGAATGCATTACCAGTTTGCTGAATTATGCATGCCAAAGTCTGTATGTACAAACAAGATGCATATGTGTACTTCACAGGCACAGTCAGTTGTACTGCAGACACGTGCACACAAGAACTGAAGCCTGGCCAAGGGGAGCCATCCTTGACTTTGTTGTTTTGAGTAACACACATATAGCCAGATATGGACAGGTATAGGGAGGCAGCTAAGCATAACTGACCACAGAATAGACAAACCTATAGTTACAATTAGTCACAGCAAAAGGAATCATTTCTGTAGGAAGTTTTTGGGAGAGGGCAAAAAGTATTAGGCAGGATTAAATGGGCTTGCAGGTGGAGACCTGGGAGTTTAGAGAATACAGGTGAATCTTTAGCGAGTTGTATGTATTCCTCTTACTCTCTAGTCTCCTAAGAATGTTAACTCATTCATACATTCAGGCATTTGACTGCTCTACGTTTTTGCAAAGCAGTTTCATTTTTCTGTACTGAAAACATGTTGCTAACTCTTAACAGTTTAATAAAGTTATAGTAGTGAGTTATTTAACCAGTACCAGTAATTAACTAACAGTCCACTTCTAGTGCATCTATTTATAATTCAGGACAAAAATGCTATACTGATTATTTTCATTCTGCTCTGCAAATAATTGTTCTGTTTGTGTTCTGGAGGCTTGGTCACAAGAACACGAAGGATCTAGCGTTCAGTGATACCAGCAAAAGTAATACTGGAGAAAAACATTATAAACTAGACCACTTAATACTTTTAAGTGCAAGTGATTTTAACATCTTGAATTTGGATGCTTTGTTGATTTATACTGAAGTGAATCTTCTGTCTCCTAGCAGATTGTTATGATCAGCTGTCACTGGTGTTACTGTCATATACAATTTTCTATTGAATATTAAGCATCAACAGAAACTAATTTCTACTGTATACTAAGCTATTTTACACTCCTATGGCATATGAATGTAAAATAGCTGTATTCCTCTTTTTTCTAGGTGGGTTAGAATATTTCCAATTTTCAGGTAAGTCATAACAAGGTCCGCAAAGAAACAAATCAAACTGAAATAAAAAATTAATAAATCTTAAGGACTTCCCAACATGTTCTTATTTATACTGGGTTGTAGAAGCCATACTGTTTCCTATCAATCGAGCAGTGATCCAGGTTTTTAGCCTTCTAGCTACACTGTAGAGCTACATTTGCAGAATAAATATTAGCAATGAATTTTAGTACAGCTGAAAATAAATATACAGCTAATATTCAGCAATGAAATGAAGCTGAAGTTAACAGTGAGTTACTATGTAAGATTAGTGCTAGGAATGTAATCTTTACAGGTTCTTTGTCAGACTGATTTAGGCAGGCATAGCTCGCTATTCTGAAGCATGCATCTCTATTTCAATTAAAAAATGTAGGGGAATAAAGTTGGCAAGAGGCAACACTAATTCCATGCCACCACCCTAAAACAGAATTGCTTCAGAATATTCGGAAAGACTCATAGTTGAAAGGAACAGAGGCTGCAGAAAAAGCTCAAGCACATAGTTACAACAATAACAAAGCAATTCATCTATGCCATGCAAGCACTTAGGTGTAAGGCTAAAACCAACAGAGTAGAACACAAAAAATCGTTTTAAATGTGCAGTATCAGTTCCCCTTCGGATAGTCAAATTTGCTAGATTTTTGCCTTCATCTCCACTAGTATCTGGCAGCCACCACACCAATAGCAAGTGGCTCCCTCCAGCGACAAAGCTAATGCTGCTTCTTGGGTCATGCTGAACAGCAGTGCAGCCAGCATGCTCTTCCTCCCCTAGAGACTGAGAGCATCACCTTCAGAAAGGGATCAGCCTCCACCACCATCGGGCCTGGGATCTTGAGTCTGCTTCCAAACCTGAGTCTGAGCAGTCTTGAAAGCTGCCGTAACGCTATAGAAGTACAATAAACTACAAGAAATACCAGATGATTACCATGGATCTACGTAGTGGATGTCTAGATAAATATATCCTGGATGTGGGTGACAGTGCAACAGATCCTGCACCTTTAAAACTTGAAAAAGCAAGTAAAAAACAGTCACCTAAACCTACACTACAGCATATTAATAAAAATGTATGTATTGAAAAAGGCTAAATATATATATCTGAATATATATATTTAAAGAGAGATATATAACAAATATTTGACATGTCATTTACAGCATGTAGGAACAACTAATATACGTGCTGTGTAGTTCTCGCAAACGTATTGGTGTCATTGGAATTTAGATATTTCTTTACATGGGCCATATTCGTATCTCAGTCATACTGGCATAAATCTGAATCATTTCCATTTTCAGTTGACTATGGAACTGCTCTGGTTTAAACTAGTGTAACTGAGATAATTTAGCCTCCTGCTTTATTAATTTAGCAAAAATAGTATTTTTAAGCTGGCAATTAATTTTTTTTTTCTCCCAGAAGTATTCAACGTCTACAAGGATATAAGCTATAATGCAGTGTACATTGTCAAGCTCAATTAGTACAAAACATGTTATTTTGCTCAATGCATTGAAATCAAACTAAGTTTAGGGTTTTTTGCTGAATGCCTTGAAATCAAGACTAGATTTAGGTCAAAAAGTATTTTTTTTCAAGCAAGAAAATAAGCATAACATTTTCCTCTCTTTCTTTTTGAACTAAGGAAGTTTTACTTATCAGTCCTACATGTATTATCAAGTGTAACAGGACATAATTATCTCTATATTTATTTTGGTATTATTGTTTGTTGTCCTTTAATGACATTATAATTCCAAAATGTAGTAATTTCATTTCTTTGGTTCCTAACAATCTAGAAAGACCAAAATGCACAGAGAATAGCATATTGTAAAGTTTATCAGACTGACCGCCAGCTGGAGGGACAACTTGGTCAAGTAATTTCATGCTCGTTTTCTTCCATATTTTCTTTATAACTGCTCTAAGTTCTTCATTTGCTTGCTCTAGGTTACCTGTGGCAATGAAATAGAAAAATGGAGGATGGCACTTATGTTTCAACCAGCTGCAACAAATGATCCTTTGGATATTAATTAGCTGTATACAAATAAAGACTGTGATACGGATGCTTTACAGCAAGTCCAAGCTACATGAAGTAGCAGATAACAATACTACAAGTAAAGAGGAGAAAGGGTGTAAGACAGTGAGATCCTGGGGCTTTCAGATCAGTCTCTGGAGTACTGCAGAGGTCAGCAGTAATTTACAGGTCTTGGCTCTGCTCTGTCACTGCTTAATAACTTCCACCTAAATTGTGCAGAAAGCGATGACTTGCTCTTTGCAAGCCACTTCTTTCTTGATCCAAAGCTGAGCCTTTATTTGTTTAATTGTAGTAATTGCTCAGTTGTACAGGCTTGAAAGTCCAGGCAGCTGAATACTGAGCGGTTTTTCATCTCTTGCAGCACTCACCTAAACCACAGTGATGCCTGAGGGAGCTTAATCTAATCAGATTGTTATTGACAGTGGAACTCAAATTCTGCTGAGAATAGCAGAAGACATGGAAAAGAAAGCAGTAAAAGATGGTAAAAATAACGAAAAAATGTATGAAAATACAAAGCAAAATCCTTTGAAACATACCACTATTTTTTAGAACTTTTCCCTCTCTGATGCAAATGAGAGAAGTCCATTCAACCCAGTGAGAACTGGCCTCAACCAAACTGAGGATGTTGCTTTCAAGTGTGCTAACATTGCAGTTGCACCAGTGTGGGATCCAAGGCAGCAAGTTAAAGAGTAGTGAGGAAGGAGCATCTTGGTCGGACAGAAAGGGGAACTCATTCATTCTTTGCAGTGTAACTCCTGTTATGCCAATGTTACATGGTTTTATCTGACCAGGTAAAGGCAAGTGATAATTTCTGAGATTTCTTGGGCTTTGGCCTCACTACCCCTTTTCTTTCATCTTCTAGCAAATCATTCCTAGCAACAGTGAATAAAATTCGTGATCCAAAAGCAAACCAAATCCAGTGAGACTAAGGCAGCCTTACTCATGTCCAACAAAATGAATAAAGTAAATTGCAACTTTTCCTCATTGGACCTTCTTATAAGTGCAGTAAAGGCTTTACAGCTAAGAACCTTACCTTCTGTTTTTATCTTTAGAGCAGTCCTAACCAAAGCAAACAAAGTAGCGTTAAACATGACGGTTCCGTCGCTGTTTAGTGGCATATTCATGGCTACTAACCTCTGTAAATGAGAAAAGGAAAACAAATCCTGATGCGGCTTTGTTTGAAAAAAACCTCCTGTAACATTCATTTCTGAAAAGCCGATGTATTCAAAGAATAATATCCAGAGAGACATTAAAATTTTATAAGTCTTCAAAAAAAGTTGAGTCTTCTATCCTGGCGGTGTATAATAACCACCCAGTAACTCTTCTTTCTGATACTAATCACATGCATGCTTTACAAAAGCTAAAACTGTCTAGTAGTTTTCATGAGCTACTTACTGAGTTAATTTGCAAACACTGAAGCCCAGCCCTTGGCTGTAAGTCACACCATGCAAGTATTAAGACAAATGCAGTTATTTAGGAGGATGCCCTCCAGTTGCAGTCATGTTCCAAGTTTCCCATGGGTTCCTCCAGCCTCATGCTCCATGAGGACCACAGCACCAGGTCTGTCATGTATAAGCTTATTAATTTCTCAGGTAACTCTTAAGTGATGCCGTGCATCTGTTATGCTATCTACACTGAATTAGTGTGAAAGGGGCTTTCCTCTTTGGATTAGTCCGTCTCTGCATTACAGTGTTTATCTTTCAGAGCAGTATCACTGCGACCCTGTTTGTCAGAAAAACACTATTTAATCTATCAAAATCTGCTCCGAATGTCTGACTTGGATTTTCTTCTATTCTAGTTTAAAAGCGTTACTCAATTGGATAATTTATCTTAACGAATAAATATAGGTTTGCTTTAAGTATGCCTTTTGGCATTCCATTTGAACCGTGTTTTATAGATCAACTTACCTATTTATAAAACAGATATAAAAGAAATCAAATGACAGTGCTGTTGTAATGATCCTTTAAGTAAAAGGCTTGATCTTATTCCAACTGAAATTGCTAAAACCACAATATCCATAGTTCTGAAGTCCTCAAATAACATCATGATTCATCTCCTTTGCATTGCTTTTCAACTTTTGTAGTAAAATGCAATTAATCCTCATCTAAATTACACATTGTGCCTAACAAATTCTACACCATTTTATATTCCCTTTAATTTTCAGTCTTCTCACTCACTGCTACATATTGTATTGCACACCATTATTCACTTCAGCTTGGTTTATCATCTTGCAGTCCCCACCCTTCAATCTCATTTCTATGTTTCATGTGCAGCAAATTTCTCACGAATGCAACTGTAAAAGTACTGTATCAAAACTTAACTGTCACTTAAAGTAAACTACCACCCTCTTCTCCCTGGGACTGAAGAGAAATCAGAAATGCCACTGCATTGAAGTAGTCTTATATGTGACACAGGGTCCCCAGAAATGCTGGGATGAGGTAGTTCATATACATGACAACAACAGACTAATGATAGATTTACAGAGACTGACCCCGTTCATTCTGATGATCTGTGAAGAATTTTACACTGGTGGTAACTACTCAAATGAGTACACTGAAATAAATTACATTAATTTTGCTTGTTTAAGTTAAGCCTGCAAAAAAAACAGGAAAACTTGAGAGAGAAGGAGACTTTGTGTCACATATGCACAGTAATCCTGTCTGTTCACACATTGGGCAGAATCGAATAAATGAACGTACTGTGAGAGAAACCTAGAAAGAAAATAGGGTAAAACCTACCTTGCAGGCCACTCGGTGAGGGCATAATTTGCCAAAACCAAGTGGTGGCTGAATGCGTCTCAGTAATGTGACCACATCAAGATGCTTTATCCTTCCCCTAGAACCAACACACATCAGTTACCAAACATACATCCATTCCCAAAGAATATACTATGCTCTGCTTTTATTGTTTTTACCAGATAAATCTTACCAGAGAAATGATCTAACTTACTTTGCTTCAGGGTCATATTCTGACCATATCCTTTTGAACTCATCCAAATGATGGGGACCCAGAATAGACCAATCACGCGTCAAATAATCAAAATTATCCATAATGACAGCCACAAATAAGTTTATAATCTAAAAAAGTAATTAAGAACAATCTGCCTTAATTATTTTGAAATTTAAAAAAACCCATTCAATAAATAAATAATTTTATAAGGTAGCAGGTTAAGAATTCAAAGTTATTTCATGCACAATGTTTTTGGCAAATATGATCAAATATCACACAAAATACTTGCTGACCATTTAACTGACTAACTGGAACTCTATCAAGTAATGATACGGCACGAGCGTGATTCTATCTTACTCAGTCTTTGACATAGGCTGTAACGTGATTTTGTTTCTCTTCCTTGAT
This sequence comes from Pluvialis apricaria, assembly GCA_017639485.1. Lineage (NCBI taxonomy): Eukaryota > Metazoa > Chordata > Aves > Charadriiformes > Charadriidae > Pluvialis > Pluvialis apricaria. The sequence continues at coordinate 16,658,416 of CM030016.1, forward strand.
TTCCCAGATCCCACTACATCAAATTAAAGAATGGACCAAATACATATATTTGACACAGTGTAGATCTCAGGAAACAGCTTTTGTATTAATAGGATTCAATGTCATGACAATAAGACTTCTGCGTATGTTTTGTTAACACAGAAGATGACACAGTACAGCAGAACATGCATGTTTACACTAGTTCACAGAATTCTGTTTGACCACTCCTTTTGCAAGGAGAACAGTACTGTGAATAGAACACCAGCTTAGACCAGACACCTGCAATGAGGAAAAACGTGTTTCAAAGATTATTTTAGAGCAAACACTCCATTATGCCATGGATTAGGTTATTGGTCATATCTCATGTACCACAGTTTGAGCACACTTGTAGAGACATGAATCCAAATTCTGCTAGGTTTATATAATACAAATAGCATTACTAGTAAGCCAAAGGAATTGAGCTTTATTATTAACGAATATTTAATGATACTATTGAGAAACACCTAATGAAAAGACTTGACTTAGCTTTCAAACATGCAACCAATCACTCCTGCATACATGGAGTCAGAAGAACATCTTGCATGGTTTGGGTTGGAGGGGACCTTTAAAGGCCATCTAGTTCAACCCCCCTGCAATGAGCAGGGACACCTTCCACTAGACAAGGCTGCTTAGAGCCCCAGCTAACCTGACCTTGAATGTTTCCAGGGATGGGGCATCTACCACCTCTCTGAGCAACCTGGGCCAGTGTTTCACCACTCTCATTGTAAAAACCAGTATAAGATACAGGATTTAGGACTGTGTATGGAAAAATATAACCTTGCAAAAATATTTTAGATATGAGATTCTCAATCATTCTCTGAACCCATTACTCTTTTAGTTCAGAATAAAGTCAAAATGCCAAAACTCACTTCTGTTAATAAGCACAAGCCAGACTCACCAAAAATGCACAAAGCATGTAAAAACTGATAAAATAAATGATGGCAAAATTGCTTCCACATGTGTATTCTTCCCCTGGATTATAATCGGATTCTGGATCACAGCGTTTTCCAGGCAAACATGCCAGCATGATTTCCTGCCACGCTTCTCCGGTTGCACACCTTTATAAGGTCACAAAGATACATTAGGCATTATTTGATCAAAATGGATTAAAGATGTATCAATTTGTTAAGTTCTGACAAAATGCTCGGAGCTATACAAGCACAAATGTGAAGAGAGATCATGAATTTTTCAGAGCAGGAACTAATTAAAAAAATACAGAGCACGTTTCAGAAATAGCAAGCATAGATCTGACACTGCAGACACATTTTATAAGGCAGACTAACGCACCATAAAGGCTTGCACGTACAAATTTGAACCCCAAACTGTGATTTACAAGTTAAATACTTATTGCAGTGGAGCTGCTGTATACAAAAGCGGTGTTGCAGATGAACACCTTCCATAAAGGTTGAAAGTATCTGTTTGTAAAAGATGAATTGCCTTTTCCTCAGCATGGTTAAGGAAATGCTTGTCTCTAACTTCTGCTATTGCATTTTTTGCATAGTTGGGTAATGCCTGTGTACAGACCCATGATTTCAAATATTTAAAAGGCAACTAGATATTTAGACATTTTTGGCTGTGTTTGTTACCTAGTTTCAAAGACAAAAGTCTTTACATACATAAAGTGACTTAGATCTCATTAGGTGGTGCCCTTGGTTTCAGATAAGGAATGACCTACCAGTTTTGCCAACCAGGTTGGTAACAACGCATAGGAGCCAAGTGGAGTTACAGAATCACAGGCAAGAGAGCTGTCAAGGCTGTCACCTTTAGAGGCATCCCTGTTCCATGTCATTCCCTCTCCTTGCTCCAGGACATTTTGAAGCACTCCTGGCAAATGTTTACCCTCTTCTTAAGCTCTCTAGTGACAGAGATTCCATAATTCCCCTACATCAAGATTTAGATACCTTTGCCATCTGAAAGTTTTGCCTACTGCTTATCTGATATTTCCCTTCTGCAAGTTACATCCTCTACTTCTTGTCATCTCTTCAGCAAGTGTAAAAAACACTTTATTTCTTTACCTTTGCAACAATCTCTCATTTTCTCAAACTGTCATGTTGTCTGTGCTTCTACAGAATACAGTAGGGGCACAGTCTTACTCGCCTTTCTTAATGCCTACACAGTGATACCAGGGCAGATTGTGTTTGGGCTCTACCTGAAGACAATTACTCCACAAAGGAGATGTTTCACAATAGCTGTAATGAGTTTAGGTCTGTATCACCTGACTAAAACCCTGCTGTGTCAATGGACACTCAGCATACAGCCATAGAGAGCTTGTTATGCTAAATTGCCTCTCACTTGCAAACACATTTTGAAGCATTGGTAGCACAAGAGCTACAGATGTTTTTCGCAGATCAGTGAAAGGGGATGTATTAAGTAAGAGTTAAAGTTTACTCACCTGAACAGAAGCAGCACAGCTTGGGGAAAAGTCTGAAAATTGTTGTTTCTGTTTATTTGATTGTTGTCCCTCATGGCCACTTTTCCAAATACCTACAATAAAACAGGATTTTGACTTTCATCCTATTGACCTGTACTGTCAGAAGCTGTAGGCCTTGCAGTCTAAATTTTCTTCAGTATGTATTAAAAACACTTTCACAAACACACTTTCTTTACTCTCTTTAGTTTCTCCTGATAATGATGTAAACGCAGTAAATTTATTACATGTACAAGATAATTCTTAGTCATTGAATTTAACATCAATAAACCATTATAGTACCAATACGTATTCCTGTATTTCAGGTGAGAAAATATTATTTGTTTTAAACTAGCACCTAGAGTCCTTTATTGATATTAAAGCCCTACCGCACTAAATATTGTACATACTCTTAATAAGAAATAATTTCTGTCCTGAAAACCTTGAAACTAAATAGAGAGAGAGAGATGCAAAGATAGAAATCAAAGCAGAGTGTGAGCATCCTGTCTCAGCCAGAGATGGAACTGACTTCTCTTCCTCAAAATTAAAGTGCCATTCCTTGGCCACAAGATCATTCTTTTCCCCCAGTATAATACATTTATATCCTCTTACAATACAGTGAAGGCTGTTATTTAATTTAGAGAGATGAACACCATTACAGTCTCTATACATGCTGCTGGACTATAAGGACATAAGTTGCTTTTGTATAAATGATGAAGAGAAAGAATCCAGAAGCAAAACCACTCTCCATAGCATATTTCTTCTGTTAATCCCGTTTAATTAGGACTTCCCTTTGTGTTAACTTGAAGAACCTTACAACTTTGAGAACCAAAGAAACCAAGAGAGAACTGCAGGCCAAATTCAGGATACCTAACAAGAACTTCTGCCAAAGTGTCAATGGTCACCCAGCCATGCTCCTCAGGCACCTTAGGCAAGCACTAGATCTCATGTGTGGCACAGAGACTACCACCATGCCAACTCAAACCCCACTCCCCATCACAGCATAACGCCCAGTACCTTTATCTGCTGCTTTCCTGCAGTCTGCGCAGTCCCCTCTCAAACAGCTATCCCATCCTCACGCTAGAAATAGCCCAGTAACATGAATTTTAGGAACAGTTTCCTGACAGGTTTCTCCTATCTAGCTATCTCCAGTTACTAAGACTGGACAACCTGTTCTGCCCTCACAGCACTGCTGCTGGTATGAGGAGTGGCACCTTCATCCCAGCAGCACATTTTTACACTTTACCAAAACTCTTTCTGTGCTTGTACATCTTGTACATATATCCTGCTCTTGATTAACCACGGGTTCAGCTGTGCCTAAATCTTCAGCTAGATTATTTTCCTAGTTCTATTCTTTTCCTATGGGAAAGACTTTAAAAAAAAAAAAAAATTGGGAGTTTTAACGCCTGATTCCCCAAACAATCTATATAAAAAAACAGCCATGCCTTCTTTCATACACTCACGCATAGGAAAAAACTTAATGAACTTCACGGTGTATGGAAGAGGAGTGGCTCCTTTCAGCAAACCAAGGCACTATAAGCTCACACCAAGCTCTTCTCTTGCATCTTTTTACATTTTCTGACTACCAAAATCATAGCTAAAAAAGATTTTTTACGTTACTCTGAAAGCTCTGCCTTATATATAGCGCCACTATCAAAGAAGTGTTTCAATAAGCACTTTAGTAAATAAGTCTCAGAGTAGCCAACACTGTATTTTTGTTTAATGCTAAAAAAATTCTGTAATTACCTGCATTCCAATGACAGCATAGATGAAGAACAGCATGGCTATCAGAAGGGCAACGTAAGGCAGAGCCTAGAAACGGGACAGGTGCGTTGTCTTTTAATAATTTCACACCATAATTTCAATTTCCATTTACAAAAATAATTTCTCTGTAAAACACAGGATTTTCCAAGATTTTTCTTTCTATGCAAGCGCTTAAAATGTTATTACCTGTCACTTTTAATATTCTGCCACATACAATGAATACAAGCTTCATTATATTTTAAATTATTTCTGTCAGCAATCCAGGGGGAAGATTCATCTTTAGCAGTTTTTAATTTTATTTTCATTACTGATTCTGACAACACAAAGATACTTTCTTCTATACAGTTACAGAGTTCCATTAACTTCACGTTCATCGGTTTTCAGAAGCAAGCATTCAAATATATATTTGTTAGACTTATGAAATCAGTTTTATATAAAAAAATAGATTAAATTCCTCTTTGTAGTCATCTGATAAAATGTGTGGAAGTATGAGACTTGTGTGTGTCGAACCTATCGTATCCCTTTTACATATACCAAATATTTTTTATGAAGTACTGTAGAAATCTCATGGTAACAGCTAATATTAAATGACAAAAATGACCCTTGGACTCACTGAAAGTGACTGATGAAGCTTGTTTTGGCATTAGTATGAAAATATATTTAAATATGTCATTATTGATAGCAGGAATTTCAAAAGAAATGGGTTTTGCACTCTACAGGGTATTGCTTCATAAAATTTGGTGTATAATTATGTAAGTTGGTGTTGTAATTATAAAGCAAATTTAAATAAATTTTGCTAACCTGAAATGACTTAATAAATGTCCACAGTAAAGTTCTGATTCCTTCTCCTCTGCTAAGCAGCTTCACCAACCTCATCACCCGGAAGAGACGGAAAAAAGTGATGGAGATTCTAGCGCTGTCTTCAGAGTTCTGAAGAGCATCACGGAGAAGTCAAACCAAATACAAACTCAAACATGCAACACTTCCAGAAAAACAACATCAAATGCAAAGGTGGAAGAGGTAAGATTTGAAAATGTATCTTGAGGGCCTTTTCACCTTGATAAAAGCATGATATGAAAGGAAAAATTACATGCTAAAAACACAGGACCTGTAGAAATGCTTCACACATTGCATGCATTTCCAAGTTTTCTGGTTTGTTAATAAGGATCATATTGGGTTTGTTTGTAGTAGACTTCAATAGTACATTGACAATGAATGCAAACCACTGCATAACACCTTTGTAGAAAGACAGTTATGAAAAATACAGAAAAAAATTGGTGGAAAATAGACATGGTAAAAAGAATAAACTCAAGTAGAGGTAAAACCACTGGGGTCAGTTTACTAATCTTACCCCAGACTCATCAGTTGTGACTGTTTCAGTTGGCTTTGGCTTTAAGAAATTAAGAACATTAAATATTAAAATCAAATAAAAGATCAAAATCAGCTTATCCATAAACAGAAGGAAGGACATTTTTCGTTTCTAAATGTAAACATCTTTCAGCTCAATACGCTTCCTGAACAAAACATTAATAGCCTTATTAAAACCTTCCCTGTAGCATTTCATGTTGTCTGACTCATACTAAAATCTGCTAGTATAAAACATATTTAAAAGACTCAATGGAAAGTAAATACAAAATAAAATATCTGCTCCTATGTAAGCCAAACAAAATTAGCCACCGATTTCCACAGGCTGTATGAAATCATAGCATTAAGCCTAAATAAAACTCAAAAACAAAGCTCTGGAGTCAAACTAGCCTTTCAAGGTACCTTTTCTGCTCTGCTCTTTTTGAGGATTAATTACACCATCACTGGAATCTAACCATATTCAAGTAATTGTATTTTATATCACATCAAGTGATCCCTTGAGTTGACTCATCAGTGATGAACACTGGGTTTTGCAGTGCTTAACAAGGACAGATTTTCACTCTAGACAAACCTTTTTAGTACAATGACATGAAGGGTAATCCTCCCATAGAGCTGCAAATGAGAAGGCAATACTTGTGCTCTCTCACCATCAACAAAGTACTCCTATACCTGAGCTGATGTAACAGGATCAGGTGTGGAGAAAGGGCTTCAGATTTGATTAACCCTTTTGGAACAGACCTGTACAACCCTCAGGAGCCACAGGGAGGAGAGAGACACACACCAACTTATTCACAGAGCCAAACTCTATTCCTCCAAAGAAGAAACTCACTTGTCTCTTTATAATGTCTCTGTCTGTCTTTGGAGAGACTGTCTCAATATCGTAAAGGGTCAGACACTTAGCAAAGCAGCCAGCAAAGCTTAAAGGACCAACTGCCCGTGCTTGCTTGTGCACTGACAGATTCACAGCAGCTTCTTTCAAAACTGAATGGAAGTGTCTTTAAAAATATTGATAACACTAGAACAAATGGGATCCCGGATGTTAGATCCAGGTGATGGGTCTTACTCTCTTGCCTGCAATATCCTCCTTTGAAAGCGGCACCTTTCAACAATTACTGTCACATATAGTGGCAATAACCATGATGTCTCCTCAGTGCTGTTTCCAGCACATTGTGTATGCGTCAGACACACTCTCAGTGCTGTGCCTCACTCAGTAAAATCTCAAATATTGCTATTATCTACAATAAAACCTGGGGAGATGGAAGGCAAAAGTGAGGAGCTGATTCTGCTGAAAATACTGTCAGTATATTATATAAACATAATATGGTAAAAACCCAAGAACATGTAGTACTTTGTTAAACTCAGAACATTATCAGTATTTATTAAAATACCAATTGTTTTGTCTATTACTATTTTTGGCAAAACATATGTAATATAAAGGTATCACAAGGGAAAAATGAGGTAAAAATAACTGCTCAGCTACGTGCAATCTATGTATGTGTACATTACTGCCCTGCCAGGATAAGAATATTTTCTGAAACAAAGACTTTTGAAATAGTTTAAGGGATTATTACTAAACTAGTGCACTAATATTAATCAAAACCCAGATCTCCTCATTAGACTTCAGTAAGTAGAGTATTTGTAAAATCAGCTGTAAAATCTAAGCTTCGTAAGCACTTATATAAAATACACAAAAAATATGCTGCCAATGAAAGATAGTTGCTGCATTAGAAATTCCCTGCATATTTCAGCAATTTGAAATAAAATCATCAAAAATATAGATTGTGATAATCACAAATATCATAAATGCCAAAATATCACAAAACATGGAAACAATCTTGCAAAGCTGTCTACCTGCATCAACCACAAACCTGTACTAGTGTACACAGACCCATGTTGCTACTGACATTTTGAAATAGAAAAAAAATCCTTTCTATCTGAAACTTTTAAAGAAAAAGGGTTTCATTATACTGTCTGCACATGAAGCCTGAAATTTCATATTAATCTCTGGTGACTGACTCATGCTGAGCTAGATATTGTCTTAGTGAGCAATTCGCTTAATTAGCATTCAATATTTTGTATCATCAAAAATTGAATGAAATATTTGACAGATACAGAACAGAGTAAATTACAGTATCATCACAAATTGGCACTAAAAAAAAAATGAAGTAAAATTCTGGATTCTGCATTTGGGAGTTTTTCCTGCTAGCTTTTATAGGAGCAGGATTGGGCCCCAAATAATCTAGGAACAGTATTAGGATAGCAATATGTAATGGGATAGATAAGAACAGAAAAAGGATACTTTAGTCCTACAGATTTTTATTTAATTGCTTTCCAAAAGAAAAAATAATGAGAAGTATGCATTATGATTTGATTATGAAAAAGCCCTCACAAAAGGAAAAGTCAGTAAAAAACCTTTTTCACCATATAACTATCTTAATGATTACTTAGTTATCACTTTTGAAAATGCAGCCAGAGGTCGGCTGCAACCAAAATTATGTGAACAGTTCCACTGCAGGTGCTCAGGAATGATGAGTGCAAAATCCCTCAACTTTTTCTTTTGTCTGAAGGGCACTGAATGTATTTGTGTATGCACATTTGTGTATGCACAGGACTGTGTAATGCATGCTCCCCTTAGGAATCACCCTTTCTTGGCTTCTTTGGACTAAGCAGTCCTAATTGCCCATTTCTGATGGCTGATCTGCTGCTGGGAAGTGTTAGGGTGTCATATGCAAGAGATTATATATTATGGACACTGGAAAGAGCAGGCCAGGAATGAAAAAGGAAAACACCCTGTTGACAAAATGTAAATTATATGAAAATACCGAGCTGGAGACAGATGCTAGAAACAAACAATGAAAATGAACTCCTGATACCAGGGGATTTTTTTTCTACTGGAGCTGAAAATATTCAACTTCTGCCCATCATTGGCCAAGTGTTTTGGATACTCACATTTTAAAGTAAGCGTATCTAATTTTTTACCCTCTCTGGCATTTCCCTCTGATAATACAGCTGCTTGGTTTGTATTATTAATACTAATTATAATGAAGCAAATTAGCAATATACCACAAAGAAAACATTATTCATACTTATTTATAAAGGAGATGGACATCTAAGAGACAAAGTTAGTTAAGGTTTATGTGTGTCCATCCAGCATGAAGTAATACTAAGATCTAACTAAGAATATCTGCTTCCTACAGATAAGGAAAAAACATATACTACCCAAATACCTAATCTTACTTGCAACTTCAGTAATATTACTTGACATGTACACACATAAGTAGATGGTATGTGTATATGTAGGGAAAGGATTAGAATAGATGAGACTGAGGGGGGGGCAGGTTGAGCAGAGTGCCTCTTTGGATGATGGCTGCTGAGAAGAATGCAAAAAAAAAAAAAAAAAAAAAAAAAGAAGAGTATTTCCTGTGGGCAAGCAATCCACCTACAACCCCCTCTTTCCCATCACCTTCCACCAGTCATTCCAATACTACTCATGTCCCAAACACTTCGGGACTGGCTGGTCATATCATGATGTTTTTGTCCCCCATGAGACTATGTGATTCCTTAGATAACAGATGTGCTTCTGGGATCACTGCTAGAGGTCTGGTAATGGTCACAGCTGGAATAAATGAATAGCTTCTGCCTGGCTAACAGATGCATTGCAGTGAGGTAAGTGAGGACAGAGACTAGCTTAATTATTCTACCTTTTCTGGCAGCTGTGTGGCAGCTACACTGAGAGTCTAGTTCAGCAAAGCACTTAATAACTATGTAATTTTAAGCCAATTCTTAAATACTTCAAATAGGCAGTAACATATGATTTTGCTTTTCTCTTAATCAAAGTTCAGCACAGCAGCTTTCTTCCCCAAACAATCCCAACCCTCAAAAAAGAGTAACCAATGGTCAACCTAAATTCCTGACTCACTGATTAAAATGTTTGCAACCTGCTACCAATTTTGGTCAAGTATTTATTGCTGCTTATAAAAAACGTATCACATTTCCTAAGCAGTAACTCCTCATTACACTCTTCATATTGCAACAATAGTTCAAATTAAACATCTTAACTGAAAAAAGCTTCAGTGTCAAAACTGTGAACAGTGTGAAACATTGCATCATGCATTGGAAGCAAACTGTAGCTCTGTGTTTAAGAAAAAATAAACATAGTGAAAACCAGTGGATATTAGTATATGGTGTTGGGCTAATGCTTCTTTTTTACAGATTGTGCCAAAGGGTATGAGAGTATGCCAAAACAAACGGACACATAGTGATCACGTAACCATGATTACAAATGTAGAAGGAAACACATGAATGACAAATACATACAATAACAATAACATATATAGGAAAGCATTCAGGTTGCCAAAATATCTTCAGAAATGTATAGTGTATGCGTGCCTGTATACTCATATGTATATACATATATGACATTTTCAAAGAATAATTACTGGAATTCAAATGTGCTAGCAAGTCATTTTCTTCAGTCTTATCAGTCCTCTCTATATTCCCTGTTCAACGTGAACCAAATGCCCATATACATAATTTAGTAAAAATTTTGAATCAATGTGAAGAACCTCCGAGTAGATCAGAGAAGTATATTTTGCCTTGTAAAAGATGTATTTAAAACTCTAAATTCATAGCTAACGTGTTGATGCCATAGGGTGTTATTATGATAATTAATAAATACTCGGTTGTGCAATAAAGTAAATAAATTATTACTATCAACACCTTCCTGAAAGCAGCTCAGAAATATACTTCTATTTCCAAATTAAATATTGTAACACAGTATAGATTTCAGACTGCAATAAGACTTCATACAGATGAAAGCAAAGCCATATGAGAATGTATTTTTCTGACCTATCCTCAGGCCTAAAGAGATACATTTGCAAAAGACTCCAAAAGGTACTAATGGTATTCAAAAATAGCAATTACTAGCAAGAAAACATAAGTTCTGACATACGATATTGATCCATAAAGTAGGATTGAAACTGAATTGCAGTGCTTTTGCTCAAAACTGGAATCCATAATCCCTTACAGGAGGTAGACATGAGGTTTTTAACATACTCTTTCGCACAAGCAAGATCAGCTGTCCCACCTGATACAAGGTGAGTGGGCAACTATATAAAAATAAGCACGAGCCCTCCAAGCACACAGTCCACTAGCAGTCCAGCAAACGGTAAGAGCATCCCACCATTCACAAGTCAACATTACGCACTGCATAGTGCTGCAGTGGTAACAATGGTGCTGCTTCTTGCCAAATGGCAAAATATCCAATGTTGGTTTTGTGAGACTTTTTTGATGTATGACATCGCTACTAACTAGTTGTTACGGTAGTGTAAGCACTGAGTAAGCCTCACGTGTTTACAATGGTGATTCAAGACAAACTGGTTTTCCTGAGGAGCTCAGGAGGAAGATATCAATGCTGGTTAAACCCTATTTCAGCAAAGAACTTGAATTGTACTTAGCTTGAAGCATAAAATTAGTCCCATAGGGACCGCATTAAACATTTGCACAAAAGGAGAAAGTGAACTCTCCATTATTTTCTCGACATTTTGGCAGCACATGAATGGTAAAAGAAACAAATAAAAATGTGAATTGAAGCCTTTGTAAATACTACTGTAATAATGTGATCATGCATCTAAGTCATCCATGCTGGTCATCCAAATGGTTTCTGAGCTGACAAATACGATAATTTCTATTCAGTCAGGCCAGATTGAAACTTGTCTGTTATTTCCATTTAAAAACTTACTCATTTATTCAGAATTTATTTTCAATTTATTTCTCTGTCATTGTCTTAAGTTATATATGTCCAACTCCCAGAATGCACTGACCACATCTTGTGTCTCACAATTACTACTCTGTTTTTTTAATTGAAAAAGGAACCATTTTTATGACCACACCAGATCTTGCGTGTCATGTGAAACTTTTTGAAAACAAAAGGTCACAAAACCCAAAAGTAATTATATAGGTTTTAGCAGTGTTTTTAATTTTTTTTATTGCTATGCCATATATATATTTACTTATATATACTTGCCTCTAAAAATTTCTAAAAGTAAAATGAACATGAAAACCAATTAGTTTCATAAAAGAATAAATGGTTAAAGGAAGGGATGTTAAATGACAGAACAAATTAAAGTAACAATCATAGAAAATAGTGTATTGCCAATATATATGTTGCTCTGAGGTGGTTCATTTCTGGAGCTGGTCACTGATCCAGTCCTTGAGGATGCTGAGCAGTCCTGTAAATTGCTGAACACATGAAACATTGATTTCCACAGGCACCAAAAATTTTCAAAACACAGTAATTTCCTGGATTATATGTGAATAAGAGGTTATGGATCAGAAGAATCAGCCTCAGGACACCATATACATTATTATAAAAAGTTAAAAAAATAAGAAAAGTAACAACAAAATAAAGAGATGACATTTAATTTCCAGAATTTAATACTGAAAGGTGATACATAACTAGAAAGTCCAACCCACTCTTTTGAAAAAAAAGGGTCAGATACAAACATGTTATATACTAGAAGAATTTGCTGGCCTTTGGAATCAGTCTAAATGTATGCAGCTAGGCTCTCAAAATGATGCCAAGTTGTTTCCACAGCATGAGGCAATTATATATTTAATGGTTGGAATTGATGATCTTAAAGGTCCCTTCCAACCTCAGCAATTCTATGATTCTATGATATATGCAAAACTGTAAGAATGTTTAGTTCATCTTGAGTACATTATTTTGGGTATTCACATTCTTTCAAGTCATCTTTTACATTGATCAGTTAAGAACACAGAATGATAGAACGGTTTGGGTTGGAAGGATCCTTCAAGATCATCTAGTTCCAGCCCCCTGCCATGGCCAGGGACACCTCCCACCAGCCCAGGTTGCTCAAAGCCCCATCCAGCCTGGCCTTGAACACCTCCAAACATGGAGCTTGCACAACTTCTCTGGGCAACCTGGGCCAGCGTCTCACCATCCTCAGAGTAATGAATTTCTTCCTAATATCTAATCTAAATCTACCCTTTTTCAGTTTAAAGCCATTACCCCTCGTCCTATCACTACACTCCCTGGCTGTACTCATGCAGTTACAACTGCGACAAGATCTGATCTTACATTAGTGCTTGCAATTTACACTCTTTCACATCACCCCCCAAACAAGGCTGAGCTTCCTCAGTTTAAGAAGCTCCTACAGTGGGAATTTTCACAGGTGCCATTTCAATTGTGCTTGAAATCCCATTGAGAAATAAAGTCTTGTTAGCATCTTAGCAGAGCTGTAGATTTCCCAGGATCACCATCAGCATTAGATAAAGAGTACAGGTGGAATGGCACGATTCAGAATGCCAAAAAAATATTAAGAAAAAGATTCTAAAATACTGAATTTGAATTATAGAAATTTACACAAAACTAATGAAGTAGGAATAATTCAGTAGAATCAAAACAATAAAAGTAATAAAAATCTAAGAAATTCCCCTAGACACTCTGCAGTGTTCACTGTTTCATGTTGAAAATGGGAAATCAAGCCCAGAAATATATTGAAACTGTAATACATTAATGACTTGCACAAACAAAGCACAAAAAAGTGGAAAAGACCAGAGACAGACAATACTTAGTACACAAATAGTCTGCTGTGCAGTACTAGAAGACATCAAAGATGAGCCCTTTTTCTCTAGTGAGTACAGCATGAAAAACTAAGAAATGACAGTGATAGCTGTTGACTGTGGTGTGTACTTTTCTTGGAGAAAAGTATCTCCAGAATATTTTCAAGACAACTGCGTGAATTACTAAAATGAGTGTTCTTCACAGCTGAAAGCTCAGCAGCGACCAGTTACAAGTAATGCTGTCAAATTAACACTGTCCATGCAGTGTTAAATATGGAGTTAAATACAGGGACACCTTCTGTGGTCATGGAAATACATTTGAGCTATTTTTCAATCTCTTCACAATCAAGTACATTTTGCAGTTATTAGGGAAAGTTATTCTAAATGATTGGTCTTCTGCACCAGCACTACTGTGAATGGAAATAGTGAGTAAATTGCAAATACTTCAGCTGAAAGTCTAAATCTAAACTTTTCTGGAAAAAAAAAAAACCAAACAAAACAAAACAAAAAAAAAAACAAAAACAAAAACAAAACAAAACAAATCCCAAACCCAAATTAGAGACAGCTTTTAAAAATCTGCTCCATGAACTGTAATTATACTTTCAGAAATGTCTCCATGGGACAATGCAGGTCTGTGCTGACTGACCCTCCATGTCAGCTTGGGTTCCTTCAGCTCACAGACAGAAAGATCCTTCGCCCACTGAGAACTGAGCAAAATCAATCTGAAATCTGAGGGTCAGACTAAGGTCCTTCTGCTCACATGTTATCACGTCACTCCTCCGTTGTTCTTTCCAGTAATGCAGTCAGTCATGAGATTCTCAGTTTAACATAAATTCAGGAAGGAAGTTTAAAGTGAATCAGCCTTAAAATCATTTTGATTGTGTTTACTCTTTGAGATGGCAGTGTAGAATTTGCAGCTTTATAAAGGAATTTGACATCTTTAATGAGGGCTAACAGACTGTGTATGCTTGAAGGTATTCTACCATGTTAAAAAAATAAAAAAAAATACATTTGTTTTCTATATTTGGTTGATATGCATTTATAATAGATATCACTGTGCTTACCAAAGAGACTAGAACCAAAGAAGATTTAAAACTATGTACATCACTGTTTCTCAACAGCTGCTACTCTGACTAATTGATGTTGTCCGTGCCAATGCTACTGTGTTCTGAAGGGAGACCTGCGTGGGCACAGTTTAAGTATTTCCTTTGGCAGTAGCCTTATCCACTCATTTCCGCCCTACCACAGCCCACACTTTTGCCAATACTTTGAGCTCAGCATCTCATCCAGCCAACTGTGAAGTCCCCAAGCTCTTGTGAAAGCACAGCTCACACAGCTATGGGGGTAAGAAGAGTTGTGGGCAAAGGCTGCTTAAGCTTCACGGAGATGCCAGACAAAATCCTTATCAAACCACGACCTCAGTTGAGACAAGCCTGACAAATCCAAACTCCTAGTAGGTGGTTTGCTGATCTAACAATGCACTGAAAGCCAGAACTGTCTTCTGGACAGATCTTACCAGAGAACTACGTGTTTTCTTTTTTGTTTTTTCCCCTCCTCATCCTGGAATGCCTGGAACAGATCACATTTTTTTCAAATACAATTTCTATTCCATGTTCCTGGGCAACTTTATTATCCTGTTATTCACAGTTCCAAAATCAATCTACTGTCTTAAATGGAGTAAAGGGTATCATTTCTGCTAGTCACTGGAGGAGTGTGATCCTAAGAACTGGATTCCTGACGCGAACCACTTTGGAAAAATAAATTTTAAAATGTGTTTTCTCTGAAAAACTGTTTCAATTAAATGTCAATGATAGCCACAGGATGGATTTGCTTCCCCAAAATATAATAGAGTTATTGCAACTTAAATACTCACCACTGAAGAGTATTTATTCAAATTTAAAAGTATTTTGAAATATGATGCATATTAAATATCCCTACTGAAAAGAAACCATTTGGGTAAGTAATAAAATCCACTGGGGCAAAAAAAGATGTCTACCAAGTAGCCTACCAAAACAAATTTAAGAGAAAAGTAACGTTATTAGCCAGCTTATAAACTGGGACTACTGTAGAAACACATGCAAGCTAAATATCTTCAAAGAATACCAAGCAACTATTTACATGTACGGCTTTCTCCGATTAATCTGTTCTTTGATACAGGGGAAATATGTGAATGTTGGGGATCTCCTGCATCATGGGTATTTCTAGGTAACTTAGTCCTCAGAATGCTGAACAGCTAAGGTCTTCAGCAGGTGGAGTACGCTAACATCACCTAGGGACTCTGTGTGCTCCCTGAGCATTTTCAGCAGCTGGACTGGATCACCTCACCTCCTTCTGTCTCCCTTTTTGAGGTCTCAAAAAGCATTAGAGGGAAGAGGCACTTTCCTCTGACATTTTATTTTGACTATGTAAACAAAGAAACATGTAAGTATGGGAAGCACTTGCTTATCTACTAAAGAGCTGGTATGTATTTTGTTATCTTTCATTTACCATTTTTGTGATACAGCTTTCCTTGTTAAAACCAGCAAGTCATAGAAAACAGGCAAAAATCAATATTTCCCTATTGTTTCCTTGGGAAGGGATCTTTCTGTTTTCCAAATATCTATATGCATAATGGCCATCAGTCAAAATTTTGGTGAAAAGAGGGAGTTTTGCAAGTACTTTAAGAGTAATTCAAATTTCAAAACATTTACTGGAGGACAGGAAAAGCAAAAGAAATAAAAAAACCCTAAACATTATATTTTCAACAGTATGGAAAGCCTTACTTTCTCTATGTAACCTTTTGCTACCTCATGAGATACGAATGCTAAGATCGCTTCAAAAACCCAACCTCTCACAGAAAAAAAATCATTATTTGTTAAACTAAGCCACCGAAACAACTTACAGAATCTTGAATTATCTTGGTCAAGCTACCTACAAAAATCACTGGGCTTCAAGTAAAACAGTAACAGAGGCTTAATTCTTTTTTTTATACATAAAATGTTTTAAATATTTTCTGTACATACCTAGAAAAATATAATTCTCATTGTCTCACTATGCTGTGTGCATGTGCAACTATACGGGTATACAAATTTAAAATATCAGCTTGTACAAACATCTATATCAATTTTTCAGTCTTTGTTTCCAGGATAAAACATAGTTTTCTAAAAAAGGATTTGGGGGGATAAAGTTTACATTTTCGGTATTTCTTGATGACAGCAATTACTTTTTAGTGCATGAACAGTTGCTACTTACATTAACTTCTGTTATAGCAATATCAACGACGCTACCAACAACAATTAAGGCATCAAAAGTGTTCCATGCATCAGTGAAATAGTGCTGTTACGACAAGCATTCAGCAGAAAGAGAGCAAGAGAAAAACACAAACAGAAAGAGAGAAGAAAAGGACAGTGTTATAACACAGAAACAGTCTAGACTTCTCTGATGTACCACTATACAATCTAATCTTTCCCTTTCATAGCTAAAAAAAATTGGTAGAAAAAAAGGCTATTTATTTCCCACATCAACATAATTGACCTATGGCTGGTCTGTACTCAAACTTTAGAAACATCAGATCAAAATCTGTGACTTGTCCAGATGATGGAAATAGTGGGGAGACAGAGAAAGAGAAGTAGGGACTGGGGAAAGTAAGCTGGGGTATACTCACATCAGCTTCACTGAGAACGACGTCTACTATGCTGCCAATAACGATGAGGGAGTCAAACGTATTCCAGGCATCACTAAAATAGCCCTGAACAGAGCAGGCAGGGTGCAAACGTTTGTGATTACACATGAAATGTCAAATATTTGCATACTTCTGTTTAGTTTTGCATAAACAGAAATTAGTTAAACAAAACCTGTGGTCTAATGAGAAAACAAAACAAAACAAACAATATTGCCTACTGAAGGAAAAGCAACATATAAGTGCATGTGTGTGTATATATACACATTATATATATACATGTACAGACACACACACAGACAAGACACACACGCGCACACACACGCAGTACACATGCATAATACACCACCGTATAAGCACAATTTTGGCAAGCAAGCCATCATCCAAAATTGGTTTTGGACTTCTAGCAAAGCCAAGAAATTCTAACATACGTTCCCTAACAAGCATGACAAAATCCCTTTAATAATATTTCTACAAGACCAAGCCAATTGAAACCTCCTTAACATTAACAACTTTATGACAGTACTACCTAAATGACTGGTAAAAATATTCAAAGGGTCAAAGCTCATCACTGGTGAATCATGCACAATTATTAACGTTGAACTGTGCATAAATATTAGAGAACTGACAATCTTCTATTCATAAACTAGGTTTAATATAGGAACTCACACTACATTTCCAGTCAGGGCCTGATTCTGTAACCAGTGAAGTCAGTGCTAGGAACCACAGCAACTTGAACAATTTCTTGATGCTTTTAATGCAGCCAGTGCAATTTCTGAAAATTTATTTTCATAAATTGCTTAGTCACCCTTCTGACATTTTATGGCTTTAAATACATTCCCTATGTATATGTTAATAGCACACTGCTGCAAATGGTTATGAAGTGCTATCATACAATCATTTGTCTGTTGGTACCAAAACTGCATGTTCGAGCAAAAAGATATTTCAGAAGAAACCTTGAGGTAGATTCCAGGATCAATCTGTCACTGGGAACAAATCAAGATGTATTACCATGTTGAAGGCAACTCTACGGAGACAAGATATGTAGGTTTTCTGCAATATGTGGATTTTGCCTAGTTATTACAGAAATTCAGAATTGCAAGAATTACTGAACTTGCCCTTTTTCTCAGATATATTAATTTACCAGCCAACCATGACTAAGGAATGTGCACTACACGACAAAGGCTGAAATGTACATTTTGTACACATACATTCTGCTGTCCTGGTAATTAATTTAAAAATACTAACTTGTCAGAACTATTGAAGCTCTAAAAAATAAATCTAGCAAAAAAGCTTAAAATGACGAGTGTGCTAATCTAACCTTATGTCTAGTTACACTTATTATTACAGTTTACTAGAATATGTTTTAGCTGAGTAGTTTGTTACATGTGTTGTTAGCACAGAAAAACAAAATAAACTACAAAATTTTTTAGAATTGCACAATTTTTTTCTCAATATTTTGAACTGTTAGAATTTCTAGTAACTTCACAGTTTAAAGGTTACACTCAAGTGCACTACTATTTGAAAAAAGCTAATTTCATGTGGAAATTTGCTCTTGGAGACTATGAGAGCTGCTACAGAAGAAGACAGCTCTACAGCGTATTCTAGGAGAGTAAGCACTGAGCAGAGTCAGGAAAGCCTCATTATGTTTCTAATGCTACTCTCTTTTAAAACACAAATTACTATAATCATTTCTTCATTTAAGGAAGGGGCCGTAAGAGTAAACTAGATCAGAGTATGATTATCACTACAGCCCTTTGTGCCGCATGCTTTGGGACTTTGGGATTAATCATCATTTGTCTTGGGGCAAAAGCCAATGCTCATGGATTTGGCCTCCTGAACAAACATGTCCATTTCTGAGAGCTTCTGCACAATTCCTTATCACTCCTTCCTTATTCATCCCGCTTCACAAGAACAAGCCATTCCCAAAGTTTCTACTAAACATCATGCTGAGCCACCTCAGTGATACTGAAATCTATAATCCTAAAGAGTTGGCAGCTGCCAACTAAAGAAGGGGAGCTACTCTCATAATATTCTTCCTGATCATTCATATTCCTTATTTCTCTTATTTAAAAGAAGTATCTTTCATGATTTTAAAATAGCGATATTTATATACGTACATAAAATAAGGGACTATTGGCAAACAGCAAACAGATAATCAGCGCAATCCTGAGGTGAGCTATCCATCTTCCTCTACAAAAATGGGAACCAAAAAAGATCCTCCACATAAAGGTTAATTTCAGCTATAGAAAAAGTGACTTTACTAGACAGGCTACAATATAAGGCACTGAAATAACAAATTCACATTTTGATTCAATACGGCTGAAATACTTTACACATTTATTTTATGAAACCTTTTCCATCAGTATAGACAAATATTGTTCAAAGTAATATGTGAAGCAAAAGCATACAAATAAACAAAAAAACTAAGAGAAAATAAAGATGGTTTTGGAAAAGGGAGGAATGGACAAGTCACAGCAAATAAACATCATGCAAATAAGTTGTTTTCACCACTGCAGTCACCCAAGATCGATTCACTTACTAGCCATCTTTCCTTTTTTCTTACAAAAATCTGATGTAAAACGACATGGAAAATCATTACAAGTTTAAGTAACAGCTAGCTATCATGAAGCTGTACACACGGTATGTGTTGATGTATTATTTTAGATTTCATAATGTATTTTGTTTTCTACTGCACTAAACCATGCTAAGTAACAGATTTTAGCAAATGTGAAGAACAATGTGAAGAAAAAAGGCCTGCTCTTTTAACTTACATTACAAAAAATTTGTTCATTGAGAAATGCTGAAAGATAAAATCACAAATCCTGGGGAATATGTAGGCATAGAAAATTAACACCAAAATATGTTGCTATAGATCTACCACATCAGTATTTTAGTCCTTTTAGTACTCTGTTGAAAAGTTTAGGGCCTCATTCTCCAAAGTACTGTGTGCTCCAATCTCCCAGTCAAGAAGTGTGCCAGACATCCAGCATCACCTTTATCTCTCACTTATCCAGATTTTATCTATTTCAGAGCTGGAGGCACTCTGCAGTACCTTGGTTTTAAACAACACAGTATCATAGTAAGATTATCAATAATTTACAGTTGCCTTAAGTTTGCATGGCCAGCAAAACCAGAAGATCACAGTTTTCACAGGATTGTTATCAACGTATTAAGGGGACACTGTCAAGCAGATGGGATAAAAACTAAGATGTTTTTACCTTTTCTAATTTTTACAGAGTGAGTAATGGAGTTTTTATTTGATGCTTTGAGCATCTTTGAAATAATTTTTAAAACGCACAAAATTAACTGTCCATTCTGCCAGACTAGACTAAGAAACCCACCAGTGGCACAAACATAGAGGAAATGAATCAGTCTTTCCTCATGGACCCTAAAGCAAAACATAAGTTGGGCTTCAGATTGTTCCTACTATTATTAAATCTTAATATCAGTTAAAGCAATTCATCATTGTTTTAAGCATGTATCTAGTTTAAAATTTAGATTATTAAACGATATTCACATTCTGCTTAAGACTGCTGTCTGATTTGCAATTATTAATGAACTATGCAATGTATGTTGCCAATAAGTATTTTGTTAAAGAGTATCTGACAATTTAAAAAGTTACAATTGTCAAAGAATAACAGGAACAACCTTAAAGATATTTAACTCCCTTCCCTTCCTGCTAGTTAATCTCTGCAAAAACTCTGATAAATATCATGGCCTTTTAATCTTGTACTGCTAATTAACAAGTTTAAGATGTTCTGCATCTACGGGTGAACAAAATTCAGGAAATGGGAACCTTTCGCTGACAGTGTCTGCCCTTCAAACTCTCGGGGTTCAGAACCAGGGATCTCTCACAGTAAAAGCATCCAATCAGATAGAAAGCATGTTGCAACAGGGTTAAAACTCAAATTGTACAAAGTCTTAGAGACCAGTATTAAGACATTGCATTTGATAACGAGTAGGAAGTCTGTAATACAAATGGAGCACTGTGATTTATACACTCATGATCAAAAAAGTCACAAGTGCATGGAGAACCATACAAGGATTCACAACCTTCTTTCAAAGAGCAGATGATAAAATACAGCAAAGTCTTCTGAAACTTCAGTGTGAAACACGGATATAGAACAGGCAATACGAATTAGGAAACACAACCAGCATACTCATGACACTGTGGTATGCGTATCCGAGCTATCTCCTCTGGGGCCTCATATTGTGTTATTTTGAATGTGAAATCCTTACAATTAAATAAGATAGCTGACACAGAAATACAAATAAATTCATTAGAAATGTACAATGGACTGGACAGTGCAGAGCAAGACTACGGGAGTGGGTAAGCATTCACCCAGAACTCCACACTTCACATTTCAACACCAGACCTCAAGAGATGTATAATTGTTTTACTTCTGCAGACAAATACAAGCTAGCTTTAAATCAAGTAGCTCAGGCTCCACAGCCGAGCTTGTGACTAAATGCAAGCTGAATAAATAGTTCTGAAAAGCAGTTTTACATCTACTCCATGCTGAGCTCTGGGCAGCCTTGGCTATGTTGCTCTAAGTATCAGAGCTTGCCCAATTACAGATGCAGATATCCTGATTACTTTAAAAGAAGGGCAATGGAAAATGAGAAATACCAGCCTTAAGATGGTGAGATCAGTAGACTTCAAATGGCATGACTGGCTTTTTTCAAATTCCATATATAATGAGTGACCATACTTTACTTACTTACACAGATCTAAGCCCAAAATAAATACTGATTTCATTGTGCTGAAAAAAAAATTTAGTTTAGTTTTTTATTATTAACTTTTGCACTGTCATAAATGGAGTATGAGAACTGAACAAAAAGACTGCATTAACTGTCACAGTCTGATTTTCATCTTTTTTTTTTCAATTAGCAATTACAGTTATCAATTTCTCTTGCCAATCTGCTTTTGAAAACGTGTCTACGTTATTCATTTTGACAGTGTCCCTTTAAGGCAAGGAATCAGCTGCTCACTGGGGGGCTCTCTACCAAATAGTGTGTATGTATAATTAAAAACATAGACATCTAAAAAGGCCGTTGAATATGCAAATTATTTATGTATATCTTTGTAGTAGTTGGCTATATTTTATAAAGTAAACAAATAATTTTGCATTTTAGAACAGGAAATATAACATAACATACAGGTCTTTACTGGAGATTAACTTAGTGTAAAGTTACGAATGTCGTACCATGAATAGAAGAAGTGGTAATGCTTCTAACAATAAATGATTTATCTGATTTACAAAGGGACATTTTAATTACCCCAAAATATTCCAGATCTCATCAACCGCCTTGTAATATTTTTTCTGATATCTGCATTTCATTTCCTGGAGTTACATGTATACATATTACCAGATTAACATTTCTGTTATGATTTCACTGATAGAGAAGTGTGGGAAACATGGGTTCTTTTTATTCTTTGAATAATACATAGCTAATGTGAAACTTACGTTATACTTAATTCCTGTGGTCATGACCTAATTAAATCATATCTAAAACTTACCTTGGGTTTGAATGCAATCAGTTTCAAAACCATTTCAACAGTGAACACTCCTGTGAAAACCATATTCATAATGTCCATTGCATCATTAAAGAGCTTAGACTGTCCATAGTGCTGTGAATAAAAAATACGATGCTTTTAAGAAGTAAAGGCTTTAAAATACTAAGTGAAAGTAAGGCAGCCTATGACCAAGTTGGCAAAAATGCAGCACAGGAAAATATTTTCTAGTAGTATTTATGATGCATACCTATATACATACAAGACCAGTTGAGTATCTCTGGTCAGGAATGGAGTTTTTTAAATCTATTCTGTTTAGGCACTAAGTGGAACAAAACTGTGATTCCTCTGCATCCTAAGGGAATCTTGAGAGGGACAGTTTTGAGAAGAAAACTGTTCCATCAAAAAAGGAGTATTTTCCTAAGTTTTCTATGCTAGGTTTGAAATTACATAACCTTGTGTCACACCCGCTTAGAAAGCCTGCAGTATGTTAGTCACAGAATAACATATATTGTGTAGGAGTGATATTTTTCAGAGGATACAGTGCATGCAAGTTTACTGAAAAAAGCAGAATGGTTTTATAAACTGAATTTGAACCATCCTTTTTCTTATCAAAATCTGAAGTAGGAAAAGAAAGATACAACTTGGAAAAGTAGATAAGAGAAGTAGCTGGTGAAGAACTGTGTACATAATATAGAAAGATTAGAAAAATAGAACTATATATACACACAAAAAAAAACCCTTGTGCAAAAATACACACAGGTACATATAGATATACAGCTAATATACGAAAACACGTTTGTGTAAGTTTTGCATTATCACACAAACCTAGAGTTGCTCCATATATTAAGTTTTTAAAATTCTGAAGAGATAGACACAGAAGATAGAAATACCGCAGAATGGTTTGGGTTGAAAGGGACGTTTAAAGATCATCCAGTCCAATCCAACCAAACATGGAGTAGTACACAGAACAAGTACAGATACTACAGAGGTGAAGTAATGCTTAAAGACGCTGCATAAAAGAATATATTAGATAAAAGAATCTAAGGGGTTGAGAGAAACGTTTGCTAAAAACATTAGACTCTTACATTCTCTCAAATTTTCTCGCACAAGGATTATCTTGGGAACACAAACATATAACATTAAATTACATTGCAGGTACAAACTAAAGCTCAAAGAGCTTGATTAGGTTAGGAAGAACTTT
The DNA here is from genome assembly GCA_017639485.1 of Pluvialis apricaria. Taxonomy (NCBI): domain Eukaryota; kingdom Metazoa; phylum Chordata; class Aves; order Charadriiformes; family Charadriidae; genus Pluvialis; species Pluvialis apricaria. Next base: position 16,681,934 of record CM030016.1, read on the forward strand.
ATCAACATCAAGCTCTTTTAAACAGTTTTATTTCAGAGAACTGATGAACAGATTAGAACACATCACAGAACAGTACTATGATCAGAGGTGTTTTTTTTTAAATTTCACTTCATAAAGAAATACAGGTTGCCATAAATGAAAGGAATTTTATCACCTATTCCTTCCCTGCAATTTATGCCAACAGCTTCAAAAGAGCTTCTGGTTTTCCTACCTGCATAGCCAAGCAAAGTGTGTTCAGCATGATGAGGACGAACATGATGTATTCAAATCCAGTAGAATTCACCACATACCAGAACTTGTACTGGTAAGGATTTTTTGGAATATATCTACGAAGAGGACGTGCCTTCAAGGCATATTCTACACACTGACGCTGTAAAAGCAAATACATCAAAAATTGTCAGAGTATACTTAACAGTTAATCAACTGATAATATAATTAATAAGAGCAAATTGTTAAATATAAGTCTTAAAAACAGGCAGTCTATCTACTTGATATAGAGGTTTTTATTATTAAGTGTTAATAAAGTAATCAGGTAGCTTACCAATCCATTCACTTGGTCATTTACAACTGTACCTAATCATACACACTACTCAGCCACATACAAAGAATCAAATAATGCTCATGGAAATTCAGAAGTGTTTCATCTTTATACCTTTTATATGTAGTAGTATAGAGTAGTATATCACAGACTATATGTGTGTGCATATATAGTGTATAGCATGACTATTAATTCATGTAGAAGTCATGCTTTGTTTTTACTAAGTTTTCAATCACCAATGTAACTGCATAGCATAAAACCCTCGAGTCAGCAAAATAAATACTGAGGAAGAGTTATTCCTAAAAGTTCGGTTAAATTCCCCAGCAAAATCCTGTCACGTATGTAGGAACATCATGGATTCATCTCCTGCTTTATTAGTGCCTGAATAGAACATTTTAACACTTTCAGACTATTCAGAACACAAAATTATTCTCCTGTTCTTATTATAAACCCTACCTCTGCCTATAGATAAGCTGGCAAGTGCTGTTTTCTTCTTAATGTGACACCAAAAAGTAAGACACTAAGAAGCTACCAAGCTTAACATAACACCTTTCACAAGACTGATATCTTGGGGTTAGAGACAGAGGAACATACAATGACCCGAATATAAATTGATAGTATGTACTAATTCTACTTTTTTACTAAGATATGTGTTTGGTGCCCTCTTCTGACCTAAAGCAGAAAAGAAGCTCTCCATGCATAAATAAAAAAGAATACTTCCAAAAATTAAGAGTCCATTATTTATTTTAACCTGATTTTTGTCCAGCTCACAGTTCTTATACTCTTGTTCTCCCTGTTCTTGGAATGTAACAATCACAAAACCAACAAATATGTTCATCATAAAGAAAGCAATAATGATGATATAGATGATGAAAAAAATGGAGATCTCCACTCTATAGTTGTATACTGGTCCTACGTTCTCGCCATTTGAATCAATGGCTTTGTATAGAAGCCTGAAAAACAAACAAAATTTTATCTTTATTTGCATTAAAATGACAAAAGAGAGTAGAATATACAGACTCAGAGGACAGATTTCAAAAATGGTCTGCTGTTTACTGTTATCTTTTTCTAGTTACTGACAGTGCTTACAAGAATATTGAAACCAGAAGAATCACACCACACAATGTTATATGCTTTTTTTCAAAAGAATCAAGGTAATGACCAGATAGTTGTATTTTATTTTTTCCCCCCAACATAAAGCTATCCTCTAAGACTTTTCTCATTTAGGTAAATGGTGAGTGGTAGTAGTTTGCTCTTTCTGGGCCTCTCTAAGCAGTGTACTATTGCCTGATTTTGTAGTAGAAGTTTTACTCAAAGGGCTAAAATTTTTGTATGAGTATTAAAGGGCATTGGTGGGCAAACATCTAAAAGGATTACTTCCACCAGAGCTAAAGAATAGCTCATTATAGCAAAAGTAGCTGAAAGATTAGGAATCAAACAATATAAAAAAAGTTTGCCCTTTATAGATAGAGGTGAATGAAGAAATACAAGAAAAGTGCACAGATTCAGAAGGATAGTAGGGTTTTTTCCTTCCTCCATTAATAAGTTTTTATACCATCACTTAAGACTGCTTTGTTGCCCAAAAATGCCTAGTAAATGATAAAGAATTGTTCTGGAAAATATCTTAACAATGCTGTGAAAATATGGAGAATTCACTCACGCTGGCCAGCCTTCAAAAGTGGATACTGTGAAAAGGGCCATCATAGCAGACAGAACATTATCAAAGTTGAAATCACTATTTTGCCAAACCCTCTCTTTGACCATTGGATTATCAACATCTCCATCTTTATAAACGATGTATATGCCTCTGTGGGAAAGAAACAAACTGTCATTAGTGAAATATGAAAGTGAGTTACTCAATGCTCTGTTCAAAACAGTTTATTTTATTCCCTCCCTCAGCCTATTTTATGTCCTTGCTGACCTGTGTTTTGTGGTGGATTTTAAATTATCATTCAAATTTATACAAACCTAAATGGCCTGACACATGCCTGCCCGTAACTGTTACAGTTTAAATTATTCAAAATATAATGTGACATTCTTAAATCAAAGATGTTCTCACCGGCATTCCTCGGGATTCTGCTTTGCCTCATCGGTGCACCTGTAGAATTTTCCCTACATGTAAAACAAAAAGCAATGACAAAATGCACAATATGCAAAATCAACACATTTATCCTATGATTAGTTCAGAATGGGACCACCCCAGTTCCAGCACCAGGCCACCAAGAATTCAACTCAGCTTTGCTTTTCTTGATGCAGTGTAAATTTTATGTGTGTCTACTTACCTTGAACAGCTGCACTCCAATACAAGCAAACATGAACTGCAGCAGAGTTGTAACAATCATGATATTACCAATAGTTCTAATAGCCACAAAGACACATTGAACAACGTGCTGGAAAAAATGAAAAAAAAAAAATATTTCAATACAACTTGTTGCCTAGTATCACAGAATACATACTGTAAAAGCCTATTTTATCATGTTCAGATTATTTTTTAAAACTACTATTTTTGTGTTGCCAGTATTATACCGACTACCATACTTAAACTTGTTTTCCAAATTTTTCTGTAAGTCTGTTGACATAGACCCATCAACACCAACTGACTAGAAACTACATAAGCATCATGGAAAAACAATTAAAATATTGCTCTGGCATGCTGGTTCACAGAAAGCATTACAGTCAAAATCTGCTTTCCGTGGCACTGGTGTTCCTCTACATATAAACTGCTGTAACTGTGGGCAGAATCTGGCCTAATACGTCTAAGAATCAGGAACTAGTTTATGCCCTTGCCCTGTCAACTCCTCTATGCAGTTTTTCTTGCGCAAGAATTTTTAACCTGAGGCAGGACTAAAGAATCAGGCGAACAGAAATATAACTTGAAAAATAAAAATAAACACCTTAAGTCCTTTTGCTCTGTTTATTGCCCTTAGAGGCCTCAAGACTCTTAAAACTCTGAGGATCTTCACAACTGAGATAGCACTTGATCTAGGGGGGAAAAAAAAGTTATCCTGTTACTTTTAAGGTAACTGAATTTGTTACTAAGAATAACAATCTTCATGCAACTTCCTTATACATGACATTTCAAAAAATTCTCAAGATACACATACAAGATTTTTTAAAGTATTTCTTTATTGATCCTTTATTAATATTAGAAAGTAGTATCAATCTCATAAATACTGTAAGAATCATTTTGATTTCCAGAGCAACTTGGGAATTAACAGCTCAGAAGCTTGACTGACACTGTAATGCAGTTAAGTTTGGTCATGAGCAAAATAGTTCCCGAAGTATTTTTCAGTGTTGCCAAGCTCTTTCAAAGACATTGTGTAAGTCCTGTAAATCAATGAATACCTTAATTTCCAACCAGCTGGAGATGAAAAGATCTCAAATGACTCACATTTTTTTTTTTTAAGTAGCTAGGACTGTATTTTGAGGAAATAATAGACAGCCTTTTACAGAACATATTGTGAAACAGAAAGCTTGTGTAATAGGTATTCCAGTACAAGCAGAATGCGAAGTGGGAAGCAGTTGACTGACACCCAGCCCTTGCTCTTTTCTAAGTCACTAAGGGTTTCACAGATGATTTTAAATGAGGCACAACTGCTCAGTGAATCAATAAGCACCTTCAGACTCTTTTATTATGTTTAGCCTGATCTAACCAAAGCAAAAAAGTCTCTTCACTACCATGTACAGTCCTGATTAAGGTACAACTTCTCTGCCCTTCAAACACTGTCAAGTTACATATCCCAGCAGGTCAATGGGGATTGACCCAGCAAGCTCATAGAACTAGATTGTAGATGTGGCAATAGCACAAAAGAGGGTATATAAACCTCCTGAAGCTTTCAGGTATTACTTGCTATGCAATACAGCGCCATGCTGCTCTTCCTTTTTTTCTTGGTAATAGTGGGAAGTAGTAATTTGTTTTCAATCCGTATTAGTAATGAGTTACAACACACTCCATACAAAACACTACCTCTTGCCAGTCCCAAGCCTGAATACTCATACTGCACACCCACACACAAACGGGCAACAAAAGGAGCCGAAACACTGATTTCAGTATAAAACCCCAAAGCAACAATAAATCATTCACATTGTAAGTATAGTACTTACTGAATACCAAACGATACCAGAGAAACACCCACAACCAGCAAATCCAGCAAATTAAAATAATTTCTGCAGAAGGACCCTTTATGAAGGAATGCTCCAAAAGCTGTCATCTAAAAACAGAATTGTTACATGTTTAGTCTATATTTCAATTTATTCAAATTCACATTTAGGCTGTTTACAAGACACTTGCCTAGAGTGTGAATGCATACAATATTATCTCACTTTCTAAAAGCAATTGAGATATAAAACAATCCCACTACGTACATTTAATATTTCATTTAAATCATAAAAATTCTGCTCAAATAACACTAGCAAATGTGTTAATTGTTTCTAAGGTCAACAAATGCTGTATTTTTTTAAGAACTGATTAGGCTGAGATGATTACACTGAACTGATTGGGCCTTTGTTAGAAAAATGACTACAAGCACCATAAAATTTCCATGCTTACTAAACAGTAAGGTCCAGATTCTGACTCCTAATCATTCATACTGTCTGGAGAATTGAAGGAACCGAAAGTGTATTGCAAAAACCTGAGTGTCAAATCTGGTACAGAACCAGCACATGGCTATCGTAACGCAGCATTACATCACTATTTGCCTTTGGCTCACAGGAGATATGTAAGACCACGAGTGGTATCATGGAATAATCTGGAAGGACCCATAGATTGTTTTGTATTGTGTGTAGACAAGGGTCCCTAAGTTTTGCTGGTTTGTGGAGAAAATCAAACATTGTTCTCCATATTGGACTTTCTCTTCATTTTTTGCTTTCTGTACCTATATTAAGATGAAAGACGCACACAAATTGTATCTTGTGAAGGAACCTGCATGCATCATGTTTAGGTTTCATTAGGAGCCAGTGACAGAGACTATTAACTTTGGCTGCAGACAGAATCTGGGCAGATGTTCTCAGGTATCACAAAGCTGAATTTGGCTCTTAAATCTATGAAATAGGACCTTACCATAACTGAGAGTAAGTACCAGTTAAAAAATACACAGAGGAATCCAGTTAAGCCAGTAGAAGTCCAGAATCTGAACTTGAGCAGATTTTTGCATGAGTTTTTCCATAGTTATGGATTAAGACTGAAACACTGAAACTAAACTTGAAATGAAAATAAGGATACCTTTGAAAAATACCTAGTAGTCAGTTCAGGCACATGGATTCTAATTTCTTCAGTCTTAAGGTCCTCTTGAAGTACTCTCAGCTACTGATTGTTTTCCACAGGTAAAAAAACTCAATGCCAGCCAGAAAACATCTGATTGACTGTGCTTTTTAAGCCCATTACTTTCTGTTCCATTCCTCAAGATGGAGTAAAAATATTTTATTTCCTTTCCTCTTGCAGCAGACTATTACACCTTTCAAGACTGTTCCACAATGTAGAACAGAGCTACCAACTGTTAATGGGCATCTCATAGTCTACTGTGTCACTACTCGTGTGCACAAATTTGTAGGCTTTTTGCATGACAAACCATCACTGTCAGTGAAAGCTATATATCTGCAAAGGAATGCAAACTACAAAATATGCATTTTTCTTGAAAGCCCTTCTCTCCTTATTCTCGCATTAAACTTTTAGTCATGATCAAAATCCTAAATATTCCTCAAAACTAGCAGAATAAAAATCCTAAATCTTTAACCTGTGCTGTGACATGAGAGAGGTAATATAACCATGGTATAAAATTTCCAATAAACTCCTAGCTCTTTTCACTTACAGCTGTACAGAGTACAGCTAAGATCATTAAAATCGGTGGGATTTGAACACTAAAATAAGCTAGAATATCAAACCTGCATCTATAAATATACATTTACACTGTAGTATGTTATCAGTTAGCAGCACACAAAGTTTCATGTAAAGACAAAAGTAAGGACATATTGACCTGAAAATACAGGTGAAGTACCTATCTCCACATCTTTATATGGAGACTCGTATTTCAGTCCCTACAAAACTCAGCGGAAGCATTTGAGTAAAACTCTCTATAGCAAATCATTCTATCTTTTGCACAGACCAAGACCAAAGCAAGGCCTAGAGCAGATTTGTGGTGGTGAGCACTGTCACACAGCCTTCAGTGGAACAGACGCTCTGAGCTGCGCACCCAGGGCACCACCAGTGCTGCTCTTTTCCTCCTGCCTGCAATTCCACACCAGTGGGGACTGGTTTAAATGGTGTGGGGTTCGCACAGCTGGGGTAAGGTTAATAGCACAAGGCCCTAACCTGACCTTTGCTCTGATGTTTTCATGTTTCCCAAGAACTGCAAGCAGGATGGTAAGCTGGATGTGAATGCCACGAAGGGGTTACAGAAGAGAATTCTTAAATGCTTTAAACTGACGTTGCAGCTTTTCCATTGTTCATATCCTCACTCATATAATTGTGGAAATCCTCATGTCTGCAAAGCAGTCAATAAAATAGAGTACAGAGAGACTCTCTGCATGCTGAGAGTTATTCCGTTTTAATGCTTGGTTTTTGGACAAGTTTCTTGGCTGCAGCTGATAATATTGCCTGTAGTTATCTTAACTTCAGTTTCATATACTTTTTGCCTGGAAATTAAGGAATGCTATTGCTACTGCAGGTCTAGTCTTGAATTTACTCCTTGCAGAACATACGCAGCTTCTGAACGACAGATACTCTGGAAAGCACAGCACAAAACCCAGCACAGAAGACATGGAGGACTCCAGCCATAAGCAAGCAAAGCCAGTGTCTGAGACATGTTAGTAAAGCAGACTGTATACCTAAGTGTGTCATGTTCTGGTTGTCCATTACATTCTTTTATGGTACAATTTATTTTCCTTCATAAATACATTTGAGTGTACTGCAGGGCAGAGCTTCCGGGAGAAAGTAGAGTCAGGAGCATCAACATTTTTGGCTACAATGGGCCTTCTTGTTCCTTTGCAATATTTTACAATGCCAGATTTCAGCAGCCCAAACTCTAGTGCTTCCTACCTCCCTTGAATAACTGTTGAGTTGCTCAGTGTCAGAATCTTTTGCAGTTAGTAGAAATGTTGCTTTTCTTAACACATAGAGTTATGCCTCTTTATGCCGTGTTTTATAATTCCTCTTTCTCCTACAGAAACACAATTGGAACTGCAGGGTCTATACAACCTGCTGTTCAGAGCATGTGGATGTTTTCAGACTCTCTTCTGCTGCAGAAATGGTGGTAACATATTTTGTATGGCCTCTCAAATTCAGAGCTGGGAACTAGTTTTATCTAATGCTACAGTTCTTTTCAGTGCTCTCCTCTTTCCTTTAGCTCGGCCTTTCTCTAGCAGCAAAAAAAAATGGATATTTATTTGAGAATGCTATAAATGTTGTAAGATTAATCAATTCTATAGCAAGCTCCTCACTGCTGACAATGAGAAATAAGGGGATAAATGTAAGTCTGGGAGAATATTTGCAAGCATAAAAATAGTCTACTACTTACAGTACAGCTTATCTTGTAAACAGCCCAAATATTGCAACAATTAGCATTAATCAAATCGCATTCTGAAGAATATGCACAGCAATATGAGCAAAAGCTGGGAGAAGAGATTTTGTTAAGCTTAATCCTCAACTGGAAATGCAAAGTTTATGTACAGATTCTTAGTGTAACAGAAATTTGTAAGTGTATAGATCAGGGTTACTCAATGAAAAACTCATGGTGAGTATGCACAACATGAAACTTTTAGGAATCGTGTAAATTTCTGAAAAAAATATTTCACAAATTCCCACCAAAAATTTTGATTTCTTTGTTCAGCATTTTCTTACATGTGAAACTAATGCTCAATTATAAGGCTTCTTTGCCAGAGTAAGCTTCATACAACTAAAATCTGAGTAACCCCAATGAATATTCTTAATAATCAGTACACAAACCATACATTAAAATGCCAATTTTTGACTCATGCATGGGTAATACATTTAAGCAAGCATATTTATGCCTTTCTGTGTATTTAAATGTATGCCCAAGATAAATGCAAAGTATCTTAGTATATAGATAGATAAATGCAAGATATCTTGCAAGTCCTATTGCAAGAAAATAGTTATCTACTATTTTAGCTCTGTGAATATAGTTCAGCAAAAGAAATGAGAAATTACATGCTCCCTCCTTAAAAGACTGATTATCTCTTCTGGAAATGCCAGAGCAAGGAGAAGGAAAAGCTCATGCGCAGTGAATTATTTTTCCCTTTTCTGACAACTGTAAGTTTAAAAAGGGTAAAAAATGAATTATTAAATTGATGTAATGATAAAAAAATCAGCTTCTTCATGCACCCAATGGTAAAAAATAACCAATCAAAACTATGAGGAACTGTCAAATAAAAAAATCCTCCGGTTTAAAAAAAGTTTAGGTTTGATCGCTTAGAGAAAAGGCGAAGAACACTTCAAGTGCCTTTTCTTGGCAGGTGACACACAAGGAAAATCCTTTTAAACAAACTTCCTTTAAAAACCTGTTACCTTCAAAATGATCTCAAATGTAAACATACTAGTGAAGACATAATCTGCATACCCTAGGATCTGGAAGGTAAACAAAAAGTTACAAACATTATTGCTAAAGCTGCTTTTGAGCTAACAAGGATCAATTAACAATGCATTACCTTTAACAGGATTTCAACAGTAAAGATGGCTGTGAAAGCATAGTCAAAGTAACCAAGTATCTGCAAGGTATAATATGTGCCACAGTAAGAAATCCATCTATTAATAAATTTTTACAATTTAGACCACATGCACAACAACACCTGAATTAGTCTAAGTAGGTAAATGGGGATTTTAGACAATGTAGTTTAAAATTCCAGCTATTGTGCAACCATTTTTATTTACTTAAAAATTTATCAGATGTCACCATTCTTAGATATTAGGTTTCACTACTAAAGAGTTAACAGGACTCAACAGGCAATGCTTTCGATTCAGACTTTCCTCTATCAGCTTTCACAGGTACTTTCTTCAGCCTTTAGCAGAGGTACAGAATCTTACACAAAGAATAAATAGTTTTTAATAACATTATCTTTATATCTTTATGTTTTTTAATAATATGATCTTTTCTTTTTTTTACCAAAGCATTGCATCAAAACATAAAACTTCAATGGATGCTTCTAGATTACACATCATTATATATTCTGCTACTTTATATTGTTCCTGTGTTGACTGGGCTAGAGTGTCACAAAGCAAATGAATGAATAACTAAATTACTTAAAAACAGCACTACAACTTTTTTTTCTTGAACGTGGAAGGTACAGCAGTGATTTATTGGCAGGAAATTTAAGAGAACCCACAACAGTTGCATAGTAATTGCAAACTTTTTAAAAGATTATGGAAGCAATATTGACCTCACTGCTGTCGACAGGAACACTGCCATATATTTCACTACAACCAAGATATCACCCTTTCAAGGTGGCCAGATCACTAGCACCTAATTCAGTGATCGACATGCACTGCAATAGTGTACTTGTTTAGTTTCAAGGATCCAGCAATCCAGCTAGCAAACAGTTGTGCACAGAAACATGTTTCCTGTGATTCAGCAACTAATAAAATGGCAAGGAAAAAAAAATAAAGAGACAATGCACAAAGAAAGTATTCCTATTAGATCATAAAAAAGAAATATTTTTTTTTTCCCATGTTCAGTTGAAGATCACATCCTTCTGTCCCTTGATGTGGCTGAAAAAATAGGCAAATATTAAATCCATTTAACAAAGATTAATCAGTAAGGAATTCATTCTAGAGTTAAAAAAAAATACGTAAAGGCATTCCAGTTTGTAAACTTTCATTCCCTTGCTGAGCTGGTTGAAGGAACGCTATCATTCAAGGTAATAACAAGAAAAATACGCAGGTCTGGTGCATTTTTGAATATTTATGATAAGAGGGCAATGCCTTCCTGAAATCACTCACACGTTTTACCTGTCTGTGTCCCAGATAGGAATAATCATTTCACTCTCCAGTTATATTTTCCTAGCACTCCTCTAGTTACAAAAACAATTATCAGCCCTTCAAGCCATTTCTACAATAATAATTCCAGTATTGCCCACCAGCTCTCTTTTTCTTATTCATTAGCGTGATTTATTCATAAGAGTGCACTTGTCCAGCTTTATAGATATGGGAAGCATACAACTCTACCAAATAGTACATGAAGAATGTCTTTGTGCTTTGACCTCTTTTTACCTTTGAAGAAAGTTTCAGGTTTTTGGTTTTTACTAAAGTTACTGAAAAAATGTTCAGAGAATGTCGACAGCCAAAAGAAGACTTTAAGAGGCTGCATCTACACTTGGAAGAACTAGAGGGATAAAACCTCTACTGAGTAGGCCCATCTTTCCTGTAAGAGGTAGAAGAGTTTCTCTAACTCCAGGGCAATCTCTACAGATCATATCTAAGACAGGAGAGGCCTGCAAATTCTGTCAAAGTATCCCCAAAGTCCCCACAGACTACTACCAAGTTGCATCATCTCAGCTGTTTCACACCTAATCTAAAGCATGCACAACTCACAATAACACAAGAGGCTTGCTTCACCACTAAATACAAACGCAGCAAGCGTAAGACAAACATTAGCGGTCATGAGAGTGGAGTTATTTTTGCTTCTCTATCTAATAATTGTGCATTTAAGTAACAGGCAAGTCTTCTACTATATTAAGAACTTAAAATGGAGGATTCAGGAATTTTTTTTAGGATTCAGGAATTTTTTTTAGAACACAGATGTTTACTTACTACATAAACTACACTGTTATTGAATAACAGAGACATTTCTGAAATTAATATTCTTACAATTTATTTTTTTTCTACAAGTATCTCTAAAAAAGGATGCAAAAACACTTCCAAATTTTTGGGTTTGTATATAGGCTGAAATGGCATTTGACCTTGAATCAAGGCAAGAGCTGGGCATGGTACGATTCTCACCTTACATGTGAATATAGAAAAAAGTGAAACTTGTTTAGTTTCTGATTTGTCCAATCAGGAATCCAAGGGTCTTTCAGACCAGTGTGGTGGTACTCAAACTCATTAGCATGGCCAAACTAGCTTCTTTGAAAGAAAAGGTAATATCCTTATAAATGTACACATTCACTAACAGAGTGATACTCTGAGTTCCCCAAGACCATATAACAGAGTCAACGAAGGAGAAGAGAAGACAGGTCAGAGACTATACCCAACATGTTATGAACAGTGATAATTTTAACTTTTACTTTTAAACCAGTGTGAAACACTGAGGCACTAAGAGCAATTCAGGAAATGTGTATCAGGTACACCAGCTGAAAATTATGAAAAAATATGAAAATTATAAAGATTATGCTCAGCTTGAGCATATTTTATTCTGATATATTAATAGCCAACAAAGAAAAAACATTATGTACATAATAAATTGTTCTAATACCTATGATGTTTCATCAATAAAATTACTTGTCTTTGAAGATTTATGGTTTTTAAAGCAAAAACATACAAATGTATGACTTGAAAAAGGAAAAGGAAAGTTTCTTAACTTGAAAATTAAAAACCAGGCACTAGTCCCAAAGGACTGTTGTACTGTGAGACTTTATTTATCTTCAGACATAAAAATGAAGCGCTTACATTATTTCGAAAAGAGTGGCTGCGAATTGGATCTTCTGCTGCTAGGGAAACACTGCTCAGCATGATGAAGACAAGGATGAGATTGGTAAAGATGTGGTGATTGATGAGTCTGTGGCATCCCACTCGAATTCTGAAGAAGAGATACAAAAATATACCATGTGTGCAAACAGAATTCAGCAGATGGCTAATATACAACATGTTTTCTATTACTCTGCCAGCAATGACAGAACAGAGCAACCACCAGCAGCTAAAAGCAGTGCAAATGCTGAAGTTATTGCTCTGATTTCTAAAAATGTAAATAAAGTCAAAATCCAATCCACCTGTAGTGAACATGCACTTATCAAAGGAATCTGAGAGAGGATTTCCCAGCTCCTGTTGGTTTTCAATGCGTTATGAATGTCACTACAAGTTCCAGTGTTTGTACCACTGTGCACATACAGAGGCCAACATCAAAAGGACCAACCCTAGATAATAAATCATTTCAGATCCCTAGTTTGATTTGACTCTTATTAAAGATGTTAAAAATATTCATATGGTGAGATGTGGCTTAGGCTGCAGATTTCATTGCACTACTTAAGAGACTCAACCCAAATCAGAATCTCCTGTGAAGATTTTCTTACAGAATTATAGGACAAGTGGGTGTTGAAGATTACAGAGCTGCTAAGTTTCAGCTACATAACGTGAAGTGAAACTGTACACATGCTTAGAGTCACTGAGCTCAAAGTTATTGCAAATGCTACTGAGCACCTTGGTAGAGCAGGTCTGGGATTAACTTGGTAAAAAGGCAGGATCAGGTTCGTAACTGACTAACAGTGAAGTTGTCTAAATTTCACTGAAGAATCAGAAGGTTTCTGGGGAAGATTTGTTCTCCTGTTATTAAGTAGATGATTTGAGTATAGTGCATCTTAGTTACACTTTGAGATTTTATGTCAGGCCATTTTGGCCTGAGAATATGTAGCATTAATTGAGGCCAAAAGCAATTTGACACATTCAACAAATCTAATGTTTTTGCATTCAGCACACGTTCTTAAAATTAGTAGTTTAAATAGCTCTCTTTCCAGTTAATTTGAAAATTCTGAAGTGTTAGACAACCCATGTAATGAATAAGATACAAGCCCAAAACATTGTATCTTGATTATCACACCAGCTTCTAAACGTCATTGTTATGACCTCTACCACTGAGAAGACCGTATTCTCTTGTGCCAAGTAACTCTTAAGCTCCCTTCTAAGACTGCTCATGAAATTGCTATATATATAAATGTAACAGTTATCTTCAGTCTGTAGGAACTGAATTTAGTTCACTTGCTCACTTCCATCCAACCATCAGTAACGACTTTTACTGATTACTGAAGCTTGCTTTCTTCATCAATGCAGAATTTCAAATACTCTGGAGTTAGACTGAGCAGTGAAAGATTCCAATTCCCCTCCAAATCCAACTATTGCTGTTCTTGATTTTTGAAATCATTTGTCCTTATCTTCAGTGTTTTCTTGAATCTGGGAAAATACTGTTACCCCAAGAGTAATAGTTACATCCTTTCTTCTTCTTTTCTGTTTTTCTCTCTTATTTTCTCGTCTCCTTCCTCATCTGTATTGCTCCACAAAGGTTCCTAGGGTTACCAGGAATCATATCTCATGTAGAAGATGCTCAGATCTTACGTCACACCTTTTATATCCAGTGACTAACATATCAAATAACTAATATCCACTAAAGGGTATTTTTCAGACATGTGCAGACTTGACAGACCATATATACAAAATACTATTATCTTCAACACTGGGAAGTAAACTTATATATATAGTTATCAAATTCTTTTCATTTACCAAGTGATTCAGAAAATTTTAGGAGAGAAGCTAATCACTCTCCTGTTGAAGATACCAGAGTTCTATTCCTAACCTCACTGGAAGGAAGCCTGTTCCTTCACTACTAAACCTTAATGGACTAAACCAGCATTTTTCAAAATTGTATTTACGGATTGGTGCTGCTGAAAATGAAGAAGGCACTCCCTTCAGGGATCGGTGTTATCTTCTCCTTCATATTTAGTTCCGATATTCTACGGGGACGTGGGCCTGCTGGTACCTCTGGTTCATCCTCTTCCTCTTCTTCATCTTCACCTACTTTAAATTAAACACTTTTTTAATATAAAATAAAAAACATTGGGGTTTTATTCATAACAATATAAAAGCATGGCTTGTATTAAAATATATATGGCTTGTAGGAAATATATATTCATAGCATGGCTTTAAAAGTCTATGAATCAATATATATGACATCTATATATTTGTTGTGAGCTTATATACATGTTTATGTGCATATATGGATGTGTGCATAAGTGCCCCAACTGCACTAATAGACTTTACTGGCCCTGACCAGACTCATCTGGGGTCTCCGTTAACACCCCCTACACATGGGCTCTGGAGCCCCACTTAAGCTCAGCCCCTGACCTCCAGTCCACGCCTGAGCTGTGTTGTGGGGGTGCTGAGCTTTGTGCAGTGGTTGAGCAAAACCAGGAAAAGATAATACTTAGCAGTTGACAGGCCCATTTATCCACTGGTAACAGAGCACACCTTCACCGACTTCAAAGGAATTGATTCAGTGTTCAGCGAGAGCAAGTTTATAATATTTTAGCAAACAAATGTGATTGTCTTCTGGCTGGTATTAACATACCTGGTACATCACAGGGTGGATAGGGATCTTTATCCTCATCTTCTCCTTCTCCATATTCAGTAATTGTCACCTAGAGCAATGAAAGGGATGCACAAGAAGAAAAAGAAATTTAAATATAACTTAGAGCATAAAGTTTGACAGAAAGCAAACCAAATAAGCCTCTGAAGTGAGGGAAGTGATCCCTATGCTTAGTCTGAATTTTCTGGAACAGGGTAACTCTGAGAACAGAGGAGAGCTGAGAGCTTGATACACATTTTTAAAAGATTATTTTTCTTTAGTATCCACATTCTTCTGGCTGTGTAGATCACAATGAGAATATAACCAACAGGCTTTGGTAAAAGTTACCAAGAATGTTTGAACATTGTACTAAAAGTTTATCCTTCACTAATCTCTTCCATTTAATTTATCAAGCAAAATACCTATAGGGATCCTAAAATAACATCAAAGTTTTCTAACATTAACTATTGCATGCCCTTCTCAGGATATCCTGAAACCAAAAGGTTTTTCTGGGTTAAGAGATTCTGTGAGGATGCAAAGCATCAGAACTGAGTTTCTTTTGCCTTGAAAAAAATTTAGGGATGATGGGTTCATAAAAGAAATTGTACAATGCACAGTAGTCTTGAAAAGCACTCCCTAGCAAAATTAGTAAAACTGCTTCTTAGAAAAAACACAATTTTTAGAATAAATACCTTACTATCCTTGGGCTTCTTTTGGTCACCTTCTGATTTCTCAATTTTTTTATTTTCCAGACTCTCTTTTCTACAAAACAATACAAAAACAATTACAAAGCACGTCATGTAAAGACAGAAGATTTTTAAGTGAACTATACCCATTCTATGAAAAGTTAAGCAAGCATACCTAAAACCATATAGTAAGATATTTAAAATTATTTGCACAGCCGCAGGTGTTAGAGCAATAAAATCTATTCCATTTGAATGCAGTGATCCATTTAAAAGATTATAATTTTGAATATAATTCCAGAAGCTAATCCCTAAAAAATTCAATGTATGATCATTACTCCTTTCTAGAGGGATAAACTGTGCCCTTGGACTCATACAAACAATTGGCATTGACTTCAATAGGCCTGCACCAAATTCAAAGGAAAGTTTTCTTCTTGTCTATATAAGGCTTAGAGATCTAATTCCACAGAGAGCTGTGCACTGGCAACAACAGATACATTCTTATTCTAATTGCGCAATAAATCCTACCATCGCAATGTTTAAATATCAGTTGGCTTATCATTATGTCCTTAATTCACCCTATTTTCCCAATTACTACCCAACTTTCATCTAAAATCGTATTAAATGTGTCTTGTTTTAACATCTAGGTAAACACTTTCATTTTTTTTCCTAAGTCCAATAAATTTTGAAGATGGTAAAAGACATTTATACAAAGTAAAGAAAATTCTTATGAAAGAATTCAGTACCCTCCTCCTTCCCTCTCCTGCTTATTCAACATGCCTGTGCTATTTTACCTCGCATTCTTTTTCCTTTCTTTTTCTTCAGCTTCTTCTTTCTGAGCTGTATTTAGACTTTCAGCATCTGCCAAGTTATCCACAGCAATGGCCAAGAAGACATTTAGCAAGATATCTATTTCAAATCATTTTAAGGACATTATGCCTTAACATAACTTGTTTGGTTTATTATCAGCATAAACAGTGACAATGTGAGAGATATAAAACACATGTTCCCAACCTACAGCATAGAGATCTGTGATACTGGACTGTAGTGCAAATAACACTCATTTAATGGACTAGATTAATACTGGGTGTAAATCGAGCAGAGATTCATTAGGGTCACTGATTTTAAAATAGCAGGACATGACGTATTTTTTAAATAAACAAAATTTAAATTTATGCTAGCCTGAGCAAGTTTCAAATATGAAACATTATCTATTAAAAGTGAAGACTGTTCAGGCATTTTGAAAAATTTATAATGCACTATCTTCTGTGTCTACAACAATCTATATCAAATTCTGTACTTCAGTCCATAACAGTTAAGTACAAATACTAATATAAGTATTGTATAGTACAGAAAATAGAATGGTTTTGCCCTTTTATCACCTTCTGACCTTTTAAGAACTTCTGAGAATGACACTAGTTTCTGTTGCTACATGGGGCGAAGGAAGCATTTCCAGTACACTGAAGGCAGGGAAGGGGAATGCTTTAGCAGGCTTAATCCTAGCAGATTAATCCTAATTGATTAATCCTGATTTCTCCATGCAGATTTTTCTCATCTGGTCCCTGCACTATACAATGGATCACTGGCTCCACTGTCAGTGTGTGTCAGAATTAACAGGGCTATACCAACTGTCAAAAGGATGAACGGGAAATTACTGCCATAGAGATCAGACTACATCCATGCATTTTCAGAGGGAGAGATGTCAAACAGAAACAAGCAGGTAGAGTAAGGCTGTTTTTCCACTGAATGAATAAA
Source organism: Pluvialis apricaria (assembly GCA_017639485.1). Taxonomy (NCBI): domain Eukaryota; kingdom Metazoa; phylum Chordata; class Aves; order Charadriiformes; family Charadriidae; genus Pluvialis; species Pluvialis apricaria. The sequence continues at coordinate 16,699,183 of CM030016.1, forward strand.
GAAAATATTCTCTGGTTTATGCCACTGCGGTGGCTGGAGATGGGCTTGGAGATCACTGGAGTCTCATTCATTAGGGAATGGGTGTACAAAGCAAATCTATTTAAAGGACTTAGCATATGCAGAAAGTGCTTGCATGTCCATTGCAATTTACTCCCTCCTAGAGAAATCTTGCATACATCTCTGGCACACAGCCCCATTTGGAGACATTTCCAGTGACTGCAAAGGATACAGTTACCACAGATGAAGAGGATAATGAAATATATACAGACTATCATGCCTGACGATGATGGGCCACCATATGCCATTATGCCATCATACATAACAGCATTCCAGTCTTCACCTGTTAGAATCTAAGAAGCAGATATATTATTAGTAACTCAACATCAAAAACAGCAACAGAGAAATACATTTCCTCTGACCACAATAAGGCTAACCTTCTGTATACATAAAGCAATGCCATAACCTTCTCAAGAATTGTCTTAAAATCTCCATTTAAATAAGCATCTCCTGAAAGCGTTGGTTTAACCGTACTAGTTTTCATTTTATGCTACGCATTTACATCACTGAACTTCAAAGACAAAACCAATAAAAATAGAAGCCTATAACTTTATTGATTTTGGCATGCAAAAGAGCCCTGCTTTTCAGTAATGCCACATATGTAGTCATGCCCACAAATGTTCATCACTTTTGAAAATCAAGTTGGTATATGTTTCAAGGTTCTCTTTTTTTTTTTTTTTTTTTAAATAGTGGCCACAAATCATTTCTAGTGTATGCCATTTGCTAGTCCTGCAAACTGGTCTACCCAATTTCCGTCTTAATATGGGCTGGCCGCCTTATCATACATTATATAATACACGTACCACACACATACACTACTGTTACAGCTTTTGAAAGGGTAGCTATTTTAAACTGAATGGAGCTCGATGGGAGAATTACATGATTTTCTTATTGGCTATTGTTTCACATAATTTCACAGAAGTCAAAGAATTTTACAGAAATCTGTTGATTAGTTGAAAGGATAGTTTAAAATGAGGCAACTGCGCTTTTTCTGTACTATGATAAAAATTCTGAGTATTACAATGCAGGTTTATAGGGGCACTTTATAAATTTCTAAGTAACTTCTTAAAAATTATTAGTTCTATCCTGAGAAAACATGTACTATTGACTCTCCTTCCAAGTAATTAAGTGGTTGTTCAAGAAAATTACATGCATGCCAATTTCTGAAATTTGTCTTGGGAGAACTAAACTTATCAAGCTGATTTTCATAGTTCTGGAGCACCCAACAGGTTGACTGCTCCTAATTGTATTCTGAAACTGAAGGAAGCCTCATTCCTTTGAAAACAAGGCAGCCTAAAATCCGAATAAAATCCAACTCAGCTGAGTTTGAAAGTACAGCCTCAACTTTTTAAAGGGGCAATGTCAGGTCAAATGTGGACACTCTTCCTCTTAAGGAAATTTCTCATTAAGATTTCCTTAACGTTAAAATTACATGGAAAGATTTTTTGCTTGCTTTTGGCTGTCACCAGATGAAACTTCCACCAAAGAGACAGGAAGTTGACACAAGAGAGTCCTGCAGGGTCAGCTTCAAACACTCACCTACAATGTCTAAAACCAAACATTGTGGTAATGTGCAAAGGTGAATCTGAACATGGCTAGAAAGATAAAACCAATTAACCTAATTCTAGTATCCAAATTGGGAAAAATGAAAAAAAAAGATCATAAAATAGTGAGAATTAAGCTGTTAGTATGGACCTGTCTTTTCACAAAGAACAGACAAGTTGCTTTAAAATTTTAATAAACCTGGCAGTGTCTCTTTAAAGAAATTCATACTTATTTTTATATTATATTAAGTGACATGACTTCATAGTAAGTGATATGACCCATGTGCAAATATGTACTCTTACAATGCTTCTCATTTTTTCCTGCTTGGGAATAGCTGAACCTTTATCTAGTTAATGAAGTTAAAGGCAACAACTTGATTAAAATAAAAATAACATTTCACCTCATTTTCTTGTCATGTGTTTGATGAACAAAGTAGATTTAATTTTGTGAAATAATATGACAGCTATGTTGCATAGATAGATCAAATAAGACATGAAACAAATGGTACAAATGGTGCAGAGTTACCAGAGTACTGAGTTTAATGAACAGAATGCTACTTAAAGTAAACAGAATAAATAGTATTCGGGATTTTATTTTCAGGCAACATGATCACTTAAACAGTTTTGTTGATCATCAAAGGTAAAATGTTTCATACGGGATGAAAGAAAGTTACCTGGAATACAGTTAAAAGAGCTTGTGGAAAATTATCGAAGGTGCTCCGTTTTGTTTGAGTTTCATCAAAATTAAATTTGCCTCCAAACAGCTGCATTCCAAGCAACGAGAAGATTATGATGAAGAGGAAAAGCAGAAGCAACAGTGAAGCAATGGACTTCATTGAGTTTAACAAGGATGCTACCAAGTTGCTCAGGGATGCCCAGTGCCTATAAATTAAAATGCGTGTGTTAACACACACCAAAAAAACCCCAAACAAAACAGTAAAAGAGCAGCGCATGATGAAGTATTACAAAAGAATTGCAGATCACCCTTCAGCTATCCTTAAAGTTAGCAGTATTAGTTAATCTTACCTTGTTACTTTAAAAATACGCAGGAGACGAACACAGCGAAACACTGAAATTCCAAGGGGTGACATAATTTCCAACTCCACCAAAATGGTTTCAACAATGCCACCACAAACAACGAAGCAATCAAAGCGGTTAAAAAGAGAAACAAAATAAGCCTGTAGGCCCAAGCTGTACATCTTTACTAACATTTCACAGGTGAATAAAGCCAGAAGAACTTTATTTGCAATATCTGGAACAAAATATTAAAAAAAAAATGTCATTCCTGAATGTCTCATAAATTCCATTTTTATTTTAACATATTAGTACTATACTTTCTATACTACTTTGCAGCCTTTTGCTTAAGAAGGAATTACTGGTTTTTTATGTTGGACTGTACTTGATGCCTAAGTGGCAAAAGTTCCAGAAGGATATAAAGCTTCCTGCCACCTATAAACTATTCATCTTTCCAATCCGTTGTGCAGTTCATGCCTGCTCAACTCCCAGCCTGAGTCCATACTCTAACTTAAGCAACACAGCCCACAGCATGTTCTGCTGGGCCAGTTACCATTTCCTTCCTCATCTTTCAAGTGCGGTTTAACAGTAACAGTCCAGGTATTTGCAATTTACTATTGTCAGGTTTCTTGCTGGTATGCCATTAAGCTGTGTTGCAGTTGTGGAAATCAAATACATTCAGTCATTTCTTGGATCTCCCTTTGGCTGGGTTCAATATCCTTCAGGACAGCAAACAACAACAAAATGGCAAAGTACAACAGTAGGCACTGATAGACTGCAAGTATCCATAGTCAAAAACAGGACAAATAATTTTTGATTGTACCTTGGATCTGGGTCAGCCAGTCAGGTTGATTATAATGTTCCGATGAGATAGTTAACGTGTTCAGAAAGACCAAGACAATAACAAGCCAATAAAATGTGACAGATTTTACTGCAGCTCTACATTTTCTTCGATTAAATCGATTCCAGCGACGCCAGCGTCGACTGAAAGTTCAAATAAAAACAAATATATTATATACAGAAAATGCATATGAACTTAAGGAGTGTTTCTTCTGTGTAGAAAACATAGTATAAATATGTGTGTGTGAGCAGGTGTATTTTGATAAATAGGTGCACAATATTTAGTTGTGTAAATCATTACCAGTTGCAGATTAGGGAGTGCTAATTTGTTACTCCTTTTTTAGATTTCATTATAGACTTCTAAATTTAAACCACAACTTTTAGAGACTCTAAGTGCCTGTGACATAATTAGATTAAGCTGCATTTAACATTTCATTGAGTAACAAGATATATCTGTCTTCCCAGGACCCATACACTTAATAGCAGTAAAGAAAAGCCAATGAAGCAACTCAGAATTCAAATTACATTTAGTCTGAAAATGCAGGCTTTGAGCTAAACCACAGACACGATTCTTGTAGGATTAAACAAGGCAGGAAAGTTGAGGTCAACTTTTAGAAATCTACCTTATAATGTCACAAAATTCAGTCAGTGACTCCTAGAGATTTCTACTGATGTGCCTTGAAATTGTGTCAGTGGGCAAATGTCTGTGAAATGAATAAGAGTGACAATCAAGGACAAGAAAACTGACTATTCAGATATGAGTTGGATTCACAAGTGAGGGTAATAGCTTAACTTTGGACTCATAAAATCCCGTTTGATTTCTCTGCTTCACTTCTGGGAACTTTAGGTAACAAATTAGTCACACTAGGGTTCCATTTCCATTTGTGAAATAGGAAGAAAATATATTGCTGGGTCATAGGAAGAGAAGGATTAGGAAGCACTTGATATCACCTAAAAGGGAGGCACATAAAATTCACGCAACCAGAACTACCGCCTTGGACTCAGATAAAAAATTTTAGGAACCAACAACTGCCTCATCCAAAATTCAAGGGACAGAGCAGGCACAGACTCCAATGGAAGCTTGACCTAACCTTAAAATAGCAAAGAACTGAGAAGAGAGTGCATGTATAATCTTCTTCCTCTATAGTTTCACTATCAAGCCTGTCTAGCATAAATCTGTCGTGATGGAAAGGACTGGTCTGCTCTCCTTGTTCCGCTCTTTCCTTTCTCTTTTGCCAAAACTAGCCCTAATGAAGAGAGCCAGACCTGAGAATTGACTGGTGGAAAGCAATCTCTCTTTTTCTGGGTTGATTTTAGCTCGTCAGTTGTCTGATCCAATTCATTGCATTGCCACATCACAAAAAGAGCAGGAAGAACGAGTGGCTGAGACAGGGGAAGGGCAACGCAGCCCTTTTGGCAGTACCACAAACATGGAACTATGGCTTTTGAAAATTGCTACAAATAAGTAGATGAATTTCGTAATACTTTTGGTGTCTGAATTAGCAGGTATTGTATTTAGTATGTATAAAATCAGAAGTGCTTTAAATCTGCCTCAGAAAATAGAACCAACATGCAATAACACCACCATAAAAATAACTGAGCTTGGCATTTCATTCAAGCATTGACTGAGTTTTCCTTAAGCACCTTAAATTTTTACTTGTAGTAATGGAAATTAATACTGGTTTCAGACATCAGTACAAAGATGTTTCAGGCCTTTGCAGTATTCTAACCGCATAAAGGAAAAATAACCTGTCCTGACCTAAAGCCAACATGGTATTTAAGAACATTCTTATCTTGCCAGTCCCCTGCTAAACAGTGCTATGTCCGTGGCCATCATTAGGACGGCTCACTCCCTGGTTAGGTAAAACAGCCTTCTTTTACACTTACAGAACATCTTGTCATCAAAGTAAATGAGACAAGAGTAACAATGGTTGGATATCTCTACTCATAGAAGCCAAAAGCAGTCTCAATGTGTGTAACTCATAGCGCTCTGATGCCAATGGGGATTTTTTTTCCCCCAAAAGGTCTGAGGAATCAGTGACAAAACAGTGGTGCACATATGAAAATGCTGTCGAAGGGTGTGCAATGGCACTCACATGTAGAAGCGTATGAATAATATAAGCATATGTAAAAAGCCTACAGAAATAAAGCAAAAACTAAAAAAGGAGAATAGGCGTAGTTTTCTACCTTCATTAGGCTGGTACAAGTAAAGAAATAACTAGTAAGAAGCAGGCTGAAGTAGATGGCCTGTTATGCCACGAAAACCTGTGGCTATAGAAAATAAAAAACCAAACTACACTATTTTCACTCATCAGTTTTCTATTTTTTAGTAACCACCCCTCCTAGTTTTAACCAACTAGCATAATTTTTTTTCTGGAAGAATGAAAAGTACCCTTTTATTTCAAACAGAAATTCCATTTTCATAAATTTGCAATAACATAATATTGCTTTCATGAAATTATCGAGCATTTTTCACAAAATATAGCAGCTGAATAAATATTAAAATCACAGAGAACACATAGTTGACAGTTTGTTACAACAAATGAAACTATTCACTGCTTTTGTTCTCATTAAATAATTTATCATTTTTTCTTCATAACTATTGATGAGCAAATCACTATTCTTAAGAATGTGTTCCCAATTTCACTTTCAATCACTCAGATATTCATGTTTAGTTGGTCCTTTAGGCTTTGGTCTTACATTTGAACCCATACATGGAAAATCCAGACTTGCATTGAGTCTGACTGAACTTCATGTCAGTCAGTCATGCAGAATCTATGAAGTTTAGTTTGTTTACTTGCTATTCATGTGTGTTCGTGTATTGCTACTAGACCTACGCAAAGGTAAGAACATTTATCTTCAGATTATTTTGTATCAGCAGCCTTTCATTGTAACATGGTATTTTTCTAAACTGGACCTTCTGTTTAGAGCCATATGCATAATCCCTGTACTGAAACTAGCGTGCCTCATATTTTCAAGTCACAGAGAAGTAAGTATCAATGCCCAAGATGAATTCTTCTATAATTGTGGGTGCTAACATCTGTGCAGAGACCCTAGACTTCACTACTCTTATTTTTAAAACATGGGACAGAAGAATTGCAGCGGAGCGCTCATTCATTATGAAAAAATAGAAGCCTTTGACATTATTTATCCATTCCTCATTTTTGTAGCTACAGGATTCAGGGCATAGTACCAGCTTTTTAGCATGACTTTACATTCTATTTATTCATATATACCCTAACGTAATGTGTGGTTGATATACACCTTCGCTTAATAAACTGGGAGATAATTGCTATATCTTGCTGGGACATAATACTCTTGACCAAGTACCCATCTGACTGTACAGAAACATATTTCCAAGGATTAACGTCTATTTTCATTTGTGATATAGCAGGTAGGCTAGCTTGCAATAAAAAACATTTTCTGTTTTGATCCAAAGGCAAAGACGTTTACAGGCAAACCAACATCCTTGATAAGCTATGTCCTGATTTACTTTGCCCTGAAACAGTGTCCTGCCATTGCAGAATAACATTCCCAAAGTTAGAGCAAGGATCAGGCCAGAAGAGTGAGAATTAGCATTTGGCTTAGAATGTGCTAGGACATCCCTGACAGCTCAACACAATCTAGGGCTTTGCTGCAGAGCTGAGTTCCTGTATTTTAGGTAAACAGAGCTTTTTAGAAACTAGTGATTCCAATGAAAAACACCAAATTACATTCTTCTGACATATCAGAAAAATTAGGTTTGCAAATATGAGATGTCAGGTATCCAGAAGCAACGGGACGAGAACCGTGAGTCTGCAGATCCGTACACAAATAGAAGAGCAGATACACTCTGTTCTTAGTGGCATTGCAAAGCCAGCAGCTCTTCAAAGTGCTTTTTCTTTCTGATAATAGATATTGTTAGCTGGTTTTAGAGATCTGGGACATGGCACAAGCCACATCTGTTTGGAAGACAATGGCACAACTATAATTTTGAGCTCTGTTGCTTCAAAACTACTCCTCACGTGGACTCATTAAGTTAAAAGGGATAGCTCTTTCTCCAGTGCTACAAGTAAAGACGTCAAAGTCAAAAGGGGAATTCCCATTACCAAATTTGGCTTAAAAAGTCTAAGTATGGTTGAAGACCTCAAGCAGCTACAGACCCCTGCAGCATTTCCAAATGAGAGACACCAACATGCCGACTGCCACAACTTTTGTGAATAGATGCAGCAACACACGTATGAACGAACTTCTGTGCAACTTGTCTTTTTAAATGCCACAAGAACAGATTCTGATCAAAGAGCTCATGCAAAAGACATTTAGGACAGTGGCAGAATCTAGACAGCTGGAGATACTTTGGTGACTTTCTGGCTTGCAAATAAGTTTTCTTTCAAATTAATGTGTTGATTATGAACAATGGTTGTAGAGATGGATAGCACTGACTGCTTCCTTACTCACTGCTTGGACTATTAAAAACATCAGATTTGGTTAGAAATTTTCCTTTCTCAAAGATGACATAGCAGCTTTCATTTAACAGAGCTTCTGGAGTTCTCTTTTTCCTTAAAATATGAATAATGGGCATGGTTCAGAATGTAGGCATTACTTTGCTTTCTCTGTAATGCTTCTATGAGTCCCCACTGTGCAACTAGACCAAACCTGGAGAACACAGTATAATGGCAGTCTATTGTACTGCCTGGTATTTGACATTTCATGCGACCACTTCATGTTTGAGTTTCTCCTTTAAAACCTATGAGTAGGCTTCATAGCAATAAATAGTATGCTATGAAGTTGATTGGAGACAATCTCACGATTCAAAATAATCATGCTTGTTTGGGATTGTCAGCTAATGAAGTACTAAACAGATGGTTACTTTTGTTCTCATGATACAGTAAGTGGAAGCAATGGCAAGAGAAATTACAGACCATTAGCACACTGAATTGCTTTTTTTTATTAAGGTAAAAGCAGTGTCATCTCTTGTAATTCTCATGAAGCGTTAAGCTCAAAGGTCCACACAGACGTAGCAGGTCTATTCAGTTGCTGTAGCTAAGGTCAGTTTCTGTAGCAGAAGGCATACAAGAAATGATACAGCTTTTATCACTAATGATGAAACTTCTAAAAAATTAGTTGTGTATTCACTAAAATCCTAAATAGTCAGACCTCCATCGGCCACAGACTTCAGCAGTGAGGCACATTTATATGCTGTCACCAGTTTGCTGGCTGAAAGGGATGACAAAATAAAGCTTGATCATAGTGTGACATGAAAAAACTCTCAGTGTAGAAAAGCACCAGTTAACTGTTGCCTGGGAACTCTTCTTCAAAAAAGAAAGAAGACTATTCAGAAGGAACACAAGTCCGCTCCAACTGCTTGCAACTGGTCAGCGCTGGTAGGTCATTAGAGCTAGTAAGGCTAGCAGAATAAACCTGGGTATGCTATTCCTCTTCATTGCTGCAAGGAGAATACACTGCTGTTACCAATGAATGTACATCCAACACTGAAATAAGTTTCAATTAGGGTTAAAAAAATGGTATGATTCCAGATGTTGCCAAAAGTACTGATGCCAGATGTTGCCAAATCTTCTTGATTGCCCCTTTTTTTCACTGAAAATTTTCTGTCAAAAATATTTATCCTGTGTGTTGTCTGCAACTGTAGGAGTGTCTTTGCTCTTCACGATTCAGTAAGTCTACCACTTCATTACTTACCTTAAATCACATCGCTATTTTTTTTTGTTCCTTCATGGAGTAACCTAACCTTTTTAAACAGAAAGAGATATCTCTTCTCTGTTTGCAATTATCTTTTCTAATTACTAAATAGATGTCCTGTAAGAGTGGAAAATAAAATAAAAATAAAGAAACCTATTGAGTTTGTACTGGCACATCCAGTGGCTACAACATCAGGACTATTATTTCTTAATTTTGCTTTAACGCTTCACTTCTGTGACCATACTTGAAAATAGAAGCTCATATTCCAAAATGGTCCTAGTAAGTGAAAAGAGAGCCACAAATATCAGCAAAGAAAATCAGGGAGTTTGATTTCCGAGAGTGTTCATGGATACTTTTGCATTCACCAGTAACTGTTACGAAAAATTTTCACACAATAAAATTTAAAGTACAGTAAGTAAAGAATAATTACATGAGATCATCATGATGTGTAAATAGTCACAAGGGAAAAAAAAACTGATGAAGAGAGAGGAAAATACTGACCTGAACTTGGATTTTGAGATGGTTTGACTAGAAGAAAAGGAAAACACATCTTTTAAAATGTGGAAAAAATAATGAACACAAATCTGTTCTCTTTAGAATTTTTCAAATCAATACATTGGATTTACATATAGATAAGAACAAGCTTTTAACAAAATGCATCATGAATGCTGAAATTTTATTGTCTGTTATTTATTTTCTTAAATACTGTTCCTAAAGCTTTATAAATTTTCTAAGTGAAAGAAAGGAAATCTCCTTTAAAACTAAATAAACTGCTCATATAGCAGCTGTTTGGAAGTCATGAAAATCTGAGCAAATAAACAACACACACCATGGGATATAGAAATATTGCCATACATTCAGTTAATGCCTAAAAGACACATATTCTCCAGATAGTGCAAAATTCAACAGAAAACATTTATTTTTACATGTCATAGGGGACTTCCATTCTTTTTATTTTGGATAACAATTATATTTTATAAAAGCTTTCAGGAAAACATAACTCCACTGGAAATTCAGTTGAATTAGTTTACATCTTCTTAATTTGAGAATTTTAGGAGTGCTTTAATGCTGTAATAATTGGTCTAATATTAAACCACTGAAAGGCAAAAATCCCCCAAGTGTCATGTAAACCTTGCCTATTTGAAAGCAGTTTTGGCTAAATAAACAATGAGGAAATAATGATTCTTTTAAATTTTGAGATGATGACAGTGGGTACTTGAAAATAGTCCATGTACTCACCATAAACTCCCACAGCACGCTGGGTTCTCTCCCTCTCCGCTCACATTCTCTGTGTTCACCGATTCAGTTTCACTGGTGGGCATGCTTGCTGCAGGAGACAGAAATTGCTTTAGATTGATAGCCAAGCAAGGGATTACCCACAATGTGATCTCCTGCTCTACTGCAGGAATGCCTCCACTTTTTGCAGGTCTAATGAGAGCTTGGAAGATCTGAGGAACAGCAGATGAAGTTAGACACTTCATCACTTCTCCTCTTATAATAAAAGAAAGCACACAGATTTCCAGAGTGTATTGTAGCTTTTTTTTTTGTTTCTTTTCAATGATTCAACATAGCTTTAGAGGAGTTTTGTAACAAATAGCATGCTACCCCTAGTAAAGAAATAAACCTGAGCTAGATTTTGTGACCCTTCATTTTAAGAAGCATTCTGTTAACACTTTGGGGGTGCTTATCAGATTAAGTGTTGTTAACACACTCACTAATTCCAAGAAATACCAAAGTTCTGAAAATAGGAACTATCACACTGTGATACTGACCACTCTATGCTTTTACTTCCATTATGAATTATCAAGGCAAGGTGCTAGGAAGTAGTTGTGCCTACAAATACTGTGTGAGCAGAGGGGAAGGAGCACGGGGAATGGCAGAACAGCTGCTAGAAAGAAAGATGAGAATTACTGCTAATAAAAAGAGGATTATTACGTTTGTTACACAGTGAATTACTGTACACAGAGCAGAACATTACTGAATAGTTAGCAGCTGTAGCTAATGGCTTTTTAGACATAACTCATTTGCAGATTGGTCATCACAATTTATCTTCAAATCAACTGAAATATAGAGGGAGAACAACTTATGTCACAAGGTGTTAGGAAATGATGACCAGGCAAAGTTCTCAGTACTTCTTAGGGGATAACACTACCTCTATGTCTGCAAAGCAAGCATGAAAGGAAAACCTCAGAAACAAGAAAAGCGTAAAATTAATGTTACTGGTTTACACAGTAGAAATACCATATAAAGTAGAAAAAAAATAAGAGATACACTGAAATTACTGCAGAACAGCAAGAACAAAAGAAAAACAGAGTACCTTAAAGGTATTCTGGGGTGCACCTTCTGCTGTTTTGATGGTTTGCTTGGTTGTTTTTTTTGGTTGGTTGGTTTTGTTGGGGAGGGTTTAAGTCAATGTCTCACTATTTTGGTTGCCTAAATGAGGCTTAAAGCAGGCTTAATTACACACATCTTAATATAAGTAGTGAGACTCAATAATCAGGCCCTGAATTTTCTGATTTGTCTACAGATCAGGTACAAAATAAGAACTGTTAGAAACAGTTTCTTTGCGCAGCCTCTATATTGCCTCAACACTGACACAGAGATACACAGAAGTGGTAAATGGTAGTTTGGTTTCCATGCCCATCAATGCCATCCAAGTTGAGAGGTTGATAGGTCTACGCAGGCTAGATGCTCAACTATTTGCAACAGCTGAGAATCTGTCCCCATAAGTGTAAATCACTATTACATTAATTGTTAAACACAGAGTTGGCACAACAAAGAAAGATCCAAAAAGTCCATGCAGGTGTTCGAATGAACAAGGCACTTCAGGCAGTAAGCACAGCAAAACCCTCTTTCACAAGGTTCTTCTGTTTTGATGATTCTTTTAAAATATTATGGCAAATGCTTTATATATGAAAAATCCCTGTTTAGCACCTGCAAGTGCCTCAATTCTAATATCATGCTTCTTTTTATAAATCAGTTTTGAAAAATGAATATTGCTAGCCTTGTGTGGACTTCACAGCTTATAGTCATAGCCTGCAAAAGGTATTTCATTCAAACAATCTTTGACAACATTCAAATTCAAGTATTAACATTTCAAAGGTTTTAAAAAAAAAAAGTTACAAAATAGAACTAATATTTTTTATTTAAAAATGCCAGAGTCTTTTGCAATAAATGCAAGGAGTTTCCTTGTCTGGTAAAGAGCTGAAATGGTTGTCTTGTGCTGGGTGACTTGCATGCTGTTAGGAAACACAACACTAGCCACCTAATGACAAACACTTCAGCACTTGTGATGGACAACTGCAAAATATGAGTGCAGAAGTCTCGTTTCGTACACCGTTATTAAGAACTGCCATGAAAACAGAGCAGGGCCCACTTCTGCAAGCATTACATGTGCAATGTGTGTCTCACACTTGTGTTTCAAATGTACCAACTCTTCCCTCATCTAAAAGCAGTACCTAGAATCCAGTTCCTCATAAAGTGCCACACAAATGTTAATACATGCCAAATGATTTTTAAAAGAGTAAATGTAAAGTAATACAATTTTAATTCAATTCTACCCAGACTTGATGTGTTAACCCACAGTAAGAAAGACCAGCCTTTTTTGAACATGGCTGCATGAAGAAAAACAAAGTACGAAAGAAAAATAAAAAAATCTTTGTCACTAGTGAAGCCAATGTTATTTCTGCTAATTATTAAATACAGCCAGACTGTTACTCTCTGTTTCATACAGGGCTATTGCTCTCACTCTATTAGTGACTTGCAGGTGCTGTGCTACAAAAACCAAAGAGGAAAAAAAGAACCATAGACAGTTCAGTTTACATTAGAAACTCAGCTATCATTACACTGTAATTTATATGCCAAAAGAAAAACTTGACAGAAGTACTGAGAAAGGCACCATGTGGAAGTCCAGCTCCAGCAATGCTAGCAAGTCAGTAAACCTTTAGCCAGAAGAAAACAGCAACAGCATTGCATGACCACATCCACTCTCACTAATGCAAGCAACCTGGCAAGGCTTGAAAAGGCTCAGTTTCATGACCACAGCTTTTTAAGGGCGGTGCTCATTGGACAAGGTACAGCACACAGATGAACTTTTGAAAGACTGCCTGATCTCAGTAAGGCCAGCTTTGAGATCTTTAAACTGGTACTCCAGTATTCAAATGAAGATACCAAATTTCCTCTATTCTTTATTCACCTTTGGCTCGTGTTTTGGCAATTCTTCTAGAAAGATTATCTAGATTTCTAGATAGTATCAGCTCTCTTCAATTATGGTAACCAGTTTCAAATGAAAGAATGCTTGCATTAGGCAATATAAACAACTCATATAGCATGCAGCTTAATACTTTCCTGAATATATAGAAAATAGCTCAAATATGTCAGCTACTACATTTTATTTCTCCGGATAAGAAAGCAGATTGGTTTTCTCATCTTATAATGTTCACGATTTACTCCAAAGAGTTTCCAGATTTTGGAGAAGGGATTTCAAACTCCACTCCAGGACATAACATAGCTAATGCATAGCTAAGAGCAAGTCAGTGTCCATCAGCATGTCCTAACCAGCTGGAGTTGGAGGAAATAAATTCCATAATGCTGCGACATGACAATTTAGTGTCTCTGTAGAATCCAGAAGCAAGCTAAATTACACCCTGAATTACTGAACGGTGGTGGTAAGTATTATCATTGGAAATGTTTTCCTCTAGAAAGTATACAATTAATATTTTAACCTGGTTCAACTTCAGCTATGGATTTTTGATCCATAGGCTGATCTCATTTCCACACTGAGACACCTCGGGTAGCTTTCTGGTTACCCGTGCTGAAGGAAAAGAGCTGCAGAAGTGGAGTGATCTGCACAGCTAGTCAGATAATCAGTAATAGCTACTGGAGAGAATCTTAAAACTATTTTAAAAGGTACTATACTGACAAAATTTTAGATCAAATGGTCGTCTTCTGTCTGCTAGTAACATCCAACCAAATCCACGAGCTCCAAAATTCTCCTAATTCTTTCTCAAATCAGTACATGGACTTTCTTAATCCTTTACACTAAATCTTAGAGGTAGTCATACAGGAAAACAGAACACAAAAAAAATCCCCAAAGAGGCAACTTTATCATTGCAAATTCATCTCAAATTTTCCTAAGCCTGCTGTATGCCCAGAAAACATACCAGAAATAAGTGGTACTATCTGTTCTGACTGTGAAGCTCCTCAGGGTAAATTCAGCCTAAGGAGGGGCTGCCTGGAAGATGTTCTGCATGATACTATAGGGAGGTATCTGTTTTCATAGCACAGATCTAATGTTTATACTATCAACAATCATTCTTAGAGGCTCTCTCTTTTTATAGGCAGCCCATGGAAACTCAATATAAGGTTGAATGGTTGCATAGCAATGGAAGCAGAGCAAAATAATCAGTTCTCATTAACAGAAGCATCACTGAACCAACCACTTTTAGCCTGAAGGGTGGCACTATAAATCTTGGGAATGCTGTATACTCTACAGTTTTGGTGCTTTTAACAGAAATAGAGGTAGAGGTAATATTTAGGGTGGCCTTTCTAACGCAGTGGTAGTCTAAGTTTGAGCTACTCAGATCAACATAATAGTCTCACAAATACAGAAAGAAATAGACTTAGGCCACCAATCTGTACTTTGGAAAAATCCTACATATAAAAAGTATACCTGCCCTGCCAGACACAAACGAAACTAAGTCAGTGCACATACACTTGAGAATGCTTTTGACTAGCAAGGTGAGGTACTAGTAGCAAGACAGCATTTGTGGCTGGTAGACAACAGCAAGTTTTCAGCCAGTTCTATGCTGCTTCATGACTGACATCAGAACCTGAAGCTGCTAGTTTAAAGGCTAAGCTCAAACACATACCCAAAATAAAAATGCAACCACTGCCTTTTAGCAATTTTTATGGAAAAATTATTCCAGCCTGAAAAGCTGTGTGAGCTATTAGAGAATACATGTAACGGTTACACAAATAATTTCAAGCAGACTCGGTATTTGTAGCAAATGAGTCCATCGGGTCCTAGCAATTTCTGACTTAACATTCTGCGTTCTCTAAAGTAACTGGATCAGGTTTGTCAGCCTCAATATGACAAAATGTGGCCTGAGCCACAATAGTGATTCTTAGGACAGCAAGGAAGTCAGTTGCTCCATCAACTTTGTTGTAGGGAGGATCGAAACTAGATTTGATCACTACAATTCCGATTATGTCAAATCAACACGCTTGCCAGTAGTAAAAGAGTGCAGATTTGAAAATAACTATCATACTCTAAACCCTCTGTCCATCTCCATTGTGGGTGGGAAATAAATTGAATAAAACATGAACTACAGAAACAAAAATTTAAAAAAAAAAAAAAAAAAAATCAATAACAAGAGGCGAGACAGTAAAAGTTTGTAATGTTTTGTTAGATTCCACATTAAAAGTATTATAAATAAATAGTAAATATCATCATCGTACTGTTCTAAGCTTACACTATGAACCATTATAAAGCTTGTAAAATACTTTAATTTATTCATTGCTGAATTTAAAATACTTTTTTTTTATTCTGGTTTACCTGACTTTTGAAAAAGAAATCCTATGCCTCAACAAGAACAGTCACAGGCAAAGACACTTCAGTGGAAATCCAAACAGATTAAAGACTATACTTTAGGAAGGTAGAGCACTGCAGCACCAGTCTATTTTAGACATGCACATAAAACAGCAGAACTGCATGCACGAGGGTCTACATGCTAAAGATGTATACACCTTTGTTACAGAAAATGCATACAATATGTGCTTTCAAAAGCTAACACATCAAATGCAGTATCGGCACAAAAGAAAGTTCAACTGCAAATCAGAACATGTTTTACCATGTTTATTGGAAGAACGGCCAAAGCAACTAAGTCTGCTTTTCTTCTTTTCTTCCATTAAGTCAGCCAATGTAACCCCTTCGTGTTAAGTACATGTAATCCCAGCATTTAAACAGTAGATGGCAGCAGTGGCAACGCAAAAAATAAAAATGTGTCCATATATACAACACAAGCAATGTTAGGCAAAACAAATTGAAATTACCAGTAGCGTAACTAATCAGACCTAAGTCCCTCACCTCTCACTCCTTTTTGCATTTTGAGCTAAATTCACAATGCTTTGAAGTGAATGAAAGTTATTCATTGACTTCAGGGTAACTAGCTATTGGTTCATAATAAAGACTTATGACGTTTACTGAAGGCATATTTACAATTCCAGTAGTTAAAAGGTAATTATTCAACAGCACTGAACACCTGCTCACTATCAGCAACAGAGACATACGAATACCGGGGGTTCATATATAAGTAACTTGACTTAATGACTTCTGTGGTTAGAAATTTTAAAATGCTGGGGTTGCAGGAACCTAAACTACATTTCTAAAGGATTATGTAAGAAGCTATTAAACACTGATTTAACCGCCTTTGAAATCTGTACCTTTTCCTGTCATAAAGAAATCTTCTGTATCCTAAACCCAGAGCTCTTCCACATCACTGAAGAGCATTATGATGATCTTCCATCACCATAAATCAGCAGTAATCTTGATCATCCAGAGGTTTAGGTACTCAAAGTAGGTCCATAGCTGCCTAGAAGCCTGCAAATGATTATTTGGTGTATCTTGGGACCCAGCCCTACCTTATGCTTCAAAGACAGTTCTAGAAACACACTACCAGTATATTTGGACTAAATTTATTCCGATGCTTACTACTCAAGATTATTAACCCAGCAATAACTAGCTAAATTTCACCTAAATTTCACCCAACAGTAGCCCACTATCATAACAATGCTCCTAACCCAAAAGCTTCCCATGGAATAACTGGATAGACAGCTTGTGCTGTCTCTCATCATACCTCCCCATGCAACGTGATATGCAGCAGAGCATGAATGCAAGGAGGTGGATCAATTCAGCAACCCTTCCTCCTTTACACCCTGTTGCAGCTGATATTAAAAATTAAATTCCAAGCCTCACATTTACGCACATGTGCACAAACCCAGAGGAGTGCTACGAGATTGCACATTTGCTGGAAATTTCCACTCAAAATACATATGCATGCCTGAAATTAAATTTTTGGGATTTGTTTTAAAGTTCTTTTAATTACTTTCCTTCTCCTATTTTTATTCTGCAAGTCTCCTCCAACGCTTAACCTACCCTAAAATTATGTCTAAGTTAACAGTTTAGAGCCAAAAGCTCTCTCAAACTCAACAACTATGCAAACAAGTATTTTTGATTTATGAAAGACCTATATGACCTAGAAGCTGTTTAAGCAATGCTGGAGCAAATGGCTCTTTTACAGCGTATTAACAAACATCCAATTTGAACAG
Organism: Pluvialis apricaria; assembly: GCA_017639485.1. Classification (NCBI taxonomy): domain Eukaryota; kingdom Metazoa; phylum Chordata; class Aves; order Charadriiformes; family Charadriidae; genus Pluvialis; species Pluvialis apricaria. The sequence continues at coordinate 16,716,645 of CM030016.1, forward strand.
GATGCAAAAATTTCCTGGGATTTCACCTGCAGTCTTGCAAACCAAGTCCATCAGCACCATAGCTGACTGCACGGTTGTCCAACGCTCTGTGCAAATTCAGCATCACCTATAATTCTGCATGGCAGTCTTGTACAAAACGTATTTACTCCATAAAACGTGCAACCTTTTACTTCTCAGTCTTAGGATTTTATGCTGATACTCAAACCCACAGTTTATGTATTCCTTCCACACAACATTAGTAGTAATCACAACATTAGTAGCAATAACCAAGTATAGTGAACTCTCTGGCTTTTTTGCTCTGCTCTAGATGAAATCTCTGGTTGTGCTACTGATTTTCAGACAGACATAAATTATTCCTTTCTGGGTGATGCTGGCATCAACATCAACCCACAAGCTGCTTTCCAGCCTCTCATAAAATCATCTTGTTTCCTTCCAGTCAGTAACACAGATTCATACCCTGCTTTTATTGAGAACTAAAGGACTAATAAAATTCTGAAACTCAAAAATATAAAGATTTTAAAAAAACTTAACTACATGCGATACAGAGATAAGTTTAAAAACAGAGACCTCAATACCAAACCACATAATTTTCACTATTTTGCTACTTCTGAAAAGTACTATAGTTTAAAAGAACAGTTCACAATAAATTAGCAGCACTAGAAGAAAAAGAACAGTAATAAAGTATTATTTCAACACAGACAATAATATTCCCAGTTGCCTTTGACAAACCACTCGTAGATACATTTTCTTCGGTATACACAATGGTATCTAAATGAATAATATCATGACTTTCCAGAGTATCATATGAATGATAAGGTGCTATTTAGCATTAGTATATATATTGAAATTTGGACTTTAATCTTACGTTTAGTATTAAATCATAAACCACATCCTGAATCCATGTTCTCATTTATGTACAGCACTAAAATTTCTCATGAAGATTTTAACCGCTACTGTGTAAACATGCCTAAGAGGCTAAAATAACTTCTATTAAATTATGACATTAAAATACTGTTCGAAATTTCTGACATAGAGAAATCAATTATAACTTTTACAGCTGTTGCAATATCATGAAACTAACTTGTTCCTTTACATTAAGACTCAGGTCAGAAGCATTAGAGGGCCACTACAGCATAAATTACCTTTCCCATAATACACTAGCTACTACTGTCGAATTAATACATTGTAAGTAAGTGGTAATTATATCTCTCAGTGTCGAACAAAAATTCCACAAGATTTCATTTATTTCACACTCGGTTAATCCATCTAGTAAAAAAGATTCTATATAGTTTTCTTGAACATCAGAAAGAAAGATCAAGAATATCATTTCCCTACTTCAAAACTCAAAAAAATCCTCACTATTAGCACAAGGTTATTTCTTGACTGTAGTTTTGGCCATATTTTTTAAGATTTTTCTATTATTATTTTTTCTATTGCATGCACCTACAGGGAGACACATATTCTTCTTGACTAGAGACTTATGATGATACTTAGTAGCACGTAGCTCGCATGCACTAACTTTTTACAGAACACAAATAAAGCAAAGGTTTTAAAGTCTCGGTAGTGACTGAGTGCAAACAATGATTTGTACATGGACAGCTCAGAGCAGAATTTTGTTGTAAGATTCTGAATTATCTTCCATGACTCAGTATCAATGTATTAACGGACATGATTGCTCTGCTTACAAACACTTTTGCAAACTGGAAATCAGAAAGCGACATCAGATAAGCTGCATTCACCCCAATTTAACACCCTTAAAAGCAGTCAAACTGTCCCACACACAGAAGTAGTACAGAGTAAAGAGCACGTACTGTTCCGCTTGCCTTCTTCATCAACCTCTTCATCATTCTCAGGGTCAATGTCTTCTGCCTGTGTAATCCAGTCTAAGTATCCCTTCAGATCTTCTTCAAGCTGCTGTTTTTCACGTAGTTTCTGAAAGTCCCCTCGGGCCTTGGCTTTTTCTCTTTCCTTGGAAAATTCTCTATCAAATTCACATAAAGAAGAAAAAAATACTGATTGTCTAACTCCCAGGCATTTTGACCTAGGTCTTGACATTGCAGAATAACATACTAACATAGAAAATGAACTGAATAAACTACACCAAAGATTTGAGAGCTTCTTTGGAAACAAGACAGTGGTGCATACAAGTCATGGCAAATCCCTATCATATTACATCAAAACTTTCACAGCTTTTATGCTTTAATGGAAAATTAAGCAGTATTCTTGACTCCTTCCATATCAGAAGAGTCATCCTGCCCTCCCTTCCCCGCCCCTTTAGGTATGTGCTCTTCCATATGGATTTTAAAATCAGTTTTATCTAATGGGTACAAAGCGAAACTGACTTGCAGTAATGAAGTCATTTCAGAAAGGTGAGTATTAGTTTCAGTGAAAAGGAAATTCCGGCAGCCAGTTCTAAAATCCTTCTTCTTCCAGCCACGGTTTATTTGCCACGTCCAAACATACTTATTTCAGTGCATGGTTCACAGAATTCCACTAAAAAGCTCTCTCAGTTACATCATGCACAGACACCTGTGCTGTTGGAGATCTGGATGTTTTGCCCTTTTGCTCTCTGTAACAGAACCTAGAAATCCTGTTCTCACAGATCAGAAATGCATCCTTTTATATAAATTGAATCCTCTGTCTCAGTGCCCCAGTCTCGAGACAATGTATTTCACCATCTAGTTTAGCTTCGTGATTTGTGTCAATCTCTAAATTATCATGGAATGATAATTAAAATAATTAAGTCATGCTCTTTGAGAAGGAGATTGGATAAAATGGCCTACTGAGGTCTCTTCCAACTTGAATTACTCCATGAATCTATAATTCCCTTAATAATAAACGACTCAAGACAATTATCGAGTAAATTCTTACATCGTGACATTTCATACACTGAAACTATTACAACATTTGGTGCGAGACACAGCTCCAAACACATAACTCCCTTCACTAGAAGGATCAAACATTTTGCTATTTATCTGAGTATCAGCATGCATGATTGGGGTTAGGCAAGCATCTTTTGAACTGTATTGTTACTATGTACTGATTCATAATTTAAAATTAAGCTTGCTCTAACCTATTAATCTTACAATAGGGCTGAAATTAAACCTAAAAAATGGCTATAGTAATTTCATTTACTATGAATTTGCATTTCCTTTATTTACTGTGAACTTTCACTTGAAAATACTCCCTAATTAATATGCTCTCAAGGGGAAATTTATTAAAGCACTCAATAATATTCTTTTTCAAGTGGAAAAATATTAGAAAATTAGTGTAAGACTTGCAAAATATTTTAACAAGATGAACACAATTATCTATATGATATTGCCCTGCTAACAAAATATCGCAGAACAATAGAAAGTATCATAATTTTTAACATAGTATTTCAGCTCCGTGACAGACATTACTTATTTGGAATTATCATCTCTCCATTTAAAAAAAAAAGTTCTTGTTTTATTTGCAGTCTTCAAACACTAAATTTCTGCTTTGACATTAGTAAATTTAAGAGTTAAGTTCTTTTCATGCAACCACACAGATTTTTTTGTTTGGGTTTTTTTTAATGTTATGCTGCAGAAGCTAAAGCGCTTTATGTTGCAAACGCTGAGAGGCAGGCACTACACTTTTTACAGTCAAGGACTTCATTCAACAACAATTAGGTTTGGCATGTGGAGATCATCTTGTTCCATCTGATGGCACTGTAATGAAGCTGAAGAATGCCAGCGCTTGCTTTGCATTTGCTACCCTTCACCTAGCATCCAAGGACAAGGTCCTTCAAAAGGCTCATGAAAGAGAGCGAGCTCAACGGATGTCGCTGAGGGACAACTGCTTTTTTAAAAAAAAAAACAATACAAACCAAAACAAAAAGATTTAATTGTTTTGGCAGAAGATATCACAAGCCTATAAGAAATTGTTTGGTGTATGGAATGTTGGGGTTTCAGCTTCCCTCAGAGGGAGTATCAGAGACCATCATTTATATCTGATCGAGGGAACATACTCGTGACTCTCACTCCATAGGCAGTGTCTTTGAAAAAAGAGCTACCATGGCATAGTATGAAGTCAGAAGTACAAAGCCTTGCTGGCTTTTCCTAAGTATTCATGTTTTATTCAGTCCTTCGGGTGTTTTTTATTAGGGTGAAGGATGTGTGATCCGTGTGGGTAAAGTAAAATGAAAGCTGCTGTTATTACATGGAGTGAAGCAAAAGAAATCATTTAAAAATGAAACAGTTGGCAAGGCTGATACTTTGAACAGCTCTTCACTCATGACTGAACCACCTTTTAACTTTGACTTTACATTAAAATGGCTGCACGCAGAGAATTAAACACAGTTTTTTATATACACAGCTAACTATGACCTTTTCCTTTAATACAGCACAGAAGTCAGACATTGTCTTGTTAAGTGCTGCTGCAATTTATCAGTAGGGGGAGATGCAATGGTGCCTAATTTCCAAGATATTTAAAAGTTTTACTTTTATTTTTAAAACCTGACTGTTTGTAAGGAAGCATAACACCTGAGAAGACTGCATTTTCTTTAGGGGATGGAGGACTCTGGCTCTACGGTATTTTTTTCTATCACAGTCACAATGAAGTGACATCCCTCAGACACACCTATGTACGTACTCCTTTTACTGAAATACCATGAACAAGAAAGGGGAATTACATGGAAGTGGAATGTAATGAGTTTCCTGTTAGCAGAAGAAAAACATTTTTCTCCAATAAGCAAGAAGTTATTTGAAAAAGAGGATGGGGGTGAGACACTGGCTCTTTAAAGCTTCTGACAAGGACATTTAGACAACAAGATATCTGAATATTTAGACAAAGACATGTAGACACTGGCTGATGTCCTGGAAGGAGAAATAAGACAGCTGCTTGTGCAGCATTTCATGGCTATGGAGAGCGTAGACTGGGTCCAGAGCAGAAAGAAAAAGCTTTTGGCTATGCAGGCAGCTTAAGTACTGATGTGGTTAGACTAACGGCCTGAACTGGCCTCCCTGACTTTCATCAACCCAGTCTAGAAGCCTATGAAGTCAACAGGCTTAGGAAGCGGCACATTAATTGTCGTAAGTGGACTTAAGCTCTGTAAATATTTGGTTTCACAAATGCCTGTGCTAAGAGCTAACTTCAAAATACGTATTTCATTCTGGTTTGATAAAATGACCTGAATCTGGCATTTGAAAATGTGCAATTGGGGGTGTGAGCGCAGGTGTTGTTTATTGACTAAACTGACAAAAATTGTATTCAAAGGGCTGTTGTGACTATGCTAGCATTCATAAGGGTCTCTCCACTAAAATATGATTTAAATCAGTCTCCATTCAAGTCGCAAACTGAAAAATCCTGAGGAGCCGCTCTGATTTGACACCAGCACACGTGAAATGAAAATCAGGCCTATTGCCTGTAAAATTTCAGTTTAAAAATAAAATGGATTTAAGTAGTTTTTGTAAAGGATAGGACTCAATGAACATGTTTTTGTCCTAGTTGCAACAACTAGAAAAAGCCAAGCCCCCTACTGTCTCATATTTTAAAGGATACTATGCTTCAAAACTAAGACTTTAGGCTAGGAGGTCTAGAAAGAGGTTTTTTGCAAATCTCTACTTCTGAAGAATCTTATAAAGCAGACCTGCAGAACTTGTATAACACCACCTTGTATAATTACCTGTTGGCCTTCAAAAATATCTTTTCTTCAAAACAGTCTATTGTTGCCTACATGGAGGCAATTCAGTTTTTGATTTCACTGCAAGCAAATAAATCAGATGACCCAGCCCTAGCCAGCCTAATTTTGATCTAGTTAAATATGACTAAAAATTGCAGCATATAACAATATCCTGTAAACTGAGCAAAGCTGCAAATTGCAGTTCTAGTGTAAATAACTCAGTCAATTGCACTCGCAGCAGAAAGGAGACATTGTTTTCAAAATACAGCGTTATAGGGAGACTCATCTACATAATCTAACTTATTTTTAGTGATAAATAAGCTACTACATAAAATGCAAGTTGTATTTCTATTGCCCCAAAATTCCTTGTCTCTTTGCAGAAAGATGATCTCAGTTCTCTGTTTAGGATCACCACCATCATCATCAACGGTTGTTGAGGCAGAAGCATATAAAATGAAGGTTTTGAGTTCATGCTTCCATAGCGTGGGGCAATCATTTTCATGCCAGGTTTTTCTTTCTTCACCAGAGTGAAATAGTTTCTGCTGGTACGCACCAGCTGGGAATGGTTTGAAGCAACAGGGTGGAGGTGGCAGCAGGCAGTATCTACTGGGACTCAATTACAGCTCTCTGGTTCTCACACCAGGATTTGAGGCAGGGTCAGTCATATTAACCAAAAATCCTACGACGACACTTTGCTTAAACATATCTGGTATACTCTGTCTGTAACTCACAGACCTAATAACTAAGGAGACACCTATACTGGCCTTCTATCAGCTGAATGTTCTTCCATGCTAAAGGCTAGACAGTTTTCATAAGGGGGCTTGTGCAGCAACACAAGTGTTGCTGCATACCGTGTGTGTCACTAGGCACTGATTATAGGAAATAAACAGTTGCCTTTGATGTCTAATTATAAACCAGGACACTAATTTTTCTTTGGCCATATTACTGCCCTTCTGTGTCACTGCAAACGCAGTGAGAGAGAGAATTCATCTACTGCAGTATGCAACTTACTGCACACAGGGTCTGGGACGTGGAAAGTGTTATGCTAATGCTATATGTAGAACTGTCACCCAGACATCCTAGACTCTCGTTTATTCACAGAGAACAGTCACATAATAACAAAAATGCACTCACAGGAGTACAGTGTTGGCCACCAGACTCACAGAGGAGCTTTCACACGGTGGTAACCATACCAACCAACAAATTAGCAGAATCAAATCAGAGAACTTGAACTGCTTAAACTGTACAGATAAGCACGAACAACAGCTCACAGCTGGGTGTAACGTGTAACAGATGTAGAGAGACACAAAAAAGGTTAAGTAACATCACATCTTGAATTACTGAAGAACTGTACACATCATTGTTACTGTTTCTTTTAGAAATAAAAAAAGACTCATAGGCTGAATACTGTAGAATTATTTCTGCAGCACAAAAAAAAATTCTAGCAGAAATTTTGCTTGAGCAAGGAGCATTGGGTTCTCATAGGGGAAATGCAAACTGGTATTAACTACCCACATTTATGTCTATACAGTTCATTAGTAATTGACAAAATGTATATTCAATGGTTCCAGCACTACCTCCGTGTAGCACAGGGCCTGTACAGCATTATTGTGCCAGAGTGCACATGAATGCAATGGGATCATCTGTGGGAATAGCGGCAGGAACAATTTGATAGAGCAACAAAACTGACATATGTTTCAGACTGTTACTATATCTGCATATTAAGATGTGCTCATTCTGCCCTGCATAGAGACCTGTTTGGCTCAGGACATGCTGGATTTCTTAGTGGAAGAACTGGCATTACTGAGGGTAGGACCATACCCCGGAGCATATTCACCCAACCATCGTGATGTGCACTGTCAACACAGTTTTTGAAACTGATGTGGTTTGTTACCTGCCAGGAGCTCATCAGCAAGCACCTCATAGGACTAATCCCCAAGAAGCCTTGGTGTAGTAAGTTCAAACAGGACTGAAATGAAATCAGTTCCCTTCAAGCTCTTATTCAAGAATACTGAACTACTCCCATTGAATTTTGCAGTCTCTGTCTAAAGCAGTTGGTTAGAGTTACTGCCGTATAGAGCTGAAAATATTTGCTGTTTATTTGTTGTTGGTATATTCAATTAATCAATCAAGGATAATATTTCCTTGTTTTGAATCTATTTGTGTTTATTTCTACCAGCCATACAGCAATCAAAAGAACATGCTTTAGCTCATAACCTGCTGAGACCTAGAGCTGAAGTCCCTCTCCTCTTTTTTGAATATACAACCTGTTTATCTACGTAAGAGTGAAATTTTTATCCACAACTCTTATTTATTTTTACTAAGCCTTCCCTCTGCTGTGAAAAGGAAAAAAAGGAACACTGTCAAAAATAGTCCATTTCCCTTTTGCTGAAAGACTATGGATGACACTTCACTGCCATTTTCTATTTGGTGCATGATTATTCAAATGTCTCTTTCTACGATTTTTTTCCAGATATACCATAGACAACAGTTCCTAAGTGTATAAGCTTATCTGTGCCAACATATTTTATATGACATTAATTGACAGATATTGCTGTGAGATTAGCATGGATGAGTACATATCTTTAGCTTTTAGAATCATTATGTACATACATTGCAAATAATACTGTGGGAAAGAAATGGAAAAAATTAACATTCTCTTAGTAACCTGGAAGACTTGCATGTAGGAGGATGTATGTAAGGACATGTCAAAGCTTATGCTTTGGTGTCCTTTAGCAAGGCAATAAATTCAACTTGGAGAGATTTATTAAAGTGTGTTTGAAAGGTCTTATTTGTTCCCATGGCTACCCAAAGAAATACCAATGCCTTGAGCAGAAAATGCCGTCAGTAGAAACCATCCCCTAATGATAAGGACTATCTTGAGGAATAGATTATCATACATCATTAAAAGCCATGCCTCTTAATAAATAAGTTATGAAGTTCTATAATTTACTATTTTCTCTGTTCATAGTAAAACAGTTTAATGCATACTGAATTACTGGCATATTTATTTTAACTTTTAAAGATACTTTCAGGGTGGATGAGTATCTCTCAACTCCCTTTTTTAAGGTTTACCTTTATTTGTTAACTTTCTAATAACCTTAACTTTGTAATTTCTAACTTAACTTTCTAACTTCAGCTCACTGTCTCTTGCACCAATAGTCATGATACGCTCTGGTCTTTTACCTTGGAATATTTGAAGGAGGCCTATCCTCAGCTCCCAATTTCTGTGCCTAGTATTTCATGACTTTGGAGAACAGAGGTCCAGTCTATGCCTATTACACATACTGTGTGTAACCAAAGCTACATGTAAAAGCAGGCTCCTGAAGAAGTTCACCACACTTCAGAGAGCTAGAATTGCTGGGCAGCTCCTCAGTGGCAACTTCTGTGCCATTCCATCAAGTGTGAAGTTGCCCCAAAGATGCATGGCTTAATCTTTGCATCATAACCACAGGAATAACAGAGGAAACCAAGGTGCTCTAGTATCTATTACGGACCAGACCCACTCCCTTGCTGCTGGCTCAAAAGACAGCAATCAAAATAGAGTGTGACCACATCATGATCACCCTGCAATTTCTAGATGCTAAAACAATTATTCAGAGCCACATACAGCTTTAAATTTGTTATGTGAATGAGCAAAATGCAGACCAGCCCAAGATAATGAAAATGCAAAGATATCTCAATACATCTATGGCAGCTTTCCAGAGCTGCAAGCATTTTGCTCTGTATTTCCAAATACTGAAAGAATTACAAAATGCAGCCTTATTGTGAAAGATCAGCTGAGAGTTCCAGGTGTCCAGCTAGATTCCCAAGAAATTCACTGTGCTGAAAGAAATTACCAACATGCACATGTTTTAAATCACACCGCCAAACACATTTCCCAATACATTTCTGGAGCTGGATCTAGAGCCAGTTTTTTCTAAAACGTTTAGGGAGAAGCTATTTGTCAGTTCTGTTCTCTGGCCAGAGCCAGCCCTCTGTTGAAGTTGGACCAAGAGCCATCATTAAAGTCCTTTCCTAGAGCCACATATATAGTTGGCTCTAGAGCCATTTCTAAAGCATTTTCCAGTAATACATCTTAGGCCAATTTTAGAGCCCTTTCATAGAATCACAGAGTGTTTAGAGTTGGAAGGGACCTTAAAGATCATTTAATTCCAGCCCCTCTGCCCTAGCCAGGGACACTAGACTACGTTGCTCAAAGCCCCATCCAAGCTGGCCTTTAACATTTTGAGGGATGAGGCATCCACAACTCCCATGGGCAACCTGTCTCACCACCCTCAGAGTATAGAATCAGAATGGTTTGGGTTGGAAGGGACTTTGAAGATCATCTAGTTCCAACTCCCCTACAATGGGCAGGCACACCTTGCACTAGACCAGGTTGCCCAAGGCCCCATCCAGTCTGGCCTTGAACACTTCCAGCGACGGGGCAGCCACAACTTCCCTGGGCAACAAGTTCCAGTGTCTCACCACCCTCATAGTGAAAAATTTCTTCCTAATATCTAAATCTACCCTCTTCCAGTTTGAAGCCATTACCCCTCATCCTGCCACTACATGCCCTTGTAAAAAATCCCTCTCCAGCTTTCTTGTAAACCTGCTTCAGATATTGGAAGGCCACTATAAGGCCTCCCCAGTCTCCCCAGTTCTCACCAGAGCGGAGTAGAGGGGAAGAATCACTTCCCTTGACCTGCTGGCCACGCTTCTTCTGATGCAGCCCAGGATGCCATTGGCTTTCTGACCTGTGAGCGTACATTGCCGGGTCATGTTGAGCTTCTCATCAACCAACAGTCCCAAGTCCTACTCTCAGGGCTGCTCTCAATCCATTCTCCGCCCAGCCTGTATTTGTGCTTGGGATTGCCCTGACCTTGCATGTGGCAAGGCCTTGCACTTGGCCTTGTTGAACTTCACGAGGTTCGCAAGGGCTCACCCTCTCAAGCCTGTCCAGGTTCCTCTGGATGACATCCCTTCCCTCCAGTGTGTCAACCGATTCACACAGCTTGGTGCCATTGGCAAACTTGCTGAGGGTGCACTCCATCCCACTGTCCATGTGGCCAACAAAGATGTTAAACAGCACTGATCCCAGTACGACCCCTGAGGAACACCACTCATCACTGGTCACCACTTGGACATCAAGCCATTGACTGCAACTCTTTGAGTGTGACCGTCCAGCCAATGCCTTATCCATCGAGCTGTCCCTCCGTCAAATCCACGTCTCTCCAATTTAAAGACAAGGTTGCTGTGTGGGACAGTGTCAAATGCTTTGGACAAGTCCAGGTAGATGACATCTGTTGCTCTCCCCTTATCCACCAACGCTGTAACACTGTCATAGAAGGCCACCAGATTTGTCAGACATGACCTGCCTTTACTGAAGCCATGTCAGCTGTCACCGATCACCTCCTTATTTTCCATTTGCAGAATTTCCAGGAGAATCTGCTCCATGATCTTGCTGGGCACAGAGGTAAGACTGACCAGCTGTAGTTCCCCAGGTCTTCCTTCTTTTCCTTTTTAAAAATAGGGGTTATGTTCCCCCTCTTCCAGTCAGCGGGAACTTCACCTGACTGACACAACTTCTCAAATATGATGGACAGTGGTTTAGCAACTTAATCTGCCAGTTCCCTCAGGACTCGTGGATGAATCTTATCAGGTCCCATGGACTTGAGCACTTTCAGGTTCCTTAGATGGTCTCGAACCTGGTCTTCTCCTACAGTGGGAGGTTCCTCATTCTCCCAGTCCCTGCCTTTGCCTTCTGTGACTTGGGTGGTGTGGCTAGAGCACTTGCCAGTGAAGATCGAGGCAAAAAAGTTGTTGAGTACCTTAACCTTCTCCACATCCCAGGTGACCAGGTTTCCCAATTCCTTCCGGAGAGGGCCCACATTTTCCCTAGTCTTCCTTTTGTCACCAACATAACTACAGAAGCTTTTCTTATTGCCCTTGACGTCCCTGGCCAGATTTACCTCTATCTGAGCTTTAGATTGCCTAATCTGATCCCTGGCAGCTCAGACAATTTCTCTGTATACCTCCCAGGCTACCTGTCCTGCTTCCACTCTCTGTAGGCTTCCTTTCTGAGTTTGAGTTTCTCCAGGATCTCCTTGCTCATCCATGCAAGCCTCCCAGCGTTTTTGTCCAACTTCCTCTTTGTTGTGATGCATCGCTCCTCAGCTTGGAGAAGGTGATCCTTGAACATCAACCGGCTTTCTTGGGCCCCTCTTCCCTCCAGGGCTTTATCACACGGTACTCTATCAAGCAGACCCCTGAAGAGGCCAAAGTTTGCTCTCCTGAAGTCCAGGGTAGTAAGCTTACCGTGCACCCTCCTCACCATCCTAAGGATCCTGAACTCCACCATCTCATGGTCACTGCAGCCAAGGCTGCCCTTGAGCTTCACAGGGTTTCCACCAGTCCCTCCTTGTTGGTGAGAATAAGGTCCAGCACGGCACCTCTCCTCGTTGGCTCCTCTATTACTTGGAGGAGGAAGTTATCATTGATGCATTCCAGGAACCCCCTAGATTGCTTATGCCCTGCTGTGTTGTCCCTCCAACAGATATCGGGGTGGTTGAAGTCCCCCTGGAGGACCACAGTTTGTGAATGTGAGTCTGCTCCTATCAGCCTATAGAGGGCTTCATCCGCTCAGTCTTCCTGCTTGGGTGGCCTGTAGCAGGCCACCACTGCACATCACCTATCCCTGTCCTCCTTTTAATCCTGACCCATAACCTCTCAGTCAGCCCCTCATCCGTCCCCAAGTGGATCTCCACGAACTCCAGCTGGTCATCGACATAGAGGGTGATACCCCCTCCTCATCTGCCCTGCCTGTCTTTCTTGAAGAGTCTGCAGTCTCACTTTCCCAGAGTGAGACTAGGGCCATTTCTTGAGGTCTTTTCCAGAGCTGGATTCTAGGTTCAATTGCCCATCCATTTATTGAAGATGGATTTAGACCATGTTCTGGAGTCCCTTCCCATAGCCCATTCTGGACCTCTTTGTAGAGGCCTTTACTAGAGCTGCTTTAGAGGTGTTCATCTCTCAATCCCTTTCTAGAGCTGACTCTAGAGCCCATTTCTGGAGAGCATCTCTAGAGCTGGGTCTAGGACAATTTGTACAGGTCATTGCTGGAGCTGGAACCATTTCTGGTGTCTTTTTTAAAGCTGTCTCCGTAATTTCTGAGATGGAATTAGAGCCTGAGCTGGATCTGGAGCCACTTCTGAAATCTGACCTGGAGTCTTTTTCTAGAATGCCTTTCCTCTAGACTCCTGCAAACTGAAATAGCTTTTCAACTGAGAATTCATTTTGAGGATAACGTGAATAATAGTACTAGTGTCTAATACAGAGTAAAAAACACAGTATTTTGAAAAAGCTGAATTACCTCAAGCCTATGAATTCTCTCCATCCTTGTTATTCAAGGGAATATTTAGACAAAAATCTCCACAGTCAGCTTACATGCAGAAATTAGAATATTTGCCACATGCAGATTCCACAAACACATTATTTCTATTAATTTACACATCTGCTATCAAAAATATGAACTCTATTTTTAAGAAGGTCACCTTCAGCAGGCAAAACTGACATGGATCACCAGGAAATACTCACCTTCAGAAACAGCTAGATGTAAAACAAAAGATCTCCCAAATCATCATTCACATCCATTTGTACAGTGTCTAAATACATCAAACATGCAGTGCAAAGAGGCATTACAGAAATACAAAGGGGCAGATGGTACAGAGTAACAAAGGAGTGCAAAGAGGATGAATGGATATTTTAAAACTGCAAACAGATCAAAACAGCAAACAGATTTAAGTGTACGCAGCATAACTTGATATTACAGGAAGTAACACTTTCATACAGAAAAGGTGTATTAGGCATTCAGATTCCACTTCCAAAAATCTGTATGCAAAGCCATGCTTTTCAAGTAAGTTGGCATAATTTTTGCATTCTTGAAGTTTGATTGGTTTAGTAAATTTAACTTTGTAGATTTATCATAAACCAAGTTTCATGCTATGGTTTGAAGAGCATAAAACTTAAAAGTTAATAACTCAAATAAAAAACAAAGAATGCATGTGTTAGATATTCAATGCCTGTCTCAGAAAGAAAAATATTAGCTTTCTACTAAGGAATACAAACATAGGATTTTACATCATTTTTTCCCATAAAGTTTAGACAGATAGGTATAAATAGAAAATATGTGAAAAAATATTTGTTATTGATATACAAATGGCATTTAGTGATCAAAATAGATCAGCATAACAGTATTCCACATGGGACCTTGTCAGAGTTTCAAACAAGTATGCCAGGATGTTTTGTTCACTTATGTACCAAACATTAGTTTGGTATGATAGATATCTTTCAGGAATATTTTCTCTTCCTTTCTCCTTCTGCTCTCAATGTCAGTCACTGGTGATATTTATATCTCACATGTCTCAGTTCACTAGTATCATTTTCTTAAGCATAGAAAACAAAAAACTGGAGTGTTAGGAAGGTTCATTCATGTATTTAGGGCAAACGTGGATTCAAACAATTCATCAAGCACCCCAAGTGCTCAAGGGACACTGCAGTTAGGTGACACTATGGCAGAAAATAAATTTAGGAATAAATGAATTTCTGAATTTAAGGAGAGTTCACACCATACTTGACACTGCTATTTCTGCTCACTGGAAATTGAAGGCAAGCCAGTAAGATTTTTGAAGAGCAGTAGCGCTCTACAGATCAAGCAATACCTAGAAATCAGGGGTGATTTCTTGTCTGCAGAATGGAACCCAAGGACAAGGGGACACCTCTTCCCCTGCATTGTAACAGCAGCTAAAGAACAACTCCATATTCCAACAAATACGATATGTATCATAATGCTCCAAACTTTATATTTTAAATGTATTAAATCAAATGTAAAGCTTAGCTGTGAGGATCTCTCTAAATTTCCAAGACTTCAGTAGAAGAAATGAACATGTGCAACAAAATACCAAATCCAGCATTACTTCCCCCACAACTTATTTTTCAAAACATAAAAATCTGAAACCATTAACAATTCAAGTCATGCAAAAGGGGAATATTTAGTTAATTGTTACCACAGTACACCTTCACACAACAGGAAGAAAACTAATTGCTGCTTGTGACCTTCTTAAGGGCCAGGGAAAGGAACTTGGAAAACATAATCCTCTAATGACTTCAATGGGAAGTCTAGTCACACAGCAACGCTAGGTACCAGTATCAAAAGAAGAAATAAATTATGCCACGACTACGCTCATTTATCTGTCCTTCTCCTTCTAATTTTTTTTGTCCAGTGTACCTATGAGGTGAAAGTAGGCCCTAAGTTTTGCAACAATTTACACATTTTTCCCGAATAAAACACAGCCAATACGACTGTATAAATCAGACTTTACTGGGTAGGTCTTGGAAGGAAGAGATTAAATCTAAAAATCAGCAATGTGCTTTTAGCACTCTCTCTTTTCTTTTAAAGATCTGCTTTGTAAAGCGATTCTTACAGGAAGGTAAAACTATGCTTTCCCTAGTTTCCTGTGTGCAACCGTAATCTATCTAAATGACTTATGATTTTAAAAAACACGTTGTAAAACCACTCATCAGATAAAAACACTCTTTTAACATAGTTATCATATCAGCAAGTGGAAATTTTGTTTCGTTGCCTGATTTCCAGGAATGTAACAATGCATTATTCTTTTCAAATCTAAAGCGTGCAATCAGCAGTCTGATGACACCTTCAGCTATGGTGTCAGGCTGCTTTCTATGCAAGACAAATTCTTCTGTTGGCTAACAAAGATGGCACAGCTTGCCTAAGATTGCCCGAACAATACCATCTGTTGTATAACTAAAACCTAATATATACAATTATAATAATTTTCTTTTAGTATTCAAATGCTAGCAGGATTTTTTATTTATTTAGCAGAAAAAATCTTTACCATATTTCCCAAGCTCGAGCATCTTAGAAACCAGGAAACAGCAAAGGAAGGGGAGTTGTAACCTCAGTAAGCAAGCTTTGCAAGAGGAAAACCTTGCAAACTATTGCCATAAACCACCGTTTTAAACCACATTATACAGCTAAAACTGACACCATTTCAGTTCTTGGCTGGAGTCTGGAGTACACAAATCAAGAAAAAGCTGTGACAACCTCCCACTGACAATTATATTTAATGGACACTTGATTATTGATAAACGTATCACAGCTTGCTGGTGCAGGTTGTCAGAGCAGGACACAGCTCTACAATGCAGAAAGCACTAAACACTTTGTGTTGAGGTGGCCTAGTTATACTCTTTCTGTAAGACAGATCTTGAAGCACCCATTAAAAATAATTTGCAATGTGACTGGTAAACACAAATCACACTTCCATTACTTTATGGATATTTCAACAAAAGCAACAGTTGGGCTTTCAGAAAAGGACACTTGTCTATAAACATAGGGGAGAATATTTGTACAGGTGCAGCACCCATCTCTGTGTGCAAAATAATGTTTCTCCCTGCTGAAATATTATAGAATAAGGACATTAGTTCTTCATTTAATGGATATTTTTGGCAAGCATGGTGAACGTGATGTCAGACAGATAAAGGCACTAGAATCACACAAGTCAGTCAAAAGAGCAAACACTGGTAGGATGACATAAGAATCTCATGTGCATGCAAAAAAGCCATCGCTGAGAAGCTTGAGTAAATGCAGAGGCCATCTTACAAGTAGCAGTAGCATACACAATGTTAACTCAACTGCTTACCCACTAAGTACACCAAGAACCAGGTTAAGTACGAAAAATGAGCCAAGGATGATAAGACTAACAAAATAGATCCATGGCCATTCACATCCTATTGCATCATTTACCTGTAAAATGTAAGGAAATAAGTTATGATTCAGTCATTTATTAAACAGCAGAGTCCTTTTTGCAGCTGCCAGATCACGTAGGTTTCAACACTAAAAGTTTATGACTTACTCTGTTCTTTAAAAAAAAAAATCAAATCAATGAACATTTGTTTAATTTCTTTACTTACCCAAATTATGTTGTAGATGTGATGCCTTAGAAGATGAATTAAAATAAGCTTTAAATAAGTGCAGGAAAATTATTAGCCCTTTTTATAATTTTGCCACAAGTATGGACATGAAGAATATATACTGCCACATCTAAGCTCTGATTTTGGTATTTGCATTTTATTTATATGATAGCTACAGAAAACTGGTTTTGTTCTAATTAGAGGAGGAAGAAATAGAGCTTTATTAAAAGATGTCATCACAACTGAAGTCTCACCTGTATAAGATAACCTGTGTGTTCATGGCAACTGAATTCAGGACTCTGCCTTCATGATGAAAAAGGTGTATGCTTACCCGCTCAATACACCAAGAACAAGATTTAGTACGAAAAATGACCCAAAGATGACGAGACTGACAAAATACACCCATGGCAATTCAAATCCCATAGCATCATTCATCTGCAAGAAATAAGATGATCTTATAGAGTAGATCACTATAGTAATAGCAACGAAGAGTCAGAGAAAAAGAGAATTTAATCATTCAGGTGAGATAGCATTCTATTTATTCCTTCAGTATTCAAAGAAGAACAAAACAAGAAAGAAGGCACTGGCCACACTCACTTTGCATTTCTAATACATACTCTAAAACAAAATACTGAGTGAACCTCATATTCAGATCAAAAATATTATCAAACATAAATGGAGCACTGCAACAGTTCTGTTCTTTAATACCTAGAACATGAACTAAATTTCAGATCTCACTAATTAAAATGACACTTACAAAGTATATTGAAGTATTAGGATTTTTAGTTCATATCTATCCTAGCTAAATGAATGATCCTTTGAGAAAAGAAACAGTAATATGTATCTCAGCAATATTATTTTTTCTGTAACATGGAATTTCAATATTTTTTTCCTGAAATACTACAGTTGGATGCAGTCAGACATTTTAAATTGTTTCAAAAAGAAATAAATGAGAATGAACTTGTGTAAAAGCATGAACACAATTTTAGGAAAACGAAAAACTGAAATCCAATTTTAGAAACATAGTGGAAACATGGAAATATTCTGGCAATACATCTGAACTAAAATTATATCACGATTAAGGTTAAATGATGCTTAAAAAGTTGTTACTCTTTTTTTTTTTTAAACTAAGGGTGAAGTAACTGAGCTTTAAGTACACTTTTTATAGACTCACACAAGCTTTTCTGTAAAGACTTTTCAACTGTCTATTCTTAGTGAGCTCATTATATGTATCAGCAGAGAGACTTAAGAAACATACCCATACTCTAAAAAGGCCTATTCAGAAAAAAAAAGATATTCTAAAACACAGGGAAATTGGTTTTGTGTGTAGCATTCAGGTGCAAAAAGACATTTTGATAATTTACAAAAATAATTCTGACTTGGAACTTCTTGGAAATGTCTCTCGTGGGAGAGGAAATGTTCTGGCTTTTTTGTTTATGCTGACAAGTTTGCATTAGATTCTTCTTAAGATGCTTTTTAGCCATGAAAATTCAGCAGCTAATAAAAATTGCATGAGCATTCGAGACTAGATATGGTATTGTAGAACAATCTTTGGGCAAACCTTTTTCTTCTTCTGTGAATGCTGTTGTGTTTGTCATATATGAAATTCGTGATTAGGCTTTGAGCTCTGTTGACAGTCAAGTTTGACTCCTATTGTCCTTAACACCTCTGTTGGAATAGACACATTAAACATGGGAACCATCGTTTTTCAAACTGTACTACTTATTTTATTTTTTCCTCTATCTTTTAAAAAAAGTATCAA
This sequence comes from Pluvialis apricaria, assembly GCA_017639485.1. Lineage (NCBI taxonomy): Eukaryota > Metazoa > Chordata > Aves > Charadriiformes > Charadriidae > Pluvialis > Pluvialis apricaria. The sequence continues at coordinate 16,735,019 of CM030016.1, forward strand.
AATTTCAGTTTCTGCAAGGTGACCATAGGGATGGTTAGGTACAAGCACACGCATTAAGTCTTTGCAGGCTAAGGCCCATAGGCACTTTTCTTCAGTGGTGATCTGTAATAATGCCACTTTATGCTAACTAAAATAAAAAATCTTCCTAAGCAACCAAAGAAGATTATTTTACGCAACTTCTTCATGCATCCTTTAAAATAATCTCTCTATATATCATCTTTTAAAATGCTTTAGTGATTGAACTGAGGTACTGAAAAGTAAATTAAAATTACTTAGACTTGCTAGGAAAAAAAAAAAAGAAAACTGCAAAATATATAATTGATTTTAATTTCAATAAAAGTGCATTTTGCAGAAATTAAAATGAAGAAGGGTTACAGTCATTCAGAAAGGCTAGGATCATTACCTCCAATTTTAAAAGATCCCAAGTTTCCATAGTCCAATTCTGTAAGAGCATAGTCATATGGAAAATAAAGTCTTTCATAATGCTGCCATTATACTGACCTACTTATACTTAGTTTGCTGTACTAATATACTTTTAGCAATACTTACCATGTCAGGTGCTAAGGAGATCAATTGTGGTTTGGTTTCGTGGTTGCTCTTTTTTTTTGTCATCCATACCCATTCCCTCAGAGCAAGTCCCCTACATTTGAGAAGTCTTAACAATGAAGACACTTGGGTATTTAGTAAATACCCTATTGCCCAGATATTTCTGCTATGTCCCAGTGTATGCTGCCCTTTGCATCTTCTTTCAATTGTAGGCATCTGGTCTTAAGATTTAGGAATAAAATTTACTGAATAGTTTTTTAAAATGCACATTCATAATTATTTTATTGCTTTAGAATTGAGTTTCCTTCATAGAAATGATTCATATGATATAGGTAAAGTGTTCTTCTAACAATAGCTGATTAAGAGTGAATGTCTTGATTAAATCTCAAATACACATGAATGCATTTTGCATCTAGCTGAACTGTACCATTAGCAAATAGTTGTTGCAAGTCACCAGCATTCAGAGTGAAGGCATAAATCATAGAATCATAGAATGGTTTAGGTTGGAAGGGACCTTGAAGATCATCGAGTTCCAACCCCCCTGCCACAGGCAGGGACACCTCCCACTAGACCAGGTTGCCCAAGGCCACATCCAGCCCGGCCATGAACACCTCCAGGGATGGGGTTTCAACAACCTCTCTGGGCAACCTGTTCCAGTGCCTTACTAGCCTTAAAGTGAAAAACTTCTTCCTAATGTTTAATCTAAACCTGTCCTCTTCCAGTTTGAAGCCATTCCCCCTCGTCCTATCACTACATGCCCTAGTAAAAAGTCCTTCCCATGCTCTCCTGTAGGCCCCCTTTAGGTACTGGAAGGCCGCAACAAGATCTCCCCGGAGCCCTCTCCTCTCCAGGCTGATCAGCCCCAACTCTCTCAGCCTCTCCTCATAGGAGAGGTGCTCCAGCCCTCGGATTGTCCTCGTGGCTCTCCTCTGGACACGCTCCAGCAGGTCCAATTAATAAATTCAGCTGGTGTTGATGTCAACATTCTCCTGCTACAAATCTTTTTGAAAAACCTGAAAGATTAATATTTGCAATTTTACTTTGAGAAAAAAAAGCTCTGGGAATCCCTGCAATCCAACTTGATACACTGTCTTTGCTCACAAAGAGAACATATTGAAGAAGCCATTGTGCTAACTTAGGAACCCAGGAGCAAAGCTGAAATTTCCATGCCCTGTCATAAAGGCTCTATTAGCATAGGCAACTGTGATTTGCATTACCATCATTCACGTTAGAGTGTGTAACATATGAAAAAAATTCCTTCTCATTTATGCAGTTTGGTTTTAAGCCCAATGTTTTAGACTAATCTACCTAGGACTAATGCCCTGTGATGTAAAAATTGGAAACTGCAGCTAACCAGTACTAGAAGAAATGCTTTCGTTTGGGCAGATGCTGAACTAATTCAAAAGCATTTCTAACTCAGGAACCCTTAATCTAGTAGAACACCTTTGCACTACTCTGACTTCCTAAAAGCAACAGCCTGAAACTGCATCTACTCAAGAATTTTACCATTTAATTCTAGAGACAATTAAACTCTATTCAAGTAATGCATTGTAATTTCTATTCATGAAGTGATATTTCTGATTGCATTAATACCAGAGATGAAAGTATAAAAAGAAGTCCTTTCCTTTTGGACAACTTAGTGGCTCATTTCATGCATGTCAAGTGGCATTTTCCATAACTTTCAATTAAGGAAAGATTAAAGGAGTAAATTTGCCTTCTGATGAAAAATTGAGGCAGAGCTTGGTTAATATATGAGCATAGGAAAATCTCCATCCTCAGAAATAAGGTATTTTCAGTTGAAAGGATTAATGCTGACTTCTCACGCAAAGTGCAGAATAAGGAGTTACGAAGACCCAAATTCCAGATGCATTGGAAGTTGCAAGTAAGAAACATAAACAATAAAAGCCCCTGTATTATGCTAAAGTAACACCAGGAAATCTAGGAGATATCATATCTCAAATACTCAGCAAAAAGTCTTGCAATAGTCCCACTGTCTGTTGGTCAGGGATGTATTATACCAAAGGAGGTGTCATACTTAATGGCTCTCAATGGACTTGACCCATATCTTTTTGAGTCCATTAAGCTTTTAGCATTCATAACACCTATTGCAAAGACACCCCCAAGGACCATCCTTCTTGCCCTCCTTTGTGCCTTTTTCCAGACCTAGTCTTACTGTTTGGATTTCAGTTCTAATTAGTTTGTCCATCACATCAGCCAGCGGATAGATGAGATAATGGATGGCATGAAGGATAAAGTACTTTTCATATCACTTAATTCTGTTTCACCATAATTGTAGATGTATACTACTCATTTAAGTGTTTAAAAATGCTTATTGTCCAGAGATGCCACTTTTGGCTACGCTCTGGCATTTTCACTCCTTTCATAAAGATGTGAGATTAGATTTGTGTATTTAAACAGCTATGAAAAGAATTTCAAACTGAAGTCTGAAAGTTTTCCTATCCCTTCCATGAGTGACACAGTAACTAAAAGTTCAAAAGTCTTTGTAGAAGGTCCCATTTGTTGATGCTACCAGATTGGAGACAAGTTACTCTATGCAAGTTAAATTGGTGGAGAATAATTTATTTTCATTGTATATTTGGCTCTTTGTATTTACATGCATATGTTTGTGAGTATATGTCTGCAAAGTCTTGAGGAATTATCTAGAGCTGATAGGACAATCTTGGTACAGTCTGAAACTGCCTCATCCAGCATTCGGAGTGAATTATCTTGTTAGTGGCGCAGTAGTTGGAGTCAACTATCATTACAATGCAATGTAGACGATCAGAGACCAAGACTGAAGTGAAACAGGGAGAAAGCCAAATTTACAGCAGATGTAACCATTAGTATTGCACAGCTGCAGACAGCACACTCCAATCTAAAACATCAATTAGAAATGTCTCATTTATCTGTGGTAATTGTGAGTAAAATCCCCATACGCGTTTGAGTGCAAATCAAGGTCTTGCTTTTCTGTACACCTGGTACTGGGTTTTGTTGCAAGCTCTTTGTATGTATCAATTAATATAAGCTCTAATTGGAGATAATGATAAAGCAATGCAGTAACACCTCTAATTCTGCATTTGTACTATTACAGATATAATGCACTGATGCATCAATCTACTTTGAATTATTTTACACAATGTTTCAAATTTGCTTAATTTCTTAAGTTTCTGAGTTTCCTTAGATTTCAATTTTACCGTCCTGCTTTTATAACATTCCAACAGCTACTTAACTGGTGGGTTTATTTATTGTTACCTATAATCTACTTAATAATCTTAAAATGATTAAGACTGACAAACTCAGTCTCTTGACAGGTGTAAAAATCCTTCAGAAATCAGTATTTTGTGAAATGGGACTAATCCTGCATTCTTTGAAGCATACAATGTAGGTTCCCAAAACCTCAGATCACAGGCTATTTATTCTACTCATTTTAGAGCATACCAGACAGCTTTTCAAAGCCTTCTAGCTTCAAAGGTTGTGTCCTGGGATATTCTAGGCTGAAGTGGAGTTAACTTAAAGCTGACTTAAAACAGCCTGTGCTTGAAGCGTAGCAGCCTCCAGGCTGGTTTGTAAAAGCATGTAATTTTATCTTCAATCTTCTCTGGGTTCTGGAGTTAAAGCACAGATTTCCCTGACATTCTGCTGGTTGGCCAGACTCAACTTTGTTGTACTGCCAGCACAGAAACAAGTCGAGACATACACTGGTGGGATATGAACTCAGAGGCCACTGCTTTATTAAGCATTTCAGCTCAGCAACAAATGGAAAATCAGAAATTCATGGCTCAGGCATTAAGGTAGGCTAAAGAGAAATATACCTCTTGGAGAAGTGAAAGATTGCTAGAGTACCTAGAGAGCTTCATAATTGCTTAATCACCTCTAAATTTGGCCATATTCTGTACGCAAACCGTGCTATAAAGTTGCATACGGGACACATACAAGTGACCATCTCAAGTTAAACCTCAACTTGTAAGACACTGCTTCAGTTTTATTAATTTGCTTTGATCCATCTAAACAGACCTCAATTGCTACTTTCTGTTATTTTTATCAAGTTAGCTAATGAAGCGTATCATTTAGGTAGTCAAATAATGCACTTATTTTTCAAAGTTGTTTGCTTATAAATTTTTCTTCTAATATTGATTAGAAATACGTTTAGATGCAGGTCTTAAGTTTTTTTCTGTTCAGATACTTTATTTTGCATCTAATGCTATTTGAGCTAATTACTGTTGGTGGCATTTCATTAATCAGCTTACTGTCTTTAACTAGGGGAAAAAGAATAATCAAATAATTGTTCCACGGAAAGCCTAGATGTCAAATGTGAGTGCTAAGAAATTATTTTCTCTTTTCAGATAGGTATTCCAGGCTGAATCTGCAGAGCAGATAGCCATTACCATAACAAAATGAGGAGTACTGCCTCTACAAAGTAGTAATCCAGAGAAGGTTTTCTGTTGGGTTGTCAGAGGACTCTACCAGGTTTAACAAACTCTATATTCCAGGTATAGCAAAATGGAACTGTTTGATTCCTTCATTGGTTGCAGCAGGTTAATTTAGGATTAACAATTTGTTAGTGCTTCTTCCTATTTATATTGCCCAAACTAATTTCACGTAAGAAATTTATAAAACCTATGTACTGATCTGGTTTAATAAATCTAAGGCTTCCAAAAACTATGGAAATGAATTACCTAATGTGATGAACAGTGTTTTCATTTTTAAATATTTAGCTACAATGTATTAAAATGCATAGACTAATAGTATCCACTTTAGTCATATATACTAAACACCTTTTTTATTTTCATATCTGCTATGCCACCTATATACATACCATACAACATTGTATAATAATTGGATGTACTTAGTATTTCCCATATGCTGGATACAAAAACTGCAAGCATAATAGCATGCACTATTTAGATAGACAATGTAAAATTGTTACCTTGGTTTATGCAGAAACAATGAACAAAACCCCAATACGCAAGGTAGATCTGAATGTATCTACTTAACTGTTATCCTGGGACAGTCTGGGAACTAGGATGGTTTTAAAAGGATTGTTTCCTTCTTGTGCCAAAGGTTTTGGAAGAAACTCTAGCTATTCAACTAGTGGAGTTCTTAGTGCTACCTAAAGTCTAGCCTACTTCTAATTCAGTTCCTATCCATTTTATTTAAACTTTCTGGGGAGAAATAGTATGTTCTTCTGAGTAGTTGCAATGATCTAAGAGAAGAAATTAGTTCTATGCTTTGATTGCAGTACGGGCCAGCAGTCAGCTAAGACTAAGATACTAGGTATCCTGTCAAAGTAAATCAAGTTCAGCTCATGGGATATTTCCCCATGAGGCAGTTTAAAAAACTCCTCAGGTGGGCTCTTTGTGTTAAGATGCTCATTTGAAAAAAGTTATATGACCATACCTTTCAATGTCAATTCAAACTTTTAATATGTATATATTCCTTGCCTTGGCAGCTCTGTTTGCATGTCTGAATTTGATCATTCCCTTTTCTCCCTTTCTGAGGTTTCTAACTTATTGCCAATTTAAATCTTGTCTCTTTGCAATCTAAAATTTGTTGATTCGGAGCTTTTTATATCTAGAGAATATATATATATCTCTATCTAGAGGATATAAAAAAGTAATTAGTCCACATCATTACCTAAAATGTGACGGGGTTAAGCTAGATTTTAACATGAAATTGGATTCGAGTAATTAACATGCGAATTAAAAAAAAAAATTGCCTGCAATTCCTGGCTCTTAAGTGCGATCTATGCAATATAATAATACTGTCATCCAAAATTTCTATCGCTCTTTCTCCAGCTGGATATCATGTGTTAAATTTTTGGCTATGTAGTGACATGCTGGGTGCACTGTGCATCCAGCGCATCAATGCCTTTGGGGATGAGCTGCCTTGTTTCACTGAAGAGTCTCCCTCAGATGACCTGTGAGAGTGGTGTTGAGGGATGCTGAGAGAACAGCATTAAATTATCCTTAGTACATAACAGACAAAGACAGAAATAAATATTTTCTAAGATTTTTCTAACATATCCCCTCACAATTTTTAACATTGTTTGCTGAATAATTGCAGCCGATGTACAAAAGGAAAAAAAGCTGTCAAGCATCCTTTGACTTCTCTCAGAGCATAAGATGAAATTCATCGCTGACAAGTATTGTCTTGGATACAATAACATGCTTCCATTCTGCAGCTGTAGTGTGACTAATGTGACTTAAATCACTCAAAGTAGTTGTTTCCCATTGGTTTATTAAATTATTCAGCTCAAAGTTCTAGAGTATTATTGCTTACTTGACTGTTGGTCACATTTTTTGAAAGATACTTTTTACAGATTCCTGCTTAGCACTCTGATGACAGCTTTGATAATACTTCAAACATACTTTGCAGATTTTTGTTTATGGACTAATAATACACTTTGTGGCTGAGCCAAGGGGTTTTCTTGTGAGATATATTTGCAAAATATTTGCTTGTGTTTAGGAAAAATCTTTGGCTGCACATCAGCTGGTTTCAAGCACACTGTATCCCCTTATAGTACTTCTGAGTAGGCTGTCCTTTAAGATTCTTGAACTAGGAGCATTCTAAAAAGTGACATGATCAGAAGATGGTCTGAGTTCCTGATCATCTGATTGATATTCTGAAAAATCAATAGACTGCTTTGTTTTATTACTGTAATTATTTTCTTTTCTACGCATAGGTTTATGTGGGAGTTATAACCATTCTTTCAAATTCTCATCCAGTTAGAAAACAAACATGTAATGATTTTCTACCTTTTAGTTTATGCACAATAAAGAAAGTCATCTTGTACTACTGGCAAGATAGTGAGGAAGCCACAGCTCTTGTACTTGGTTATGGAAATACATTCAAAGAAATATTGATACAGCCTTTTCTATCTTAATATGTTACTTCCAGTAACATTAATACAATGGCTGTGCAGACATCTGCATACTAGACAGATGCAAAAGTGCAGTGCAGACTAAACAGACTGTGTTACAGAAATGATTGATTCTAAGATGTTCTAAGATGCTTCAAGGAGTATATTGGGGCATATAAAGCTTAATTTCTAAAGCAAAAAAACAGATTTCTAGGTGCACGCTTCTTTTTGTTATAAAAGCAGAGGAATTATGAATGAAGTATTTCTTTGACTATAACATATGTTACTATCAAACAGTAGTAAAGGACACAGTCTTAAGAAGTTGACATACTAGTAAAGGGTATATTAAAAAAAACCTGACACCCCTTTCCTTAAACCTTATGCAAGTTTTAGATAAATTTTAGATTGCTTAGACATTTCAGGTAATGAATTCTGTATTTTAAACATGAATCCTTGAGAGTATATCTTGTTAACATATCAGTAGGTGTATTAATAGGCAAAACCATGCAAGACATCAGTGTACCATTATTCAGCAATTTCAGCTTGAGTGCTTCAGTCTCCAAAATCCCCAAGATCAATCTGAACAGTGCTAGCTAGGTGTCAGAGAACTGATGAGCTATTAATATTTGAGCTAGTAATGCCATGTCTGTCCATAAAATTGACTTAGTAAAATTCAGTAGCAGTATAAAATGTAAAATACAGTTGCTCAATCATTGAATCAACTGTTCTGGCAACCCATCACACAGTAGTTTGTTTCACAGATGCCCCGCCTATCTCTCATTCAAAGTACAGTAGTGTCAGTGTAGATTATTCAAGTGCAGTAACTCAAGATAAATTCACTATGGTGAAAACAAGCAGAATGAAATGTGATAATTTTGGTACTCATGGGAAAATTGGGGGTTTTACTGGCAAGTACCGCTGCTCATTATGTGTGTTCCTATGTATCAAGTGAAATAGCTAAAAATAAAAAGCAATTTAGAAAATACATGTTTGCCATTAATAGACTATAAATCTAGATGTCTGAAGGACATGAAAAAACTCTAGAGCCAGATATGCAAATGCAGACTCAGATTTTGTAATTCCTGAGTGCTTGCTATCATAAACAGAAAATGAGGCAAAGAATGCTGTGCTCTCAGCTTCAGAATGTGAGCCAGAGCATTAAAAACTTGGGCACATAGAGGCTGCCACTTTGCCAATAACAAGGACTGCACTGGGATCCAAAACTAATAGCGTAAGCCTTCAGCTAGGGCTAGAGAGCAAACAGAAAGGACTGTGACTGAGAATAAACTCAGTCCTGATATAAACGAAGAAATTGTACAGATGTGCAGCCCCACATATTATACAATTTGGGAACACACACGGTGCACTGGCTGGTGAAAACAAGGACACTACCCCTTAACCTCTATAGTTAAGTCTAGCATTTGGCACTAAGGAGTCACAGTTTTTGTGGATGAAACATGTAATACATGCTATCCAGTGAGTTACACATAAGTTAGAGAGAAAAAAGTAACCAGATGAAGATACTTTAAAAAATCATAAGATGTATGGGATTCGATGCAAACTGGTGAGCAGCAGGATGTCCATGTCACCAGGACCTGAAGGGTGCCTAGCAGTAGAAGGATCAAGTCCTCAATCTATAACAGGTATGCATAAGAGAGAAATCATATTTGATGCTTGAAAAATTTTTAAGCTGAGTTTACTGTTGTTAACCAGGTGATAACAAGCTGGACTAGTGAGTGTTATTGGAAGCTGTCATTTTCAGCTGTCATTCTTGCTAACAGAACACCACATAACATGATGCAAAATATTGCATGTGTTTCACCCACTCACATTATACCTGCTTGCAAGATAAGCCTACATAGTTAATTTTACTGTTCACACAGTGACAAAATGGAAATCAGAATTTTGCGCAGTTTCTAATATTTGTGATTTTGGTGTTATTTGTTTATGTTTTACACAAAACTCATTCAGTTGCGTATCATCAAGAGATTTCTAAGTAAAAAGCAACCCACAAAACCCACGCACCTCTAGCTAAAATTGTTTTCTTAGACTCTTTGGACATTTTTATTACAATTTGGTATACTTCTAATGTTTTCACAATTTGCAATTAAAACAAAATCTTTTCCCATTTTTATCTAGCAATAGCTAAATCTACCTCAGGTCATTTCTCTCATCCTCAGCAAGTAATTTCAGCTTGACAATGGGCAATTTGTTGGTCTACAGATAGAAAGAATCCAGATCTATAATTTAATTATATAAACATCACCTAAGACAGATTCCAAAGCCACTTGAATACCTGACTTTGATTATATTTCACTAGGTCAATTAATATTTCCTTCTCTGTCTAATAATCCCAGTATCATTTGTAATAAAATGAAAACTGACAATAAAATGAAACTGTACCTGTAAATATCTTCTACATCAGGAACTTGTTCTAGATAAATAAAGTAACTCGTGTATAGTTTTGAATTTTTTGAGTTTTTAATTTTCTTATGCCTTGCAGTTTCTCTGATCATGACAATATTCAGCATGCTATTTTAATGGGTTCATTTCTTGTGCTGTCAGTGGAGACTGATTTCTTAAGATGCATCAGATCGATTAGCTCATTAATTCTGAGGGCAAAAAATGTTTAATACTGAGCCACTCAGCTTAAATTGTTTCTCTATCTTTTGTAACAATCATATTCTAAATACAGTAACTCCCTGAAGTTTTTATATTAATCTTCTTTGAAAAAATTGGTGATGGAGGAATTATCAAGTACTGAAATGTGGGCATACTTTTGCCTTGAAAGATGTTAAATGTGTATTTTTTTCTAAAGAATCATGGCAAGCCTTCCCTTTACTTTCAGGAGGGATAAAAGTAACTCATCATCACAAACATAAATTGTATAAAGCATACACTAATGCTACATTCACACAATCTTGAGAAAATTAGGAAGAGTTGGAGAGCAAAACCCAAAGAGTTGACAAACCTACACTATGAGAAAAAATACACTAGCCTATATGTAGCTATGAATTATTGTTAGACTCCTTAGTATTGAAGGTGTGCATGTTTATAGCCAAATTTGTATCTCTGATAACAGACAGTGGAAGCAGAGATTCCTATTTTGTCAAATTTTTTGTCTTTCAATCCTAAATGAATGCCAGTTTACCATCTTAATTATTGTTACAGTGACATTATCTTAAAACATCTCCATAGTCTATATTCTAATATAATAGATCTTATCTGAGACTACACTCTGGTGTTACATTTTTTAGCGACAGCATATTTCACCCTGACTTGCAACAAATGACCACATAAAATTAAGTGTTCATTCACTGGGTAATACTACATCCTTAATTGCATCCAATACTCCACAACAGATATGCTATCAGTAAACAGTCCCACTTGTCCAGACAAAGTTGAAGAAATTCAAAATGTACGCTGCTGTGAGCAACATAATCTAGAGTATAGTTCCAGTAAGATACATCTTAAGACAGCTCATCCATTTTTAACAGCTTGCTAAGAATGATCCTTACTAGTAATCAGTTTTCTTCTTTCATAAATATTTTCCAATATTTGAACTGTTACAATTATATTTGTTATAAGGTCCTAATTGCTGCAAAGACTTACTGCTGAGTACCAAGTAGTACAGAATATTCTCATTGATTTTCAGCACCTATGGTAGGTATATTCTGTCACAGACTTCTTGAATGACCTTGGACATATCACTCACATCAGATATTTAGGTACTTAAAGATTCACAAAAGAATGTAATGTAATGAATTGAAATGGGATTAGGCAGAGAAATGTCTACCTGCATATTTAGGTGACCCTAGTCCTTTAAAAATCTGTGTGTTCTTTTACCTCCACTCTCATTTGTAAAACCAGAACTAAAGATATCTTCAGTTTCCCAGCCTGTGTTCAGCTGTCTGTTTATGTTGTAAGATTGTGGAGGTTTGTACTGGTTTCAGCTGAGACAGAGTTAATTTTCTTCCTAGTGGTTGCTGCGTTTTCAGATTTAGAATGAAAAGAACGTAAATAATGCATATTGGTTTAGTTGCTGCTAAGTGACATTTATATTAGTCAAGGACTTTTTTCAGCTTCCCATAGAAGCTGAGAATGAGCATAGACAGAACAACAGAATGGACAATGGAACACACTGTACCACAGACCTCGTGCTCAGTATATAAATGGGGGTTGGCTGGGGCAGGGATCCATGATCTCTGCTCAGGTTGGGCTGGACAACCAATTCACCGGCCAGTGAGAGTCACTTGTGTCTTGTATATTCTTTTACCATTATTATTATTGTTGTTATTTTCCTTTTCCATTATTGTTCTATTAAACTGTCTTTATCTCAACCCCTGAAGTTTTTCTTCCCTTTCCCCTCCTTTTCTCCCTCTTCTCCCTACCCTTCTTGGGGGTGAAGAGAGGGTAAACGAGAGGCTGCATGGTCCTAGTTACTGGCTGGGGTTAAACCATGAGAAGGTTCCATATCTGATGCCAGAGTAACATTTAAAGATGGGGACTTATATAGTTAAGTTTTTTAATACCTTTTGCTGCTTCTACAGAGACAATGTTGGACTCACAGCTTTTGTGATTTGTTGTTTCTGAATGGTTAACAAATGGTTTGCAGTCCCCATGGCAAGCAATGACAGTTGAGAGCTTGCTTTGTTCTAATTTATGTTAATACTGTGAAATATTTTGCAGAAATACTGCAAAAAGAGAGCTCTTAAGCTTAATCAGAAAAGACATATTAAAAAACTGTAGGCTTGCACAAAAAAATACTAGTCCAAAGGACATAAATGTAATATTACATTTATCCAAATAGAATAGGCAAAAAAACCTCTCAAATAAGCAATGAATAAATTTGTTTCTAAAATGTCTTTTTAGCCTGAGGAGTCCAGTAAGATGCTGTGACTGGAAAAAGTATGCAGCTGAGCTCATCTCCTGCAAAACTCACCAAGATTTCCCTCTGATGGCATTGTAAACCACAGGCTATTTCTCACTTGAACATTGAAGCTTGTTTAAAAATAAACAGAGCTCAGTGAGTTATGAACTTACCCAGTACAACACATCAGTCCATCCTTCCATGGTTATACACTGGAACACAGTCAACATCGCAAATGCAAAATTATCAAAGTTGGTTATGCCTCCATTTGGTCCAACCCATCCACCCTTACATTCAGTGCCATTCATGACACACTGACGTCCATTCCCTGAGAATGCACAAGGTGCTGGATCTTCTTCAACTAGTATATCTGAAAATTGACCAAAAATAATCAGAACTTTCAGTTCTCAAATTTTTGCAAGTTAACTCCTTGCATGAAGAAGTATCAAAACTTTGTTGGAAGGTAAAGCCAGATAACAGCCTGAGAAATGCTGAGAAAGGCAACCAGAGCTTTTAGTGTCTCTCACATCTGGCCCTTACAGTCTTAAAATAAGGCTGAATGAAAACTGAATGTAACTAAGTACGTTTGAGTAACTAAGTAGCGGAGTAGCTAAGCAGTGGAAAGCAGCATGTAATAATACAACATATCTTTTTAGATACCAACCATAGTTGGTTGGTTCTCTTTTTCTCTTCATTGCTGTTTCTTCACTTTATGCCACTTCATACTAACATACAGACCACCAAGGAAACAATTCTGGACTAACTCTTCGTACATATAGTCTACTTCATAACTGAGCTGATAGAAACATACACTTAGTCATCAGATACTCCTTCGTGATGTTTCGCTCCTTCAAAATTCTCCCATAACAAACACTCGCTTCATCATTTCACCTGGACAGAGGAACACTATTTTCTTTCATTACTTATTTCAGAACTGCACTTCTTACCATACTGCCACAATCTTGAAGGAGAGACATTGCCAGATTGTGAATTCAGGAAAGTGTCTCTTCCCTGTAACAGGACTAGGTACCTCCCCAGTAATCAGAGATCAGAAAAAACTATTGAGTTGTCCCTTGCGGATAGTCACCCTTGCTATTGTCACTACTGACATTTCAGTTACACATTTCAGAAATGAAAACCTATTCAGAGCATGTTCTAGTCTCCAACTAGCTTGTATTGCTGCTGTTTTTTAAATTTAATGCACTCTTCCTAAAATTATGAATCACAGTGAAAACCGGGCTTACAACAGTTTAAGTGCTTTGGCCCCTGTTCTATTTCAAACTGAAATCCCACAGACTTGAAAGAAAACGGAATTAGTCCTTCATCTTAGTCAACAGTTTCATGACTTACCTGAATCAATAAGAAAACAAGATTTGTGCATTTTTCCAATAAAAAGTTCCAATCCTATAATAGCATAGATTATGATTACAAACAATACCAAAAGGGCAATATGGAGGAGGGGAACCATGGCTTTTATAATGGAGTTCAGGACAACTTGTAAACCTAAAAGAAGAAAAAGAGGATACAAGATATGAACCAGACTTCTATGTCTTGCCTTGCCAAATTTTCTGTAATTACACATTATTAGAAATTAATTATACAGGAATGCAGAGTGAATCAATTTTTTAAAAAATTCTACTGCCCAGAGCCACAAAGTGTTCTTGTGACATAAAATACTTCATAAGTATTTGACTTTGTGTCACAGTCTAATTATTTCCTCCATTAATAAAGGTTATACCATAGAAGTTAATGCTTGAAATATGTCACAAGAATTTACAGGTTTTTAGAATAAAAGAGCACGTAGTCAGCGTGTGGCTGTAGGTCATTTTATGTGACTTTTTAAAAGTTCTGTGCTACAACCACAACTTTGTGGCAAGTCCTGAGAATATGTACGCTCAGCCAATTGCAGAACTGTATTTTCGGTTCGCAGAGAGAAATAAAGTATAGTTTCCTGGGAAAACACATTTTTACCCTGAACAAACTTACTTTTTCATCATTTATGCCTCATCACTTTCAGAACTACTTAATTTTTGTTTTCTTTCCTCCTTAATTAAATATTTAGCCAAATTTTGGTCTTACCAAAAGAAGTAAATCCCGGACTAATGAAGCTGCCACAGTACCAAGGAGGAAAAAAAAATGGCTCATTTTTATTTTAATAGAATTCCCTTCTGACATTTCATAAGACTGCTTCTTTCTTCACTGAAGTTCTTTTGCTAAGTATATACCATCACAATCATTTCCATGTAACAGACTATGATATAATAAACACAGTATATAGGATTCTTCTTTTGAACGTCTTGGAAAGAGCTGAATTATAAGCCATGAATCTCTTCTTCAGCCCAAACAGCTTCCACAATATACAACGTATCAAAAGAAAACAAGAAAGATTATCAGAAAATTCAATTGCTTTCTTTAAATAATATTCTTTTACTTTTTAAGTTTCCCAATTTATCTGTTAGGTCTGCTGGGATAAACAGAAGACATTCATGTGCATTGGAGGGGGCAGGAAATATGGAATGTGTAATGTGCTTTGGCATACACTTACCAACATATAAACTATTTTAGGACCACCTACACTTTCAGATCTGCAAGGTTTTGGATTAAAAAAAAATATGATTTATTTTTTTTCTGGTGTATTTGCATTTTAACATGTAATTTACTTTTATATAAAGCTTCTAAAAAAGAAGTGTATTCCCCTGTCTGCTTATTGAACTGTGTAAGAAGATCATACACTGAATGAATTCACAATCCTTTGTTCAACTTGAAATAGGTTATCATTCATGTCGAAACCCACTTTATATACATAACCAGATAACAAAATATCAGCATTGTATTATTTCATTTCTGTTAGTGTCTGGAACAAGAAAGTTAAATAATCAGACCAGTTACAGTATTCATTCCAGTGGAATTAAATAGAAAAGAGCTTACTGGGCACTCCTGATACAAGCCGGAGAGGTCGCAATACACGAAAGGCTCTTAGGGCTTTGACATCAAAGCCACCAGGTTTGCCACCTGAGTGGCTGCCACCTTCTGTTTCTTTGGTTAATTGTTCCAATATTACACTAAATAATCTAGAAAATGAGATGAAGGGTAAGGTCATCACCATCCATTTATCATGCAATCAAAGGTTTTAGTAAATGACTTGAACTGCAGACAGTTCTGAAATGCTGTTCAGCTGTCAAATTGAGAGGTATAGTTACACATTAAATCATAACAGGAAGAGTTATGAAGTGCAATAGTTTTTAATCCCTCCAGAGAGTGATGATCACGCAGTATCCAATAAATTAACATTCTGCTTGTATACACAATCTGCTATTTTTAAATAAATGAAGCTACTTTGCCACTTCTTTGTTCAAATGTTTAAGCTTTAACATTTGGAGAATTAGTCTTCTCTTTAGAACATGAAATAGATAATCACAAGAAACGACCTATTTTAATTTTGGTGGAATATATGAACTCGAAGTGACACTACAGCTCAATATTCTAAATACAGTCATCAAAAACAGAATATGCGAAAAATAGAGTCCAACATTTAATAACACCAAAAATATTTGTTTCTTACACATAATATCTTTGAAGATAAAAATATTCCCAGATGATTCATTTATTATATTGTATTTCTTCACTGCAGAAATGAACTAGTCATTCATTAGAACACTTCGGAAGACGCAAGTTTTATTTTTCTTTCCCAGTTCTAGCAGCAATTCAAAGGGATGCAAGTGGTTGAAGTGCAAAGTAATCTTAGGTTTATTTTAGTTTGGACCTGCATTTCAGATGCATGGTTTTCTAGATTGGCTAGACGATGCAAACCACGTTATCCTTTGCACAGAATCTGTAGTTCAGTAGTTGTAAAACTGAACTCCTCCTGAAAGGTTTATTAAATCAATAGAGTTTTGTAATCCTGAAAAGTGTTTCACACTTGTAAAGGGCTCCTGAAATGTGCAGGTTTTTGGTTTTGTCAAGAAAACTTTTCACAGCTCTGGTTCACAATTCTGCCAGGCTGAATAGTTGCTAGAAATCATGTAATATTTAATAGGTTGCCCAAACTAGGATATTGAAGACTTTCTCTCCCCACAGTAAGTAATTGACCTGTATTAGTCAATACCCACACCTATTCTGCTTCAGTCCCATCCAGAGTGAAACCCAGCCATGAAGACTACAGAACTAAAAATGAACACCAGCAACCCACGTACTCTATAACCATAGAAATCCAGACATTTAATTTTTCAGGTCCTGATTCAGCCCTGTAATTGAATAGAAGCATAATTCTAAGAAAATGAGCCATCTCAATGATTTCAGAGTGACTATTCATGCTCTAAAGGCAGACATGATTAAACAGACTTCTGAATCAAGTCCCAAATTAAGAGAAGCTGTTTTCAGTCTGTCACTCCATACATCATTCAGAAAATGAAAAGGCTACAAGCACAGGAAGGTGCTATGAAAGCTTTCTCTTCCGGGACCTTATTCTTTCACAGAAATCAATGGAAATTATGTGGCATAGCATGCAAGCAAGTAGTAGACTGCTCTGAAAGTAATTCTTACTCTGACTGGTTTCAGAGAGAAGTGACAAAGACAGGAGAAAAACATCTCATTCACAGCTATGTCTACAGCCCCATCATTTTATGTCTATCCTATAAAGCCATTTAGGTATGAAAACATTGATCTCATTTATTACTTCTAAAATTAACATTTCTTTTCCTGTACAGTTTACCAAAGTTTAAATGCCAAATTTAATGTTGTGGAAAAAATGTCTCTATACATACTTCCCTTTTGCTAGTAGAGATTTCTTTTGGTACAACTAAGATTTATGCATTTGGACTGCTACAGTTTCTGCTGAGAAAGCAAATGAAGCAAATTTCACCTCATACATTCAATACAGGACATCTTGGCAGATCTTTCGGTACTATTAAAATACCTAATGAAATTTCACAATGAAACTAGTCAAATAGAATCAGATCCAGAAGTGATTCCATATCCACCTTGGGTTATATATGAAAATCAATTCATCACTGGGCTTTTAAGCATTAATTAAATAAATGGACTCATGCTTGCTTACTTGCTTATGTGGATTGTATTCTTCTTGGAAGAAGAAACAAAAATATTGCCCAGATCTGTCAGTGCCTGACATGTTTTGAAGGGTCCACCTTTCTTCCAGGTAGACTGGTGACAACCTACACAACAGTTTATGTTCCAAAACTTTGGGGTTTGAGCTAGGATTTAAATCTTAGTGTGGTATTTTAGGTATTTGATAAGATGTAGTCCTTTATTCTTCGTATTTTCCTTGGATTCAGTGTAAGCATTTGACCTAACCAGATTTAGCCTCCAATAATGAGTGGTTTAGGAGTTAATGGAAAATTTTTTAGTTATCATGTATTTAGGACACAGCCAAAGATAGAGGTCATGTTAATTAGACTGCTCCAGGGTTACTGTAACTCCATGGTCACTTGACAAGAGAGAAGAGGTCTATTCAAGTGACTGCCTGGCAAGAGAATAGAGCTCTTATGTGTGATAGTCTCCGCACCTGCCCACCAAGCTTCCCCTTCAGGCATGGAGGACAATCTGTTGAGAATGACCTGACCTGATGAAGGATCTATTTATACAAATTTTAGCCCTGGACCAAAACTGCCTGAATGCCAAGCAACCGGCCCAAACACCATCTTCTCAATAACAATTACTATCTCAGAATCAAATAGTTATAAATTGGGTATTCATACATTCATAATACTTGCCCAAATTTAATAATGCTTTACCACAATTTCCTTTACTTTGCATCTTTTTCTTTTCCCTTAATGTAATGATGTGAGCTAAGAGCAGCATACACTCTAATTTCTGGGCCTTTTCAATTACAGGCAACCCTTGATATAGTTTGAACTTAAAAATAAAATTAGAATGGCAGAATGCATGCCAACATCTTCCTTGCAAGCCAGCCACAACACACAAAGTTATATGCAGATAATGTTCTCCATGTGCTATATCAATAAATGTTTTCAGTAAACAAAATTTACAGTACTGGAAATTCCTTTTTTTTTTTTTCCCAATATAACCTCCTCCATATTTATGGAATTGGGGAATATATGCCTCAAGATTCATTCCCTAGAGAATGGAAGGTAGGATCTTCTAATGAACTAACACAACCGTTGACACGAAGTTGCTGACAAAAAAGCCAGATGTGTTATTTATCATAAGCAGGTGCATAATATAAATGTGGGATGTTCCTCTCTCCACTCTTCTGTAACCTGCATAAGGCCCAAGCAGTCCCTCCTCCGAGAAGCAGAACAAACTCTTCAGGGTTTGCTGTGTACAACAAAGTGCACAGGGCCAAAAAAAAAGGCATTTTTAGCATACATTTTCCCCCAGGCAAGTCAAAATCATATATATATATGGGGCCTGATGTGCAGCACCCCAAAGAAAAGTACTTAAGTGTTCAATTTTCCTCAGATTTTGGGAAGGTCAAGGAATCACTCAGTTAACTCTGTCTCCCCTGACCACTCTCCTCCACTTCGAAACAGATGGGTTCTTCCCAGAGGTCTTTGAACAGATGAACTCCACATAACCACGGTATAGGGATAAATGAATAAGTGACATAACAATATATTGACCTAAACAGATCAACCTTTATCACCCATCAAGAGTTCACCTTGGAAAAAATCAGATGGAAAAGATTCTGCAAGACAACAACCAATGAAAATTTCTGGCAGAACTCAGAATTCCCCGGGAACTTTTACTATAAAGCTGATTGTGCAACACAGCCTGCAGCCAGATAGCACTGACGGACTTTTTAATTTTCACTCATATCAGTTCATTCTTTTACTCCAACAGAGTAGAAATCAAGCATAGGCCGTTCCTCACAGCCAAACAGACCTATATCTACCTCACTGTAAAGAAGATTTTAAAACTTTGTGTAATGAAGGATACGTTACTTACCCTACTACTACTATTACAAAATCCAATAAATTCCATCCATTTCTAACATACGCATTGGGGTGTAATAATAATCCATATGCTATAATCTTCAAAAATGTTTCAACTGTAAAAATTATCAGGAAGGCATATTCTACTTTTTCCTGTAAAAGACAAAAAAAGTACAATGAAAGACAATGTAATTTAACAGTTCTTTTACCAGTTAGAATTTGCAGTAAGTGGTTAAGTTGTATTGATCAGGACTAAGGAGACACAATAATTCATGGCAGTTTATTTTACGGGTTTTAATTGCATGGTGCTTAATGACAGCTGTACTGACAAGGTTATAATTACATAATTACATGAGATTTTCCTGTTTTCACATTCTCTGAGAGAAAAAGGTTCTATTTCTGCAAACATGGAAGTATACCATACCTTCACATAAGCAAATAGTCCCTTCCAGGTCAATAGGATTCTTTGCATGCATTAAAACCAGAAAATGCTGTAGAACAGGGCCCTGGAAATATCCTTAAAAGGTATGCAGTGGTATACTTACTTTCACTATTCATTATGTCAGCCTTTATTTAATTAGGAGCCACAGAGTTCTACTTAATAAAGGAGTTTGAGACAGCATTATCCCATACTAAGGAGATCCAAAAAGTTATAAGCTAATTAAGAGGGTCTTAATTTAATTTTAGTCTTGCAACTTTTTCATCTTGACGTGAAAGTTTACATTGACTTATTCTTCCTTCCACATCACCAGAATTTTTTAAATCACCCTCATATGCTTGAAGAAATTTTAAGTTAATATATCACCACCGTGTATCATTGAAGCGTCAACTTCAGATTTGTTTCAATGCTTTCTTTAAACATTAGTTTCTTCATTTTACAAAAATTCTTACTTTAAACAAAGTTATACATTGAATCTCTTTTCCTAGCTAATTGGATAATATATTTTTTTGTGGCTTCTTCTTTCTATAGTAACAGCATATTTGATTTGGATAAATTGTAAAAGTCACTGCTATCAAAACAGATCAGTTAGCACATTTTGTTCTTTTTACCTTCAGAAATCATCATTTCATCCCTTTGTATAATACTTTGTTTAGTTATCTGTTGCTATGCGAATATTAGAGCCAAGCATAAAAGACACAAAGACAATGATTCATTTTTTTAAACTTGTTCAGGAACACATGATGTTGCTCACTTATCACACACAGCGTTAATGATAC
Organism: Pluvialis apricaria; assembly: GCA_017639485.1. Classification (NCBI taxonomy): domain Eukaryota; kingdom Metazoa; phylum Chordata; class Aves; order Charadriiformes; family Charadriidae; genus Pluvialis; species Pluvialis apricaria. The sequence continues at coordinate 16,755,423 of CM030016.1, forward strand.
GGACTATAACTGCTCAGCAAGGATTACCATCTTTACTATCATATACTCAAATATCGCACAGACATTACACACAGAACTATGTATCTCCTATTCGTTACACAGCTTGGCACTTTCACATACAACCAAATAAAAAACAAGCCTTGATCATTTGCAATTTAAACAAAGATCTTTATATTCTCATGTGCAAAGTCTTTAATTTGGGAGGCTAGATTTCTTTTCCCCAGGAAAAGGCAATTTAGGATTCTTTATGTACAGATTGTGATATACCCATTTATAAATCCAACACCGGTGACTTAATAAATGTAGAGGCTTATCAGTAACCTACATACTCCTCTCCAGGTCTTCATCTCCAACAAGCAGCACCCTGGGATCACAATGAGAGGCAAGTTTATTCCCAGTGCTAAGCAAGGATTCCTGGATCTCATTCTCTCCTCCGCTCAGTCCCATACTCCTGCCTTTTTCCTCTGCTTTGAGTACACTTCATAAACACTGCAAAGCTTCGCCCAAGGCAGCTTCTCCTCAGCTGCATTATATTTTGCATGAGGTCTTCTGGCCCAGTGAAACTAATGGACATCCTCCTTCTCCTCACTCCCTTCTCCAGATGTGACCTCAGAGAAGAAGTGTGAATAGTTTGTGCACCAAAAGCCATCAGACTTCTTTGGCTAGAGAGCACCAAAGAGGTTACAATAATATGAATTATCAGCATTCCTGAGAAACATACTGCAAAAGCACTTAAATTCAAGCAAATCCTACCATGTACACATTTCACAGTAACAGCTATTTCTGTCTCCCTGTATATAACTAAGTCTGCAGCTTGGATATAGAAAGACAAATAATGTAAGACAACACAAGAAAGACAAAAAATATTATGGTTGACATTTGCTACGGGCAAAATATATATCAAAATCGTAGTAAAAGAAAAGGTGAGACAAAAAGAGAGAGGAAGTTTCATATATGCAAAATTTCAACAGCTTCTTTACATAAAGGGAACACAGGACTGGATGGGACCTTCTGGGCCAAAATGACCTCTTGTGTCATCATGTTCAGTGTCCTGTTATTACAGGCAAATACGTAATCTAATTCCACCCACCAACCTATCAGATTCCATCCTAAAACCCGTCTTTTCTCTTCACTGCTCCCCTTCAAATAATGTTCTAATGCTGCTCTTCTGTTTGGGCTAGACACCAGTCCCAGCGTAACTTGCTTAACGGTCACAAAATCTTGCAGTTCCTTTTAACGTGACTCTTCAAATCTAACCACTCTACCCTATCACTTAGCATCCATCTTTTAAAACAGTATTGAGGTTTGTTCCTGTTTATTTTATTTCCCTTTTATGGAAGCAGGACAGTTTCTTTATTTCCTAAACAGTATTGCAAACATTCTATTCAAACAATATGGGATGTAAGACAAGCTCATTTTTTAAAACCAGGGTGGGCTTAAGGTCAGTGTGTGCCACTTAGCAGATGGACCGTAAGAAACCGTGACAGCTAGACCAACAGAAGCCACATGAATCTCAGCAGGGAAAAATCTAAAGTTCTGCACCTCGGGTTAAATAATCCCACATCAATACAGGCTGAGAAAGGACTTGGAAGTCACACTGGGCACCGAGCTAAATATGCGCTCACTGTAAATCAGACAAATTCCATATTGGGCTGTATTAGGAAGAGCATGGTGAGCAGACAGAGGGAAATTATTATCCACCTCTACTCAGTGCTGTGATGCGGCAACACTACTACAGTTTCAGGTCTCTTCGTTCAAAAAGGGTGTTGAAAAAGCACAGACTCCAGTGAAAGAAAGATCTTTCCATCAAAGAGGAGGCTAAGTGAAGGTCTAACAGTAGACTACAACTACTTGAAGGGGGGTTAAAAAGACTATGAAGCCAAATGCTAAGTAGCAGCACGTGGTAAAATAAGGGGAAACGGCCACAAGCTGCAGGTTTAGAGGTTCACAGAACAGTAAGAAAAACTTCTTTATCAGAAGAGTAGTGCAGAATAGGAAGATATAGCTTCAAAGCAGAAAGTTTTGAAGATGCAGGTAGGCAAAGGTACAGCTGACCTGATCTAGTGCTAGTTGACAGTCCTGCTAACTAGTGTAACCATTACACGCGATGGAGACCTGCTTTCCTGGAGATGGCTGAACACCTGCCTGCCAATGGGAAGCAGTGAATGAATATCTTCTTTTGCTTTGCTTGCGCAGCTTTTGCTCTACCTATTAAGCTGTCTTTATCTCAACCCACAAGTTTTTCCTCACTTTTACTCTTCTGATTCTCCCCCACCACCTCAACTGGGGGGAGTGAGCAAACGGCTGCATGGTCCTAGCTCCTGGCTGGGGTTAAACCACGACACATGCTCTCACACACTCACTTTTTTTTTTTAAATCACAACTTGTGTCTTCCACAGAGGCCAGATGAATGATTTGGCCCAGTAGTTAACAATATTCAAAGTACAGGCTGTGCTTTCTTTACAGACTGTCTTTTCTTTAAATAAGTAGGCAGCCAACAGATGTTCTAGCACAAACTGCAAAGTTAACAACCTGCTCACCCTCAGGAAGTTACTGACAGTCCCTTCTCACACTTCCGTAACTTCTTGCCAGTCACTACGGACACCAACGTTTGCCTCTACAACCAAGACATATCTGTAGGCCATACATCACCCAGCATGTCCAGAACTTAAGCAACCATTTCTCAAGAGTAAATAAAGTTTAATCTATCATACCATTTTCAGTATTATTGGAAGAGTTGCAGACGTAGGGTTGCTATGTAAAAATAAATCTAAAGCAGTAAGAGAATTTAAAAATAGAGACTGAAGATTGAAGTTCTAGCAGTTTATAATGCACACATTTATCTGCTTTCTTTTCTCTATAGTGGAGAAAACTATCCCTGCACATCTTATTTTGTTCAAATTAGTTGAGATCTTTAAGTGAATACTTTATTTGCTTAAAAATGGAAGTAGGAACACTAAGAAATCAGACAACCAGACAAAAAATAAGGAAATACATAAGACTGAGTGACTGCCTGAAAAACAAAATCTGCATTAAAAGAAACTGAGAAGACAATTTTGGTTCTAAGAAATTGCACGGATTAAATTAGAAACTGTACATAAGTTCTAATATCTATTATTGCATTTAGTTCTATATTGCATCACAAAAGTAGCAGAGGAAAAAACCTGACAACTGTAAATCTAAAGAAGATATGAAGCACAAAAATATGTCTGTGTTACTACGGATCTAATCCTACGGCTGTATAGATTGATGGTAGTTTGTTCACTGATTTGATACCAGACAGAGCTAGGTCATCTCTCTTTACAGGCGGCTGATTCCTGCAAGGCTGTATAACACTTTTGTTAATGTTACTCAAAATCTTCCAAGTCTCAGCAATCTTTTTCTGAATATATGATGCAACAACAGGACAGATAAGATACACTGCCTTTCTGCTAGAGACCAATAAGCTTCACTTTGATATTGATCATGGAGTACAAAACAAAGGCTACCCTTATCCACTGAGTTTCAAGTGAAGTCATTAGAACTTCATTTTCTCAGCAAAAAAATGCATTTGCTTTCTTATTTTAAGTAAATCAGCTTAGCAGAAACCCTGTTGCTCAGGAAGAAATCTTTTTTTTTCCCCACCCCAGCCAGATGGTGTACATTAGTCATCATTTATTATCTTCATATTTTCAAAACCTCTGAAAGAAATATGCAGAGCTACTGTTACATGTGGTAATGTGATGCACCAAAACTCTGCATTTAACTTGAGATGTCTCACAAGACAATGGTTTCAAACTAAAAAGTCATTAATTTGCAAAATCTTAATCTATTACGCTATGTAATTAAGTCTTCTCACATTAATTTCTACTTCCTGGCATCAGAGATCAGAATTATTTCTTAACTGGAGAAATACATTTTTGCATCCAGAGTAACATACACGTATCTGAGTAAAAACTGCTTAGCAGATGAAGTGACGCAATTTAAGCAAAGTAACTAAACTGATCAACTTTCTGCAGTTTAGACATACACAAAGCCAGATACTTTGACATTCTTGATATGGGGACTAATAATCCATCACGTGCTATTAAATAAGATGTGTGACTGATGCCTTGCCAACATACAGAGCCATTTATCTTTTGGACAAACAGCCACTCTTTCAAATTCTGCCACTGGGAAAACACAGCATTTGTAAGACAGAAAAGTAACTGAGTTTTGAATTTTGAAATATAATAATTTAATTTTTCACTTCATATACCTATATTCCCCTGAAAATCATTTGTCAGCTGCACCAGAGTAATACCAAAAAAAGAAAAGGAAAGTAAACCTATTTATTCCCACATGTGAAAAATGTTATGGCAGTTTCCCAATATAGAAAATGAAAGAAACATGAAACCCATATACCTGGCAAAAAGAGAACAGCACTAAAGCTTTGCTTTGTTTCTGCTTTTACAGATGACGAAATAATTTACTTCCTAGAATAGACACAGAAATTACTCTCCCTTTATTAGAAGAATTAGAATTATTTATCACTCAAGAATTCAGTGATAACTATTGAGTTAACTGTGTCTTTAGATACATAATAGCAAACAAGGGAGGGAGAGTTTCAAAAACAATGTTTTAAGCATTTGTGTTCTGATCAATTCAATTAAATTACATTGTGTCTTCCTGATCAGTTCTGATCCACCTGAGGGAATACAACTACCACTCTCAACTACATCAAATGCCTGCATTAGTGTTCTTGTAAGTGCAACTTTGCTTTTTGACAGAGGAGCTCTGAAACAACTTTAGAAAATAGAATTATGTACCCATTATTATACTACTTTAATACAGACATGGGCCAATAGACATTGTTTCCATACTTCAAGTGCACATGACATCCCATGTACACAAGAACATTTTATTGTTGACCAGCGTTGTCCCCTGACCTTAAACTGCTCCCAGGACACACACATCCCCACATTTTGAAGTATGAAGAGATGGACAGACCTCAGAATTCCTGAGGACTAGGATTCCAACGTGGAAAAGGAGACAGCTTGTGTAGACATTGTATTTTTAAGAATCATTTAACTGCTCATATGGATTCCACTTTTGATGACTAAATTATCTGTGTGTTTCTAGTTGAGTAGTAGCATTCCTCCTTAAACAGGGACTGCTGATCAACTCTATCAAAAAGGTACCCCACTAAGACATATATGCTAAAGAAAAATTTTTTATGAAGTTGTGGACAAAGACCTGAGTAGTTCTTTCCAAAATTTAGAAATTCAGAAGCAGTTTAGTAGAGAAAGTACTGATGTGGCTAAGCTGCTTTTATACGCTAACTTGTAATATCTCTTTATGCATTCAGAAGCCTGTTTCGGGAAGCTTTGAGAATACATTTCCTAACCCTTATGATACGATCCAACAGTCATAGTCCCAGCACATTCTTGAATTTACAAAAGTAATTACTACAAAAAGTGTTAAGAAATCTATCTTTAGTTATGAAAGTCTGGAATAATAAAACCACAATGAATACATTGGCTCACATGTAAAATCCAGGGCAACTCTGGGCAGGAATTTGGCATTAAGCCCAGAAATATCTCCAGTCTTCTGAGGCTCTTTATAGGACACCATCATTCTACCACAGATCCAGATGCTTTGGCAGTTAGCACTGGTACATCTGATAGCAAGGTTGATACTTAGAAGTCAATACCAAATGCAAATTCCATATTTAGGAGTAGAAATAAGTAGGTGCAACACACCATAAACATTCTTAAACCAGTTTTATATAAAACTGAAGGGATTTCACATTTCTAGCACTACTGCCAAGCAACAGATCTTACTCACAGTATTTTCACTGTTTCCAAAGAGGACACAAAATCTTTTCATCTCATTTGAACTGTGAAAGCACAATCATTTGGTATAGCCCCAACTAACAACAGTTCCACTCTCTAGATCTCAAGCAGGGATTTATGCTTGCAAGAACAGAATGGGCAATAGGACATCTCAAATACTGAGCACAGCATATGAACAAAATGGATGAGCAAGCTATACGCCGAAGTGTAATTAAGATTAAACATAATTAAGTTTCTTAAAGTCGCCTTTTTATTGACGTAGTCTGAAGTAGAATTTGAATAACTTACATCACTGAAATAGTATCTCAACCTTCAAAGAGAGTTTTAGGTACCAGTAATGCCTATGCCTTCATCTGACAAATTCTGGCAGCCAGAGATAGATGAATTAGCAGATCATGTTTAACACTTTGATTACTTTTACATTATTTCCTGTAATCACTTCCTCTAAACGCACTGTAGACCTGCATTTCACCTTTGAGTGTGATTGCTTCTCGTATTTTTAGTCATGTATTTTCCACTTTACCTTGTAAATAACACAATAATGGAGATATATTTAAACACCTCAGTTCTGCAAATAAGCATTTGTACAAACCGGAAAATGTTGCATCCAAATGACAAATTTTCATACTGATTACAGGCACCCGTGTGGATCTGTGCTGGTTTTGTTCGTGTAAAAGCTCTATTTAGTACATACAGTAAACACATTATTCTCCATTCATAAAACTAAGTAGGAAAAATGCAAGTTCTTTGTCTAGTTTTTTCCTATGCTATATTTAGACGGAACTCTCTCTGCTGTCTGACAGATAATACAGAGCTTTGCTGAATAAAAGCTAGGTGGAAACAACAGACATAACCATTCTGTATGTACATTATTAAATACACTATTTGCACTCCCTTACACTCCCTTAAAGAGGTACAGACTATCCTTCTGGTTCAATCTTCTCAAGAACAAGGTAAACAGCATGATTTTCAAAACTGCCTCATAAATGACAAAAACTGTAACAGACCCCTCCCCATAAATTTACCCTCTACGGAAAAATTATCAACAAAGGGACAATGAACCAGTCACTTCATATTGACTGTATACTTGCAAGGTGTGAAAGTCAAGTCGTAGAAATGTTAATAGGCAGTGACATCTGAGTTTCAATTCTAAATCCACACAACTCATATTGAAGATTGAGCACAGTATGCCAAAGAATCTGAACTGCACAACAGAAAGCAGGCCAAGTAAGCAATAAAGAATATAACTGGAACAGAATCCAAATTACATGGGTGTCTTTCTGCCACCCAGTAATTGATGATACTCAGGAGAATAAGGTCAGCAAAATAAGGAAAGTAGAAGAGACTATATTTATGTATACTGTCACGTTGTCTCATAATTTTACCTTACATAGTTGACTAGAGTCAGTGTCTAGTGATGAATTAAACCTGCATCTAGTCATAAAACAATATTAAAGCAATGTTAAATATATTTTGTTACTTGCTAGAAGTTTTATTTATTTTAAGAGAACAGTTTTTGGCTAGAAACCAGGGGATGAGGATGTTGCTAGGTGTCAGATGCTTTAGTGAGCATCTTCAAAATCTCTGAGAATTTATAAACTAATAGAATTTTCTAATCCCTATAAATTCACCTCTGACCATGCAGAAACCCACAACTAGAAAACAGACAGGAACACTGAGAGCAGTAAATCCTCTACCAAATTTTTTAATGAAACATGCAAGAAAAAAATAATCTGCTCCAAAAATATTCCTATGTGAGCCTTCCCCAATTTTTCTGTGAGCACATAGGCATCTTCTTGCTAACCATACTTAAAAATACATGTATTGATACTACATATATATGTTTCCTAAAAAAATGTAATAAAAATGTAGTCAACCTATTCAGGTGATTCTGCAACAGCCTGGATTTAAGCCTATCTCCACTTTTTCCTACATCCACTTTCTGATCACTTCTTAGTTTTCCAACCCATTTATTTTGTTCTTTGACTAATACAGTTCCAAAACATACGAAAGAGTAGCTCTCCTATATCAGTTAATGGTTACTTTGTGCTCAGCTTTTATGCAGGTGAGCTTGCCAAAGCAAAAGTCTATCCCAACAGCCAGATTATTTTCCAGGAGACACTTCATGCAAGCTGTCTTCAAGTCTCTCTGAAGGAATATAGCATCCCAAATGAAAAGGAAGTGAGAAGATCAAAAAGGTAACATTTTTGTGGGTTAAATATTCATTGACAGCTATATAATGTTTCAGCGCTGTGTTTTAAGAATGCTAAGGACTTTCTGTAGAAAAAGATTAAAAAACAGTATGAAGAACAGATTGGTTCTGTAGTTATGTTCTGCACTGATACTATCAGCTAGGAAGCATAACAATGACATATTAATTGAGTAGGTGGTTTTTGCCCTAGATTTATCCATCCAATTGCAAATCTAATTTCCACTTCGATTACAAAAGAACTGGGTAAAACCAACAGAATAGATTCATTACAGTACTTTACTCATTAATCTGTCAGATATATGACTACAGTAGCTCTTTGCCTTTGCCAGTTTAAAAACTACAGAATTATTTGTTAAAAAACCTACCTAGTGGGACAGTCTGTTTTTCTAAATACCTTTAGCAGGATAGAAGCTTTCATTATGTAATGCTAAATTAATTTTGTGTTAGTTTGGTTTTATGTTGGGGTCTTTTGGGGGATGGGGGTTATACTGCAGTGGAGAAGGTTAAAGAAATCCCCATGAAATAAGGCTTTCAAAAAGTCAAACACACAAGCAAGACCTGTACCTACCATATGTCCCAGTCTGACTTTGAAGTCTCAGAATATGAAGGGAGGACATGGTTAGGTCTACTACTTTATTGGAATTTTTCTGATCATCCTTCTCAAGTTTTAAATGGCAGACCCCTAGACCAGTTGTCAATCAATCATAGAATCATAGAATGGTTTAGGTTGGAAAGGACCTTGAAGATCATAGAGTTCTAACCCCCCTACCACAGGCAGGGACACCTCCCACTAGACCAGGTTGCCCAAGGCCACGTCCAGCCTGGCCTTGAACACCTCCAGGGATGGAGCTTCAACAACCTCTCTGGGCAACCTGTTCCAGTGCCTTACCACCCTTAAAGTGAAAAACTTCTTCCTAATGTTTAATCTAAACCTGCCCTCTTCCAGTTTAATCAAGGAACTATGTTCTACACCTGTGGTCTTATATTGCCCCTGCAAGCCAGCAAGATCAAGAAAAGAACGTTTTCTTCAAATCCTCTGCTTTTGTAGAGCAGTCAGCTTCCATGACCAGGACTGGGTCTCCTGTAGCAGGACAGGCTACAGAATTAAAGTATTATTAAAAAAAAAAAAATCAACACTGACTTTTAAAAGTACTAGATGATGTGAACCCCTTATATTGAGATAACAATGTTAAGAAATCTGATCAGAGAAATATGTATTTAGTTTCTTGTTCAATATATCCTAACATTATCACTAGAATTTCATACAGAAGGTACTAAATGCAATACATGATGTGGATATGACACTTCTATACCAAGGAGAAGGTATGATTGGTAAATAACGTGTTCCGTTGTTTAAGATCTAATGCCTTTCTGGTAATGACACACTACATGCTCTATCATCTCTTCAGAATTTTTTTCTTCTAGAAATAATTTCTTAACTACTTAGGTAACACATTGATTTACTTTTTATTTGTTAGTAGGTAACATGCAGTACTGCACTATAAAGATAACACTCAAGTCAGTCTAGGAAGAATGCAATCCTTAGGAGCGGACAACCTGCTACAGCATTAAAAGTCAAACTATAAAAATGTCAAACACAATGATGTTAATGAAATAAATTTTCAAATATAGGCAAGGGCAGGATAGAATGTTCAGAACAACAATGTGAAGAACAAAAAAAATGCCTTTATCCAAACTGACAGTAGAATGGTTGGCAATATCCATGAAAATGTTAAAGCACGACTTCATCCTTGATTGTCTCAGATGCTGAAGAAGTCCTTCCCAGTACTTTTCTTCTCTTGTGGTTGTTTTTGAACCAAATGGTTGAACTGTCTATTTAATAAAAATTTTATTCTGCAATCATTAAAAATGAAAGCCTTTCCACTGATAAAAGACGTTATGAAGTAGTATCTTGTAGTAAATTCCAGACCTGCAAAATTTTATTTGGCTGCAGAAATTGCTGTTTCCCTGCAGCGATAAATGCAGGGAGATTCTTATTTTGTGTGCCCAATAAGTATTTGGATAACTATGAAAGGGAAGACTTCTATAATTCTTTCAACTCAAACAAAAGGCTCAGTGAACATGAGAACATTTTTGTTACACATCTGAGCGTCAGATCACTCTGACTGTTCCATAACCAAGAAAATGCAGATCTATAAAGAAAATACAGTTGCAAGGATAAATATACTCTTCTGTCATGATAGTGTTCAATGGAAACCCTTTGCTCCCTAAAGTAAAAGGACAGTAGCCTGGACATACATTGCAAACAGAGCACAAGGAGAAGAAATATTAAGAGGTGGAATGGCTCCCTATAAATATAAAGGAGCTCCAAAAAAATTCAAAAAAATAGCACGGCCAAACCACCAATTTGTACCCAGTCCACAAACCAGATCAGTGATATACCCAGTTTGATTTCAGATACAATACTGGTCCACTCTTCTAGAAATTCATTAAAAAATGAAGACATATTTTGCTTGATTCTAGTAATAGCACTATCAGGAAGCCTTACTCTTTTCTTCGTTCTAACCATAATAGAAAAGTATTCAACAAAAGTAACAATAAATGCACTAATTTTGAAAGAAATAAACGCATGGAATACTACTGATAGTAGTATCAGTAAGTATAAGTATATATAAGTAAGTATAAGAAAGTATCAGGAAAACGTGCCACAGTAAAAACAAAACTGAAATAATGGAATAAAGTTGAAAAAATATGTTTTGTTCACTTCCTGTGATCTACAGATCAAACCTTACTGATAAAAATCTTCAACTTCTGATAGAAAGGAAAATAATGAGTCTGCCTGCCCTGAAGCCAAATTTCTTTCTTCTCTACGGATGAATCAGTTTTTCTTCTATCTTGTGGAATGTTACTAACATTAGTTAGTGCCCCTCCAGTGGCTGCTACAATTACAGCTCCAGATTCTGCAAACGACTACACATGGGTTTTTTTAATCACATAGCCAGCCACAATATTAAAGGCAGTAAGCCTCAAAAATCTCAAATACTTCTAAGTGCATCCTTGTAATTTCAGAGTTACAATGCAAAATAATTTTCTTCCTTTCATTCCTATACCACTTGGCAGCCTAGGAGATGTATTTAGGTTTTGAATTTCTTATTTCACTTTCCACTTCTCCACACAGAACACTGTTTATCAGGAAGATTATTTTGTTATTATTGCCACCTGAACTGCATCTAAGTCTTTTTTTCTTTATTCCTCTACCTGGGATATCAGGTTTGATTTCCAGAGAATTCACTGTCCACAACAATATATTCATAAGTGCTCTGTCACTGTTTCAAGTTCATGTCCATTATCACTATACGACAATTTGAGTATCAACACCTGCTTTTTCTTCACCTATAAAACTGCTCTCCAGGTGATGTAAAATGTCACAGTTCCTGTGGCTTTCTCGCACCTATTCAGCGAGATAGCCCCTAAAGCATATTTACAAATTGTGTTCTTTAAAGTAATTACATGGAACAAGAGTTGTTACTTCCCTTTTGGAAAAAGGGCATTTTCCCTGTCCTGGTTTGAGTGACGCAAGACTAATTTCTCTTTAATGCTAGGGAAAACTGCATTTTTAGAATGTGTCTGAATTTGTGAAAATCTTTACTTTATAGCCAGCTACAGTGTGTGGGTTTCAAGGTCTCGGTGTTTTCAAGCTCATCAGGTGCAGGGACAAGGAGAAGCGAGACCTAAGCACTTGACCCAAGCTGGCCAACAGGATTATTTCATACCATGAACGTCACATTCAATATAAATTAGGAAGTTTGCTGCAAAGTGCTCTCTCTCCCTTGATGGTGGTGATCCAAAGAATTTCTTGCCCCGATGGGGGACCCCTGACCCCTTCCGTTCCTCCTGAAGCCGCAGCACTGGCAGTGTCCCACATTTACTGTCCCTTGCTGGGAGGACACAGCTTCCTATGGATAGAATTGACTGAGTATAATCCTTGCATATTTTAGATTGGTATTGGGACCAATATTGGTTCTTTAGTGCTATTAATGTTAATTATCTAGTCTTATTCTATTAAATCTGTTTATATTTCAGCCCCCAGGTTTCCTTGTTTTTTTTCCCCGATTGCCCTTCCAGGTGGGGATGGGTCATCGGGTGATAGAGTGTCTAGATGACAATAAACTGTTCTGGGTTCTCTCATGCCATAACACTCCCCTAGAGAACTGGAGTCTTTACTACTCCCAAGTAGGCGAGAAAAAACTATTACTTTGATCAGATACAAATCACTGAGAGACCAAGAGCCAAAAACAAAAAAATATTTTCTCCTTCTGTTAAATGCACAAAATTTCAAACATGTATTTGCTGAAGATGTTCATGTGTAGTCAGCCCTATATTTTCCCAGCTTTTGTGTACTTCAATACTTGTAAAAATGAAACAGCGGTCACTAGGAATTCCCCAAAAGCCAGGCTAATTTAATCTCATGAGCATTCTATGTAAATGCACTCATGAATTCATATCAGACATTCCTATGCTTTTATATACATTTGACAGAACTTGGTGATTCTAGTAATGACCCTCAGCCTACCTGGCTCACATCAACAGTCCATCCAAATTTTCCTGTTTTATTGAGGGGAGAGGAAGAGTTGCTAAGTGGCATGTAAAGCCAAAAAGTCGAATTTTATGTATTGCAACTAAAAACAGTCAGGTACCATTAACACATTTAAATGGGGACCTAAATACACGAACAGCAGAAAAAAATCCAATGGAGTTAGCTGTGAAGCTTCTCTTGGGTTTAAAGGCATAAAACACCACCATTTGTCAAAAATACATAAAGAAAATTACTAAATTAATAGCATGCATCACCTCCAGAAGCAAGAGAAAATTCATTGTTACCAACCTCAGGTGTTATCTGCTAACTCATCCTACTTTATCTATGCAGGCAGGATATAAGGATTGGGCCATAAACTCCTTTTTTGATTTGACCAATTCTAAACCATTTATGTTATCTCTCTGGTATCAAACTTACTGCTTACAACAATGGAGTCACTCAGATTTGCCCCTAAATCTTCTCTGTTGCACAAACAACAATAAAAAGAAGAATGTTCCTCAATTCTAGGGAATCTGATGGCCTGAGTGAGGACATTTCACAGCCAGAATAGCTGAATTGAAAATGCTATTAGACTCCCAGTTTCAGCAATTTGAAGAAAGCTCTAGAAATTATACTTATTATTAAAACTTAAAATAGAATAATAAAACAACTAAAATATAATCTTTGCATCTTAATGGCCTGGAAGTTGCTGACATATAGATATAAGTTTATACTCATATTGGTTTTTAAAATAGCTATTGAAACAATTTTCACAATCCACTACTGCAACATCAAATGGCCAGTGAAAATATTGGAAAAACTAAGGTTTGAAAATTAGCCCTTAACATGGGAAGAAGACTAAAAGGAATTTACCCTACACAGCCTTAATTCAGAATTGCTTTGGAATAAGCAACCACGATTTTTTGTTCTCTTTTGCTAACTTACAATTTTACATTGCAATTTTTCTACTGTGATTCCACAACACCAGTCTCTTGAATTTCAAAATTCAAAATGATCCGAGGGCTGGAGCACCTCTCCTACGAGGAGAGGCTGAGAGAGTTGGGGCTGTTCAGCCTGGAGAAGAGAAGGCTCCGGGGAGATCTTGTTGCAGCTTTCCAGTACCTAAAGGGGGCCTACAGGAGAGCATGGGAAGGACTTTTTACTAGGGCATGTAGCGATAGGATGAGGGGGAATGGCTTTAAGCTGGAAGAGGACAGGTTTAGATTAAACATTAGGAAGAAGTTTTTCACTTTAAGGGTGATAAGGCACTGGAACAGGTTGCCCAGAGAGGTTGTTGAGGTCCCATCCCTGGAGGTGTTCAAGGCCAGGCTGGACGTGGCCTTGGGCAACCTGGTCTAGTGGGAGGTGTCCCTGCCTGTGGCAGGGGGGTTGGAACTCGATGATCGTCAAGGTCCTTTCCAACCTAAACCATTCTATGATTCTATGAAAAGAGGGTCTTCATCTTTGCAGAAAAAAATGCTCAATACACTGCAAATCAAGTCCTCAAAGAGAAACAAAATGCTTTAATTAAAGCTATTTCATTTGCTTAGTGCTATTTCTAACTTATGATTTGCCAAAGGCATTATTTTACTCATGTTTCAATGGAATACTTAGCACAGCGTGAAATAGATGGCATCTCCTCTGTAGCAAAAGTGAAAGGTTGACTTCTGCCCTGGGCATCTTTTATTTTCTATTAAAGCTTAGAGGTAGAAACTGAAGCATGATAATTGAACCTTGAAGGAAGAAGTAGTGACATTATAACAACTGTTTCTGCCAAGTGATAAATATCCTGTGTTGCGATATAATTTGTAAGAATAAATTGATAGTGTTAATAAACATTAAAAGGAGTTACACCATACCAAATGGAACATGCTGATAGCTAGTAAACCCCACTTATCATTCCAAGTAAAGGTGCAGGTTACTATCGGAAGAAAAATTGGATAATTCATCTAATCTTTTTTTTTTAAAAAATGGCAGCATTTAAATTTATTATACACGGCATATTAAAAAGGTGGTTTTCATTCTCCAATGCCCAAGGCATAAACCTGAAAGTGCCAGTGGAAATAACGAATGATGTAATAGAAGTGTGTAAAACCTGAGGCAATAATACATCGTAGTCAGAATCCAATGGTTTTGCTCAAGTGACGTCCACGTTTGCACTCAAAAGTTTTGCCTCTTTTTCCTTTGGTTAAAGCTATCAAAGCAGCAGTCTCCTAGTGAGGTGTGTCAGAACTAATGTAGCTGAATGTAGTTCACTGTAATTGAAAGTAATTCATCCTGTCACATTTACTGTAACGAGAGGTCACATCTCGAGGGCCATAAATGTTGTTCACATTAATCGTAACTGACACCTTCCTCCTCCTTCAGGGAAATTCAGCCATATTACATGGTTTAGTTCACATCCTTTTTAAGCTTCTTAACTTCTTTATGTTTGGAGGTTTTTGTTGTTTATTTTTTATTTTGGTTTTATTTAAAGAAAAATAGGCAAAAATACCAGCAACAAATTCTGCCTTGTACATTATAATACAGTCTTCTCACAGAAAAGTAAGTAACAATAATTACAATTACACTGATCTCCAAAAATCCCACAGATTAGTAAAAATTATGACCTAAAATCTGCCTATTCTGGAAACAGAAACAGTCCTTAAGTTATATATACATATAGGCCATATTCAAAAGCAGTAATTAAGAATGCAATATACTACGTAACAACCAACTGGACAGCATGCATTAATTTTTATATGATGATTTAGGAATCATAAGGTCACGTAGTAAAAAATGTACTTGCTTTGGAATGTTAGTATCTGTACTGACCATGCCAGAGTATGAACCTCTATTCCCAACATGATCATATATTTCAAACCTGATATTTAAATTAAGATACCGTTTCCTTTTTAAACATTAACTAGTCATTTGGGTTTTTACAGCATATAAGACCAAACCTTTTTTTTTTTCCTCCCTATTTGACAGAGCTACACACTTGAAGAAAGCTTTTCAAAGCACTGAATACATGCATACACCATGTATAATTAATACAGTTTACAGAAAATTACAAGCTTTTAATCTGCATGCTTAATTTATCCTGGAAATAGTTAAAAGATGAAAGATACCAAAGAAGAAAAAGTGGCATGCAAAATCACACTGGAAAGAATACAATGTGCTTGTTGACCAGAGAATAACCTTAATTTCTTGGGTTTTTTTGTTGTGTTGACCAAGAATCTGGCTTTACTTCCTGAAAAGTTACGTACCTGAGCCACAATTAACAAGCAGCATCTTAGCTCAGATTTAACAGCTTAGGGTTTTTTCTAACAGATATTTATGCGAATACAAAATACAAGTTTTCATTTATTCACAGACACAAATGGTAATATTTATGATACAAAGGTTCACTGATCACTCTCAGCATTGAGTATTAAACCATTGAAGATGATAAAAACAGGAGCACAAAGGCAGCTTGAATTCTACAATAGGTTAGAATAATTTATTATTTTTTGAAGGGCAGATTAGCCTTAAAGTTTCTGTTGTTTAAAATGGAATGTAGCCCCCCAAGAAAATAAGTTGCCTGATTCTCCTCTAGAGTAAATAGGTAGTAATACCGCTGAAATCCAATAAATTAGATGAGTATATGAATTTTAGAATCAACACTGAAAGACTCCAGACTCACTATCTATCACAGAACACGATTCTTCAGGCATAAATAGAAGTGATTCTTTTAAAGAACTATTTTTGTGTTGTCCGACAATATCATTTAGTTTTGGAGAGGCCTCCAGCAATCATGTAATTTCCTACAGTAGTATTTGGTGTAGAGCTACATAAAACATTCCTATGATCCCTGCAGCAAAAGTGTGCTGAAAGACCAAGTCCTACTCTTCAACAGAAAAGAAACATCGAAAATAAAAAATGGGTGATTTCATTAAACAAAAAGGCCATATTACGCTTACTCCTCTTATTTATGATTAACCTTAACTATTGTTACATTTTTAACATCACAACACTTTGCAGAAATAAATCTAGGATTTACTTCAAAACAGGTATGCCTTCATATTTTAACATTTCCACTGTTATATAATATGTCCTGTGCCTGTATCTACGATACTCTTGACTGTTCTTGTACAAAACATACAATCAACAAGAATGAAAACATGACTTACATTTTAAAATAGTTCTCCATCCGTAGTCTTATCTGCATTATAATTCTATCATTTTCTTTCTCTGTACAAGACATTTCAACACTTCTGCCCAAGTACCTCATTTAGTCCTAATTTCACAGGTTATCATTAATCTGTATGTTTCCAATATATTACCACTTAGAAAAGGAGCTCAAAAATCATAGTGAAACTATATTCCAATAAATCATCATTGCCATTAATCCTTCATCATTACAAAAAGTATACATAAATACCTCAGGCCTTTCTAACTTAGGAAGTGACTTTTGCTTTACAAATACTATCTTTCTTGTTCTATAAAGAATAAACCAGAAAGTAAACACACATTTAGATAATAAAACATGCACTACTATTGCATCCTAAAAGACTATATAGCTACTTGAGTAACTCGCTTAGGACTCTCAGTGTACTTCAATAACCCATCAATCACTAATTTCCAAGTTT
The DNA here is from genome assembly GCA_017639485.1 of Pluvialis apricaria. Classification (NCBI taxonomy): domain Eukaryota; kingdom Metazoa; phylum Chordata; class Aves; order Charadriiformes; family Charadriidae; genus Pluvialis; species Pluvialis apricaria. Next base: position 16,772,595 of record CM030016.1, read on the forward strand.
TTGGTGAGAAAAAGTAGCAGCAGCACCAATTAACTGTTCTGAATAAACTCTGGGTATTTCATGTTTTTGCAGATATTCCAAAGCTTATTTTTGCACCATAATTTCACAAAAAATATAGTCTAGCACTTTATTAGATTTGAGGGTAGATCAAGAGACATTTTACTAATATCTCAGTAAATTCAGATTTGCACCTGTTTTCTATTTTATTTCTTGATCCTTTGCTGCACTCTTTTACAGCACAGTTGACAGTATTTAGATAATATTTGAAGTTGGGGGGCCCAGTCCTGCAAAAATGAATGTCCTGTTCACTTCTACTGAAAGTCTGTTCCCATATCTCACCCCTCTGGTGCTTAGAAAGCTCTTCTAATCTCTAATGTAACTTTACTCACAGCTAGTTGATACCCAGTTGTTCTTGTGCCAACACTATCCTTTAGCTTAAGCAGCTTTTCTCTCCCTCTCATGTTCCCCCAATGAGATTCTCTCTCATTCTTCAATTTTCCTAGCTGAAAAATGTCATGCTGTTACAGTTCCCTCTTATGAAATAAGTTTTCTTTACACAGTCATCCTATTATCCTTCCTCTGCACCTATTTATTTGAATTGATTGAAAAGAGGATGATTAATTTACCCTCTGTAATAAAGCAATTCCCATAGTGTGATAAAGTATGCACATAAATCAGTTATGTAATTTAAAAATATGCATTTCTTATATGTCTCTGTTTCGGTGCATCTCTCTAGACCCCCTACCTTCAAATCCTTAATTTAGGGTCAAAATTGTCAGCGCTTGAACTTCACCAAAGAATCAACACTAGTTTTTCCCATTTTTCACATTATATCAAAATTTCTTACACTAATTTTTGAAGCACCCCAGGTTTCTATTTCAGTAGGGCACCTTAAGCATTTATTATTATTTATTTATGAAGAGCTTCATAACATTTCACACACGGGGAGTCTTTTCTGTGAGGATCCTTAAAATGTATGTGAACTTTCTAAGAAGAGAAAAGGATTATTCTGGTTGTTTGCGTAAAGTTGTATTTTTCCATGTTACATAAGCCTTGATAAATACACAACAGCACAGACATCATCATGTCCAGAGTTAAACAATATTCTCTTTTAAGTCAAAAGGAGCAGGACTGAATCCAGAATTTGGAAAGTATCCAGTGATGCTTTGTTGTAGTAATGTTTTCTTTGTATGAAAGATGTTGGACAAATGCAAAGCCTTTTTATTATTGTTAATAAATATGGCTAGATTAGGTCTTCAGGCTATATACTTGTTTTGATTCTGTGACAGCAATGAGCAATAAGAAGAGCAGAGAGAAGTTAGCCAGGCAATTAGCCCTTGAGATTATTGAAAAAACTCACATTCTATAAAAATTAGTTCATATTAAAAGGAAGAATTATTTTTGTACCTTTATTTGCAGTCTTCCAGAAGTATGATTATCAGGGACTATGTTTCTTTTCATATGTTTCCTATAGCGTATACTGACACAGATCATTTAAAATGCTGTCATTTGTTCTTTATCTCTTGAATGAGTGCACCCTTTCACATTAACTCGCTTTCCCAAAAGATAACAAAACCACTTCAGACACCACCATTCCGATACTACTTAGCCAAGCTGAAAGCAGATAATTTGAAAGTTAGACTATAGATTATTGCAACTATTATTCCATCTGACAACCAAGAATACTGGAGTACTAACGATGCCTCAGGTTTTGGTTCATTACATAAGGAAGGGCAGCACATATGTGTTATCAAACAAGATTAAATTACAGGACATATTGTAATTTCTGAAGAAGTATGTGTTGAGATGCCATAAATTCTGCCCTCTGGAAAAGCATAAAAGGTCTCAAGAAAAGGCCAAGATAACTCAGTTCAGCTAATGGGTGATCCAGGCTATTTTCCAGACCAAAACCCACAGCCGCTGGCCGTAGAGAACACTGCTTCCTTGGAGGACCTGAGACTACAAATCAGGTAAAGTCTGAAGACAGGGGCCAAAATATTACTACAGTGATGGGGCAATGAAATTCATTTGATATGCTGAAGACAGAAAACTGAAGACAGGAACCGATAACAAGCTTCTTTACCCCCCTACTTTCCCTTTACCTCCAAGTTTCCTCAAATTCCACAAAAATTCAGTGCAAAAGATGTTTCCAAAAAGGAAAGAAAACGTACACCATATTTGCTTATATTTATTACATTCTCCTGCCTTTCCCACATTACTATGCTTGCTCTAATCTAGAGAAATATGCTCTGCGTTCACCTTGTGTGTCATTACTTTAGATTGTCTATTACAACAGACATTTTACTTCGAAACTACTGCTAAGCTTTGATCATATTTGTTCAACCAGTTTAACTTAGTCAAAAGTAATTAATACACATACATACTGTAAACTTGATTGCATCAAGGACAGATGCACAGAGATTTCTTATTAATATATATATTTTACCCATAGCGCTTACAGCGAAGTGACCACAGCATAAATAGGTAGACTAGCGTCAACTGAATCTAGCTGACTACTAATAGCCTTAAAGTTGTAGCAGCAAGACATCAGCACAGGTTAGTAACCTGCAGTCTACAGAGTGAAGCCACTGACACTGCAGTTGCACTGATCTTCATGCCCAAGCTAGCTAGCTTTAAAGCTACCTTATGTATTCTGTAATTAAATCTCTGACTGCAGTATATACCAGCTAGACATAGCAGTTTGATAGCACCATAAAACCTGGAATTGGCTGGTAAGTAAAGTACTCTGATAAATTACAGCACTCTGGCTGTCTAGTGTCTCTATTCCAGCATCCAGGAATCACATGCAGAAATACACACTCCATCTACCATGAGCATATAAGGCGGTGATAAAACCAGACACTGCAAATTGTGACCAGGAATCCGGCCCAACACTGCTCTGCTGGAGTTAGACCAGCTAAAAGACTGCTGTGTACAAATTCTATGTGCATTTTCTTTAATATTTTAATGGTAGCTTAGATAAACATGCAGCCTATAATCTGTATATTGTAATATACAGCCTGTGTATTACAAAATATATATACACAGACTATAGCCTGTATATACATAATACACAAACTATTGGTATGGTAGAGAATGGAATGTGCAACACTTTTTAGATGATGTAACTGATAGTGACTCCTTGTAGTAGTGCTGCTCTGGGAAGTAGGGAGAAAGCGAGATTTCAAATCAATCACCTCAATTTGGGCTTATTCCCAAATGCACCTAAAAGCACAGCACGAGGATAGAAAAGTATTCCACTGCTATTCAAAAATAAAGAAAGTAGGTCAGTATGACCTCGTCCTGTTTCCTGACATGTTTATGCTGGCCAACTATTGCGGACTACAAGGGAGAAAATTAAAATATATATCCATCAGAAGCTTTTCCATATGTTTGCTATACCGTTACATATAGAGCCAGAGGAAGCAAGCAGAGGTGAGAAACTGAAAATGTAAATGCAGAACTTTCATTTATTTAGATCTAAATTATCCCTGCCCCAATCCTAACCCTAGAGAATTTCCCCTTGCCAGACCAATATAATGCAGATGAATGTTTAAAATATAAAATTTTATTTCCTTAATTTTTGCTTCTTAGTATATTGAATACCTTACCTCTTTAAAAGCAAAAGGCCCCTCTTGTGAGATGGCAGCTTCCATATGCTGTTAATATTAAAACTACATCACTAACTCTTTTCATAAACATTTGCATGAAGTTTTGTTTTTCAGCAGGAAAATGAGATTAGGGCAAAAAGTGAAAATCCTGTGTGCGTTCATTTTAGGTTGAACACAAATACAGAAAGTTCATGTAAGAAAAGACAAGCAGAGGACTAAAACTTTAAAGCATAGCTGAAGAGTAGGTTATAACAGGATATAAATCCTTTCACCTTTCAATCATTTGTTTAATCTCAATTTAGGTGCACAGTGGTTGAAATTGGAATGTTCTTCTGTAGCCTACAGTATAATCAACTAGTACACTCATGGCAAATCCTACCATGTGTGTCCACATAACAAATAGCTGGACAATCTGTTTGGCAGAAACAGCAAAAAAGCTAACACTCTCTAACTTTACCCCTGACTGAACTGTGGATTAAGTTATTTTCTAGTTCAGAAATATTGCTAAAATTCAAATATTAGAAACTAAAATTTAGAGACTGTATTTAACTGTGCAAAGATTCAGTCTGTCACAACTTGAAGTCAATATTTAGTACAGATAAAAGACTCAATTATAAATATGACCTCTAATGTAAATGAAGGATCATACATACGCTTACAGAAGGAAATAACTTTGTAAATCATAGTAACTGTTTTTCTATTTTCTGTTCTATTACCAAGCGTGAAAACAGAAGAGTTCAAGGAAAGAGCTGAATCCTTTTGGTACGCTGAAGGAAATCTGCCTTAAGGTACAGATTACATGGCAGGAATCTTACAATCCTTACATTATGCCTACTTGAAAAATGTCAGTCTATCAATTTAATAAAGTTTCGGTCAAGTTCTTCAGCATCCATCCTAATATCTGTCTTCAATCACTTGCCCAGCCAGACTAAGTTCTAAGTAGATAACTGTAACTACAGTACTTGAGGCTTACAATGAAGCATCTGACAACTTTCATGAGGACTGTCTGTATAGTATCTTTTTGTAGATAAAGTTCACTTTGCTTCAAGCAATAAATTCACTTTCCATAAAGAATGTATATGGTTAGATATCAATATGATGAATGCTGTACCAGTCTTAGATGAAAGATGTAAGCAGGCAGTTATTCTATTCATCAGTTATGAAAGAAATTAAATTTTTTCAGCATTTTAAGTTAATTTGCAAGAAAATATTTATTAATATGTCATCACACCTCTACATATGACAAATATTTTACTGTGTTAGTATGTTTGTATGCTACCCTTACCTCAATTTACCAGAAAAAGTGCATTAAAAATAATCAATCATGAAACCATGCCAACATCTTTAAACGTAGTTTAAGACTTTCCATCCCTGAACTGTACAACACATACTGAGACTACATCCTTAACTTTCTGTAGAATGGATGTCATTACGTTCACTCTAAAATCACACAATACCAAAAAAAAAAAAATCTGTTAAACTGGTATCCTTTTCCCACAACATTTTCATAACTACCTTCCAGTAAATCGTTACAAGTGCCTAAATACTGTATGCTCTGCAGCTAAGTTGTATAGTTGTTACAATACTTTGAGTCACTTGATAACTGTACTTATTTATACTTCTTCCAGTGACAGAAGCAACCATGATAATGTGCTTCTAATCAAACCACCAACACCAAAATCAGTTCCAAATGGAAACTCATTAGCCTACAAGACTTAAAGACACAGAGGAAAAACACAGGATTCAGAAATATTCTTTAAAATACTATGTCTCGAAAAAGTTACTTTTACTGTAGTGTTGGGGAATATTTTTGCAATCATTTCAGAGGTACTCATTCGAACTTCAGAGATCCACAGCTGGAAGGTCTGAGCCCAAAAGTCCCAGTGGTTTGCTAAAATGTGTTCTTCCCTTAAAATTCTGCTCAGAGAATTCAAAACTGAGACAAGTCCGGAGGCTGAGGCTGCAAATTCACAGTATATCCATGCCAGCTCACCCGGTATCACTTGAGACATGGCCCATGATCATGTTATCTCTTCAGTTATTCACAGCATGTAATACGGAGCTTATGCAAGTTTTTGACAGCTACAGTAAGTCAGATGATCCCTAAACCAGAACAAGACCTAGCAGGCCAAAGATACAATAATCTGCACTTTATGAAGTGTTAATCAAAAGTATATCTACTGAAAAAACATTTAGCAAACTTGAAACAGCTAGACATATTTACATGAGTTCAGAATGCTACACGATGTGTATATGGCATTTCTGGTTTAGCACTTTCAGCCTCTACTTTGGCTTAATGGCTAGGTTTTCCACATTTTACATTAGTTCTATGTACAATGAAATACTTGTGGTTTTAGGTCCAGTCTGCTACAGGATAAGAAATGCAGGGAAGGACACTGCCAAGGTGTTTTTTTTTCCAGCAGGGGTACTGGATTAAACTGAGCATTTTTCTCTCTTTCCATCTTGTCACTCTTTCTCACAAAGGCAACACCATTTCAGCCATGTGAAAGCAACTACTGGGCATATATTGATCCACTTGATTAAAAAAACTTTATTAAAAATTGTAGGAAGTGGCCATTTTAACACAAATTTGTTCACTGATCTGTCTCAACAGAGCTGCACACGGAGTCACACCAGCACAATTGAAGCAGCAGAAACATGCACTGGAGGATGAAGGCAATGCTCAAGCAAGCAGTGAAACTGAAAACTGTTCCTCAAGCTAAAATCTTAGACATTCTACCTTTGGGGTGAGGGGAAGCTGTTTTCAGAAGATAAAGAGTTCATATAAAAAAAATAAAATTACACAGGAAGCCATAACTGAAGATATATCATCTAGCAGGGGAACTGTTGAAGAAGTATCAAGAGTTGGATCCTTGAAGTAACTTCAGCACAAGGAGAAAGGAAGAAAGCAAAGCTAGCTTGACACCAGATTTCGTCTTCCAAGAATTTCAAGATGGGATCACAGTTACCAATAACAGCAACAGAGCTATAAAACCAAGTAGAAATCATTGTTATCTGATCTCCCATATGACAAAAACCTAGATTGGTTTTGCCTCTGGCCAGCCTGAAACAATGACTGCCACAGCAACCCAGGGAAATGTTTTTTAATCAGACTTGAATTTATAGCAACAAAAACAAGACAGTGATTCAGCTCAATGAATAAAAGCTTCTCCCTTCCTTCAAGCCAAGAAGCAGCGCCCTTCAATCAACCTAGAGGAAAGAAATTAATCTATGAAGAAAGAAGTGCTCTTTAATAAGTTTAGTAACCCCATTATGCCCTCAAAACATACCTCTGACGTCCTCTGCTCTTTCTTGGCTAAGACCCTATGTAAACTTGTCAGAAGAAAACCACAACACATGAAATTGTGTTTAAGTATTAGGAGTGAATACTCAAGCCTTGTGTCATTCACTAGAGAGCTGGGTCAAAAGCTCTGACAGGTCCCTAAACAAACCTCGTGTACAATTCCAAAACCATAAAATTTCCTTCTGCCCTCTTTGAGCAGCATGCCAATCAGCAAAAAGCATCCCATCCCAATTTTTAGAATGGTCAGATGCCTGCAGGGCATCTACTATAACCCCTGTCAAACTGTTGTAGCATTATTTATGCCACTTGTTCAAAATTTTCACCTTATATCTCAGAGTTTGTATAGCTTCAGCTTTCAACATTAAGACATTTAAGATCATATATCTGAGACATTTAGGATTTAGATCGGAAAAAAAAGTAAAAATACAGTCCAAGTGTTTCATGGCCTATCCAGAACTCTTTCGGTCCTGTTATATGTAGGCAATGACATATTTTGATAAAATGTCCTTAGTTACTCTAAATCAGATTACTCTGAAAATGCGTAACAATACACAATAACCTATCTAAAAACACATGAAATTAATTACAAGATTAGCAAAGAGTTACATGTTAAAATGAGGGGTGATGCAATTATGATTAAAGAGGATACAACTATCTCTAGCTAGACTAGCAAGAAAAAAAAAATCTGATTAGCAAAACAAAATTTAATGAATGAACACAGTTAACAGTAGTCACAACTAAGACAGCCTACACAAGAGTAAGTTAGGAAAAACCGAGCCTGTCTACCATAATTTCACAGACAGTAATTTGCACTAGGCAAAGTCATGAGATCTAATGCATAATGGGAACAAATTAGATTAGCACCAATTGCATAGCAATGAAATGCAAGACTACTCAAGGAAAGAAAAAGGCATGCAAATTGCTTTCATAGACTATGATTTTTCTTTGGGACTGCAGAGATTAACCCAGCTTGTCTTGGTAACTGAAGGGGAAGTGACTTATCAATATTTTTAAATAAAATAATCTATTTTCAATGGAGGAAAGCAAGGAGTATTTTTTAGGAAGCCTTTTAACTCTATATTTAAGAGAACATGATGGGAAAGATTTTTACAGTCCAGTTGGAAAGCAAAAATTAGATAAAATATGATTTAGATCAAATGAATTTTTTCTTCAAATTGTCTTTCATTTTTCCACAGAAGTCCTTCAGGTTCTCTTTGCTCCTACAGGTGTATCTGTAGGTTATGGAGGTAACTTTGTTCAATTTTCTAATCTCACAAGGTATAGCTAAACAAAAGTTCCACTGTACCCAAAACACAGAGTTCTTTGCTCCATATTCACTAGGTTTAGTAAAACTGTACTAACGACAAAAAAATGGCATGTGCTGCATGATCTCATTCCAAGCAAATTTTGCACTAGAGTATTTTTCTGTAACAAGTTTCTTCAAATGCATGATGAAATAATCATACGTTTCTAGTGCACTGAGAAATAGCTTGCAGCTTGGTTATATGTTACTGACATTTTTCTAAACCTAGCAAAAACTGTATTCAAAAAAATTGCTAGATTCATGCTAAGGAGACTGGAAATGGGAGTTTAAGAAAGCTAAGCCAAATTAGTTTTAATTGTTTATGCTAATGCATCAATATTTATGTCAAATGGCCTGAAGAAAGTATAGCTTAGTTTGTTCAATAGTTCATATTATTTAAGCCACCAGAGATGCTTTAGTTAGCGATTTAAATTTTATTCATCCTTACTACAGTTTCATTAAGTTCTTCTAGCTATATAGTTTTTTGAAAAACTCTTCTAATGCAGATATTTTAAGTAAAACAGGTGACTACCCATCAAGGACCAGAAATAGAAATATAAAATTCACAATTTATCAAATGTATTTTATTCGTATCTCCACACCATTAAAATAGTAAGAAGAAACAATATTAGAAACTTAATATCTGAACACTCAAGTACACATAATCAGAAAGATCTGCTCACATATTTAATCAGAACACCTTCCTGATAGCTTGGTGCTATGAAAAAAAAAAAAAAAAGTCAAAAAGTCTCTAGAGGATTTACCCAACAGTGAAATCTGCAGAAAAATATGGAAATTACCTGTCCTCAGAAATTATTTGTATCATTTTTTTAAAGCTCGTTGCTTTAAAACCAGCAGGCTAATGGACCCTCCTCGGGAAAAGCATGTAAATCACCTTCTGCTCCCAGAGGCCTCTATTCTCATGCATCAGGATTCTTAATTCCCTCCTTACAGCCATGGAATAACTTTCTAACTAGAATTCTGGCAGGACTTTAGAAGGTCATCAGCCTCAAACTATTTCTTGTTGACTACAGACGCGTTGCTCAAAGAAAAGTAACACATTCTCCACTGTGATCACAGTCCCTTCTAAGGAAATGATTGAGAACATGATGGAATCCTAAAATATTTAACAAGAATGTATTTTAGAAGCTGCTGCTGACAACTTTACTATTTCTGTGAGTATGTTTTACAGCATGACTTTCTTCCAATTTTGAAATATTACTACCTTATTTGGGAATACTGAGATCAAAATCTTACACAAGAGAAAAGCTCATAAATTGTACAGAATGGAATGTAGGTAAATGCTGAATATTCTTTCATTACCTGTTATGATACGATCTCTAATTTACAGCATGATGACAGACTAAGATAAAGTAAAAGCTTCAATGTCCTGAAGAACATCAGCACAAGTTAGTGCAATGCCAAACTGAGGAAAAGCACCCAAAAGCTTGTTCTTTCAGGATAATGGTGGTGCAAGGAAATACAGTCCTACCAACCCAGCTGAAGCAAAACAATGTACCTGTTAAGCCAGTATTCATTTAATGATACCAATAGTCACCAAAAAAAAGCCAATACTGTGCATATTGTGCCCTTGTGGCCAAGAAGGCCAATGGCATCCTGGTGTGCATTAAAAAGAGTGTGGCCAGCAGGTCGAGGGAGGTTATTCTCCCCCTCTACTCTGCCCTGATGAGGCCGCATCTGGAGTACTGTGTCCAGTTCTGGGCCCTCCTGTTCAAGAAGGACAAGGAACTACTGGAGAGAGTCCAGCGGAGGGCTATGAAGACGATCAGGGGACTAAATAATCTCTGTTATGAGGAAAGGCTGAGACCTGGGTCTGTTTAGCCTGAAGAAGAGAAGACAGAGGGGATCTCATCAATGCTGATCAATATCTAAAGGGCAGGTGTCAAGAGGACAGGGCCAGACTCTTCAGTGGTGCCCAGTGACAGGACAAGGGGCAACAGGCACAAACTGGAACACAGGAAACTCCATTTCAACATGAGGAAAAACTTCTTTACTTTGAGGGTGGCGGAGCACTGGAACAGGCTGCCCAGAGAGGCTGTGGAGTCTCCTTCTCTGGAGATATTCAAAACCTGCCTGGATGCGTTCCTGTCCAACCTGCTCTAGGTGAACCTGCTTTGGCAGGGGTATTGGACTAGATGATCTCTGAAGGTCCCTTCCAACCCCTACCATTCTGTGACTCTGTGATAGTCAACAAAATAGTTCCACCACTGTACTACCACATTTTTCACCCTCTAATTTGGTCTTACATAGGAAGTTGAACAACAAGTCAGCTCTTGTGTTTCTGCACATATATAGAAAGCATCCCTCAAAACTACGAACATGCTCAAAGACACTGGCAGTGGCCATATTAAGTACAGAAAATGAGTACGTACATGAAACCAGACAGTGATTCGAGATGTCTTTGAACTTCGTTTCTAATGTCCAACTCTTAGATCCTTGTTCACGTTCAGTAATAATGTGGTCTAGAAAATCTGAATTTCATAGAAGCCACTCATGGGGGAAAAAAAAATGCTATTTAATCTACACCTTAGAACACCTCCAGAGTACTTACTCTTTCCTCTGTCAACATACCGGGGTCCATTTCCTTTCAGTACTATGTAAGAATATAAATATTTACTAAAAATAGTTCAGCGTGAGGATGAGTCACAACATCATGTCCTTGGAGGCTAATTAAAAGTGGAGTCATTCTGATTAAGTGTTACAATAACCATCTAATAATCAAAACAAATAGAATTACACCTTGAGTAAGTACTATTTAATGCAAGAACAGCTGAATCATACCCTAAGTTTTAAAAGGTCCCATTGTGTGCATAAATAATTTCACTACTTACAAAGGGTTACACATGATAACAAGGTTTAAAATATTGGTTCTCACTTTTGGAAGTAAGTTAGAATGTGTGTGGGACATGAACTTAATGAAATTTTGCTGAAGATCCCACTCATCACCAGTCATTTGCTATATACCATGAAATGAAAAAACTGGCAGAAGCAGACACTGCTCCATATGGTAAGCAGATCAAGCAAAGGCTAGTTTAGGGGAGAAATTTTTTTGACTCGCTTACACAAGTCCATACGATAGTGAGCCTGGTATTTGGTGTGTAAGGTTAGTGAATAAACATGCCAGCAGAATTATTCCAAACCATAAACCTCTCCAGTTAATACCACGTGCCCCCTACAGAGTGGTTAGAACCTATTTATTGAAGGCAAAGAGTGAGTGAAACTGGACACTTCCTTTAAAAGATCAATTTTTTTTAACTGTCAGTTTAACCTGAAACATTAAGACCAAACAATAATTTCTGGGAATCATGAGGGCAGATACATAATAATATAAAACAGGTGGCTCCACCTTTACTCCTGCACAAGCCTACAAGGTGAATGTTTCTCTCTCGCTCTCTCTCCCCCTCTGTTTTTGGGGTTTTTTCTAAACAACTCAGTGCAATAAATTTATCTTTAATGAATAACATTTCTATTTCCAAGTGAATTTTCAGAAGAATATATGGAATTTGGAGTGCCTCAATTTCAGACACTTAAAATCAGCCACGATCTAAAAAAAAAAAAAAAATTGTTCTTTGCAGGAACACTGCTCACAGTATTTAATGAACAAATCACTGATACCTTAAGAAACACATTCCTACAGAAAAATGTAATTTGGGAATTCTGTATTAAGACTTATTAAGAAGTCCACACAACCTCACCATAACTGAGTGTCCCACAGACCAGCATGCTCTCAACAAAAATTTTCTATCACAAATGCCGTGCTGAGTGAAAAAATGAATAATGAAAGTGTCCTCCAAATCTCCAAGAGGTAATCAAAATAGTGCATTCCTCAATATACATAATCAAATTATTTTTCTTTTTTTTTTAATCAATTTCTTCAAATGAATCAACATTTCCTTATTTGGAAGGCAACAGAGACACATTGGATATTTACATGGGGCTCAACAGACATATAAATGTTTTCTTGGACATTTTCTGGTATTCACAATGCTTCAAACAAAACAAAAAATGAGCAAAAGAAAAATGTTTGTAAAACAATTAAAAAAGACTGTCAAAATTTTTGAATGTCGTAATTTGTTATAAAAAGTGATAAATAAGTAAACAAGCTTAAAAACTTGTTCACCACAGTATCCATACCACAAAAGATTTTTTAAATCATCAATGAAAATGAAAAAACTGTCAAAATCTGACTATGCTGTTATGAACTCTATATGACAAATTGTGTTGTTTCTCCAGATCATAATCTTTTCATTATTCATGTCAGAAAAGTTTTCAGCAACCCAAATTTGAACAAAGATTTAGAATAAATAGGAGAAAAATAGAAGGTTGTACGATTGGCTAGTCATTGACTGACATAGCAGGCTGCATGCTCATTAGCTTCAAAGAAGCTATGATTTATTACAATAAAGCTCTGCACCACTACAACTGAGTATTTAGAACAAAGCTACCCAAACTTCATTCTCATGCCAATGTGTACTTATAGACTGTACTTTTTTTACTCGTTTACATTTGAATATCTATTCTGATACTTAAGTAAATTCCTATAGAAGCTATTTTATTAAATAAAAGCAGTTCTAGTAATTCTGAGTATTTGTTATTCTATATAGATGTAATTTATGGTATGGATCATAAAATAAGTCATGATAAAACCTTGGACAATGTTCCTGTACCAGCGCAACCTGACAGATATCGCAGATAAGATAGTTAATATTTAAACTTCTCCTCTAGCAAGAATAGACATACTATTGCTTTTTCTGTTTTTATGCAAGGAAAAAATGCCAGAGATATGGTACTAAAAATTGCCAATCCAGGTGCAAACTTTTTTTGGTTCAACTATTGCAAAGATACCTATACCGCTGCCTACAAAACAGTGTTGAGCAATTCAATGAGATTAAATGAACATGCTTGAGCACTGAAATTAAAAATTAATTTTTTGCTTGCAAAAATCTCAGGCAATTTGGTTAACACAATGCTTGAGAGAGTATTAGATGGGTGTTGCCTTTTGCTGACCATTTCTCCTCTGAATTAATACAGTAACAGTAAATAAACCTAGGTATCCTTAACTGTAACTTAACAAAACGTTCTGAATCAATAAAGGGTGAATAAAAATAAATTTCCAATTGCATATGGATCATATTATTACTAAATTAGTAAGGGCTCTTAAAACATGTCTATCTCACAGTTAAACACAATCCATATATTTAGCCTTTCCACAGAATTCTTCTTTAAAGAGTTTAATGATTTGTTCACATGTTCTACTCATTTGACTACAATCCAAACATTTTACAAAAGTGGAAGCATAAAAGTAGCTTTGAAAAACTAAGGGCTAGTAAGCAGATCAGTTCAAAGATTTCTCCAAGTCTGGGCTGGACCAAATAATGAGCAGTGAGATTTTACATGATAAAAGTAATTCTGCTGCTAGAAAACAAAATATGTTACCTATTTTTGACAAAGATGACTTAGAGGTCTTTAGCATATTGCTTAATGTAATATCATTTCAAGAGCAAAGAGTCATCTGTAACAAAATAACATTCAGAAACTGCATCTAAAGCAACTCCCATTACATAATTAACATAGGCCTACTTCCTAGATTAGTACCTTCACAAAGGAAGTTTTCTTTATATGGAGCTCTGATTACAAGATTGCAGAAAAGCTAACGAGTTCCCAAGGCATGTGACTTTGGCATTCATTGTCTTTTACTCCTCCACAAGGAAAACTTCTACAGAGTAACTACTGAAGGAGAAATGCAAAGTAATTCAGACCAGAGTATAATTAATCTATCTTTGATTTACCATATCAGTAGATAAAACAACTTTAATCATAAATATCTAAGAGACTTTTTTAAAAAAAAACACCTAGATGACATTCCTGCAGTTTCTTAGCTATCCATCTCAAAACATATAGAAACACTAAGCTGAAAGTGTTCCAAAACATGGCTTTTCAAGTGCGTATAGAAACTGGGAAAAGATTCTGTCCCATAACAAGAAACATGCATATGTTATGAATAATCACTCTTCTAGGTTAGCAACCTATCATCCTCTTTCTCCCAGATTAACTATTATTAATAGTTAGCATTTGTGTTGCACTTTCCTTATCAGAAACTTAGGTAACGCCTTAAACCCTATAAGGAATTATTGTTTGTTTAACATATAAAAGTGTTTTCTCCCCTAACTGTGTGCTCGGAACAGAATTCAGAATTTTTTCATTTCAGACGTGAATACAGCCAACAGACTTATGCTTTATATTCTTCCAGTACATGTTAAAAGAATCCAGTCCAGAATATTACATAATTAAAAAGTTATTGCAGAAAGGATGACAATTTTAAAGATTTTGGTGACCTGCACAGCCAGTACATTTCCCAGAACGGTCTTGGGTGGTCACCTGTGCTACTGCATAGTCTTATTGACCAAAACCCTGAAGGTTTTCCTGCAAAATCAGGTCTTTGCCAATGAGCTAGATCAGTTTGGCTTTCTGTGTAAAATATTCTTTCAATTTACACTAGTCTGCGATTAAACCAGGATTATATAATTGAGCTCCTGGTAACTGGCTTGCAAGCCATCCACAAAAAATACCAGTAAAAATAGTACATTCCATTGAGAGCAATCTAAAGTGCTGCAACAGCTGCTGTCTTTGAACTACTCAAATTTCCCATAGAAATGCTTATGTGCTGTGTAGAAACGCAACCATTTCCTTACTACTATTTTTTTTTTAATCACAGGGAGAAGTTAAAAGAAAAAAGAAGCCATACTTCTTCATGCTTTGGACCTCAATATCAGAATTTTAAAAGTAGCACTAGGTGAGCAGATAGACCTAGCCAAGATCAGAAAACAGAAATACATCAATTGCTTTTCAATTTGCAACGGTGAGTTGTTTGGGGTTTTTAAATTCATAGCTATGCATGAGAAAAAAAGGTGAGAAGACTTGGAAAAATATAAAATTGTAACACATTCACATACAATGTTAGTGTTTTAAAGAAAGCAACTTCAGTTTTGTCAGGTTTAGTGATCTTACACAAGGTACAATTCACCTCCTTAGAAAGTTAACCTTACCAAAAGATTAAAAAAGAAGAAATAGCATTCAGGAAAGAAGTGTTCTGCCAGTGAATCTCCATGCCAGTCTGGTACAACGTTCTCTTCATCCCGATCAATCTTACTTTTAAGAATGTGATTTTATAATGGTACGGAACTTTATAGGTAGACTCTGTACCTAGTATTCAAAACCACTACTTCCTGTCTCCTGAGAAGATACAGTGTGTGAGAATACATAAGCCATGAACACTTTAACATAACTATTTTTGTACAGAGTCAGCAAATACCGTATGGATCATGTTACCTGAACACATGTTATTAAGGATGATTCATTCCTTCTTCTGATACAGAATTTCCAATAGACTTTCAAATATTCCAGTACTTTCTAAGTCATTTTGGAATACATTAAAAATCAAACTAGACCTACAGGCCTAACTAGGCCAAGCATATTTATTTGGTGATAATTACAGTACTGTTTATAATCTACATTTATTGATCTGTACCTTCATTCCAGTTGAACAGAAGAATAACTTGGTTTGTTTTCCATTAAAAAATTAAACAGGCATTTAAAAGACATCTAAAGAGAATGTTGCTGATTAATTGCATTCTTTAAAAAATACAAAACATTAATCTATTTAATCATAATAAAAATTTTCTGTTGTCTCTTACACAATTCTCCAGCAGTATGAAGCAGAGGCAATGAATGTACTTACAAGCTTCCTGCCAGTCTTAAAACTTCTCCATATTTTTTTCCCCCAATTACTACAATATCAGGTAAATTTTCTGTGGAGGTGAATTACACCTCTGGCAAGATCGTAGAAGACAAAAATGTATGAAGTTCCCTTCCCTTGTTTATATACATTATATATCTTGTATATACACTATATATCTTTAATTTTGTCCAAGCTGTGCAATTTTTCCAATACTCATTCAGCAGTCTGCAGTCACATGTGCGCACACATGTATGTATGTATGTACACATACACATATTTCCTCTTTCTTCTTGCATACTTTCCAAGTTTTCCCATTTCTGTGCTCTTGTTTAGTCAATTTGGTGCAGTAAGAAATGATTAGTGATCATTTTTGCCATTATTCTTGCCAGAGAAAATACACCATTTTTGAGAATGAACTTAGGATGCATTCTCTTTGAAAGAGAAGACAGCACTTCTTAATTTGGTTAGTTACTCTCTGTAAGACTGAAATAAAACTGCGTTCGGAGAAGAACCACTCCTAGTCAAGGAGTAACTGGATAAGGAACAGGGCTAGGTACACTACCTCTTTGAAGGAAAAAAAAATCCTGTAACTTCATTCCTTTTGTGAGTGAGAACTTTTATACACACAGTGTAAGGGCTGCATTGTGTACAACACATTCAATGAGGACATAAATCAACAATTTGATCCTGCAAATAATTATGAAAGCAATCAACAGATGAGAGGACAATACTGTTACTTTGTCTTGGTTTTAGTTCTGTTCCATGTGTACATCCAAGCTTTTGATCACATTAAGAAAAAACGGAAGTAAACAACAAAATCTGATAAATAAAAATGTAACTGCACCTAAGAACTGTTGTTTATTTGTCATCTTAATTTCTTGTACTCCAACTTTTGTTAGAGAACATCTGAAAATTAATCCCATGTGAACAGCAGACACTGAAATTGTCTTTTTCTGTCACTTTATGTGCATTTTAGTTCCTTTTTAAAATCAACAAACAATCTGTTCAGTTTATGATCATCGCATTAAACAATGATGACTGTTCCCAATTTTAATTTAGAAAACTACTGCAGCAGCGCTGGGAAGTTATAGAGTTGCTCCAGAATAACACTGCTGCTTTGAAATTAACTCGAATATAGAGTTAAGGAAGGGTTGTTGGGTTGTAAGGGTTGAAGGGTTGTAAGAAGTCAAGTAAGGAATCCAAGATTATCTAAGACTAAACTGTTATATTAATCTCAGGACTTCTCTGAAGGAAAAAAATTCAAGGTTATTGCCTTAAAACTACCATGACAGATACCTGCACCACCTTTTAGCTGTCAACTATGCAAGTATTTCCTTCCTACTCTAAAACCTACATTGCAAGTGAGAACAGGTAGGTTGGACACGTAAATCTTCACTATGTTAGCAGTTTGTTCCTAGTTAATATTTAAACAGTTCGCTTAACTAGAAAGAAATTCTATCATTTCATTTGCACTGCAGTGGTTAGAGCTATCTCTGAGGGAGATATTTTCAATAGCATGTATTATGCCATGAGGATATGCTTGCAAATCTGAGGAAACGGGACACAGAAGAAGACAAGTGATGGCATTATCTTGTGCAAGCTACACTTGCTGAGGGTCATTCCCTATTCAACTTTAACATGCAGGCACTCCTTTATTACTATAGCATCAGTATAAAGCACTGGTTCTTTTCTCCCTGTAGTTAACTGTCCCCAAAGGTACTGGCCCAAGAAAAACTTTGGTATTATAGTTTGCAAAGCACAACAGCACACCTTGGAGCAACAGTTATGATCATACTGGATTGGTTCTAAACTTTTCTTTGCAGTTCGCATACATGCATTATATTTTTAATGTATAACTCTAAGTTGAAAGAGAGTTTATATAACATAAATGTTATATGATGTTATACATTTGTAAACCCGATAATTTCTACAAGTGTTGGTAAGTATGTGGTCCTCAAAGCATGCATGCCCCTCACCAGTCCCAAACTGTGTCTGATAAATTAGAGTTTTAGGAACGCGCCTGCTGCCGAAATAATTTACACAGCCTCTTCACAGCCACCTCTTCAGAGGGACATCTCGGAAGCTGTACAGGTTTGCAGCCAAAAAAAATGAAAAGATAAGTAATTACTCTTATGATTGCAATCCATTCTTACATACCAACTTTTCAGGATTACTTTGACCTCTTCTCTGCCACATCGCAGAGACAACTGTAGCCCTGCAAATACACTATTGCCAATGACAGGCCACAGGCTCCATATTGGGTCTCGGGACCAAAGCTTGTCAGACAAATTTTGTCTGAACTTGCCTCAACAACCTGAAGCTTTCCTTTCACTTGGTTTAGCTGTAACAGTGATTCTTTCTAACAGCCAGGTAGCTATGCCTTACTTGTTTTATTTTTGCTTATTTTCATATAGCATAACCATAGCTGTATATAGACAGCAGTAATAAGTAGTTATTTTGTGTAGAATGAACCATTTATGATTAGTGTGGCAGAATACGGGCCTGGTATGATAGCTGAGGCCTTGAAGAGTGACAAGACAAGCTGCAGTGTAGAGGTATATGTGCATGGGGTGAGAGAGCGAGCACAGGCTAACAGCAGAGGATATAAAAAAACTCGCCAGTGCTGTGTTGAAGAAATGCAGACTTGGAGCGGGGCAAACCAATTTGGGAGTAACAAACAGAACAAAGTAGTACATAAACTGTGTAAAACACACCATACACGCTTAATTTTGACATAGCTTGAAGACCACTGAAGAAAGAGCAAGATGTAAAAGTACAAGCAAACATATAAAAATGATCCCCAAGCAAATCCTAGAATGCGAAAGAAGAAACCATCAAACAGCCCCTGGGTCACATGTGCTTTAACTGGGTCACATATAAGCTTTAACTGTGCAGTCACAGGAGAGAACTGCCCCTGCACTGCCAGTCAGCAAAAGTTTCAGGAGTATAAACACAAAGGCAGTGCCTAAAGCCAGACTTCCACACTACGTCAGTATCTGTGTTTCAAATGTAATAAAATATTTACCTAGCACAAAGGGACAGGAAGAGTAATCAATAAGATCCAATTATAAAACATATTTAAAAGATCCCTGGTAACACATTCCAACTTTGAGCACCTTGCTTACACATCTAGGCAAGACTAAACCCCCATTGTGTGAACACACTACTCCATTCTCCTGGCGCCCCTGTGTCACACCAGCAAAATTAATAGCTCTCCATACAGGTGCAGAGGTTGGCACACCCAGATCTGTTTGCAAGACCACAAATGTATAGCCTTGGTAGTGTTTCAGAGAGGCTGTACCTTACTTCCTAATGAAGGGCACTCATATTAAGTTAAAAACAAACTGTACCAAAGACATACTACTGACCAGAGAGTACTGTGCTAAACTGGAGCTGCTTTTGATCACCAAAACCACTCTTACAAGAAATGTTACTGCTACTATACCATTTAGAAGTAAGATCTGACAAGAAATGGACTATTACACAGTAATTTAAGGTCATGTCTGCATCCTGTAATTATGAATTAGCATTTTAATTAAACATAAAGATTTTGTCCTATTTTTTCCTAAACCTATTTAATTAAATACCCCAGGACAATGAAGAAGCTCTTCTGGTTTACTGTTGAACCACTTAGGAATTTCTTAGGCCAAAAGAGACTCTAGTGACAATTTCACATTGGGGTAAGCTGGGGGGGGGGGGGGGGGGGGAGGGTGGAGCAGAAGGGGGAATTCAGTTTCTTATGCTTTTCATAAAAGATACGTAGAGTATTCATTTCTGGTACAGCATTACTAACAATGCTTTCACTGTGGTACAGGAACACTTTATAGGTTCCTTTTCCTCCACAAGCATCAGCAAAACATGCCCAGGAAAGTACATTTTTGCTGTATGATTTGCTATGGCCACAGTTTTGCTGCATCAGCAGAATGTCACTAAAACAATACAGTAACAGCAACTGTTGATCACATACCCTCTCTGCTGCATCTGGTGCACAAGGGGCTGTATTCAGATCACCTACATGATACCTCAGTTTCCTACCCATTATCCTTAGTAGCTGTCTCTGATGCTATCTAAGCCCTCATAATCGCTCCTCAGCAACACCCAACACTGTCAGCTTTGGTGTGATATAATCTTTCTGAGCACAGACCTCTATTTTCCAAGACTCAAGTTTCAGAAGATACGCTACATAGATGAGAATATTATCCTGACGATCAGAGAAGTTAAATTCACCAGAAGTGTGCCTGACAACATCTTTTATATTTTATAATCACATCAGAATACTAGCAGCTTCTCACATCTCTGAGAGCATAGTAAAATCAATGTGCAAATACATATAAAGGAACTACAAACAGTACTGCTTTTTATAATCAGACACATCAATGACGGTGGTGGAGGCAAACACAACTCGAAAAACATGTTAGAAACAGAAAATCTTTACCCGGCTCTTTGCTAAGTATACAGTAGACCATAATACCATTACTGACCTCAACCTCTGACAATGTCAACAGAGAGCAGATGCTCTATTACTGGCAAAGCACACTGTTAAGATAATGGCAGCTTGACACAACATGCTTTAAATTATCTCCACACTCTTCACATCTAAGTATGTAGATTATTATAGGCATTTGTCAGCCTACCTTACAAAATATGAAAATAGAGAAGCTGCTCCTAACTGAAAACTGCACATATTTAATAGCGCAGAAATAAAAAAAAAAAATTATAACTCCCAAGAGTAGACTTGAGCTCACTTCATTGCATGTATGCATCACAAGAGAATTTCTCACTACAGGATAAGTTAAATGCAGTAATTAAATCATCTGTTTGCATTGGTACTTGAAAAAAATCACTAATTATTTTTCAGATACTATGTTTGGGGTTTTTTCCCTCCAAAGTCAGGACTAAAATCAGATATAATTCTAGAACTGCAGAATTATAGTCAACATCAGTATAACTAAAAGAAGAACTTGGCAACATGTCTCTTCATGCCTTGTATAGCATTAAAGGTACCATCTGTGCACTTAAATTGATAATAATGTCTCGTTACCAAATATTGCATGCTCATGTATGTATTAAAGCTTCTACACTGCATATGCATTGAAGCATAAAAAAGACATTAATTCTGAATTACCTGAACTAGTACAATTAACATTTTAGCCATGTGCTAATGTAAGTACCATTTATCCACAAAACAGAAGTGGTCCACAGAGAGCAAAACCAAAACAAACCAACCAACCTAGATTTCCATTCCCAGAATTTCAGTTCTTTTTCTTCACTGATGCTGAAATTGCATCCCTCCACAAATGCAGGAAGCCTCACAGCACTGAAATGTTGCTGTAAGTTTATTGAAAGAAAATACCATAGACTCTAATCCATCATATGCAATTTCATGTAAGCCCCTTGGCTCAAGCACTTCTGCCTGCTTTGGTCCAATCCTTGCCGCTGTGTAATAATAGAAAGCTCTCAACCTCTGTCGCCTCCTGTGCTTCCAATAAAAGGAGGCAGGTTCTGGTTGCAGAATCCCTCACAGAGGGGATGACTAGTCAACTAAAGTCTGTATGTCAAATTTAGAAATGAAACTGTGGGAAAACATCTTCTGGATCCAGCTGTAAAGCAGAAAGGAGAATCCTATTCAGCCTATTCTTAGCTGCACATCACTGCTTAGTTTGGAAAAAATGTGAGGCTTACTGTTTAAACTGTTTTAGTTAACTCATTTTGAAACACTGAGATAGGGAATAACCACAGCAATCATTTCACTGGCAGATACGAGACAATGCTTTCCTCTGGCAGAGGAGACAGAAGCTAATGATGAATCTGGATTTTAATACATTCCAATATAATTTTAAAACTACTCATAACATCTTTTATATGTATAATTGAACTTGACTTCAGATTTGAACATCAGTCTTACTGTAGTATTTAACAGGTTTCTAAAACCTGTCCACATCAGTTTATACAAAATACATTTATCCCACCTTTGCCAATGTATTGTACCTTTCAAGCTAAAAGTCATGTTAAATTTTAAAAGTGCTCAGACTTATGTAAAGCATTACTTCTTTTTTTTTTTAAGACAGATCCTCTGAATATGCAATCATAAATACTTTATATAATCTTTGCTTTTATAATATTCATGATGCAAATTAGTCCTAGCTAACCTTTTCCACAATTCTGAATGTTTTGGAAAATGTTTACAATTTTCTAAAGTTTAATTGTTGTCGTCACCTTTCTCTTTCTGTCCTTCCTCCTCAGCCCCACAAAAATAATTGACTCAAAGATATGGTCATTTTGCCAAAGTCAAAACTGGAAGCCAGGAATTGAATAACTAGTCTACACTACCAAGCGAAATCCTGTTCTCACTACTTCATTTTATAACACAATTCATCTAAAAAGCTAGATTTCTACACAAAGATTTTATACTTTTTTCATAATTTACCCTTCAATCAATACATTAAACTAGAAGAATCAGCATGTAAAAATCAGATTTATATAGTCTTAACACACACTATAAACAAACTTCTAGCCTCCTCCAGCTTGAAAAGTAGTTTGACACGAATGTTAAGAAACCTTTTCCTCTCAAAATAATTTTTGAGTTTGCATTTTCTGAAGCGTACTTAAGCCCTTCATTCCAGAGAACACCATCATGCATTTTAGCGGGAAAAAAAAAATACAGCTGCCATCCAAGACTACAAAATATTACTCATCTACATAATTCTTACTAAAATGAGAAAGTCCTGTTAAGCCCATCACTTCTGCTTAGTAAACTAGAGTTCAAAGAATATTTTGTTGATAACAGTTGCTCATCGGGTACTGATAAAATAAAGGAGACCAGGATACAAAATGCTGATATTCAACAGCACTATATCCCATTCTAGGAAGGTACTCTGTTTCAGTTTTTAGATACCATTAGTTATACCTGCAAAAAAAATTACAATTATGAAACTCTTAAGACCACATTCCTGAATCATCCATGTATGAAAACTTTAATAGTATAGAATATCCATTTAGTCTCCTGAAGGGTAACCACGCTCCTTGTCATTAAAGTAACTAATTACACATCAACAAATGAGATCAGAAGACACTGCACTGTCATCATAAATGCTTAACAGCTCAAATGCAATATTTATACAAAATATTCCAACTCCCATACTAGCACATCTGGATGTTTTAAATTGTATTACAATGGTTTATAATGCCAATAACACCAAAGATTTAGTTTAGACCAGTGGAAAATATTTTTGTATGTGTACACCTTAGAAATAAATTCCTCACTTATGTGACTAAAAAATGGAATCAATCCAGTTTTTTTAACTTTTAAGGAAACAACCTTTTGTCAAAGCAAAGTAACAAAGTTTACATAAGAACATAGTTACTTCCCACTACATGTCATTTTGCTGGTTAATACTTAAATGCCATCAATATTAAGGCCTATGCTGTGGCTTTCAACACTACTCATTCTAAACACTTTCTCATTTCAACAGCATCATAAACTGGGACATTGCCTAGTATCTGAACAAAATATTCAATTTTATTAAATACTTTCCTTTCAAACAAGAATATTAAACACAGACAATTCTCACCAAATATCCTAGCACAAATTTAGTTTCAGTATGAAAATTGGGTCTGAAGTAATAAATTCAGTTTGCTTTGAATTCAGTCCCAAATAACTGTGTTAGCCTTGCCTCTACTATTACCCCTAATTTCCTTATCATCCATTTATAGGCTTTGATCTCTGTTTTGCAAGGAAACCTAATGTGGGGCATTTTTAATTATAATACATGTCCTTGATCCTCTGTATGTTGCATGCTCTGCCTGTATGGGTAGACGAAGGCACCTCAAGTTCTGCTGCTGGCCCTTCTTAATCCAAAGCTCCGAACTCTTTGTCAGTGTTAGCCTCTACCCAAAGCCATACGAAATGGTGAGGGACCTGCTTCAGCACCTGGAGGTGCACAAATCTATGGGGCCGGATGGGATCCATCCAAGGGTACTGAAGGAGCTGGCGGAAGTGCTCACCAGGCCACTCTGCATCATTTATGAACAGTCCTGGATAACCGGGGAGGTCCCAGCCGACTGGAGGTTGGCAAATGTGACACCCATCCATAAGAAGGGCCGGAAGGAGGATCCGGGGAACTACAGGCCAGTCAGTCTGACATCGGTGCCTGGGAAGGTCATGGAACAGATCATCCTCAGTGCCATCACACGGCACATGCAGGAGAACAAGGTGATCAGGCCCAGTCAGCATGGGTTTGTGAAAGGCAGGTCATGCCTGTCAAACCTGATCTCCTTCTATGATGAGGTGACCCGCTTAGTGGATGAAGGAAAAGCTGTGGATGTTGTCTACCTGGACTTTTGCAAGGCTTTTGACACCGTTTCCCATAGCATTCTACTGGAGAAACTGGCTGCTCGTGGCCTGGACAGGTGTACCCTTCGCTGGGTAAAAAACTGGTTGGATGGCCGTACCCAGAGAGTGGTGATAAATGGAGTTAAATCCAGTTGGTGTCCAGTGACAAGTGGTGTCCCCCAGGGATCGGTGCTGGGACCGGTTCTCTTTAATATCTTTATTAATGATCTGGATGAGGGGATTGAGTGCACCCTCAGTAAGTTCGCAGACGACACTAAACTGGGGGGGCGTGTTGATCTGCTTGAGGGTAGATTGGCTCTGCAGAGAGATCTGGACAGGCTGGACAGATGGGCTGAGGCCAATGGTATGAGGTTCAACAAGGCCAAGTGTCGGGTCCTGCACTTGGGTCACAACAACCCCATGCAGTGCTACAGACTGGGGGCGGAGTGGCTCGAAAGCTGCCTGGCAGAGAAGGATCTGGGGGTGTTGGTGGACAGCCGGCTGAGTATGAGCCAGCAGTGTGCCCAGGCAGCCAAGAGGGCCAACAACATCCTGGCCTGCATCAGGAATAGTGTAGTGAGCCGGAGTAGGGAAGTAATCATCCCCCTGTACTCGGCACTGGTGAGGCCTCACCTCGAGTACTGTGTTCAGTTTTGGGCCACTCACTACAAGAAGGACATTGAGGTGCTGGAGCGTGTCCAGAGAAGGGCTACCAGGCTGGTGAGGGGTCTGGAGGACAAGCCTTATGAGGAACGACTGAGGGAACTGGGGTTGTTTAGCCTGGAGAAGAGGAGGCTGAGGGGTGACCTTATCACCCTCTACAACTACCTGAAGGGAGGTTTTAGAGAGATGGGGGCTGACCTCTTCTCCCAAGTGGCAAGTGATAGGACAAGAGGAAACGGGTTCAAGTTATGTCAGGGCAGGTTTAGATTGGATATTAGGAAGCATTTTTTCACTCAAAGGGTTATTAAACATTGGAATGGGCTGCCCAGAGAGGTGGTGGATTCACCATCCCTGGAGGTGTTTAAGAAAAGGGTAGATGAGGTGCTTAGGGACATGGTTTAGAAGTGGGTGTCTTTAAATCAGGGTAGGTTAACGGTTGGACTTGATGATCTTAATGGTCCCTTCCAACCTCACTTATTCTATGGTTCTATGATTCTATGAATGGGCTTCCATCCTTACATCTTTGTTCTATTAGCACAAGACCTGGCAAATTCAGTCAAGCAGTCATTACTAGTTTCAAGTTTTAACAGAGGAGTACCATAATTAGTATAAATAATACCAAGGAGAAAGAAAAGCAAATACCAGACAATCCACCAAGTGTCAGATAGCTAGGAAATGCTGGTAAGCTGTATCAAGAATTTTCCTTCAGCATAACGTAAAACAAGGAAATACTAAACGTCTTCTACATACATAGGGGTAGAAGGCGTATTTTTCCTTACACATGCTCTACACGGCTCAAGCAGTCACAGTACTTGCTGCGAAAAACATTTTCATGGGCAAGCAAACTCCAAAAAGCCAGTCCAATACCCATCAGGTAAGACATGAAAATTTCCGTTCAAAAAGCACAAAAAAACCCCCAGAAATGGAAATAGAAAGAAAGGGGGTGAGAAAAACAGGGAAATGAGAAGACAAACCAAAGATTTATAAACAAGGAATTAGATAAAAGAACAACAATGTCAGGGATAAACTCAATTGTTTGTTCATTTAACCCCTTTCAAATGGAGTCCGGTGTTAAATAAGCAGTACAGAAAAGTACATGACTTACATCTTCAAGTTACTACTTTTTAATTGTTTAATATCTTGAGACAGATTAGGATACCTTAAATTATGTTGTTAACAATTAAATACCCTCATTGAAATCAATAGGATAAGTCAGCTAAATGCTTATACATTCACAATCTGGCCTCTTGTTCAATAGGCAATAAAATCTCGTATTTAATAGGCTGGAAAGCTAGCACAGATCATATATTCAGGAAATAGGGAAGAATTTACTAAGATTTTGGCTAATAGAATTCAAGTATGTTGCCCAAGTCTCACAATAAATAGATAGGAAGTAAACTGACAAGTTCACTCTCCTAAATGTCACTCTTCCTCCAAGACATTGAGGAAAATAAATGGGAAGCTGATGCTTAAAAGGAAGAAGAAAAATGAACTAAATGTTTCAGTGGGCCTCAATCATGCTGAACAAAAGTGATTTTTGAAAGTTCCTAGTTACCTTCGTGATATTTTTTTTGTTGACCGTTTTAGCTGTTCATTCTTACAGTTCTCAGCATTTCTTTTTTTCTTGAAATTTCATAGTGAATAACCTACTCCAAAAAAAGAAAAAAAAGTGACAAAATCTCGCCAAAAAAAATTCTCAGAAGACTACTTCGGTTCTACCCCAATACATGTGGTGTGCTCTTTGAAAAATCAGAACAGATACTATGAATAAAGTCTAGGATTTTCAAGAAACATTAAAATGAGTTTAATTAGATATGCCAAAGCCTTACGTTTAAAGAAGAAAAACTAGTGCTACAATAAAGAAAGTTCACCATGCACAGTTGACTATATCCAAAACCTCTCTGTATGGTTTCTATTCTTGGAAGGTTTGGGTTTCCCTTCCCTCCCCACCTCTGAAATTAAGTCTATAACTTCCTTATATATGTAAGTTTATCAGTAGTTAAAGAGAACTGGTAAATAGAGTAATTATAAAGCAAATATGGTGTGAGACTGTCATTTTAAAAAATGGTAGATGTTTCTAAGTAAAACAGGCACTGAGGACCACAACTCACGTGTGTATAAATTCACATTACATGGCATAGTTTGACACCTGAAAACTTAAGAATTACATGATCTTTAAATCCCCCCCAAGAATTCCAAAAGCAAATTCAACAGTATAGTTAGAAAGCGACCACACCCCAATTCCAGCAACATTCTGAATAAAGGACAGGTAAAGTGATACAACATAACTTCTGTGCATTGTCTCTGCCGTCAAAGTATTCACATTCCAGGATCCTTCTGTCACCCCCTCCACCATAATAGCAGGCTCAGGTACTGAAAACCACTGAAAAACCTGGGACATCATTGACACTTGAACTGTTAAAAGGTGATGGACCACATTCTTATCACAGCTAGATATCTGAAATCAGGCTGCAAATTG
Organism: Pluvialis apricaria; assembly: GCA_017639485.1. Lineage (NCBI taxonomy): Eukaryota > Metazoa > Chordata > Aves > Charadriiformes > Charadriidae > Pluvialis > Pluvialis apricaria. The sequence goes on from CM030016.1 coordinate 16,800,046, forward strand.
CAAACTATACAGCTAAGACATAAATGAGTATTTCAGATATGCATTTACTGGTGAACTTTTAAATCCTCAACCATGTAACTAATTTTAGAATAAAGACTAAAATACAAAAGCACTTGCTTGATGAACTTCTAGTCATGAGCCCCCTTTGCTAACTGCTAAACCTTGTGTTAGATGAAACATTATTGCCTTATTTTTCTAGATGTTGTCACTCTTTAAAATATGAAAAATAAATTATAATTTCAGCATATCATAGTACATTTTTGCCTAAAAATGTTCCAGAAAGCAACTGATGAAAAAAAGCAAATTCTGTAAGACTAGTATTGATTAAATGTGATATTAGGAATCTCACTTTAGAAAAAGACCCAAAGAGAGATTACACATACGCATCTTGACTTTGTATAATGTGGTATTTAATAGGTTTTACCACTGCAAAACAGACATCTGGCTATAGGAATTTGACAATTCTTTACAAGCTATCCAGAAATTCTTCATATGGTCCAAAGTTTTGACACAAACTAAAATTTTAGAAGTGTTCTGGTCCAAAGCAAAAAGCTTTAGACTATAATATCAAATAACTGAATTTTACATTCACTCCATTTCCTACTGCATATGACCTTGACACTAATTCCACACAAAGTGTCCAGTAAGGACTTTGCTATTTCTTCCTCCTTCTGCCCCCCAAACAAAACTGGATTAATGCACAGAGTTTGAGTTGCAAGCTCACTGTGCAAGATGCTGTTTGCCAGGGATGCTGATGAGGGATAAAATGACATTATGATATCTGAGAATAATGCTAAAAAACTGCAGGCCTATTCTAGAGGTAGTCAGCAGATTTATAACAGATAATACTAGTGAGACACACAAAATGTAAATTTTCACAGAAGGACAGACAACAAAGCAGGATTTTTCCTCAGCATGAGAGACCCTTCTCTTTAATGGTTTTTGAAGTATTTATCTGGAATGAAAGCAACCCAGAGCATTCCTCTCCCAGCTGTTGTCTACATCTGAAGATAAAAATGAAAGTTACATTTGACTGATGAGCTAAATGGAAAGACTCTTATAAGTACAAGAACTTTTACAGCCACCAGCCTTCAGCACAGAATAACTTTCTACTTTTAAAAAAATGGCAGGTTGTACTATATAAAAATTATGGTAACAACTTTGAAATATATAAATCATTATTTGGGGGGAAGACACAAAACAGGATACAAATGTAAAAGTAGTATAAAACACGGTAATTTATAAAGACTCAAAAACTATGTATGTGTTCAGAACATATTTCCCCATTTTCTAGTAACTTTTTTCTCCTAGACCCCCAACAGGGTACATAGCAAGGGCAACTGAAATTCATCGGCATCCTGCATGGAAACTTTATTTTAAACTATGGCACGCCAATATTAAGTTACCGAAATCCTATATCTACATAGTGTGGGTACACCAACCAGACCCAGTTAGCTCACAGATTCCTGCCTCGCCTCCTAAAAGATGTACATTTACAGACAAAGGCACAAAGCTCAACTGAAATGAGTAATCTGCGAGACTCCTCACTGAGTCTGCTGACTTCAGACAAGCAATGCAGTTGCTTGTGAGATTACTTTGTAATCTGTACCACTTAGAGACAAAGTCTCCTTTAAGAAGTCCTAGAAGCTATTATCAGTGATCCAAAAGCATCTTAATGGAAAAAAGGAATTTCTGTAACATAGTTTCATCGTTACTGTACTGATTACTGCATACTTCAGCAGTAGCTGCTAAAGAGAGAGCTTTTTTCAAGGAATTAGAACAATCTCCCAATTAAAATTTGAGTTACCTTCAACAGTCAAGGCAAGGGAAAGAAATGGGTGGCAAAAGAGAGAGAAATTCTGGTTATTCTACCAGCAGGTCTACCAGCCCAAAATGAAATTAGGACAACAAGCAACCGTTTTGACTGGTCTAGTTGTATTAAAAACTTTCCACATATCAACTGCTCTTGTTTCTCACACAGAAGAATCATTCTGGACTGATCTGGTATCATATGTATGTTCTTAGAAATGTGTACTATACATATATAGTCACATGCATGCATGTGCGCACACACACACACACAGATACTCTACTGAAACAATATCAACTTCAGGGATAACAATTTCCTGAATAAAAGCGGCAGACTTCCAAAGCAGTAGTTCTGAAGATCTTACCCACTGAGGACTTTCTAAACTGTACATTAAATTACAAACCAGTGAACACAAAACAGAATCCATTTCTTTTATCTGCAAGCAACCAGAGATGCTCCTGGCAAATAAGGAATTTAGAAGCATTAGGAATTTTTCTTTATCATTCCTATGAAGGAAAGGGATTTCTCTAAGCTTGTTTACCTGGCTTCTCATCTTCATTTATTACTTTTATGCAGTATTAAGACTTATTTCCCCTAAATTACAATACAACATCCCTAAATAAATGGAAAATATTTACTTTATTCTGGAGACTTTCTTATTTGTTTTATGGTAGTTAAAAGTCAGAGAACCTTCCACAATCTAGGTAATTTTTAAATTATTTTTAAAGGTGTTTCATTGATGAAACAATGGATAGAGGAAAAAAAAAATGGCAGAGAAAGAGAGGTGTAGGCACAATTTTGTTGGGGAACAGCAGTTAAGTCTACAGGCATGAAGCCTGTACATAAACTGCCAAACAAAATCCCTTGTTTTTAACTTTTCGAGTTTGGAAGACTTTGAAGTTAACAATATTACAGATGAGCTGTGTTCTCTGGGATGACTGCATCCCTTGCTTGTTATTCATCTTCTCTGCTTTATTGTAGCTACTTTTCTCAATGAGATAATTAAAAGATTCTATACAACAGAGAAATCTCAGGAGAAATAAATATGCAGTCCACTCCTCCTTAACGCCTAGTTTAATGAATTTTGGGGTTTTTGATAATGGGATAGCCTACACTGCACCGGGCTTGCTGGCATCAGACGGGATTCACCTTTCTCAAAGGGGGAAGAGGGTCCCTGCTCACAAGCTAGTAGGGCTCATTGACAGAGCTTTAAACTAGGTTTGAAGGGGGAGGGCGATAATAGCAGACTTGCCCGTGACAAACTGTAGGATGACACACCAAGGTTAGAGGGACAAGGTGCTAGCAAGGGCCCTCAGCCTGTTGCACTGAGATGAAAAAGACCTGGGGGTGTGGATCGACAGCCGGCTGAATATGAGCCAGCAGTCTGCCCAGGTGGCCAAGAAGGCCAACAGCATCCTGGCTTGTATCAGAAATGGCATGGCCAGCAGGATGAGGGAAGCGACTGTCCCCCTGTACACAGCCCTAGTGAGGCTGCACCTCAAATACGGCGTTCAATTCCGGGCCCCTCATGACAAGAAAGACACTGAGGTGCCAGAGCGTGTCCAGAGAAGGGCAACAAAGCTGGTGAGGGCTCTAGAGCACAAGTCTCGCGGGGAGCAGCTGAGGGAACTGGGCTTGTTTAGCCTGGAGAAAAGGAGACTGAAGGGAGACCTTATCGCTCTCTACAACTACCTGAAAGGAGGTTGTAGTGAGGTAGCGGGGTCAGTCGCTTCTCCCAAGTAACAAGTGATAGGACAAGAGGAAACAACTTCAAGTTGCACCAGGGGAGGTTTAGGATGGATATTAGGAAAAATTTCTTCACTGAAAGGGTTGTCAATCATTGGAACAGGCTGCCCAGGGAAATGGGTGAGTCACCATCCCTGGGGGGACTTAAAAGACATGGAGATGTGGTGCTTAGGGGTGGTTTAGTGGTGGGATTGGCAATGCTAGGTTAACAGTTGGACCCGATGATCTTAAGGGTCTTTTTCAACCTAAACGATTCTATGAAGTCCAGGATAGCTGAATGATAACACCAACTGCTTAACAAGCTAGGAAAAGAAAAGTGTGAGTGGAATGATATGTATTCTAAGGGCAATGCATCTTTTGATATCTTGCCCATAGATTCATTTATTAGAACCACTGCAATACTGAAGATAAACAACGCTTGGTCTGTAGGCCAAAAGAAGGACCTGATAATGAAGATTGCTCACCAGAAGCACTCCCATTCCTCCCTCCCAAAGAGTGTTTCTAGTAGCAAATCTAGCATCACAGTCATGAAAAGCATGTCTGAACAGGATCCCAAAGTTCTTCCAACGAATAATTAGGAAGGTTCTATCAATCTGGGCCTCATACAGAGACTTTGGTTAATCTCAGTGGGGAAAAAAAAAAAAAAGTGATTGGATTGCTATCATTATCTCTTACAGGTCTGGGAAAAAAAGAGGTTCATGAACTGGAGTTGGAGTACCATCCCCTTCAGGCCTTCAACACTTCTACAAAGATTCTTATTTTTAGGAAGCAAAGAGGGAGGATAGATTTCTTAAAAAAGCCAGAAACAAACATATTTGAGCACAATTTAATTCTAACTGAACTTCTGTTTTCTACTGTTTCACTACAATGTATTATTTTCTCCTAAATACTTCCATGCTAACTAGTTGATTAACTAATTCACTACTCATCAGGTAATGAAGATAGTGTAAGTGGGCTGAAAACAGAACAGTTGACTTTCTTTTAACAGCTGCTGACTATTGTTGACCAATTTCAGTCCAACTGTGTTCTCCTCCTCCTACTTCAGCTACAATCACTAGCTCCTTCCATTATCTTTTAAGACTAAGAATATGCTACTGGTTTATTGTATACATATATCAACTTGGTAATCTGGTAATAGAAAATTGTTTTTAAGAAAACTACACAATAATCAGTAACATACAACACCAAATTAGACTAAAATCTTAGAACAAGAAATAAAGCAAGAAACAGTTGTTAAATTGTATCCACCACACATTTTGATTCATAGACAAATGTTTCAATCACTACTGGCTGCCTTCTTTACAAAAACCACCAGAGAGTATGGAAAAATTTATGGTGGCGTGATATGGAATATGTTTATATTTACTAACAAGTAAGCTAGGAAGGTATTTCATAATACTACAATATACTTTTTGAGAAATACTGCAAGCACAGTATACTCAGGAGCAGTGTTCAGAGCCATCATTATATGTAGCTATATGTAATGCGGTATCATTAGAAATAATGTGCAAAACCTGTATTTAAATATCTGGATATAATCTGATTTAACTACAGTCATTACTAGAATTTGTCCAGGATCTGGACCTTCCACCAATAAACTTACTCAAAAGTGCTACAAAAAAAAATGATACAATCAAAATGAGAAACTTGTGACAGTGTGAAATCTGCTGAAAGGCATAGCTGACACAACCCTAAATGATGGACTAAGTTCCACATGCATATGCTGTTTACTTGTGGTATAGAAGAAGCAGATATATTGTGATCACAGCTGCTACCTTCTCAAAACCCACTTTTCTTACTATTCCTTCCATTACACAATACTGCTACAATTCAGAATCTCGGAAACAAAGAAAATCAGATGGGGGGCGGGGGGTGTAGTTGCAGTATGCAAAAAGTAACTCTTAAATTGCTGGAGCTGCTGAGGGGGGAAATCAGACCAATATCAGTACCAACTTTGCTGTTGGATTCTATTTGACATCTGACAAAGAAAATACTTCGACTACTTTTGAATTTGCCAAAATAGGCATCAGATTAGTAACAGACAAGATACCATTAGATGCAGTTTCTAAAAGATATTATAGAATCATAGAATGGTTTGTGTTGGAAGGCACCTTAAAGATCATCCAGTTCCAACCCCCCTGCCGTGGGCAGGGATACCTCTCACTAGACCAGGTGGCTCAAAGCCCCATCCAACCTGGCCTTGAACACCTCCAGGGATGGGGCATCCACAACTTCTCTGGACAACCTGTTCCAGTGCCTCACCACCCTCATAGGGAAGAATTTCTTCCTTGTATCTAATATTAATCTACCCTCTTTCAGTTTAAAACCATTACCTATCCTATCATTACACTCCCTGATAAAGCGTCCCTCCCCATCTTTCCTGTAGGCCCCCTTTAAGTACTGGAAGGCCACTCTAAGGTCTCCCCAGAGCTTCCCTTCTCCAGGCTGAACAACCCCACCTCTCTCAGCCTGTCTTCATAGGAGAGGTGCTCCAGCCCTTTGATCATCTTCGTGGCCCTCCTCTAGACCTACTCCAACAGGTCCATGTCCTTCTGCTTTATATTAACAAGAAAATATTTTTATACCTCCATAAATAGATACTATTTATTCAGTAACAGATACTATCTATTACATGCTGAATGAGACCAGAAAGCCTTCAAAGGCAGGAAAAACAAAACCAGAATATTCTAGTTACCCAGATCACTACTTGGTAAATACTGGGTCAGAATCAATCTGATACAATACTGAATTATGATACACTATGCATGACTGCATCTCAGATCACCTTTCCAAGGAATCCAAACATCACCATGTCATGAACAGTTCTAGTTAAAAAAAAATTAGAATACCTCTGCAGCAAGAATCACTGCATTCTTAAATTTTACTTCCTTACAGGTGCAGAAAAAAAAGAAAAAGCAACAATTTCTACTACAGTGACATAAAAGAAGAAAATAACTTGTTAAAGGAGCAATGGAATGAGTAACAAAAAAATTGCAGGTGAGTGGGAGATTGATCCATGATGGAAGGGTTGTGGGTTTTTTTTATGGGGGGAAAAAAATTATCTCAGCTGAAACATCTTTAGAAAAAAATTGAGGACACTTAGTAAGAAAGCACAATGATCAGATGATGTTCTTTCAAAACATTTAAAGAAAGTATGGCATGAAAATACTGAATTATTAACTATGATGTGTACTGTCTCATTTCAAACCATTAAACACAAAGACCTTACCTCTGCCTCAGAAAGTTCTTGAGATGACGACTGCCAGACTACGTATTTCTTTCATTCCGTATACATCCCCTATAGGTTGGTATTAGAGCTAGGACTTGGAGCTTGATGCTGTTACCCAGCACAGCTGTTAAAGTTTGCTGTTCCTACATTAAGAAAAATCTTTCTAAAACACAGAGTTGCTTCTAGCATGACCAAGTTAATTTTGGGGCACATCCAAACTGAAAGAAAAATCTTGACATTTAACTTCCAACTAATTATGATGCTTAAATTACTGATAAAAATAACATCTAGGCCTTTTTAGAGGCATGTATACTTGTCAAATTTACATAAAAACAATGTATGCAGACTAGAAATCTATAGCTCAGAACAAACACATTGCTCTGTCTTAGGCTGATATATATACAGTATTGTAAAATTAAAACAAAACTGAGTGCTTGATTCTGCCCTTTGAAAGATCTGTGTCTGTCCAAGCTGAAAAGGTCTCCAATCACTATGCACAATTAGGACAGCAAAATACAGGCCAGATTTAGCCCTCCAAATGAGAATTTCTAAGCATGTCTTAGATATTTTTTCTTACAGTTATTCCCAGCAATGAAGGTCACTGTAAACCACATAGCACACATTTTACTGCTTGTTACCACTTATAGTTGCTAGCTGTGACTTTGCGTAAGCTAAAATATGTGATATTTTTCTTAACTTCTGCACAGCATGCTTGAATAGATATAGCGTCAAATTATCAAGTAATCATTGCATGTGTTAATGGAAAATATAGCAGCAGCAAACTATTACTGCAGTTGATGGAAACCATTCACCAATTTTAATGTATTTTGAAGTGTTATTATTTTCAGCATTGAAATCTCACTACTTATAAAAATCTATTAGTATGGGAAGAAAAACTGTATCAGGAAGAGCCATAGAATAAAATGCACCAGAATCCAATTATTTTGGTAGAGTGAATATATATGTAACACATGACTAACTTACAAATTAGGAAATCAATTTTCATTTTTTTAATCAAACTAACAGTTACTGACAAAGTAAATTCCATCATGAAGCCATGACATTTATCAAAAATTAATCTACTGTGATTTTTCCCTCTGATTTTTTTGACAACGTTGCTGTAACATGTACTCATCCATAGGTTTTCAAAGGTGAGTAAATTCTTCAATTTTCTTCTGGAGAGCAGAGCCTTTGGTACTTAGCCTTTAGCCTTAGGAAAGAGTTAACTAGATGCAACAGAGTATCCACAATAGAGTTAATACTACAAATGGCAAAATATAAATTTAAACAAGCTTCTTCTGATTTGAAAACAGGTACAGTAGTTGCATTATGAAGTTAGTTATTTAGAAAGGCAAGTTCTATGTACAATATCCACACTCTAGGCTTGGCTTAAAAAAAGTAAAATCCTTTGAGACACTCTATCCTACTCAGTGTTACAAGAATTCTAACATTTAACTAGTTACAGTCTGAAAGCTGAAAACTTGTCTGCTCCATGGCAGTCAGGTATTTTCATGTGATCATAAGACCACAGCAGTTTATCACTCATTAGCTAAGTCATTATACTTTAAGTGTTCATGTTTAACATGTCTTAACTGCAACAGAAATGCATTAATTTAAAACGTGAGCAGCCATCAAAAAGGTGGCATAAGATGATTCACTCTGCATCTGGGGCCGTCTAAGAGGATCACCCAATCATTTCTAATCAAGTCAATACAGGAAGAGATACAAAGACTGATTCATATTTAGTTTAAGGATAAATAATAATTTTAAAATAAAAAATTCAGTCTGTCTTATCTTCTAGATAGAATGATAAAATGTTTTAATGCTCTTCATGAAATTTCTTTTTTCACCTACAAACCAAAGCTATAAAATCCATTTCTAGTGAAGCATCTAGCACCATTACTGCTGCTAAGCTGTCACATTGTTAAAATGCAGAAGACACTCAAATCTTCAAGCAATGCAGCTTCATCTGTGACACACAAAGATGTCCAGAACCTTTGACTTCTTCAAAAGAGCTTTACATCTCAAAACAGAATAAGCCCTTTTAACTTCCCTTTCTAAGTCAAGATAAACACCTACAGTTACCCCTTTTCAGAGATTTTTAGAGATATTCCACCATAAACTTAAAAAAATATAGTAACGTTCAAATTCAAGGATTCAACTTCAAGGATTTTCTTTCATTCCAGTAGGGCTTTAACATGCACTATTCATGACTGGAGTAACAGCAAGTAGAAGCGAGGAAGCACTTGCAAGCTTTGCAAGTCTTTGTTAAAATACATGATCACAGCTTCATAGGGTGCATCCTGAAATGCCCCTGCATACAGTAAACCCACAGACGTTAAGGTCATGGACTCTTTTACTCATGGTTATTCCTCCAAAGCTTTAGAGAAAGAGTAGGAAAAGTTGCACTCTTAAACCCTGATTTCCCTGTCTCGTCTTCACATACTGAGAAGGGGTTACAAATTGTACAATGCAGAAACAGCTGATATTTCACCATCACCTTACACGCCAAGTGCTGACCCTGTGTTGGAGTGTCTGGCACACTCAATGCTGCTTGTCAGTTGAGGAAATGCCTCCTCCAGACAAATGTGAACCCACCCTTGCCCAGGAAACCAAAGTACATCTGTTTTCAGTGACCTCCCTAATAGTTTAGTAAAGAGCAGGCATCAGCGCTATACTCTATAATTATGCAGACTATAAGTGTGCAGACAATGACTATGAAGAGATGCCAAAATCCTGCAAGTTCATTGATAGTTGATGAGGTTACCTATCAGTTCATATCCTTCAAGATTTAGTTCACAATAGAAAGATAAGCTTCCACCACTTGCCAAGATAAAAACTTCATTATTATGGTGGAAATATCAGCTTGGAGCCTCCACTACCAGCTTTCTTCTCATGAAGAATTAGAAAAAGTGGAAAAAGGGAATAACTAAACAACTAAGTGGAAAATAGCCTGAGTACCTGGACCTCTAGCACCCTAATTTGTCCTTCACGTTTGCCAGAGACTTATTTTGAGATTACTCACTAATAATAGCCACTCCTCAAAATGCCATACTGGAAACAGTCTGATACAAAATATTAAGGTTTTTTGGTATAAAATGGCCATACTCACTCGCATTTTTAATAGTTTGAAGAAGACTTAAAGAAGATTTTTGTGGGTTTATGTTTTTTCTTCCACATTCAGCAAAAATGTGGTTTACACATTTAGTAGAAAAGTTTTATGATCTCTTCTAGAAACTAAATGCTCTTCACAGGACTTATGTCTTCTGGCATGCACTTGGGCACATAGGTTTGTTCTTTTCTTTTCCCTGACTCATAAACAAAATTAAACATGCACACATTCATTTTACGAAAATAAATAAGTTCTGCACTCCAAAGATTCCAAATCCAAATAATGAACTATCTACACGTAAAATTTGTTCTTTCTTTGAGATGAAACTTCTGAGTAAGGAACGTTAAAAGTTTTGTACTTCTGTAAAAGCAAATTCAGAAGTATTTTACGGTTTTAGTAGTATTTCACATATCAAAGAAAATAACATTACTGTTTATGCCCCCTCCCTGGAAGTGTTCAAGGCCAGGTTGGACAAGGCTTTGAACAATGTGGTCTAGTGGAAGGTAACGCTGCTCACAGCAGGGGGGTTGAAACTAGGTACCTTTAAGGTCCCTTCCAACCCAAGCCAGTCTGTGATTCTATCTTTTTATACTAAGTAACGGAATACAGAATTTAAACTAACATTTCTGAACACAGAATCTTGCCATCCAAAAAGACTGCTTTGGTCTTGCAACTTGAGGCTGACACATGGACTAATTAAGCCTTTTCCAGCATCATCACCTCAACTGAAAGATACTCTCTTTTTAGACAAAATAGTCATTTTCAAAGTACACTTTTCCAAAGTACTCTAGCTACAAAATGCATCTAATTTTCTTACACGCATAACCATATTCTTTAGAAATACATTTCTATTGATAAATGCTCTGTGAAGGATATTGATGCATCCTTGACAATTTATCACTTCTCTAACCATTAGAAAACAGCTATTGCAAAGGAGCCTTTGCTAACTCAGTCATTGTGATCAATTTGCCTGAAGGTTATCTGCTAACACATTTGTATTTTGTTACCTCTACACTTGGTTAAAGGCAAGAAAAAGACAATTCTAATGTGTTTACAATCCATGTTACTTAACCCTTCACTGGAAGCTCTCCATTCACTGAACACCCACTCGTGTCAAGGCCTCCAAATCATATGTAAATCTTCACCCTGTTTTCACTGGAACAGAACTAAGCATGTGCAAGACAGTCTAGCATAGCCTTACCTTTGTTCAAAGAATGGCTCAAGCTCATTCAGATTATTTATTAAAACGTGCTATGTCATACCACACTAAAATATACTAAAATATAGCATCTTTGTGCAGTTGCTTTTTTAAGTTCACTTCCTTTCCATTAGCCTTTCCAATTGATGCTTTCCTTCTGATAGCTTCTGAAGCAGTCTCAGTCCCAAACACAGACAAAGGGGATGAGATAAACCCCTGCACAGAGTCCCCGTGTGGACACTAAGTCCAACAGTGCTCTTCATCCCCACTCCCATCCCCCTTACTGTGCAACACTTCAGAAGACAGCTTATCTAATCCATGATTTAACTGATTAGTTAACTTTCCTGAAAGTTTCAATGTAAAAAAGTCTCCAGGATTCTATTTCTCCCACAACTTTTGTCTCAAACTCATTTCCTACCCTGCACTTAATGCCCTGTTCTTCCTACTTCACACTTCTTTATTTCAAACAATTATTATTACAAAAATGAAACTTTTATCCACCTAGTTATTTGCTTAGTTCGCAAGCTAAAGTCCTTACATGATTCCAGAATTTGCACTGACCAGTACACAGAGAAGTACACACAACTTCATGCAACGCCTCAGCCCTAGCACTCACTGAGTAAAATGAGTACTAAGGCCTTGTATTTGAGCTTTCATACATATATTTAAAATAATTACTTGGGGCTAAGAAGTATGTAATATTTGGATCATGGAATCACATAATCATAGAATGATTCTATGATCCAAATATTACATACTTCTTAGCCCCAAGTAGGATCAACAGTAACGCTGCTGCAAAGGTTTCCAGAAATACTTTTGTCATCCATGTGTCACACGGTCATGCTAAAAACACCTTCAATAGTACCATTCCCACCAGCTGGACAGTTCACATAAGCCTATTTTTGAACGCTCAAAATATCATGCTTTCTTTTGCTATGTGCAATTTCTGCTGAATGGGATGTTGCTTGCCTTGGTTTCATTCACAGATCACCTGTTCAAGGAAGTCACTGAACTTCCCACCAAACAAACATTGAGGGATGCTTGTGCTACTAATATAACAAATAGAAGCTTAACATTAGCATTTTCAGATACACATGAAACACCGTATGGAAGCTTACTGTACCTTCTGAGACATCTAACATTAACTCCCCCAAATTTCCTCTCCTACTGCTGTTTACCTAAATGTCACTGCTTTTGCTGCATCACTATGGGAACAGTGGCTGTTCCTTCTGTTCCTATATTGCCACTACCAATCACTTTTTCTTCGCCAAAATTTGCTGCCAAAACAGTCTACGTCCTCAAACTTAAAATATAGTCTCTGACAACAAAATTCACCAGAAAGTGTTCACCAGAAAGCCAGGCAAACCATTTCCAAATAAAGACAAAATAAGAAACTGCTTTAAGAGAGCTCCCCAGATTTCATTCTAACATTCATATGAGCCCTATCACCACATCTGAATGTTTCACAGCCTCAAACTTGCTTTTCCTTTTGATATCCTTTTAAAGCAGAAAACTCTTTTATAGGTGGGAAACTAAATTCCTAAAAAAGTAAATAGCCTGCCCAAGAACACACAAGAACTTAGGGGCAAACTAAAATAATTCAATGCTCATTTCTGAAGTTCTTGTTTAGCATCTTACCTACCTTCTCTTACCCTTTCCACTATGGCAACAAACCATTTTACTTCCTTAACCCACGTAAGTCAGTGCTCCTCTTAGATGAGACAAGTAGTTCTGTAAGCATGAAAATTAATAAAGCCTCATCCCTACAGCCTGGTATTGGCTGATGAGTTTTGGTATGACATGTGGACTCCTGCTGCAGCCTGCCTTTGGGGGAAAGAGGGAGCACAAAGCTTCTCTCTTCCTGTTCTCGAAGAACATGTAAAAATAACTTTGAAATCTTTGTTTCTGCTGTATTTGGTTGAAATCAGATGCTCCTAGAAGTTACAGAGTTCAAAGAGATACACATATAGCATGTGACTGCAAAAGCTTTTTTTGTTTGTTTGTTTTGCACCTTTTTCCCCCGTTTTTAATAAGAAGCTCATGGAAGAGCAACCTTAGCTGCATCACAACTTGTGGCCCATGTATTTTTTCAACCACATCAATAAACACTCTCAGCCACACAGTGCTTAGGGAAAACATAGATGTGAAAAGCAGCCGATAGTCTTCTACTACAGGAGACAAAGTCCTCCAAAAATAGTCACAAATCTAACCTATGCTGACAGAAAAGGTCTGTGCATGCTCAGTCTACGTATGCTCAATCTGCTTTAACTATGGGTGTTAAGTTTGCAAAGCGTCCAGCAAGTTTCAGAGTTCAGGGTAAGGTCTTCTTATTGTATTAAGAATACAGCTGGCATGCATGCCCAGTCTTAAGATGGACTTACAACAACACACCCATGACAATGCAAACATAAAACTGAATCATTAGCCAGTAAAATGACATACCCTTTTCTGAAACCATGTTTTAGGGAATTTAAATTAAATGTGATAGTTTCATATTTAAGATTAAGTGTAAAAATTTTTAATCGGTACTGGAATGCAGAGAAACTTTCTGTTCTATACTATGCATCAAGAATTATGGCAGCTGAGGCACTTCAACAGGAGGTAGAGGTAGCTGCATTGCACTATGAATGCAGGCCAGTCACAGAGACTTCGTACCTTGAAGTATTCATCTTTCCTCTAGCAAGCAATCAGAGCAGAGATTGTAGTAAGCATCATTTAATACCATGAGAGAGTTTTAGGTACATTTGGGTTAAACATTGTTCCTTTTTATTACTGATTTTTTTCCATTTACTTTTTCTGAAGTCAGTGATGTCAAGAGATTTTGAGACCTTATTTTAACAAATATTCAAGATTTACGTAATTTGGTAGGCTGTTTTCTTTCAGCTTTTTCCTTTGCTACAGCAAGAAATAGATTATTGAACAATAAAAGCTACCTGAACTCAGAACTACTAGGTCTTCTTGGGATGAAGATAAGCACATAATTACTTAAATTTCATTTCACGAAGAATAAGTGACTTATGCCACACATCATTGGTATGTGTTTTAAAGGATTCTGGATGAGTATTTGAAAAAAGTAAGTAATGGCATCATAATAAATCCATCAGAGTAAGAACTGCACTAACAAAATGTCTCATAAACATCATACAGCTTTGGGGTATTTGCTACTCAGTACCTTGGAAGGACTGCATTTTTCTGATTAGCTGAGTGGCATAAGATCCGATCTTGCTGGAGGCTGCTGCATTGCTGCAGTACTGTCAGCCAACCCAGAAAAATATAATTATTAAACTACTGAACCTTATTAATGAACGTTTCTTATGTTTATGTTCTCACATTGCAAAAAGCTTTTCAGCCTTAATGCCATACAAAGGTAACTGGTTCTGTACACTCCTTTGTGCCACTGGATGTTCCACAAAATTTTACTGAAATGCAACCTCGTAATTCAGTACGACATATTTAAGCTGTCAAGTGTGATAAAATTCAACATACTACCTGTTTTGTATCATATGACAAGAGGACAACTAAAGCAATTGGCCAAATGAATCTTTGGGCTGAACCACTTTCCTCAATTAAGATACGTCAAATATTAGTGCTTAGAAAATACGCAATAAAAATAAATTTGAAGATAAAATTCTGTTTGTCTGCAAGTTCTTTGTCTAGCAACATCCCTTCTGCTTTACTGACCAGCACTGATCACAGTTTGTATTATGTGATTTACCACAGTAACAAACAGCAAGATTCAGACATTATTAAAAGGTACAATTCTACAAGTTTTCAAACTTGTAAGCAGCCCTCTACCCACATGAATAGCGACCACTGAAAACCATCACATAGTGGCAACATAGGAGTTAGACACTGCCCAAACTTTTCGCCATGCAACAAAACTTAAAATGTACTCACGTACTATCTTTTAATATTAAATAAGAGGGAAAAAAAATCTTTGTTCATGACTATATAAATAAATCCATGCAAATCAATCTGCTCATAATTTCCAAGTTTTACAGTATTATTTTGAATAATACTCCCTACTAACACTGAACAGGCAAATGATATACCCTGGTCAGCTGTGTTGATTTCATTAAAAATGTTCCTTCATAGTTAAATTTTGAGCATAAATCTCAAACCTTTATTTAAAGTTTGGTTTTAAGTACTGAAGTCATGCACCTAGGTTTCTGAGAAGAATCACATTCTGTTTCATCAAGGCATTCCTCAAGCATTCCAAAAGCATTTTTCATCATAAAAGTTACTATAAAAAACACAAACAGTAAGCTGCTAATCGGTGCTACCAAGTGAAATTTATACAAGCGGGAACTAAGGGCATGCTCTCAATCTCTTCTGAAGGGGGAGGAGGGGGATGATATTGTATTTGCAATTCATTAAATGAAAATTTTATTGCCGAGGATTATACAATAACAAAAAAAAAAAAAACAACCTAACATTGAAAAGCAAATCCATCCTAATTAATATTCTCCCACTATCACTATATATTCATTTAACCTTTCTTCATGGCCCTGTCCTTCCAGATGGCCCAGGAAAAGAAAGGTTTTGGTGCATGACAGCGGGATAAAGAAATTGAATTCTTGCAAAATGAACAGTAAACAAAACCATACATTCAATTGACCATCGCTGCAAACAGTTTGTCATTAAAGTTCACCATATTAGAAAATACATTTTAGTTGATCTCAACAGCTACACGAGTCTTTTGAAGTACCCAGGGACCGGCTTTTCAAAAGCACCCAGAACTTCTCCATTTCTGCTCAAATTAAGCAAGCAAGCCTTGACCAGCACTTTCAAAAGCCATGGATCCCAACTCTTTGGTATTTCAAGACACATCACTCACGTACACACAGTCCATATTTAAAAAACAAACAAAAAAACCAACCCACAGTTCTCAATGCATAATATGCTTCTTATATGAATCATGTTTTTAAAAGAAAGAAAACACCCATATTCCGCATAACCTAGATTTTTAAAACAGGTTTTATAAAGCAAGTGCAAGTAATGTTTATGGTAATCTACTTTTGGTGTGGCACTGATACACGTCAACATGTAAAGACTCTCAACTTTGTTCGTTTTTTGAGTAAAAACTTCAGAAACAATTTTCAGGGTTTCCTTTAGCACAGCAGCTATTATCAACAAATAAAACTGTAGATCAGTATTTTGTTAAATTTACATGCTCAACATTGGAGGAAATTAGTAATTCACATTGTTTACATACAGTCAGTAAACTGGTTTTATAACCTAGGTTTGTTCATGGTTTTTTCAGAGCATTTAAAAATCAACTTTTACTCTATTCCAATAGTTTATATGAGAAGTAAAAACTTCTCCCATTCACCTTAAATGCTCCCTTTAGATTTGAATTACAACAGTTTTAATGTCAAATTTAACTACTTTCTCACCGACCATTCAACTGATATAGTAACTAATAAGTTTATTCTGTGTATTCGGAACGACACAGATTTACTTTTATTGTGACCAGCCTATATTTTAAAATTTTGCAGGCATACCTTTATCAAGCAGGAAGTAAGGGAAAAGAAGGGTGGGGATTCACTACTCTTCACAGCACAATTAAATCCAAAAAACAAAAAAGCCTTCTACCAGTGCTGCACAATTCTGTTTGGGAGACTGACTTTAGGCTATAATAGAAAAAGAACTCTTTCTGGTGTATACTGAATCTCCCTAGGCAGGTTGCCAGCAATGCACTACAAGCAAATCTTTTTAAGGAGAGACAAGCCCTTAGTAGGAATTCCCCACAGGAACAAGCTTGCAACTTTGAACACGGAAAAAACATTTCCTTTCAAATGGGAATGATTAAGTACATCTTTTTGTAAGGCCTTCTGGTTTGGATAACTGAGAAGCTATCTCCTGCATTAAAAAAAAAAAAAAAAAGGGGGGGGGAAATTATCCACAGTGTCATTAACTGAAACCTGTAAAACTAAGTTGTGGACCTTCTCCTCATATCCTTGCACTCCAAACAGCCATTTTTATCTGTGCTGAAGTAGCTAGATCCTGAGTTGTATTGGGGCACACAAAATAAAAAAAAAAAAAATAACAAGGACTAGCCTGTGTTATTCCCAAACCTCTACAAACCCAAGTGACCTTTCTACTGGTTGGAAATTGCCAGTCATCTTAGTCATATCTTTTTCAGGAATGTCCCTTTTCTGAAGCCAAACTGTGAAATAAAATTTCTGTTTCATTAAACCCTACAGATGGACTTGACATATGCAATTTCGTTTACCAAGAAAATTCAAGAGCTATTTCACTCTACTGGTATAGCGCAGAGCAGACAGAATAGGCCTAGGAACTGGCTGCAGGACAGAGTGGGTGTAAAACACTACCAGCTCAGATTTTTCATCTGTTTTGCAGAGGTGTGCGTTACAACACAAAGCAAAAAAGTTTTCCAAATACATGATCTGCACTGATCATGTATTTAGATTTTGTAAAAGTATTTAGTATTGTCAAAGCAATCCATAATAATTAGCTAATGCATACTACTGAAGGTTTGGGCTGCCCATAATATTAACAAATTGAAATATGAAGATAGGACTGAGTACAGCATTACAATATTTTTTAATAATCCCCTTGCAGAGATATCATCTATTAAGGAATTCTTGCAGTTGTGCAAAGGTTACTTACTGATGCATACTGTCTCACCTAATAACCAAACAGCTTGACTATTAATTTACAGAAAGATAAGTCATGCTGCTCCAGTAATTAGTTACCTCCAGTGCCTTTAGTACCAGCAGTCAGGTGCTTGGCTAAATACATACAATACATGCAATGTCTCAATCATGTTTTCCTGTACGCAAAATGAAGAGTCCAAATTATCTTACATCTTTCCTGAAAAGTTTACTTGGGTGACTTTTATGCCAGCTAGCAAATACATTAGGAGAGAGCATTAGCTAAGAATCCAAAGGTAGAAAAAGATCAGAAACACAGAACATCATCTAATCTAAACAACTTTTTGACATTAAGTGAGGAGACACCCAGGCCTCAAAGACCCCTGAACTTAAAAAGTAACCACAGCAAAGACAGTAGATACATGTATAAGTCTTTCTAAATACATCATTCAGCAATTAAACAAAAATCTTTAGAATTATTTACTAAATGCGGTTAAAATTAGTAACATTCTACAATAGTATTTTCAGACAAGCTATGTATAGATGATAACTAGGTGCAAGGTAAAAAAACAACTTTTTCAATGGATGGATTAATTAGTCACATGACCTTAGAACTGAACGGGTCATGGGGTTGCTAATGAGATAAAGATAGGAAGCCTAACACCTCTTGACTTAAGAGTTCAACTGGTTCTTCTCAGACTACTCTCCTGCTGTGCCCTAGATTGAAGACACAACTAAATTCAGGGACAACACTGGCTTTCCTACTGCTGGAGGCACTGAAAAATCCACCTAAATCTACTTACAGAGGAAATCTTTGCCTGAAAGATAGGACACAAACATTACCTTTCTGTAGCAGTGTGCCCCACTATGGCTCTCCCGGTCCCAACTGCCTGGGAGAAAGGAGAGAAGCTGTCCAGGACCATCACCTGACTGGCTCTGTAAGCACAGGCTGGAGACACCTGCTTCTAATGCAGAACCTCACTCCTTGAGAGGGTTCCCCACTTACAGGGGTAGTCAGAAACAAGGCTGAAGAATCCACCTATCAGGGGCATAGAGTCTTTAATTATCATTAGGTTCCAGCCACTCATGCATTAGGGTCATGCCCTTTACTCACATGACTTTGCACTTGCCAATTTGGTGTAATTTATGCAAGTAAGTCTCCCAAAATGCACAGGCTGTCAATCTCTTCTCAAGTAGAACAGTGTCACCAGTGAAAACCTTCAGGGTCTAGTCACAAGAGATGCAGTATGCCCAAAGCAGACTCAACTCAAACTTCAGGGGTGTAGTTTTCATAGACTCTGTACAGATGGATGCCTTCTTATAGTTCACATTTACATATTTTTTAAAAAAAAAAAAAAGAAATAAAAAGAATAACCAAAAATGTCTTGATCACGGCCAAAATCCAGACTTGTATTGTGCCAGTCTGCCTGCACATTGTAAAGTAAGAAGCCCAATGCTAGTCAGACCAATGGGAAAGTCAATAGGAGGCAAAGCACGGGAGAACAAAACATGGTACAGCAGGATGATACAAGAAAGAAAAATTGAGGTGGGAGAGTGAGATACAGCAAAGCATGCTGCTGAAGAGGACAAACAGAAGAGTAAACACAGAGGGAAACCAGAGGGCAGAGACAAAAGATAACGAGAAAGAAAGAAATGAGTGGGACATTAACAAAGACCAAAAGACATGAAGGGAAATAATATACCACAGATGGGGCAAAAAACAGAAAAGACAGAAACAGAAGATAGATATATACAGGAAACCCTTCCTTCCAGAAGCTGCTTCTTATCAAGCTTAGACAAGAAACACTGCCAAATGAAGAGCTGAATCAAGCATGGAAAGTTCAGATCACCTGAAACTTCTGAAGGCAGATGAAAGAAACTACATTAAAATATGAAGTAGTGAGCTTATGAGGATTTCATCCCAGTGTACACTGCCTCTGTTTTTCTGTAAGAGCAAAATAACTTCTCTGGTTCAACAACAGTTTCAGCCATCTAGTTGCAGAAGAACTGGGCCCACTTGTGAAAGAAGTAATAACCTAATCGGTTAATGTTAAGTAGAATTCAGAATCAAGTTAAATAACTGTTTTTAAAGTTCATTAGTCTGTATACATACTGTCTGTCTATACTCTACACAGTATAGAAAAGCACAAGAGAACTACTCCATTCAAAGTACAGAAAAAGGAGATCCCTTTGCCCACCACTCCTGGCTCACACCAGACACACACCTCAAGGTGTTTTAGACAAAGAATTTGACAAACCGTCCCACAGAACACAGGACTGTAACACTGGCAAGTGGTCAAGCACAGTCCAGTCTGAATTTAACTCTGCACTTCTGCTTTGTTTGAAGTGCATTGTTTTATATCACCCAGTACTAACACATCATTCATGAGAGAGAATAAGGATGACCACGAATCCACTGTACAAGAAGATAGCTGCAGTGCACCCTCTGCTCTCAGAGAAAGGCAAAACAGAAATTTAAGTTTGTACACTCAGAAGATGAAAAGACAGACAAAAAGCTAGTAATGAAAGGGACTCCTATCCTACAACATCAGTGATTACTCTCTGCTTAATTGAGTCACTGATATCATGAAGAAATGTTTTCTTGCTTCCTTAAGTTATCATAAGTATCTCATAGCATGCTGCTGGGTCTATCACAAAAACTTCAATAATCACAACCTACATATCAGCAAAGATGAGTGACCAACACAGGAACACACAATTGTCCCATCCTTAAGATTAAAAACGGACTCGTATTCAAGAATAACAGATACCTAACACATCCTATTTTTTAAAAAATACAGAAATACGCATACATTTGATTTGCTCTTTCTTTTAAGACACATCTACCTGTTTCTTAAAATGTTTGTTATATTTTTGGTTAATTTGTGCTAAAATTTCTTTTGCCTTTACTATTGCAATATATAACTGACTTTGCATTGATTAGACACCACACGTTGAAACATTAATGAGAAAGTCAGAACGGAGCTCACTCACAATTCAACCAGTGGTTAGGTGGCTGACATATGGTCAGTGTTTCACCGGCTCAGTCACAGGTGAAGCTGGAGTCAGAAATTGTACCTCAGGTTTCTCTTAAAAGTCTTGGAAATTCCATCATACAGAAGCTGTCTTTGAACATCCCATCACAAAGAGGAATGAGTACCTGTTCTGCATGTACACCCTTGGATTAAGGTTGCCATTGCAGACTTCTTGAAGTCATAAAGAATGAACACTTCAACTGCTCAAATTCTCATATATGCAAAGTCTTCTCCCTAGCCCAAGCAAAATGGGAGAAGTTTCCATTTCTAGTTCCCACTTACCAGTGTTCCACTGGTTTTTGCCCTCTTGTTCCATTGCTTCCTCTTTCCATGGCTGATTACAAATTATATATATATATTGTATTCGCAAAAAAAATCCACAAGCATAAATATTTAATTTTCTGTTTACAAATTAAAAAAAGTATGAGCCAGTTCAGCTAGCTGATGGAAAGTAATTAACCTGTTAAACTCAGTGAAGCAACTTTGATTTACTCGCTGAGAACCAAGCCCTAGATATAATATCTATATGCAAACTAAAGTTCATAAAGCTGAACTTTTAGGGTTTACATAATGAGGAAGTGAAGGCTCTGGAGGCAGACAATGTTCCTGTTCCTTGCTCTGGTCTCTCCGCAAAAGGCACTGAATGCCACAAGTGCTGCAATCTGTACAGTGTCAATAGATGCCTGCGTCCAGAGAGAGGGAAGGGAGGAGAAGACGCTGTGGGGCTGATAGGACCAAACACCTGGGCTGGAAGGAGGGAGGAGATTATCTTATTTTCCTCAACTTCTGAACTTGAATTAAAGCAGAGTGGGGTACAGTTTCCTCGCAAGATCAAACTGGCAGTGTAGGGCTCATAGAAGACAAGCACATCTACATGCAGGGGGCTAAAATCCTACTAAACCTACTTGTAAGATTTAATACTAATTTTTAAAATTTGGTCTGTTTTTTAGAGCAGTGTCACATAAAATCTTAACATTACTCAACAGAATAATCCCTGCTTCCACTATAAGACAACTGACAGCCCTCTCTCTCAAATATGTATCTATACCTACACCTCAGGCATCAGGAAATGCATGTTCAAGCAGGTGCCCAAGCAAAGTCTGAAGATTTCTCACTCAGTTCTTCTATGATATTCCCTCACAGCACAATTTAATCTGCACTAAGAGTTCAACAAAAGAAGTGGGTCTGCACCAGGAAAAACATCAGTGAAATACCAGAGGAAGAGACATGAACCCAGACCACTGGTTAGTGTATTTCATGATGTAGAACCTTAGCCACAAGAAAAGCCAGTGCTGCTCATTCCAGAAGTATTTATTAGCTCAGGTACACAGATTGTGCTTGTGTGATCCCTCAGTCTGCTTAAATCTGTCCAACCATCTGAAAGTACATTGTCAGAGTAAATTCTGTTCTTTGAGTAAACTTAGTGGAATTACTCAACACCAGTATAAACAAGATGCCAATTTAAATGGGAATTTGAGAGAATTTAAATAACCAAGTAAACTTTATATACATATAATTGGGGGTGTTCAACACCCTTTCTACTTAAAATACATAAGGATCTCTAACTGAAAAAAAAAAAGTAATTTATTTTTGCTTAAACTAACCCGGACACATACACACAAAAAAAAACCCACCAAGGATGAAAATGTCCATTTCTAAATACTAGCGCATTGTAGAATTAGGTCAGAAATACCAGACATTGGTCTAACAAAATTAACGCTAAAAATATTTCTTTCACAATGATTAGCCTCTGACACAAGTAACTGCTTTACCCTTTTCATGTAATGCTTTATGAAATTAGTTATTAGTGGATCTCTTGGTGGATTGACAGCTATGGAGATTTGTGCCCTGAATTTCTCAGGGGGAAAAAAAAAAAAGGAAAAAGAGAAAGTGTTGGTCGGCTAGATACACAGCTGCAGAAATCGTTCTTTACATTGACCTGAATTATTCTGCCTTTCACCAGCATTTTTTATTGTCCACATTTGTTTAATCTTGATTTTAAAAAAATATATCAAATAGGTCATATGCACAAAATAATTCCTTTTAGAAAAATAAACAAGCTTACACACCACAAATTACATAAACGTTCATAAGTAGAAAACCTCATATCAACCTAATTTTTCCAGGTAAATTAATCCAAAGTTAACTACTTATTGGTATCCAATTTCTCATTTCATGAACAAACCTCCCCTCCCCTCCCCCCAGAAAAGTCACATCCAGATTTTGAGTGCATAGGACTGCTGAACTCCACTATTTCAAGATGGTGTTTAATATAAACAATGATATTATTACAACGTAATTCAGTATTACCCTTGAGTGTGATAGCCTTTATAAATTTTAACAGAGAATTAAAACAAAATTAGTTTTCATGATATATTTTCAAGCACAACACTAGTACACTATTTTCAAAGAAACACATCTCTACACACTACTTACTGCAGTACCATCCCTTTTTTGAAAGACCACTTATACCAGCAGTGACGGCTTTTAAAATTCAGCTTGATGTTCCTATCACTTTAAAATGTATTAACATAAAGCTTCCCACCATCCTCTCATTAAAAACTAAAATATCTAGTAATATACACCGCTAAATAACACCATTAAAAATTGAAAACAGACTAGACAAGTATACTAGGAAAGGCAGCAAGTGTATATTTAATCAGTATAAGTGATAGAAATTCAAATTAAAGTTTTTATACCACACAAATATACATATACATGCAGCATAATATTAATGTACATTCCCCTCCAAAGAATTGCACTGCTGAAAAAAAAGTATTTTTAACACATGACATAAGGGAGCACGTATTAAAAAGGAAAAAAACCTCAACAAAATAATTCCGTATACATTTTATCTTAAAGTATCACCATATACCAATTTTATTTTTCTTGCTAAAATTATCTATACTTAATACAGTCTCAAATACTAGCAGCTAATCATGACCATCAAGTTAGAAGTATAGCAAACAAATATAAAATAAAAGCTCAAGAGTACTCACCAAATTATGATTAGTTGAATTAGAATCATCTTCTGGGAACGGGATGTAAACAGCTAAGGCCACACAATTGGCAAAAATAGACAGTAGTATAAATATGTCAAATGGTCTGGAAAAATCTTGTTAAGGAATTCATGAATTATGAGTATCTACAAACTTTTAAGTCTAGTTCTCCTTTCAGCATCAACACTTATAAAACAAGACTTACTTTTAAGGCAATCTTTTGACTGATAACTGTGACAACCACTTCATCACCTTTAGTTATATCACTATACCATATTATTTTCCATCACAGTGATCTTTCAATGTCCTCTTCTTTTTGGAAAAAAAAGAGACAACTATTAGTCTTGCTGCCACAGAGCACTTTATATTAAATTCCAGAGATGAATACAATTATACACTCTTAGATCAACACGTGGGTGATCATGATGAGTAAGGAATACTTATTGAGCTGTTCTGTCCTTATAAGCTCACATAAGTCTCATTAATGTTAACCAAAATGTGTTTGTCCAGAAGAAAATCATTTGGGATCTAGCTTGTAGTAGGATATGAGAAAGAATCCCCACCAATCACAACTGTTCTCCCTCTATTAGAGCTGCAAAGCTGTACAACGGACACAGGAAAATTCTGAGCCCCTCTTCACGTCTCTGACAGCTGGACTCCTGAATAATTTTGCTTTGGCCAGGACAGATGAAAGTTTAGGTGAGCAGACTGGGGAATAGAATATCATTACTGGCTTGGCAGCCAGGCTACAGGCTTTCACACTGACAATAGCACGAATTGCAGCTACACTTTTTATACTGCATCTGAATGACAACAGCTGAAACCTGGGGACACCTTTTGTCTTCCAGAAAGAAAAATATTTCTTAAAATTCATAAAGTTCACCCTTCAGTTTATCATTAATTTGCCTTTCCTCCAAAGTATTTCATTATTTTCTTGCAACCACAAACATGAAGGTACCCCGATGAACCTACTGGAAGATTGGAAAGGGAGTATTTTGGGCTTTAGCTATGATTTTTGACATCCTTTCCTCAATTCAATGCTCAACTTCCTGATACACAACCATAAGAGTCCCATAAAAGACAGAGAAGAGTACTGAATATACTCGATGGAAGAGTACTGAATATACTCAGACCCATATTTTTGTCAGTTTAAAATATTTTTCCTGAAAAAAACCTACTACCAAGCCCACATGCCCCATAAGATCTGTTAAATTTTGTTTGTTGGCCTACAAAAAATTTGTCACCTCAAGGGCTGAGTTTACATCCACAAAGCCCAACAACATCAACAGCTGCTACATTGTGTACAAAATAAAGTTACAACACATACCTCTTAACATACAGCATTCTCCAGACTGAAATGAACAAAAAGATACCAGCACAAGACTGACAACCTTGTTTTACGATGTGCTCTTGGGACAAATTCTTCCCTGAGTTATTCCACTCTAGATCCATAGTAATTTCATTTAACTGACCTTAGCCAAGGAGGGGCCAATTAACTGAAATTAGTTGGACTTCTACCAGTTTAACTGAAAGAAGAATCTGTTTCACTATCTTTAATTTGCAATTGAATCATGTTCAAAGAACTGAAAAAAAACAAGCCCTATAAATGAGTAACAGTTCCTATTGCCAGGTTGGCTGTTCTGTTTTAAGTAACAAAATGACTTTTACTTCAGTAATCTACTCTCCTAAACAGCTGTTTCCCGTTGCAGGGATGTTACCATGGCTAACAGGCTAACATTTTCCTCCTCATACCTCAACAGAACTATTTTCTATTTCAAACCTTTTCTTGAGAATTAAATAATATACCACATCAACGTGCTATCACTTCTGCCAAACAAATACACATACTTCCACATCACAGCCACTGAACTAAAGATAAAGCAATCCTTCCCAGCATACATGTTATCATGAATACAGGCCAGTGTATCTGATCCCCTATCTACAGATGTACATACTTCCAAACACGTTTAGTGATAGGCATATGTTGTAAAAGTTCGGAAGATTAATATCTCAGATACTTGTATGTACTTAGAGCAAGTCCCTGGCTTAACTAAAAATCTTCCCTACTTTTAGTAGTCGGAAACATAATCTTTTTTAAAAGATTTCTACATCTGACTCATTTGCCCTAGCAGCAATACATCAAACTGCAATACAGAAGATAAGGGCTTGACATCTTAGGTCATCTCCCAATTAACGCCACTAGATACACTCCTATCCATTCAACCTTATTTGGAAGGGCAACGAAATGCAACACAGATTTGCTGGAATATAATGTAAGCTTGTAACTTTAACAAGTTCTGAAAACGTTCACCCATCTCCTCCAAGAAAAAAGGAACAGCTATGAGCTCTGCTCTGACTTTGAACTACTTCAGTAAAACGATATCCTATGTCACAATGACACAAATCAGGAGGCTATCTTTAATGACAGTGTAAGCAAAATTAACTACCATCAACATCAGTGCCAGTTACCCAGATGTGCAAGTGAACTAATGTGTTAGCTGTGATGCTGTAAGAGATGCTGTAAAACAATCCCCTTGATACATTCAGAAAACACAAGGAACAGATTGCGAAAAAGAAAACTGCATCGAAGGATACTTCCATTCTACTAGACTAATGCAGGCTCTTCGTATTGGGTTGTTGAGGGATAAACAGAAAAGGGCACGGGGTGGCCGACTATTAGACGTATTACCCTGTTTTTTGCTCTTGGCATATTGCTGGCGTTTTCTTTGGGACAGAGATCCTACAGGCTGGGCTGTGGTGGTACTCATATTTTGGGCAGCCTTTGCTTGTCTAGCAGCATCAATTGCAGCTTGCCAAGATAGAACAGTTTGCTTGGGTGGTGCTGAACTGTTTGACTGAATAGCTGGTCCGTCACCAGGGAGAGGAATTCTGGTGCTACTTGCATAGTTCACCTCTGTGGGACAAATGAAAAAAGTACTCAGTTATAATTTTTTAATGCTAAAATGTATCACAATATTTCTGACGAAAAGATTATTTTAAGACCTCCTGGCAGTGTGATGCTTCCATTACATACACTACAGAACACAAGCAGATGTGCATATATATATATATGTGATTGAACAGTAGCAAAAAATGCTCAGGAATCAGTATTATAACTTCAAGTTTAATGCAAGCGTCAAAACACAAACACTTCACATTTTGATTCTTCCACTTACTGCATTTTTTCCTAACCGATGGCAGCTTTCCTGTCACCATGTTTATCCAATAAAACATAGCTACTCCTTAAGATCAACTCTGGCATAGTACCTTAGCATTTACTATTTTCTCACTTCATTCTGGTCAAAAAAGTAGTTGTTTAAAATTCTTACGCAGTTTAATTGAGAATAACCAACACTGGGACGGGGGGTAGTCCTGTAAGCAAGTGAAATCTTGCCCTATTCTGCATTCTCAAAGAAAAACGCGTGGATGCCGCCTACAAGTGAAAAATCCAATACTGTCTGCTGATAAACATGTTTATCAAGCACTGGTATCTTTCACACTAGAAATTACAACCGTGAAGCCACTGTAAAGGGATGGGGTTTGGTTTTGCGTTTTCACAAGGAATTAAAAAATAAACTGCAAAAATAATAACAAAGTCCTCTTTAAATCCAGATGACAGCAAGGAAGGCGAAACACCACCTCCTCGCAAGGATCCTTCCTCGCGAGCTCTTTGACTAGAGCAACAGAGTCTACTCCTACATGCACCTGTAGGAAGGAGAGACTCCTAAGTGGAATTCAAAACTTGAAGATGCTTCGGTTGGTGGGGGGGGGGATAAAAATGGAGGAACGGCACAATATACGTGCTGGGAATTAGGGCTGGCGGGCGGGAATGACTGTGCCATGGATCTACCCAGGCAGGAGAGGAAAACAGCTCCCCAGCGATCGCCGCTCGTCAAACAGGGGAGAGCCACAAAAAGCACACCCCTCCTTTTTTTTTTTTCTTTTTTTTTTTTTTTTTTTTGTAATACGGGGGAGGCGGGGGGAAAACAGGCAACGAGAAAGACGCGAGAGCCGCGAACACGCGTGGATGCGGATGCGGGCGAGCCCGGCCTCAGCCGCCGCCGCCGCTGCTTCCCGCCGCCCCGCTCCGCTCGCGCCCCTGCCTGCGCGAGGGGCGGCAGCGCGCGGCGGGGGCACTAAGATGGCTCCCCGGGATGGCGGCGGGGGCCACGGGGAGGGGGGGGGGGGGGGGTCGGCCCGAGAGCCTCGCCCGCGGAGGCGGCCGAGCTGCCGCGGGGGGACCCGGCAGCAGCGGGGCGAGCGCTGGCCAGCGGCGAGCGGGCGGCACATCAACAGCTGGGTGACACGGAGCGGGGGGGGGGGGGGGCAGTGCCGCCTCGGGGCGGGCTGGCACCGGGGGCAAAGGTGGGAATTTCATCTCCCAACATTTTCCCAAAGCAAAGCATCCTGGCTCCGCCCCCGCCCCCAAGCCTTTTTTTTTTATTATTATTATTATTTTTAAATTAAAAAAAGGCGATGGTACGGCCATCTCCCCCGCCTTCCGCCTGCCCTTTGGGATGCCGTGAAAACGTGGCTCGGCGCAAATCAGCCGCCCACCCATCCATCCATCCATCTATCCATCGTCTTTTTAAATCAATACTTGAAGGGGAAACAAAGCCCGGGTGCCTGCGTTCGCCGGGGAGCCCCCGGCAGGGGCAAAACCCACAAACTTATTGCTAATTGAGGAGCGAGGAATCATTTAAAAACAACAGCGGGGGATGCGGCAGCGCCGGAGGGGATTAACGCGGAGTAGCCCCGCGTTTCGCCCCCGTGCGCCCGGCGGGGCAGCGACCCCATGCCGCCGCCCTGTCCGAGCCCCGCGCTGCCCTCCCGCCCCGGTGCGGAGGAGCCGCATCGCCGGGCGCGTTTGTCCACAATTACACAAGTAAGAGGTGAAACGCCGAACCAAGCCGTGTCCGCCCCCGGCGAGGCCAGGGCAAGAGACAGACACGCATAAACCCGCTCCCATGTTGGTCACACGCCGAGGGCAGCACCTCATCTCGCCTTGACCTCATCCCCTGCCCTTCCCGGTCCCTCCTCCAACCCAACCGCTCGTCCCTTCCCCATCCCAAACCCACCCCATCCCTCAACCCCTTCCCTAATCCCCGACTCCCAAATCCCTCATAAATCCTCCCCCGCTCCCCCCTCCCTCCCTCCCCTCAGCCCCGGGCACGCCGCTGCCCTTGGTGGGCGCTCCGGCTCTTACCTTCTGGGTGCTGCTCCGGCTGCTGCTGGTGGTGGTGCATTATTCCCACTTTCTCCAGTGCGTGAGAGGAAAAAAAAAAAAAAAAAAAACAAAAAACCAAAACCCCACGGAAGGGCAGAGACGCCCCCCACCCCACCCCGAGCCAGGTGTGCGCTGCCCCCTGCGCTCCCCGCTACCCGACCCCCATGGTAGTGACTAGCGACGCGCGAGGGGCTGCTCCTCCTCCTCCTCCTCCTGCTGATGCTTCGCCGCTGCCAAATCCCTCAGAGTTTGGGCCAACATGACACTCACATCCGGGTGACACGGGATCTCTCCATCCCTAGCAACCCGGCTGCTGCCGCCGCCGCCTGCTCCTCAGTCCCCCTCCTGCTGCCGCCGCTGCCTGCTCCTCCTCAGTCCCCCTCCTCCTGCTGCCGCCGCCTGCTCCTCAGTCCCCCCCTCCTCCTGCTGCCGCCGCCACAGGGTTAACTCCCTCGCTGCTGCCACCGCCACCTGCTGCTGCTGCGCTCCCGCGGCCGGGCCGGGCGGGGGCGCGGAGCCGCGCTCTAATCGCCTGGAGCTCCGGCAGCCGCAAATAGAGCCGCCGCCGCCTTAACCCCTTCGCCGCTGCCCCACAGGCCGCCGCACCTGGTCCCCGCCCCTCAGCCCGCCCTCAGGCACCGCCGCCGCTCGCCGTCCTGCCCCGCGGTCGCCACGTCCCAGCCGAGGGCCCGTCCCCTCAGGCTGCCCAGCGCACCTCGCCCGCCCTCAGCCCTTTCCCCTCCCGTCCGACTGGCGCTGCCCCACACGCTGGAGCAGCGCTGCGACGCGCGGGACGCCACCGAGACGCGAGCGGCTTTAGCGTCTCCCTCTCCGCGCACTCCGGCGACCGCGTCCCTCGCTGTTGACAACTCGAGGCTTACCGGACCGGTACGACCTTCCCCGGCCACCCTGCCCGCACCCTTCCCCACAGCGCGCTCGCGCTCTTCCCGCGCCGCGCGGCCCCGCTCCTCTCCTCACACCGCGGGGTCCGCTCCGCTCCTCGCACCGCTCCTCTCCTCACACCGCGGGGTCCGCTCCGCTCCTCGCACCGCCCGGCCCCGCTCCGCTCCTCACACCGCGGCCTCCGCTCCCCGCGGGGACCCACCCCGGCCCCGCTCAGCCTCTGCCTTCGCCTCCAGGGAGAACCCGGCGCGTTACCCCAGCCTCGAGCTCTCCGCACTGACCTGTTGGAGCGCCGTCGTTCTGACGCCGAGCTAACCCCGAGATTTTCAAAGTTTATCCAAATAAATAATTTGAACAAATTTGGCTTTGAAAAAAAAAAAAATGGGTTTGGGTTTTTGTTGGGTTTATTTTTGGCGTTACCTTTCCCTGCAGAGCCCTGTGAAACTTTCCTTTGCGTGTTGTTCCACTGGTCTCGAAACGAGCGGCGGCCGCGCAGGGCCCGCGCGGTGCGCTGGAGCGGGGGGGCGCGGGGCGGCCGCCTCCACCGCCACGGAGAGCGAGTAACGAGACAAGGTAAGGGCTGCGGACACACACTCAAAACAGCTTCAAAATTAAAGTTTGCTTTCTCTGCAGTGAACTTTTTCTCCGATTTTTTTAAAGAGTATTTCAGGTTGGTTTGGGTTTTTTTTTTTTTTTTTTTGAACAAGCCACGATCAAACCCGATGGTTTTAAACCTTTATCTTTGCCAAAGGCAGTATTTTGTTAATAAAACATTTCAGTGAAACTACCTCTACTATCCCTTTCCTCTACCACTTCCTTATTCCTGTCCCTACCCACTCTTTTAGCCATCCTTCATCCACAGCTACCTCCATCTAATTAATAATGAATAACAACTACAGACAGTAATTAGAAGAAGAGCAATAAAACCTTAATACTGCTGATGTTCTCCAGGGATCTGGTGAAGAATGCCCTGCCTCCGGCTTTATCAGAAGCTCTTTGTTAGGTCGAGCCTGTCCCTTTTGGTGTTACCTTTGTAAGTTAAAGGATAACAAACATTAGCAGCAAGGCTGATATAGGAGAAAAGTCTTTTAAAGAGAGAAAACTCCAATGCCACTTCTCGACCACGGTTTGAGCACTTCCTTTTTTATAATCTTCCTACTTGGTGGATTCAGCTCTTGCAGTCGTTAGTGAATCAGCTGGGTTGGTTTAATTGGGAAGGTGCCACACCCACTTCACAGGTTTCTATCGTTACAGCACAGGTGTCTCCAGATTAAAACAGTCTACTATGTAGTTAGGTACTTGCCTTAAATGCCCATGGAAGTCATCAGGACTTCTCTTCTCGACAGTCAGATATTTAGGTGTCAAAAATGCTTAGTACATTTTCAAAAATATCTAAATCAAGACTAGTTGCCTAACAACCACTGCAGGCACTGGAAGTCAGCACCTAACGTGCTTAGCAGGAGTTAGTACCCAACCCGCTTAGGCATTTAGTACCTCTACAAATCTAGACTCAGGTATTTAAATCATATTTTTAAATGAGGCTTATGAAGTTAAGCACTGAGCCACTATTGCGAAATTCATAACTAGTAAGGCCTGGATCCAACATAACCAAAAAGCATCCCATAGAAAAGGGCTGCCTCCCTTGCAAATATTTTAATGACATTCCAGATTCTGGCCTTGTCAATGCCTATTTTCTAACCCCCAGTCCTTATAACGGACCATAGTAGCATGTACTGGAAGCTACCAAATACTCCTCAAAACCAAACGTCGTGAGCCTCCCAATAAAACCGTGAAACAGAGAGAAAAAAGTCTTTCACAGTTGGTCTAAACCTGTAAGCATATAGTTTTGCATATTTCAAAAGCTAACTGGCCTTTTATGTTGCTAGATCAAGTTATCTGCTATATTTTCAAAATCAAATTTTTAGTTAAAAAAGAAATGCAAGTCCTTTCAGAAAGTTTTGAGAAAGTATTCCAGAACACTGATACTGTTTAGTCACAAAAGTGCTAATTACTGAAGCCATCAACCCTTCTCTAAACAGCTGTTTTCCCTTCTTCTAGAAACTCATGTCTAATTATTTCACTGAGATTGCTTCCCTTTTATGTCCCTTTGATATTAGTTACTCATTCGTGAATGAAATGGCCAGTTTTATATGGATGTTTTAGAAAATGTACCAGCTACCATAATAAGTGATGACATTTTGAATGGAAACAACCATTGTTCAGAGAAAAAAGAAATACAGATGTCCTCATCTGCCGTACACTCTGTGATATACCATATTCGGTGTACTTCCTTTATGTGTTAAAGAATGGTAGAGCAGGGAACAAATACATTTAATACTATCATACAGTTATTGCGGACTGGCAACTAAATTACTATCATTTCCCCCTCGATAACATTTACTGCTTGTCAGGGATTTATTCTCTGTAAGGCAAAGAGACAGCTAAAGAAGCAGCCTCTTAGGGACATCCTAGGAGCGGAAGCCCATTAAGAGTTTAGGAGCGTTGTGCGGAAGGATAGAGCTACTTAACCAGAACTTCAGCCACTATGAACTTGTGGAGCGGTGCACAGCAATACTGCGCAGCAGTTCAGCGCAGGAAGAAGGAGCAAATGCAGTTGCAATGCATGTGAGAGGAACTGATATAACAAATACATAACTCGATAAAAAATGGGAAGCACCAGGACTAGCCTAGTCCTTAACAAGGCAGGGATTCTCACTCATGCGGGTTAATCCATTATTAAGTCTAATAGTCCAGCTGAAGTTATTAGTATGCTAATATATACTAAAATATGACTATCTTTATACGTGGGAGAAATATTTTAATGAAAGATGGCTATGTTGCAAACAAGGACTTGCAGGATTCATTCTCATCCATGTTACGTATTTCCTTTTAATTTTGCATATATTTCAGGTGCATCCTCTTCTTTTCGCATTAAGACTTCTATTTCCATTCTTTTGATCTGAAGTAGGGTAGAGCTACAGTTTGAATTTGAAGATGTTGGTTGAATTTTTATCTAAAAAAGACCATGATGAAATTTAAATATGTCCGTATATTGTTTATGTCAGATCAGTGAATATCATCTTTCTGATGTCAGTACAAGTAACAAGAACTTAAAATAGCGCTTTGTTATTATGGATGTAGTTTACATGGACAACTATAAAAAGTGCATACTTCTGAAAACCCATTAACTGGGATCTCAAAAACAGATAAAAATGTGCATAAATGGATTTTAAAACACATTAATCCACTATAGAATAAAGATGATGAGAGGGAGGCTTAATTGTCCATGTTATTGACCTTATCCACGCTTGAGATTTAATAGGTAAAAAAACTTCCAAGAAGATATAACACTGAATTTTTATTTGCCCTCTGCAAAATAGTCTTTTATGGGTTTGGATCATTGTTTTTTTATTAATTTGCATGGGCAAAGTATCCTAATACTAAGCATAATGTTGATTTTCTTCTCTCCTATTTAGTGTTTGACAAAAACATTCAAGATAAAGAAACCTGCCACACTGAGGTCTTGCCATGTAATCATTTGGATATAAGCTCACCAAAAATACAAATTTTTGAAAGCTAAATGTAAATGAAGTGAGTAACACTACTTCAGTCTAGCTGGAGATCTAGCAGTACATTTTGTGAAAAAAATTTCATTGTGAAAACTTGAACAGAAACAGGGTGGCAGGGAGGGAGGGAGGAGGAGGGAGAGGAGGAGGGAAGGCAGCGGGGTGCGCAGACAATGCTCTTTGCATTTTTTTTGGCTGAGCTACAGCTTCAAGTAAGCCTCAGATTGCCTGTGGATTAAAGAAATGGGTGATGGTCTCCAGTAATGCTTACCAACTCAACAAAGTCCTAATTTATTTTTTCCATCCTCTCAGCAGAACTTTATATAGTGGTAGGCAGATAGTAAGGGCCAACTGCAAACACGATTTTGAATTAAAGGCTTTCTTGTATATGTCTCTGAAACGGTATTTTTCATTTTCTCTATATGCAAGTATAAACAGTGTAATCTGCTCTGAACATATTGAAAATCTGTTAAATTTAAAATCCAGTTGGATTTTTTCAAAACAAATTACTAAGAATGTAATTAAATGTGTTTTACTGACTAATTAGATTCTTTGGCTTTCTATGGCTTCAATTAGGATGCTATTACTCAGCAACACAGTTTTTATTCTTCCAGCAGTTCCCTCTCCTAGCTAGAGTTCTTCACTATTTTCAGTGTTTACCATATCTTTTCACTAACTTGCTTTGATTATTTGACTGAAAATACAGCCACTTAGAAGTTACTGGATGTTCTATTGTTCTTTATCTCAAAGCTTCATTTCCTAGTAGTCGTCTTTTTCATCTTCTCCTCGTTTCCCTCTGCTGTACAGTCATGGATTGTCTTCACATTTTCCTCCAGTGATCCACTGTTATTAATAAATACTTTCCACCCTGTGTGTTATCCACCTTCCAGAACTCCTACATTCCTACGCCAGTCCTAGTCATTTGAGGCCCAAGTGAATTGGCTTTGGTGGGCACCAGACTGGGTTCCTAGCCAGAAATTATTTCCAAGTATATCACTGTGCTAACAAGGTGAACTGAAGTGGTGACAGCAGGACTACATCACCTTAAATTTAGAGTATCCATATTTAGGATAGAAAATATTTAAACTGTTGACTGCAGGAACACATTTCAAACTGTCATTTAAGTAGATTCAAAATTTTCTCCGAAGAGTTTCATCTCTATTTTTAGTGCTCAGTAGAATGATGATTTCACAGATGGGCAACATAGCCAGCTACCAAAAAAATTCCACTACACATAATTGTGCTTGAAAATGTCACAGTAAAATGGACGGATGACTCACAGTATCAGCACATGTGCCTCATGCAAACAAATAACTTTTATAAATACAAGCCACACTCCAGCTTCTGCAGTATATTCTGGCAGTGGCTTGTGATGGAGTTTCAAAACCCCACACTGGAGGCTGGAAGACTACTAAAAACTGCACAGATTTTAGACAGAAGCAAACACGTTTGTGTGGGAGCTCTCCCACGGCGACTGCAGGAGACAACAGCCCTCGGCGGGCGCTGTGGGAGGCAGCAGGAGAGGGGGCGGCTGGGTCCAACGGCATCAAGTGGGAATTCCAGCCCTGGGAGCTTCTCCCTCTGCACCCCGTGGGAGCCACCCGCGGCGCTGCCCAAGTGCTGCTCCCGAGCGGAGCCCAGCCCAAATGAAAATACGTTTTCGGGCAAGAGTCCTTGCTCTTCCTACGAATCCCTTTGATTTCTCCTATGAAAGCACAAATGTATCATTTCAAATGTAAACTTACTTTGTACTTTTAAACAAACTTGTTCTGCTGTGGTATCTGGAAGTATTTTTGCCAGAACAAGTAAAATTCATTAGCTCTGTATTAAATATTAAGAAACTGACACAGCGATTAGGGAATAAGTAAAAATTCATGGTTTTTAACATATAGCAGAGTACAGAGTGAAATAAAATTCTCAAGTTTACCCAGCTCTGCTCCAGTTACTAAACACAACATGTTACCTGGGGTTCAAAAAATGTTTCTCGCTTGCCAGATGCAGGAACCATGAATTTAGCAAATTTCTCTGCAGAATCTTTCCCAAATAGATTTTTAAAGTGACTTTGAGAGACATTCCTTGTCCAAAGTAGCTCTCGAAGAAGACTACAGCTGCACGGTTGAGCACACCAAGGTCAAGAAATGTCCTATTTCATTCTGGGCCTGCATCATGACACAGCTTCACATGACCCTTTCTTCCTTTTACAGGAACACGCACTACATCGTGTGCGAGACAGCCTGGGCTTACAGCAAGAAACCGACAGGAAAATTTTATATTTATCTTTACATCCGATTAATTAATTTATGTATTCAGTAATGGATACGACACAAATTGTATTCCGAACTTATTCTGTTGGAAGGCAAAATTCTGTTGCAGCAAAGGCACACAGGATTTGCCTGTACCTGTTTCACACAATAAGGAGGGCTAGCAGTAAGCACAAACTAGCGTTAGAGTAAGTCGGAGCTAACAACAACTGGAAAAAAGAAAGCTTTCCATCTGTGCTAACTGGCACCCACTGGAGAAAATATAGTCATGTCTGTCTGTTGGTGTTGGCACCCCACACTGAAACAGATACCCTAGCTAATAGGAAAATAACAGGCCTATAGAATGAGGGAGGAGTCGCGGTAACTGCATTAGAGAATGGGGAAAAAAAGTACGAAATGCTACTGAAGTAAAATGCAAGTCTAGGTTTTCAGATCTGGAGCAAGCTTTTATAGCCCTTTTTCTTTAAAATTTGACATTCTTGCAAATAGATCCAATGAGCTGCATTACTCACAGAAGTAAAGGATTACAGTTATTAAACATCTTAGAAATAATAATAATAATCTCAACAGTAAATGATATGACAATGATTTTTAAAGTGCCTCACTAGGTAGAACGAAGACTGTCATGTAAAGATCCCGTCTCTGGCTTTAACATTAACATCTCATATATACATTCAGTCTTTGTTTTTATGGATACATAAACACATCTATGAGTGGCATATTGCTCAAAAATTCCTTTCCCTGTCTCTCTGAATGCTATAAGATACCAAGATTGCTACCCTACCAAAAATTTTCCTTCCTGGCTTTATGGTGACATTCAGTAAAACACGGAGCCATGTTAAGTCAAATCTCTGACAACTGTGCTTTCACTGCAGTTTGAAGAGTTTGAAAGGACAAAAGCATAAATAAGGAAGCAAAGTAAATATCCTTTCATATCATAAGACTTCACGGTGTAGCTCTTGACAACACAAAGACCAGCTTAATAGACTCGGGAAACAAATCCCTATAGAAAAGCACTGAGGGATCATGCCAGTAGTAGACAAAGCAACAGAGGAGCTTTCAATCAGTCATGGAGTAGCTGCAAATAACAAAATTTCTTCAGGACACAATGGATTCTCTCTTTATGTTTTTCAGCGAGCAGGTGCAATTATCAAAAGGTGTTTGTGGGGGATGGTTTGTTACTTAGAGGGTTTGGGGATTGTTTTGTTTTCGTCAGAGACACCACTGCCCAAGCACGTCACATGAGGATGTGCTATGATGTGTTTAATGGAAATATTCCAGTTTTGCATCATATTAATATTTCTAAAACAACTAACAAATTCTGTCACACTTTGCTTTCTTCCGCATGCCCTTGAAACTAATTGAAAATCAGCGAGTGCAGCCAAACCTCAATATTCTATAATCACCTGCCTCACACAGTTGGCTTGTTGATGCAGTTCACTTACAGCTCTGAACTTATGCGTAAAGCTCCTTTCAGTGACCGTGGAACTGGCATCTCAAAGTAGGGTGCCATTTCCTGATGCAGGGGGTGTACCCCACTATGGATATCCGCTCGAGACAGCTGACAGACCTGTCAACACACTCTGCAATTTCAAACACAAAAAAGCTCCTTTATGCATGCAAAAATCAAACAGGCTCAGGTGGATTATGTCTTGGGGCTTTTCCAGTTTGCTATTGTAGAGCAATTCTCCAAGCATTTCTTTATGCAGAAATCTAGCTATGAAAACATTGGACACTAATATCTTCAGTCATTTAATATGCATGCTGCTTTTTTTTTTTTTCTTTTTGCCTGGGGTCTTTTTTCCCATCAAATAAAAGGATTATTCCTGAAAATGACTCTCACTAGACTCGGCAAGATTTTTATCCATTTCTGCATCTGAAAGGTTTGCATCATCAAATAAGAAACTAGAGATTATGGCTATGAAAATATGTGAATAAAAGCAAAGGGACAGATGCTGAAGCCATAAAAATTACTAAGGCATAATCTGTGTTTGCTGTTCCACATAAATACACAGTTTAAAAAAAAAAAAAAAACAAAAAAAACAACCAAAACCAAGCAGACAACAACATAGAGTACAATCTCAAAAATTATTTTCAGCTTCTAGTCGATTTAGTGTATGGGGCTTTTTTGTTTTGCTCTGTACAAAGGCCAGTGATTGAGCTTATTTATGGGCATATTTTAATTCTCTGAAGATACAGAATGCTTCCTATTGTCTCACACTGAATTTAGAAAATTGTAAACAAACCAAATGGTGAATTTCACTTGGAAGTTCAATTTAGATTAAGTTGATTTAGGTTTAAGGGCTCTGCTTAGCTGTAGCACATTTTGACCTACTTTGTGTACTATGCAGTGGCTAAAACAACACTTGATGAGAGAGAAATGATGTTTAGTATGCCC
The DNA here is from genome assembly GCA_017639485.1 of Pluvialis apricaria. Lineage (NCBI taxonomy): Eukaryota > Metazoa > Chordata > Aves > Charadriiformes > Charadriidae > Pluvialis > Pluvialis apricaria. The sequence goes on from CM030016.1 coordinate 16,838,147, forward strand.
CCTGAGAGCTAATATAGCTTATATAGGTACCTAGCTATATAAAACACATTCGAGTGCCTTACGCATACAAAATCCTATTCTAAAGTCACACAGCGTGGGCATGTTACAGCTGTACGTTGTATGTTACACAGTCTTTCATAAATTCCAGCACCATTTTGATAAAAAAATTCAAGGTTTAAACAAAGTTGAAAGAGACAAACACAATTATTTAAAAAATCCTAGCAAAAACTTTCTCTCCACCATCACTATTTTTGAAGTTTTGATGTCTCAGAGGAACCTCAGAACCACTTTAGCCCTCAGTACATGGTGTTCTCAATGGAAATACAAATGATTGTGACCTTTGCCAAGGAGATCCCTGGCTAACGATACAGTTTCTTAGCATCTTGCAGTCAGGCATATACTTGAAGAGCCTCCAAGGTAAATTAATGTACGTCAGATATTAGACTAGCCCCTAGATGTAGTCCTGGATTGACAGAATGTAAAGACATCTGCAAAGTACCCATTTCCATCAGTGCCATCTCTCCACAGAGCAATTCTAATTGAAGAACAAATTGTAGTTGAATGTTTTGTTTCAGAGTGGAAAGGAGAAAAAAGAGCTCAAATATTTCAGGCAGTTTTGACAACAACAACAAAAAAAATAGACTGCAGATCTTTTATTACTTTTAGTATGTGATGCAAGAAAAGGAGGCTAATGCTGACATTCCTGCTGCCCATATTCTTGAACAGTATATCTCACCTGGAAATGCACTGCAGGCAGGTACTGAGGTACACACAACATACATATGCCCACACATGAGCACTCACCCTAGTTAGGGAGTAGCTTATTATAATGAGGCATTAAAATGCTCCTCATTGGTGGCAGTGAGGCATGGTGTCGAGGTGCCCGGGAGATGCAGCTTCGGAACTATGGAGAGACCAAATCTAATAGGGACTTCAAAGAAGACTTGTCATGGACCCTTTTTTTTTTTTAATAATGAGCTGTTAAACTACTTAGAAAACACAGGGAATCAAGCTGTATGAAAATAGATAGGAATGCTTCTTCAGCAGGCTGGATTTTTGTCAAAAGGTCTACACTGTAAACCCATGTGAAATGTTCTTTTTCTCCATCCTTCAATTCTAAATCTGTTTTCAGATATAGTATTTCAATGTTATAACTTCATCAGAAACACTACTTAAATGGTATTCAAACGGGAAGGTTTGGGGTTGGAGTATGTGTATAGAAAACAGATTTTATCTTGCCTCTGATGCACAGGTGCCCACTGTAAAACCAGATGCTGTGTATGCGTGGTGCATTAGCTGATACACTCTACAGAAGGACTTTTTCTGGCTTCCTCAAAATTCAGCACATTATCTGACAAACGCAGCAATTTAAGTTTATTTTTTACCTCTGCCTAAGCATCCTGCTTCCATACAGATTTACCTTTTGGCAAGCAAAATCTGTGTCTGTTCAGTCTGTGCCTGTTGCATCACCAAGCACCACCTTCTCTGCTGTTCAAATGAGCCAGCAATGCGGCAGCGGCCCGGGGGCAAAGGCTGACTCAGAGCCACTGAAGCTAAACATCAATGCTTCCCCTAAATAGGCAGACACTTCAATATCATTGACTTCCATGAGATCTGGTATTTCTTTCAATCCAGCCACATCCAGTGCTAAATAATGAACAAAACAGGAGTTGGAGCAAGGGGGGAGGTCAAGGGATTGTGAGAGCACGAGCAGGATGGGCTATTCTAGGCATAAAAGAAGGATAAGACTGATGTGGATGACTAAGAATGTCAGAAGAGCTCTTGAGGGAAAATAGAGAGTATATGACAGATATAAGAACATGAAATCTGAAGAGGATTAAGAGAATTATGAACTGAAACTGAAAGGCTGTAAAAAAACCCCAAACCCACCAACAGCACCGTTTAAGGCTGCCAAAATTGCCAAAGTGAGAAGATTGCTCAGAAAGGAAAGAAAAACAATAAAGGATCTCAAAATATGTAAGTGATGTGAAGATCAACAAGGAATTAGCTACTGAGCTGTTAACAGAACCTGTGCCCGAGACTTAACAAAACGACAAGATAAACCTAGAAATGTAAATGCACACTTCTATTCAATATCCACACAGTAAAGAGAAGTGAAATGCCAGAAAAGAGAACACAACTTCCAGAGGAGGATACTGTAAAAATAAGATTTTAGAAGCAATGAAATAAGAACTAATCTTTGTATCATCCAGAATAAACAATAATACAGAGAAGCTGTCAGGCTAGATTATTTGTGACAAATATACTTGAAAGAAAATTTCAAACAACAGTGACCCTTGACCAGCGATTTTGCAGAAAGAGCTCAAGACGAACACAAAAATAAGTGAAACTTACTCCAGCCTTCAGAAACCAAATCTGAAAGAGCAGAGATGACTCATTATAACCTGAGTGGCCGGAGTGATCCTACCAACATGAAAGCGGGAGAGCAGTAACCATGTTTAGCATTAGGAAGAAATAAAAAGCATTCCATAGCAATCCACAGTGGGACAACCTTTGCAAGTACAGTATGTTTGCAACTTTGTTTTCCACTACTTTGAAGTGAAGTCAATCTGAGACAATGGTCTGCAACCTCCCCCCAGTTTCTGTCCTTGTTTTTTCACAGAGACTATTGTCTCGCTACTTAGGCAGAACCATTGGAGAGTGACAGCATCCATATTCACAATGTCAGGCAAACTTAAGGTTGATTCTATTAGGATCTGATGGCAGATGTGAAAGAACGGGTATTTCAGGATCAGTCACGAGCCCTATTTCAGCACTGTAAAATAACCCCAAAGCTGGAAGGCCTTCACACCAGGCTATTTACCTCCAGTTCTACCAGCTCTTTGTATGAAAGGTCAGCAGGCCCATCCAGCATCAAATCACTGGCCCTACATTTAGCAGCAAGAAGGAAGGAACTCACTGACCCTCTTAGATTCAAAAGATATTATCAGACAAAATTAAAGAACATAATGTTTTATTGTAACTCAAAATTACTTTAATTAAATCTTTTGTATCAAGTAATTTAGTCAACCCCAGAAAAAGAAACTAGTGCCTTCTTGGCTTCTCTACACCTAAGTACGCAGTAACATTGTTTACTTTCTTTGATTAATTAACACATTTTCTGCCCTGAAGAGGTTATTGAACTGATGTCTGAAGCCTAAGAACTGCCAAAATAGGCTGCAAAATACATTTTATCCATCTATTCTCTTCATCAGAACACTTCTGCCCAGATTTTGCACACTAAATAAACTCACCGCTATGCAGTTGGCATTTCTTTATCTCTGTAGATACCTGCCTTTCTAAATGCACATTCAAACAACCTTGTGGTTTTTTCCCCTTTATGTCACTGAATGCGGCTTAATTTAAATGTCTGATATGCTTCTTACCTATTTACTGACCTTCCCCTAATAGCCTACTCTATCCCATGTTTCAGGCTGTACTGAAACTACTATGGATGCTCTATTTGATGACATTACATTAAAGAGATTCATGCCAAAACTCTTTGGCCACCACCATCATTGCTGATGTCAGCGTAGCTTTAAGAACAAGGCTAGTTAGCTAATTGCTTTACAGAGCAATCACAGGCAACACAGAACTTGGAGCCAAGTGTTTTGCTGGAGCGAGCAGGCAAAACGCCATTGAAGACATCTATTCCATCAGGCCAAAAGTCACCCTTGCAATGACAGCCAGCACAAAGGTTTCTGTATGTACTTCTAAAACCAAAGAATAAGGTTTCCGTAGGCTTGCATCCCACGTAAGCACAACACTAATTGTCTGTATTAGACTGAAGTTTAATTACAATCAATCTGATGATTTGTGGACACCCCAAAACAGTAGCCTTCATTGCTTTATATTGATTTTATCAACATCAGGAAAGGCTATGCATTTAGGATAAAACCATGGAGTTACTGAAACCAGAGGGAGCTCTGCTGTTAATTTCAATAGCGTTAGGACTGAACTTTTTGCTGCAGAAACTATTCTGCTGATGTCATGAAGATTAAATGGAAGAAAACTCACTGATTTTAGATAGCAAGCCAGTGACAATGCAGTGTATGAGCAGGCAGAATTCACATCCATATTTTTAATAGTCTTATTTGTATCAAAGAACTTGTTACATTAGATTTGTCACAATAGATTCTACACACTATAAAATATACATTGACCCCATGGTTTCCAGTAGAATGACTACTAAAATTAGTTGCAAATAAAATAAACCATGGCAAAATTTACTATCTGAAGAGATGAAAATGGCATATTTTAATATTGAGTGATCCTTCATGGAAAAGAAGAAGGAAAAAGTTAAATACCTGCATAATATAGTAAAATTGTGAAAAATTAAGTAATACTATTGAAGTAACTTACAATAATTTAAAGACATTAAAATGGGCACTAAAATAAAATGGACATATATAGAATCAAATTTGTAAAGATAAACCAACAAATCTTCAGGAAAGAACATTGTATTGAATAGCGTAATACTTTTTAATGGAAAAACAGCCTTCAAATCATGGTATTTTGGAAACAAAGTTGCAGCCAGGAGAAACATTAGAGCTCAGTTTTAATCATCATCTACTATTTAGTATGGGACGTAAAGTATTAAAGTAGTAAATCTGTGGAAGTCTACAGAGAAATCTAAGAGACTAGCATAGTAATTAAGTTTCCTGAACAATTTTTTTTCCTTTTTCTTTCAAAGAGCTTTAGTAATGTAAAGACTTTACTCACTCACTTACTATCCATGATGATACAGTTACTTTAAGCACTACTAAAACTAACATTTGATTTTGTTTGTGTATCTGCAACAAAGAAAGAATGAATGTGGCCATTCCAGAAAAGCCCTCAAGTGTCTTTTACTTCGATATTTAAAAATGTAGTGCAGTACTTTGGTAAACCAGAATGCTCTCTCGAAGGACATGCACACTGAATTCATAATCAAACCATGACGGTTTTGAGTTCTCCTGAAGATTAATTTGCTCTTGTGAATTACTTAATAACTAGCGACATGGTCTTTTCTGTTTTAACTTGTCATCATTTGACCTCTAAATAAACAATTATAAATCTTTAAGTAGTAATACAACCTATCATCCCAACTTGCACTTCTGTGTGCAGAAATTCCAGCACTGCAAAGTCATCCCATGCTCACTGACCACTGAATTAAATACTTCAAAAGAATAAGTATTCAAATCCTTACTCCAGCAAAGTTAATTCTTAAAAAAAAAAAAAATCATATTTTAAGTTGTCCTCCACTGCTACAGGGTTGTCTTTTTTAAGATCTAAAGCTTAATTATTTAGAAAACAGTTTTATATCTCAACGACATATGCTGGTGGTTTCATGATGTGAACAATACAGTGTCAGTTATTATTTTTAAAATTTCCAAGGACAATTTCCTAACTTGGAAGGAGAATTCAACACTAAAATTCAGCCTGAAAGAAAAAAAAAGTGAAATTGTGCCAAATTTGAACAGAGTAAATGGCAGGATAGGCAATTATAGGTCTGTCAGCCTGACAGCGATCCTGGGCAAAATAATAGAAAAGCCAGCACTGGAATTTTTAAGTAACTAAAAATTAAAGGAAGGTAATATAATCCATGCAAGTCAGCATAGGACAATGGAAAATAAATCTTTCAGACCACCTTGCCACTTTTTTTCTTTTGAGACTAAGAGATGTTTTGATAAAATAACTCAATTAATGTATTATATTTAGACTTCTCTATGGTAATTGACCTGCCCTTTTGATTACTAAAACAGAATGATAAAACACCAGTGTGGCATACAACGTATTAAAAATTGTCTGATGTACCTTGTGAAGAAGGTTTATACTGTGGGCCTGCAAAGAACTTTGCATCACTGAAAATCTTCAAATCAAAGTTGGGTATTTTTCTCAAATCTCAGTTCTCTTCCAGTCATAGCTGTTGGATGTGATACAATGATTCATTCATAAAACTACATAGATTGAAATAGACAGTCACAATGGTTTCTTATGGTTTTAAAATCTACAGCTCTATACTTTATATACTGTCATGTAGAATCACTGTTAAGTGAAGATCATTCTTTCAACATCTTTCCAACGCACAAATCATATATCTCAACATATTCAAAAGCCGTTACTGAAAACAGGAAAGTCTATCAATGGGTAGGTGGGATTGTGGCCTTTTTATAAAAGACACTAAAATTTCTTTTTTAAATCAATCATGAATTCCTTTGATTTGTGTTTTGAGTTTCAAAAAATAAACAAACTCAGTAATGGCATGAATTCCAGCAGAAAAATGAGAAATTTTTTTTATAGATCAGTACAGGAAATTCTGTAAGTCTGATAGACATATAGACCTTCCTTTGCATTATATTAATGCATCAGTATCTCAACAGAAAACTTATGTTCCATTACAAGCAGGCATACTTATCTTACAGAAAGCACGAATCCTGGATTTTATAAGATTTTATGGAAAGTATTCAAAAATTTCTAGGGAAACAAGGGAGTCAGCTCTTGACCAGAGCTCCTCCTAGAAAGATGGAATAAAATTTTTCACCTTCACCTTTAATCATTTCATTTTCACTAAGCAATCAAATATTTGTCTCAGTCTGTGAAACTCTGGTGTAACACCAGTTGCCCGTTAAGAAAGCCAAGAATACAAAACAGCATAAGAAACTATTCAAAGTAATTTAAACATGTATATAGAAGATGACAGTGCAAGGAACTGTAAGAAGCGCAGGTCTCAGACAGACCTCATTTCAGTCAGCTAAGCTTGGAGGAAGTGGAACAGCTACAAAGCACCAGAAGCAAGAAGCAAAAGAATTAGCAGTGTCAGCATAAATAAACGTGACTGCAAATGACAAAATACATGTATTTGCATGCTCTGTGAGGTTAGAGCAACTTCACATTTGTGAAAAGATAATAAGAGCTTTGCTGCGAGATGGTGTTTCTCTCATGTGAATTATCATTGTTGGAGAGGTTTCCATCTAGAAGGCGTAGACGTTCTTCAGAGCTTTCTCTCCAATTCTCCAGCTGGGTAAACTTCCCTTCTGACAGGCTGGCAGCCTCTTACACAACCCTGTTTGACACTGGTAGGTGTGCAAGTTTTGTACTTTAGTCATGCATGATTTATTTATAGAGTATCTATACTGCATTGTACTTTATTTACTCTTTGCCTCCTTTTTTAAAAAAATATTTTCTTTAAAGTTCCTCTAAATTTACTGTGATGATTGCCTAGTTCATTTGGGGTAGATGCCTTGGAAGCAATTTATTCCCAGCTCTGGAAGTTAGGATATGAACGGGATTTTTGCAGGTGCCTGCAGCTAAAGGTATGGCTAGTGGCTTTGCTGGAGACTGCCTGCATCAGTGCCTCAGCAGCAGCAGGATTTACAATTTAAAAATGCATTGAAAGAGAAGGAAACATATCATATGATGGTGGGCTGGGAGGTTCTACTATCATGTGCTTAAATTGGCCACTTCACTCACAGCGCTGAAGATAGATACAAACTAATATATCTGTGCACATCCATGCTGAGCTAAGTTACATTGATTTTTAAAAGATCACACACATATAATATTATACATATACTTTTCTTAAAATAATATTCAAACATAATTTTTACCAGAATCGTGACCACACATCAAGTGCAAAACTGACCAGAAACACCTTCTTCGTGTATAACTAGGACATCCCTTTAATTCCCTTTACTCCTGAAACTACAATAGCCAGACGAATATAGTGATTAGACTTCCAAAAAGTAGGGAATTGTCACTTTGTGATCACATCTTTTTCCAGTTCCCAAAACAGCAGTAATCGTACCTCATCTGCCACTGCCCATTCTTGTTTCCAAACTCACATTTTAGGGGTCATAGTAGTACATATTTGCAGAGAAAGTAAAAGACATTTCCCTGAAGGCATCTTTTAGAAAAAGCTTTTCCCTGCACAAATCCATTAAAAATCTGGGAAAAGAAGCAACTATTGAACTTCCCATCGTTTCTTCAGAAGTGTTATTTAGTACTGAAAAACTGAAGCAATAAAACCTTAGAAATAGGCTTAGATAAAAGCAGTGAAATACATACAAGAAGAACAAAATTTTACCAAACTATGCCTTTAGTTCCTTAAGAGTCTCTTTCTGACAATTTTACACACAATGAACACTCTTTTCTCCAAGAAGTAGTTTCATTTATGTTAGGGAGTCAATCCGTGTGAATAGGGTTAATGAAGTGGATGCCAAGGTAGGGCTGATCAATCCACTGCCCTTCCATTTCTGAATTGTTGTGGCTGCATTTTTCACCTTTTCAAACACAGGAACATCCCGCCAAACAATCTCTGTCATCTGGATATCATCATCAGTTTTTTCCCATTAACTGCAGTTCCTTAAATCTGTGAATTAACTCAAAATTGCAGGGTTTAAATTCTCCATCAGCTGTTAATTAGTATCTATTGTGAGTATCTAATAATTTTAGAGTATTTTTAAAATAGATGCTGTCTATGTGTTTTCCCTCCTCTTTTTCCACTCTTTCTCACACTAAACAAGATTCTCATTCAGTTTACCTGTCCCTGACATTACTGAGTGTAAAGGACGATGAGGGAGATAATCATCCAGATTATTGTGTAGCCAAATCTCAACAGAAATACATCTCCCAGCTAAAGGCACATAGCTGAATGGACCTTTGTTAGCAATGAAACAGTTTCAGAAATGTTAATTACCTATTTCTCTTTTTTTCCTGCCTCTCAACTCCTCTCTAGTCATTGTGGCTCTTTGTTAAGTCACTCCTCGAATTGCATTCACAACAGCAGGCACAACTTGCATTTCAGGGGGGGTGTGAGATTTTGGTGCTTACTTATCACAAGAAAATTGTTTTGTCTGTTTGGTTCTCTGAATATTGCTTCACATCCATAAAGAGAAGGCTTTATTGAAGAAACTAAATGTTCTTGCTCAGTACAGTCCCTACCAGGTTTCATCTCGACTCGGGAGTTCATGCAGAAACTTACGATTAGCTCTGACACCAGTGAAGCCAGTTGCAGCATTGGCCATTTTCATTTATCCTCATTCTGAACTGGGTTAAGAACTAAGCTTAAAATCCCAGTGGACATTTGACTTCGGGCTTACTCTGCACATTAGTCTCAAATGGAAATACAACGTGCAAAGCTGTGCAGCAGTCATAAGAATGGAACTTTTCTTAACTGCCTTAGAGGAATGTCTCAAAATGCTCCCTGAGATGTTTTTTGAGCTCAGCTAATGAAATTCTTGCCTGACCTGAATAAAGCTGTTGTTCATAATGAAGCAAATGCTAGAGTCTTAAAGAACTGTATGTCCCAGGAGACTAGCTGACTCTCACTTCAGCAGCAGAGTGACCACAACCCATCACTATAAACAATGGCACTGAAAGGTCCACTGAGTATAAGAAATAAATGTATCAAATCATCTTTTTTGTCTCTGACTGCTTACAGAATAGATTTGTACATCCACCCATTAACACACAAGAGTAAAGCAAATTTCCACAGAGAAATGAAAGAGGTATTTGTAAGTTGGCTAGATGTATAGCTTGAGTGGCATTGTCAAAATACATTTTTACTCTTACAGCCCAGGAACATAAGAGTGACTTGAAAGCTGAACCGTCACGTTCTGTGAGGTTTTCAGTCAGTATACTACAAAATGGGTGTAAAAGATATAACCGGAGTTAAAGGTTTTACATTTTCTCAAACATAAAGCGCTAAGCCTTTTCTGTTAAAGAATGGCATCATTAGGAAAACGATGCGGGATTATTTCTTTAGAGTTGAGCCAAAAATGACATACCATTTGTGTGAACACAACACAGCGTTCCAAACCCTTCTGCACGCTACGTACAGTGCATTGTACAACAGCGGATCTGACAGTTGTAAGAGCAGACAAGGTCGACAAATAATTTATTAAATGACCTTCTAAACACAAAACCCAGAGGCATTACATTTCAGAAGACAAATAGCTGTGTGAAGATTTACCTCTATAAGATCACTAAATTACCTTCATCTGACTACATCTTCTGGGAAGAGTATGTGCCTGTACATACACCACCCATCACAATGCCGCAAGGCTTTGTGCAGGAAAAGAGTGTAAGCAAGACTGGGTTTAAAAACGAAGCAAATAATAGAATTGTATGAGACTGATTCTCATAAACCAGAAAAAGATCCTGAAAACAAAATTTGCCATACAACAGTATTTAACTTCAGAACATTTGCAATAACATTCATGTTTTTCATTTCAAGCTATATAGAACAAATATATAGCTTGTTTTTCACATATAAAGTATATATTTGTTGCAATTAAATGTTCTGTACAATAGGAATCCTTTTTCTGTCCTTCTCCACTGAAATCTACGGGGAAAAAGACAGAACGGCTCTTCCTTGGAATGAATACTTCTAAACAGAAGGATACCAGGTCTTCACTGGAGAGAGAGAAGAGTCTCAAACTCTTTAGGGAGAGGAAAAGAAGTATCTCAGTCATGGTTGTCCCAGTTTCCACCTATGCCACCAGAATAATCCAGAAACTCAGTGCCACTGGTTTCCCCCACTCCTTCACAAGCACATCTTTCTTGCTTCTCTCCTTTCCTCCTAGTCCCCACAGGTGGTTTTGTATTAGCAGAGAGGCATATGTAGAGTCTAGGTATCCCAGAACAATCTCATACCGGTGTGGAAATGGAGTGGGCTGACCTACAAGATCTCTCACTAAAGTTTGTAATTCTGTGCTCTCTGTAGTGATGATGAGAGCGCTAATTTATGAATGGCTGGGTCACAAGAGAATTAATGTACCACAGCAATGGAGTGTGATATGCAGATTGGAGAGGGAAGAAGAACGTGGAGCTCAGCATATCACTTCTTTCTCATATAAGCTGATGCTCAGCTTAGAGAGGAAAATCATACTGATGATGCAGCTGATGTCTTGTTAGAAAACATCTGAACTGTGACCAATTTTTCTTGACAAGAATTTTTATTCCGTATAAAAATGAGATGCTTAGTCATTTGGAAAATAAAGACTAAATCAGTGATGTAATTTCATTCAATGATGGAATTGCAAAGAGGGATTTTTTTTTCATTTATTATAAAGAAAATCTTTTAACAAGTCTATTGAACCAGCCCATTAATAAGCCTCTTTCCCATCAGCATCAAAAGAGAAGTGAGAGCACAGTGCCTAGAGGATAAACAAGGATATAAAACCTTTTCTTGCTGTTTTAAAATTCAAAGTTTCCGTGTCTCTGCATAAGGCTGTATGTGTATGTTCATGCACAAATAAGAGTGACAAGCAACAAATATCCTTGACAATTTTTAGCCTCTTGCTGTACACGAATGAAGGGCAAATATAGAAGGAAATGTAATGTGTCAGACATCTACACACTTTTTTCTCCCCGCAAGATAGATGCTAGGTCTCCATAGGGAAATCTGCAGGAAAGGCATTCTCAGAATAGAATGCAGACTTGCTGATGACGTGATGCATACGTGTCAGTGGGGAAAAGGGAAACAAGCTAAACTAGTAAGAACAAGTTTTAGCAGCACTTAATCAAAGTTGGTGAGTGAGCCCCAAGACAGGGAGGCAGCTGAAGGGACTGGTGTCTCCCACAGGTCTCTGCCACAGTCCCTCCGAAAACGAAATTCTATTTTTCTCTTAGCATCCAGTGAAAAGGAGGCTGCCAGAAAAAGGTCACTGGGCAGAGGTGGCTGAGAGAACACCCACATACCTGTCTGTCTCTTTGCAGGGCATTTCTTTCCATGGCTGTCTGGCTAAGCCGCATATACAGTGTTGGTATGAACCAACACGGGTTTACATGTTGCCGTGTATACCAGAATGTCCTAGTGTCTCTGTATTCAGGGATGAAAAATTGTGCAGCTTCTTGGGCAAAATACATATAATTGGTTTTCTAAAGCTTTCTTCTTGACTTGACACATTGGACTCCCCCTAAGCTATTGGGAATAGTGGTGCAAAGGACAAAGGTCTAGAATTTACTACACTTACGCTGGTGTTCTGGGAAGTTTTCTCAAAGTTTACTAGACACTCAACAAGTCAGTATTTTTTGTACTTCAGCTCATATCTCTGTCTCAAAGAGCAAAAATGAAATCAGAATAATGCTGAACACTCAAGTCTTACTAATCATTGTTTAACTTTGGTTGTAGACTCAAGAAAATATGTGTATCTGTCTCCTGTACCTATATTCCCAACCCAGGAGTTACTGAGATCATCATGTATCTGTTCTGAAGGTGCTGCATAACTGCATTTTCTGCCAAGGTTTCTTTATGAATTCTTTATATCACACTGCAGACCAAGAGTCCAGAAAAGCATTCACAAAAAAAGCATCTGGATTTTAATACCATTGTCACCCAACACAGCAGGCTAACCAGCAAAACTTTGGACTCGCGTGTCTTCTTCTAAATATTTCAAAATACTCTACAAAGATGAATGGATTAAGCTTCTAATCCTCCTTTTTAATATAAATAAAAAATCCGTAGTTCATGTGGAGGTAAGATGAGGCAATGAGAGATGAAACCAGTTTTGTTGCAAGTACAGGTCTGGGGTAAGAATAAAATGCCCGAAGTTCTGACGTTCCTTCATCTGCTGTGATCTGCTCCAGAGTACGATGATGGTAAAGCAAAATAAAGCAAGTAGGCTACTTGGATCCTTTTCCATAAATTTTCTTGTGCTCATATGCTTTATGACCAGCAGAATGTTGTCAATGAAGATCCCAGAAATACAGAAAACTGTTTTAGCTGAAGTCAGAGATAATCCAGAGAGAGCTATTACCACCTGTTTTGCAAGTCTGATTCTCAGAAGCTGCTTCTGATGATTTTTTGCCTTCTTTAATCAAACCTGACTCAGAGAAGCATGATATCACCCCCACTGCTGCTGTTCTTACTCTTATTAGCATTTCCTATTAATGAGTAAGTGGTGGTAGGTCTCAGCTGAAGAAACCAAGTGTTACACCCAGTGTTATAGACAGTGTGTCTGCTTGCCTTCTTTAGGTAGTGAAATCTTGAAAGACAAGGGGAGTTAAGGAGAGACAGTGAACTGAAGAATTTCTGCTGTTTCTTACGGAAAGCAGCTTGCAGCCGGTTGCCCGGGGCAGCCACGTGGGTGCAACACGGTTTCAGGAACTCTCCAAATCATACCCCAGAGAACTTGGGAAGTGGCTGCAAGGCCTGCGACATAATGCTGTTACATGTGAAAAGCAGAAACGAAAATGAGAGCAAAGGCAGATATGATGCACAGTAATCTCTTCTCCATGAATCAACATAATTTCCATACAGTAAAGCAAAGGGAAAGTAGGATGATTTCAGACAAAGCGGGTGAATTCTTGAAGCATAAGCAATTTGATTTCATGATCATAATCGAGAACAAGAGAAGTACAAATCTCATAGTGGCAGGGAAGCACAGGAGATCAAATCAAAGTTTGTACCCTAACTTTGCTGACAGCAATGAGCTAATCTGTTGCTAGTATAACACACTTGAAGGGTCTTCCTTCAACAATCCTGCCAGAGCTATTAATCTCTCTCTAGGCAGGCCTAAGCACCCACTGGTGCGGTAGTTTAGTCAGATTCACAACACAAAGGACAATGATTTCACTACTAATCTTTCCTTTAATAGCCTAGATTCATAGAACGATACCGGTGGTAAAGGACCTCTCAAAGTCACCTGGTCCAATCCCCCGCTCAGAGTAGGACCAACTTAGGGCAGGTTGTTCCTGGCCTTGCCCAGTCAAGTTTTCTTCATGTCCAAAGAGGAGGATTTCATTTCCCCAGTGGGAAAATGGGGCTGAGCTTCATGAGGCTCTTGTCAGTCGATGTCCGTAGGCTGTTAACTTCCCTCTGCACATCCATCTTGTTTCATCTTTTTTAATATATTCATGCTATATTTATTTTGCTCAAATTAATACAGTGCTAATCTCAGTCACCATGGGAAGATACATGATGGAGCTAAAGGGATTATAGTTCCCCTCTTCTTTAGCATTACCTGGTCACATGAGCCACACATCCACCCGCACAGTAATTGCATCCAACTGGAATAAGGAGATATTGTCCAGAGGCAATTCTTAGAGCCAAATCCTTGTCTAGTATAAAATGGCAGGGCATTTTCAAAATGAAAGGACTCCTGCCATTTTAGAAAAGCTAGAGATCTAATCCAAAAGGCCTCTTGAAAATTTGTTTCCGCTTCCACTGAAAACAAGGGGAAACTACACAGGATCGTGACTTCCATCGCTGCAATGTCAGGTACGCACAGACAGACAGTGGACACTTCAGTACAGATTCATATCTAGCCCATGCATTATTTGTGCTGTGGTAATGTCAGAAATGTTTTGGACAGCATCCATACACACAGGAATGCAGACATCCTGCTTCAAATTACTTACAGTCTAAAATATTAATGCCTACATCATCAACTAATACTTTTTTAATATGAGCTAAATTTTCTTACTCTTAGGGCTTCACTCGTTTCCCCTTTACAATACAAAATGCCCTGTTTCTTCCACCTCAGTCAGAGGTGTATAAAATAAGGTGTCATTAGAGCGAGCGGTCACAGGAGGCAAAGTTGATGGCAGTGCTGGAATGGCAATGCAGTATTGAACATGGTGCTAACAGTGGTTTTCCTCCTCAAACCTTAAACTTTTCCACACCTCTAAAATGAAGAAGGTAGCCCCCAGAGAGGAGTCCTTCCACCCCACTGAACAACTCACTTAAATGCACAACTTCTAAGCCATAAACCACTTGAGTAATCCCACTGCTCAACACAGGGTAAAAGGAGAAAATAGCATTAAAGATTTAAAGAATGCAGCAAACTCAAATGATAGCTGCGCCATTCACGTCATTACAGCTAAGGGTTTGTCAGCACTTTCATTATAATGCTCATTTCTCTGCTGTCACTCCAGGCTAAAATCTGGCAGAGCATAAAACTTAAAGCACAGACAGACACAATAAGAACACAGTGAAAAGGAAAGCAAAGGCCTCAAGGACAGCATCCTAAGATACCTTCACATGTCAGGAACAAATGGTATCTTATAAAGCATGATGCAAGAAGTGGAGCTGGGAGAACTATCCCTTCTCTCATTAAGATGGTGTGATAGAGAGAGAATTGCACTGAAAGCTCAGTGAGGTATATTGTTATGAAACTACTATGAATGGCTTAAAAGATCCAGAAGGCTAAGTATTAATATTGTAATTTAAGTTAAATTTATGCTGCAATACATGGAAATAAATAAGATAGAAAGAAGAAGCAGACCACACGCAAATACTATATCTGAACAGTTGATATCAAACTTCCCTTAGGGAATGTATGAAAATATATCTTCTTGGACTGATGTGAGGAGTGGAAAGTGCCACTAACATAAGAGATTTCTCTCAAGCAGTGTAGAGTACCTTTCTCCCTTCCTCCTTTCACAGCTGAGATTGTTGCTCCAACAAATGTCGAAACACAAGAAGAAAGCAGGACTGAGCATAGTATCAAACTATCTCTTATACTCCAACCCCTTACATTGTAGGGTAGCATGAATTAGTACTGCCATTGAAAGAAATTATCTCACTTGCCCCTCTGCTTCATCCCCTCAGCTCCTTTGTCAGCCTAAATACGGGTACCCATATGGATGCAGAATGACCCAGTGTAAAGAACTGAGTTAGAGGAAAACTAAGCTATGATTGTGGGTCAGTTTTAACTTCGGCAAAGCCCTGAGCAACCAAGTCTGAGATCAGTACTGATGCCTGCTTTGAGCAGGAGGCTGGGCTGGTTGACCTCCCGAGGTCCCTTCCAACCTGTGAGAATCTCTGCTCCTATGGATCAGCTTGTGGACAAGGTCAGAGAGGTTTAGGACCACTTCTTGCAGAAACAGAGCTAGCTAATGCTAGGTTAAAGTGTGTGTAGAACCACAGTATTAGTTATTATTTTTTATATTTTTAAAAAGGTTTTAACAGGTTTGATTACATTCATAGAAAACAGTAAGAACAACAAAGATGCAGTTACTATTACACAGACTTGGTGCGTTGGACAGTTTACTCACTGCCCATTTTTGCCAGTCGGTGCTGTGGGACTTAGCACAAGCCATTTAATTTTGCTTCAGCATCAATGAAGATGCTTCTTACCTTTAAAAAGCACTTAGAGATGAACAGTACTATCTATACAACATATGATTGCTGTTATTATCTCAGTAAAATTTTAGGAGTATTTGAAGAACGCCAGTAACACCAAAAAAAAAGGTGTTTTGTTCCCATGTTCAGAATTAGTTACAACAAAGACTTTAAGATAACAATTATATAGGTCACCTAATCCCATTGACTTTGTTAGGGTAGTATCTTCCTTGACTTCATAAATGAGTGCAGGTTTGGACCGTGATACTCTTTCAGCAGCTCTGGAAAAAGGGCAGCTGAGCATAATATATGCCCAAGTGTTTGAGAAAGTCTAGCGCATCATGCTTAAAGCAGTGCAACTACTGAACATGGGACAATTATATTGTGCTCATCATATGAGAGCTCTGATGGTTGTAAGAAACAGGGAGTTAAAGGCAATAGTAAAACAAACACGCGTCCACACAACATCAATTTCATTTGGTAGCAAAGGAATTATTTTCACTGTAGTAATTAACAATCCTGTTGCTTAAGAACCAAAGTTCTGTCATGAGTTTATCAGGATATGCATGCATGTTTTAATATAAAATTTACTGTCTTTTATCATAGAGAAGAAGCAGAACTCCATTCCCTTACTTGCCTGTATTGTCAGGGAAAGGCAGGCTGTTTGCACAAGACACGGGTCACACATTCAAAACTATTTTCCTGGCACTCTCAGGCTGCTTCCCCTGTGCAAAATGCTGATGCTTTTGAGATGCAACGATTTAGCGTGTCACTGTGCTAGTGTGACAGATGGCACAGGAGTATAGAATGAATGAACAAGGGACCACGTTTCACTTTTGTCAATGTGCAATCTTTCAGCAGTTCTGATGCAAGGCATCTATTTTTCAGTCTTTTTAGATCAATCTGCTCCCTTTGTTTAACACTACCCAGTTAGTAGTTTTTCCAGTCTTGGAAAAATTAGGTAAAAAGTCAGTGCAGTATGCAGAATTAAGTGAAGAGCCTGATCTTTTTAAACCTGAGGTCCTCCTTTTCTTCTAACGGGACCCCAGAACGACGAGCATTGTCTTCGTCTTGTATCTGAACATACAGGTCCCTGAATCAAAACCAAGTGTTTCCCAGTCCTTTGCTTCCAGGTCTTCTCTGCAAAGTCCAGCACAGCCTTTCTGGGTTACTGAAGCCTGAGCTAATACCTCAAGCAAAGTTTTTTAGTGGGGTTAAGCATTCTTGGGCAAAGACCTTAGACTTTGCACTGATTTTATACAAGGATAAAGCTTATAAAGAGCAAGAAAAGGAGAAAATAGGTTGAAAGACTTCAAGGCAGCATTCTGATGGGTGGTCAGATTTATCCACTCACCAGGCATGAGGAGCAAAGACAGCGGATTTTAAAAAAATGGTTTTACCCACAGGTAAACAGGAAATAGCTGCAAGATAAAATGCAAAGGATAACTTCTCCTCTGGTGCAAGTTAAGGATCACTGAGGCTCAGCAACATTCTTATGTTTTGTCAGACTCGGGCAGCTGTTTCACATATTTCAATAAGTACAGAAAGGGAAGAGAAATAGTCTCAAATACCAGTGTACAAGTTAACATGGGAAGAGGATATATGAGGTGGAAAATAAATTATAAGCTCTTCAAGTGTAGGTATTAAAACATCAAGCTATGAAAAGCACTGCAGTGTTCTATAGTAACAGTCCAAACATTACTACCTAAAAATGTTACAGAAATGTTTACATAACCGGATCTAAGGACCTAATCCACTGCTCATGGACTTCAGTGAGAATAAAAATCTTGATGCAACTTCTTTTTTTCTTTAAATAATCCCTTGGAACTGTAAAAACAGTTCTGTGCTATGTATTTGGAGACCGAGGGCTTTCCACTGATAAAAATCCTTGAAAAGCCATTATTTTCTGAAGTTATTGCTGTCTCTGAAGGTTAATTAACGTTTGTTTGATTTAGTGCTAAGGTGAAAAGAAACATGATTTTTTTGGTCTTAACTTCTTCCTTTGATTTTGAACAATGTGTTACTGATACACAGTTCTTACGTGCTACACATTTCTTCTCATCTGACAGCTCTTATACTTCAATAGTCAAGACTGCAAGAAGCAGCACACTGCTTTGTGTAATCAGGGTACAGATCCTACGTTAGGGAGCTCTGTGGCAAAACTCCTTCTAGTTAGAGTAATAAGTTGTCTATCCTTTGGGAAATCCAGGCATTTCAAAATTTATTTTCTAAGTGAGTAGTAATTTTCTATTTACTAAGTGAGTAAAAATATTGAAACCCCAAAACGTTTAGTAAAATGTGGATTCCACTGTGTTTTAATTTGGAAATATCAACCAGGCCCTGTTGAAGTATTTTTACAGTAGTATTGAAATATTATAGGCTGTACGACTGAATATGAAAAAAGATCCAAATGAAAAATGGAAATGTTGAAATGGAGCATTCAATTTTATTTTTAATGTTTTGAATGTTTTCCATATCAAGTTCTTCCATATTACTAGAAGACATTTTGTATTAGGTATTTTCCAACGGTAAAAATCCTTTTTTCTACAGCTTCTTGGAAATTTTTAATTTTAACAGCTTTCAAAGAAACAGTAAAATTAAAAAGAACTACCTGAAGCTGCCCTGACTTTTAGGAATGTGACTGCACTGGCACACATTTTTTAAATCGTACATCCTGTGTCTGTGATCCATAATCATGAGGGAAGGCTAGAAACAGCTGTTACTAATTTAATGCCTATACCAAATTCAGAGACTATGATGTTTAAAGGTGTTTAAAAGCTAATGCACTGGGCATTTTCTTAAGTCAGTATTTCATATTAATAGAAAAAGGAATTACATATCACTCATGAAAAGATATGAACAAATACTTTTTTCTTTTACAAGCTTCTTCCTTGTGAACTGCTAAAGACACCTAAAAGTTGCTTTTATCCCAAATCGAGCTTCTACATCACCTTTATTTACACAGTTAGTTTCAAAGCCTTAAATGAGTTACCAGTCAGTCAGAAATCAGTCAGTGTCAAATTATTCAGTACCTATTACTGCACTATTCCCCAAACTCAAACACCAGACTTTTTATTGGGATTCTGAGCGTATCAAGAACGTTCAAGCATGAAGTCTGGGCAAGGTCCTGTACGCTCTGCAAGTGTCTGCCCAGGCTGGAAATGCTGCGGGAACTTCCACTTGGTTGGTCCCAGTGCAGTTCCAAAACAGTACAAAAGGGAGAAAGGGGTCTGAGGGGAGCAAGGGGACAGAGGACACTCCTCCATAGCTCTGCACGGTGGGAACTCTCACGTTGAAAGGCATTATTAGCTTTTCCTGCAATGCGTCCAAACTTGTACCATGGAAAGCCTGATAGATATGGGGATATGTAACAGCAGCAAAATAACCTCATAGTGGATGCTTCATCCGCTATTTAGATCCTGTCCAAACCCACTTGTGGCAAGAGGAAAAGAAGCCAATTTCATGCAGAATTCAGGAACAGACCCACTACACCTGCTCCAACATGGAGGGTGACAGAGCAGAGTAAGAGCCTCTGATTCAGGGTGAAATACAAATAGTTGTCCACAAATGGATGAGTCAGAAAAGAAACTTTTCACAATTGTTTTGCAATTGTTTTCCCAGTATAAAGTTATATTAATTACTTCCTGAAGGCCATTAGATTTTAGATCTAAGTGTAAGATCCATTAAGTAGATAGGAATTATAGGGAAAAACCAGCAGCCAGAACAATCCTTTGCTAGTATACACTTGGAGAAGGTTAAAGGCAATTTAACCTCTGCCATAAGGGTAGAGGTTGTGCAGTTGTAAAACCTCTCACATCCAACCCTCTAGCACATCCTAAACCAACACCATCTTAGGGCTGATCCCTCACCTGGGGAAACAGGCTCGTTTAAAGGCATCTTTGATCCCCTGCCACATAGAAGGATCTTGTTGCAAAAAAAAAAGATATGGGGCAGGACTTTGAAGATAATCAATTCACTGGAAAAAAAAAAAGCCTCCTAGGCTTTGGCAGGTCTTTCTCATACATATGGAGTGTCTGTGCATTATAAAATGTGAGAGAGATCAGTCAGCATGTCATTATTAATGAATAATGGTAAATACAAAGGAGAAGCCAAAGCCTGAGTGCAATGGGCAATAACAGCTTTGATGACTTTTTTGTCTCACAAGTTATAGGTGTGCTTTCTAAAATATCAGAAATAAAATTGAGTTACAGAGTTCACAATGCAAGATGCAAGTCTTATGCAACATCAAATGTAAGGAATTAATGTAAATCGCTTCTCTGAAACTAATGATCTTCACATATGCTGCTGAAATACTTGAAAATGTGCATCAAGTCAGTGTAAACAAACCAGGATGAAATAAAACTTCAGCTAGTTTTGTGAAAACAAAAGACAGCAGCTCCAGCTGTCAGTGAGATACCAGTGCTGCAACCATTCTGACGGCAAACCTTCAGACCTTCATAAAGAGCAAACTGGCACCACCATCTGAAAGTTTTCTGAATTCACTGTAATTCCTTACCTAATTCCACTTAACTATTTAATTAAAACAAAGACATTCTAAACAGCCTTTAATAACATTTCGGTAAGGAGAGATTATTTTAAAATAAAAAAGGAATCATCATTGTTTTAAAGGATCATTACTAACCCCTTCTGCCTTGAAAACTAACTACTTCTTTAAATAATAAAAAAAAAAGCTTCTCCTTTACCTGTAAGACTACTTCAGTTTTGTTATCCATATGAAAAGTGTTCTGAGCTGACCCAAGGTCAAGCCTGCCAAAGCCCAGAGATGACCTGGTCTGTGTTGTCCACACCCATGATTTCTGATCTGTTACAAGAGGACAGGGCAATGTTTCAGCCTTGTTCTTTAACACGTTTTGGCCCTGGTATGACTTAGTTGCCTCCGTTACTCAAAAATTTATTTTCTGTGCTATTTACTGCTTTAGTACTCTTTAGAATGTGGGATGAAACAACAGCACAACGGCCCTGCCACAAAGACCTCTCAAGAATGGGCAGGTGTTTACTCAATAAGGAACTAGCAGACACCAAACTTATCCTTTGGGTCTCTGCCTATTACATATGAATATCTAAAATGATAGTTTCTTTATTTGCACCATACACATTTCATTAAAAGCAAAGCTTCATGATTTCACACTAACTCAAAATGTGGCAGAAAAGTTCTAGATAAAGCTAAAATGTAAATTATTTTAACAAATAGACTACAGGTGTTTAAAAAAAAAAAGTCATATGATCTTACCATGAAGTACAGTTATATACATCTAAACTAGAGTCACCAAGCCAGGTCCCTAATTTGCTTGTCTACTTACTACTTTGCAAAAAGGGCTCTCTTCAAATTAATCTTCTGCAGCACATTAAATTATCCAGTATACTAAGATATGGAGTTAATCCTTGTTTTCCCTGCAGAAAGGCTGCAACAGATGAACTACAATGCTGTGTAGAGCAATGTTCTAATACTCGTGTGTTCAGTTTTGTAGGAACCATGTATTGGAAACAAGTACCCAAAAACTGGAGTGTGCTTTCTCCACCGTTAGCATGTCCCAGCATTAAAACCAACCACTGGGATGACTCATTAAGTAACACCTAGGAAATATCCGTGTATACCTTTTGTGTACTAAGATATTTAGATATGCTGGAAGGATTGGTCCTAAAAGAATGGGGTTAGGCCTAACAATCAAATCTACTGACCTTTCATTTTCACAATTTATACAGTAATATGTTACATATATATAAACAACGAATCATCTGATTAGAGTAACAGAAAGCTTGTGCTTTTTTCCAATTTCTGAGAAGAATGACTATGGTACATAGCCTCTCTTTTCAAAACAACAGCTGTCTCTACCCTGCAGGAAAGAGAAGAAAAGAGCTTGGGCTTTTGGACTCCAGGGGGGGGTTCAGCAAAAGAGATAAAGAGCTGGCAAATTTCAAAACGCTGCCTCAACACATATCTGCACGCACTCACCAGTAGATTTTCTGTTTATAAAACAACAAAAAAAAATAAAAAAGGGGGGGAAGGAAAGTGTGGCGGTGTGACTTGAACCGACAAAATGAGGCGTTGATTCCAGACCATATGTACTGAATTCTCCCCCAGAAACTGACAGAACAGTCACCAAGTCCATCTGGTCCCCGTACCACAGAATAAAGCCTCCTTTGCTCACAGCACTCAGTGCAGCACATGTATGCGATTTCACTTCACCTTCCTGTAATTATCCCTAGTACATTCCCTGGGAAGCTTGTCTTATCCACTTGACAGCTACCAAGTGATCTGGGCAGACCCCAGCGCTCTCGCTGAGCCAGTGGCATGTTAATGGACAGCCACACCGCAGAAGATGTGACAGGGGAGCCGAGCAAAAGGTTTATCCTGCATTTCCTCCGTACATTTCCCAAGCCACTACACAAGCATCAGCACTTAGTGGAGTTGATTCTCCCTATCTAAGCAGCCTTGCTAAGGCTATGACAGTGATTCCTGTTTAAAATGTTACGCTGCATTCCCGAGGAGGCCAAGATTACATTAACTGTGGAAGAAAAAGATAGTCAATATCTCCTCTGAAATTATGCTGCACCCTCACTTGGGGAACAACTGGATATAATTCACTGAGCCCTGTGATTCAAGAGAAAGGTGTGAGAGAAAGGTTCATAAGCAATTGAAAATATATGCCCTGTATTTCCTTACGTCCCTTTTTGCCATTAAATATACCAAGTAATTAGTGCTTTGTCATAAAATACTATTGGGGCTGCCTGAATAGTCTTGTAGTTATTTAATAAATTACTCAGCAAAGGAGTGAATTTAGCCAGGCGTCCACCAGTGAGGAGACCGCTAATTAACTGATATCCAGGCAGGCAGCAATTACCCTTCTCCTCCCAGACAAAAAGAATATCTCTATTCCAAATAGGTGTCCAGAAAGAATTAAGAGCTCTGAAACGTATAGCTCTTCCACTAGGAAGTGATTTGGAATGGAGTAGCAGTGAACCCTAAGATCTCAAATCATTTGAACTAAATACAAAACAAGATAAAATAAAGAATCTGTGCTTTATGAAGGGAGTGAACTGGCTTCAGAAATAAGTTTCCAGCTGGGACCAGATTGCAAATGCTTTTATTCACTCTGCGGGAGTAGTTATTCACGCGAACAGTCCCTGTAAAGCCAGGGAAACAAACTCACGTGAGCATGTAGTCACGACTGTGAACATGAAGCTTGCCATCTGACCTTCAATACTGACAGAATTTGCTGGCGCTTTTACTGAAAATACCATAGGCATGTTGGGGGTTGTTTTTATTTTCCTTAAGTATGATTTTGCTGTCATTTCATATAAAATGTCTTAGGAGAAAATTAACTGGTTTCATTTTAATTTATGGAGAGTTGTTCATTCTGACACGTTTGGTCAAATAAGCCAATTTACAGGTTGGTGTCTCAGCAACAGATTTGTAGTAAACAGGATGCTGGGATTTATCAGGCTCGCATTTGCTTTGGTTTTTGGAATGTCCAGCCATAAGGCAGACTTCCCATGGCCACCTGGGGCTGAGGCTCTGCTGATGGGCACCCACCCACCTGCACGGAGGCCAGGAGCCATCCTAGCAGATAAGTGTGAGCACAAAGGCAACCAAGTGACTACCCGTGTTGAGTAGGAATGAAGGATTCCCGGAGGAGTGTCCAAACAGCTCTGCGTCCCCAGTTTAATGACCCATGAGAGAAAGGATGCGTTTAGAATAGAGCTGTTCTGATGACAAGAGTTTTGACTCATTTACATAAAGGCTGAAAAAGAAATGTAAGTAGTACAATTAGTGACCTAAGGGGAAAATTTCAAAAGCACAAATAAGATTTAAGTGCTGAGCTGCAATAAGCAGTTAGAGTCAATACCCAAAACCAGAATCCAAGCCTAGGACAAGAGATGATCTGGCACCCAAAGACCAGCAATCAGGCTAAATACCAAAGGTCAAGAGCCTGAGTCAGAAACCAAGATACAAGCCAAAGGTTAGGACTGAAATAGGTCCTGGATGCAAGCTGAAGGTCACAAAACGAGCATTTTCAAATAGCCACGCACCTCAGCTACTGGCTAGTCAAAGAACAAATTTAGATGCTCCCTTAAATAGCACTGATATTAGCACCAGTGAGCATCCACAGGAGTGACCATAGTCATCATGACTGTGAACTTGCTGAAAGGGTCAGCCCAGCCAGCAGTCCTTAACAGCCCACCACTGAGGTCGGTCTGGGTCATTCAGATCCAGAGTAAGGCTGGTAACAGCTCCCCCTGATTACACAGATGAGTGAAGCCCCTAACAGGCATAGGTACTTTTGCAAAGTTTCCCATCGGAAAAATAAGTTATGGAGATTTGTAAAGTTCCTCTCTTCCATAAGCTCGGTGGAACTGCAAAAAAAAGGCAGTTCCAGCTGAAACATGAGAAAAAGCTGGGCCCCAAAGGGACTGTAGAAGTCTCAAAAATCCATGAACTAACAGAAGATCTTGCTACAGATCTACATTTTTGTTACCTTTTTCCTCTATTACCATTTAGCTGATTGTAATACAAGTATATATACAAGCCCTGCAGCTACTCTATTCCTTTGGCTCCATACAAATAAGCAAGATATTCTGTTTTGACACGTTTACAGCGTAAACATTTTCTACTATTAGATTATTTCTAATGAGGAACAGGTTAAAAAATATCAAAAATAAAGTTTTTATGTACAAATTGAAAGAACAAATTCATCTTGATGTCCCATTATATGCCTCATTAGCATATCCTCTGGAGAATGCTTGATGGCTCTGGGAGCATTTCAAGAACCCCTACAATGTTGCTTAAAACTACAATTAAGAGATATCTTAAACAGTAATCTCAGTGAATGGTTTGCAAATAGCCCATATGCCAGAATATGTTTTTGCAAACATTAATAATTAAATTCTGACTAGCAATGCAGATGAAAAAACAACTTACAGAGCTATAATATAGACAATTTCTTTATATTCCAAATAAAAACTTCCAGAAGTTGTGGATGCCCCATCCCTGGAAGCGTTCAAGGCCAGGCCGGATGGGACTTTGAGCAACCTGGTCTGGTGGGAGGTGTCCCTGCCTATAGCAGGGGGGTGGAACTAGATGATCTTGAAGGCCCCTTCTCAACCCAAACCATTCTATGATTCTCTGATTCTGTGATCTTCCTCTTTGATTTTTTGTCAAGGTTATAAAGAACTAATGGGGACTGGAGTAAGTTTAATAAGTGTCTCTCTCTGCTCTGCTGACATGACGGTAATAAACAGAATACATTTGTGCAATTACCTTAATTATTATACATTTATTTTTGTCTTTCTCGAAGGGTTTGACAAAGTGCCCTTATACTGGCAGCCATCCCCACCTGGTAAAGTCAGTGTTTCAGTTACTAGCTTTCACTTGCAGTGGGTTTAACTTTGTAGGTCTCTCATTATTTAAAAACAAACAAATAGTCACTACCCTTCAAACCCCTCAGCAGCTGGCGTGGTGCCACGAAGCCATGGAAAGCACTTTGCAGAACTGTGACCATTAAACAAGCACCATGAAGTAGATTAGGGCCTATAAAAGGTACATCTGAAGTTGAATAAATGTAAAACTCCTGATATTACAGAGTAATATTTTGGGGATTTTCTAAAGGAGCAAAACTAACATATTATTGCTCTTCTAACTTAAGCATTCCCCACAGCTGTTTGTAAGCCAACAGCACTGCCTAGCTCTCATGTCACAGAAGCTCATGAATCACATGGTGGCCCTGAAGTGCTAAATCTCAAAAGTTTACACAGCCTACTTGGCCAGCTCCCCATTACAGCTGGAATTTTAAGACTGACTCCAAAAAGAACCAAGAAAAAAAACCTAAAACAGACTATAATCGGAGAATCCTACCAAAAATACGTGCCCACGATATTACAAAAGTCAAACAGTCCCCTTCCCACACAAATACATTGCAAAGACGTGCCTGTTTTCGCCTGCTAAGACCTTCTTTCAGCCTGAGCTCCCCTGCTACTCCTGTGCAGACATTCTTGCTGCTGAGAGCTAAAGCAAAGAGCAGGAGGAGCAGCTTGCCTTGCCCCTCGGCCAGTCCCATACTCCCTTTCCATGCACCGCAGGTACACCAACAGCTCTCCCTCCGTATTCAGCTTACCTGCTAGACATAACCACTCATGAATTATTCAGGTGACAAGTCCATCATGAAAATAGAGCTGATCAGAATTTTTCTTAATCCAAAAAAGGCAAAAAGAATGCCAGTTTTATTTCAGACTGAAAATATTTTACAGAGGCAATTTTTATTCTATTTTTTGGCAACTGGTTTTGAATTTTTTTCCATTAGGGTTAATAGTGGAATCTGGTCATGCCTGCCCTGTAGGTTAGTTCATCACTTCTGGAACTCAGTTCTCTTGGTTGGCAGGTCTGATTTGTCACGGAAGTGTCAAGCCTCCTAAAAACACCCTGTCCCTGTCTGACCAACATCAGGCGCACACGTGCACACAGGGATAGGGAAAAGGCATTGCAAGTCTGATCTACACATCACCAATTTCTATGCCAGCTGACGTTAGCCACACATTGCACTCATAGGTAGACGAGGAGCTGGGCAGTTAGGCAGGCACCGGGTTTAGACCTCCAGGACTGCAGAGCTCATCTGAACTGGCCAGCTCTGGGAGGCACCATGCCAGAAGGAAAAAACGAGAGATGTGCTTCTTCAGCTACTTTTGTATACATGCATTGTTTGCACTGCCGCTTTCAAAGTCTAATAAAATTAATTGCTTTGAAAATCTTATATAGACTTTAGAAGAGGCAATAATTTTGCAAATGAGAAATAGTCACCATATTGACCGTGAGACTTTTGAAAGAACCTGTCAGTGCCCCTCACATGAACTGGTATTAAGAGGTGTTTAAATAACTATTTGTGATTATTATGATCTGTTGGAGAGATGCTCATCAACTCTTCAACCCTCACCTGACAAAATGTATCACCATTACACAAGCTTTTTGGATTCATCATTTCAGAACACTAATTCCACGCACAAAAGTAATTTTATTGTGAAATACCACCTTGCGAAAATTACCATATGAATGCAGCGGATGGTTTGAACACACAACATATTAGTTATTTTTCCTCTGAAAACATGCCAAAGTAAGCAATCTAATTTCTAGATTAATCTCTAAAGTTACATTCATTTTCAAAATGAAAATTCAGTAAATCTGTAGACAGAATTTTGTAGAAAATATTTTACTAGTTGACTGCCATTCTGCTTTATGCACATAACTACACACAAGGCATTTGAAATTAATTAAGACGTTACTGCTTTTGTTCTTAAATAATTCATTACTATCAGATCACTTATTTTCTAACACCAGAGTCAAGGAACATGAAGTTCCAAAATTAAAGGCTGCAATTGCACTTCCATCACAGCCCTTAAGGCCTGCCTGAACTACAGCAGTTTCTTACACTAAGCTCTGTGTTAGTTTGGTTGCAAATTTCCACAGCATTGCGTGATAATGCCTTCCCCTTGAAATGCCCTTCCTCTCCCACTCCTCGCACATCATAACCGCAGGGCTCCCCAGAGGATCTTTAGCAGACAGCTTTATGGCTCTCTTCTGAGAGACTACAGCAAAGGAATTCTCCATCAGCCAGAACTTAATTGGTGAAAAGAAGCCAAATAAGAGGTTAGGATCTCATCCAGTTTATTTACTTAATTATGATGTAATTGAGCTTCCCTTTTCGCCAGTATGGTGACTCCTTGCCACTTTTCTTATCCTGCCCTCCTTACCCCCTGGAGGAAGGCCACCGCATCCCAAACTGGGTGGGTCTGCCTCACAATCTCAGTTCAAAGCAGAAAGGCATTATGTAGTCTTGACCGTAACAGTTAGGGGCAGAACTTAGCACACAACAGACATTAAATCCACCTGGTTATGTCACTCTTGGACATGATGCATCCTGGAGAAAGCTGACAAAGCACAGCGCAAGAGATACATGTGCTTACACTAAGAATTAACCGGTGCTATGCCTTAGGTGTCTGGCTACACATGCATCTTTCAGTTCGCAGCCCAGCCCCAGCAGGCAGATGAGCACCCAGAGAAGGTGTTGGGCAGCAGCAAGGGGCCTCAGGAAACCCACCCTGCCAAAGCAGAGCGGTGTTCCTGAACCTCTTTGTCATGACTGCAGCATGAGGATGGCAGCAGCCGATGCAGTTGCTACCCTCACCTCCAAACAAGGTCTTGTGATAGATCAGCAACCCACCAGCCCTTCCCTGGATGAGTGAAATATCGTCATAATGCCTACTGTTCATATTACTCTTCAAAAAAGTATTTCAATGAAATTCATAATGATGAGTGAATACATTGTACTCATTTTATGTCTGGGAAAACAAAGGTACAGAGAGCTGAAGCGGTTTAACAACCTGTGAAATGAATGCAGGTTTACTGATTCCCATTCCTCTGACACCGGACAACCTAAGAAGCATCAAAATCAGCCCAAATCACCTGGCTGGTTTACATTATATTTGTTTCCAGTCATGTCTGAAAAGCTCTAGAAGCTATTTACTTGCAGAATTGTGTTGCATCTTCTTTATTAGTACTGTACCACATCAAGAAAAGCCTATTGAAAAATACACATGTGGTTATAAAAAATTTATCTAAGCTATTTTAAAGATGATTGCTCTGATATCCATATTTTGCAAGAGGACCAGATAAAAATATTAAAAAGGGAATTCTGACTTGCTATTTTACAGCAAGGCTTCAGAGATAAAGAAGCATATAAACCCACACTACAAAATCTATGTGATAGTCTCAATATTTAAAGGGTTAGACACATAGAGGCATCGAAAGTGGCTCAGGAACCTTAAAGGATACAAAAGAATGCTTACCAGAAAACAAAAATATAAGCATACAATAATGCCATAAGACTGACACAGTATAGTTAAGGTAGATAACACAATAATAAAAAATTGGCTGAGTTAAAAACCGAAATAGTTCTACTAAAGTAGCTTTCTCAACGCTCAAGGTATCTACTACTGAGGCACAATTATTCCTGAGGTATTTCTCAATTCTGTACAGAGCAGAACCTTGCTAATCTAATTGTCATTTTTTTTGATCTGTACAGTCTAGAATCTGTACAAGGAGAACAGGCTACTCTACCTTGTGATAGTAATTGCATATTGTTTTTCCTAATGTTACTATACCAATAAAACAGAAACAAGCAATAGAGAATCCCTGATGGTGCACCTTTGCTTCTTCAGTATTTTGTCCAATTGCTAATTTCCCACAATGGAGATTTGCAACAGAGTACATTTTCAGTAATGAAATTAGTATGGTTCTAATATATTCAGCAGCAGGCCTTGTATCTACTGGTGGATAAAATATGACAAAACTGGCTAAAGATGTGTGTTCAAAGCTCTATGTATTACATTAAGGATATAAATCAATAAAAGTCAGGCTGTACACCTACATCTAATGCACTTACAGAGGCTGTGATCACTGAAAGGCTTCTATTCAAAAATAACTTGTATTTAAATTTTTGGACAAATTTAGTCAGGAAGAACACATTACTGGATATTTATGAAAAATGCACAGTCCTAAGAATAATTTCTGAGCCAAACCCCTGTGCTTTAGTTAAAAAAAGTTAGTTTTGCCTGTCTAATTTCACTACATACCTTCGTCAGAGAAGAGCTGTCATATTTTGATGCAAATTCCAGCAATTTACATGTTTTGAGTTGGCAGGCAATGTCTTCCTAGAAAAAATTGCCACCCTTCCACAATCCCCTGTGAAATGGCAAACCAGGTTAGAAAGATAGAGCAGATTGGATTACCTGTCTGCGCCAGATCATTGTTTCTAGGAGATAATCCATAAATGATTAATCCTTCTAATGTTCTTGAGCAATGTAAGGAGGGCTGCCTGTGACCTATTTCAACCTCTTGCACTGTTGTTGTGGGAACAGCTTTACTGTATAAATCGAATTGAGTATTTTCATTCTTTTGGGTTTATTGAATTGTGAGTGTAATTTAATGCCTTTTCTTTGTTCAATACTTTTTTAGCATCTCTTAGAAGGATCATAACTGTTGGTAACACCATGTCCAAAATGGCAGTGAACACATAGATGGCTAAATGTTTTTTTATGTCATTTTCCTTGGACTTCATTAAATTACATTATTTCAGTAAGTCACTGCTGTTTTTAATGCTTCCCGCTTCACATTTTGTAGAAAGAATGTTTAGCCAGTTGCACAAGGAGGAAAAAAAAAAAAAGAAAAAGTCATCCATTCCTCTTACAGAATCATGACTGCAACTATTACATGACAAAATGAAACTGAAGCAACTGATAGTTAAATTCAGACTTCAGTATTGCAACATCTAAGAAACTCAGACTCCCTACAAAGTAGTTATATATTATCTCTATTTTTGGTACAGCACAGAAATAGGAAAAAATCATGTATCTACAGCTGGGTAAGTCATCAGTCCCAGAACTATTTTCCTATACCTTGTCACTTCAATGTGATGACCTTCCAAAACCAGGAGTTGCTTTACACACCAACCTATCCCATGGATTTTAATTGTTTAGGTTACCACTGCTCTGTATCCATTCAGACTGCATTTGCAGATATAGTCACACACTCAAAAAAAACCCCAACCCTGTTGACAAAGCCCTGGCCAGAAACTGTGACCTTTGCTGTGAAGAACTGTAGGAACACATAGTTGGCTTATTTCATAATTCTGACTTAAACAATTGACTTGGCAGAAGTGAAGGGGTACTGCTCTCCTGAGAAAGGTGAGAGAGAAATGATACAACAGCAAAATGGAATAGTTACCTTAATTAAAAGGCTCTGCATACAGGTAAGAACAAGTATGTAAAAATCACCCCTGACAGATATTGTATCTGATCCTAAAAAACAACAGTGAAGGAGACACCATAACATCCTTCAGTAAATTGTTATATTGCTTAATAATTCCTACTGATCAGGATTGTTAGGATCCAGCCTAATTACTTTTGCTGCACATTAACCTGATTTCATTTTGTCCTTTTGCCCAGTAAGTGTGGAGAACCAATTTCTGTAACAACGTTTTACACATCAAATGTGTAAACTGCCATGTTTTTACTTTTCATGTTCTCTTTATTTTAACCCAGCAACGTAATAATTTCTTTTGTTTTCTCTTGCAAGGCACGTGATCTAAGTCTTTTGACATTCCTCTGGGTTTTTCCCCAGAGTCTCCTCAGTTTGTCCACAATTCCTATTTAGTGTATCACTCAAGTAGCACATTCTGAACTGACAATTTTGTCATGGAATTAATTACTAAAATTGCAAGGAAAGTATTATTAGTTGTACATCTGGTGGTATTCTATCCTGATGAAATAAACAAGTGTTTTAACAAGTTTAGTTTTGTAGCCAGGCGAAGACAGATAAAAAGAAACTGATCTGGTGACCAACAGATACTGCAGAGTATCCCAATTTTCAAAACTCTCAGGTAAAAAGGAAAAATTTTTCTGCCCTATAGCAGTGTAATGTGTATCAATTTAGAAAACTTTCTGCTAAAGGTGGAAGAAGATTTTTCACAGCTAAAAATAAATATCTGTCACCAGGAATATGCAATAAGGTACTTGTGGATGCAGCAATAGTGCAGAAAGAGCATACTGCAAGCCAGAAGACCTATGAAAGGCTTATGATTCACTCGGCACTCCTGAAGAGGAGAATAATTGCCAGGAAAGGTAACTTTTCTTTATGTACATAAATATGGTATAAACTGCTATTGAGTAGCATACAAGGCCATTTCTGTGCTTACCTTAAAATCTCATTTACAAAGAGATAGGTCATAATCTCTAACTGTAGCAGTTTTCAGTTATCCTTTATCAGCTTAGAGAATCACCACAGGAAGAACTAGTTGTACAGTGAGGTATAGAAAGGAGACTGAACATCAGGAACTGTCAACCTCACCAACAGCAAAAATCAAATGTGCATTTACGGTAGAGCAAAGAATACAACAGAAGTAACCACTGTAATAAATCATAAGAAAATAAAATGCTCAAGTATGCCTCCTGTGAAATAAAATGATTTTTCAAATAAATGTCAACCCTTGCAAAATTCTAGCATTCCCTCCCCCCGGCCTTGTTGTTTTAATCACTTTAAAATAACAGGGAAATTTGCCTCTCATAAAAAAAAAGGCTAAAGATTTGCAGGCTTACTCAGAGAATTAAAATGCAAAATAAAAGTTCATTAAGCTATTGGCTAAGGAAGTTATCATCAGGACAATTTGCCCTAGCTAGGACTAAGCCCAAATAAACAGTCTGTAGAACTACAGCCATTGTCATTGAAATTTAAGGTATAGATAACAATGCAATTACTAATCAATAGCCCAAGAATTGCCTGCTACTACAATACAAGGAAAAACATCCATAAACAAACCAATAAAAAGTGTGCCATTTGCAAAATATCTCACAAAACCAGAAACTTCTGACAACTGTTTCAAGTGGAAAACAGCAAAGATAGAATATGAGCTCTATGAGTCACTCAGTTTTCCTGGACTCCACTGCACCCTAATTCAACTTTTAGTAATAACACAAAATGCACTGCCTGGGAATGCTTACTGCACTTCTCCATCATCTTAACAGCAGCAATATATTCTTCCCTGATGATATTCAGTTAACAAGGGAAAAACAAAGAGACTGCAGACTGAAGAAAACTATTTCTGTATGAAGTCTGAAAGAAGTGACTGCAGCCCAAATAAGCTTTGGGAATAGACAAGTAATCTGCTGTGTGAAAAACAGGGTCCAGAAAAAGAGTTTGTGTAACATAGCTGCAAACAGCAGAGCAGACATCAATGGAGAGACCCAGCCATGCTGTCATGAGCAACTGAAGGTGTAAAAGAGGGTCTTTATTATTTCACCTACCTTAATACTAACACGTATCTAGTAGATAATAGTACTTAGGCTAATAAATCATCGTATTCTGTCCTATAAAGCCTCAGCTGAATAACTGAAATACAGAACATAATGTTCTCTCCACTTGTTGAAATACAAATGGAATCTGTCCCACTCACAGAGAAAACAGCAAAAGGGCGTCATTATGTACATCATCCCACTTCTGCCTGGTTCAGTGCAAGAATCGGCAACAGAAAGTGATAGATGAACCTTTCCCCAGCAGTAACTGCTGCATAGGTTCAAGGGAGGACAAAGAGATGTGCAATATCAATAATCACAGAACAAGCCTGAATGGATACAAGTAACATTTCAGTTTACACTGAGGTCACAGCTTGAGCCTAAGTCTATTATATACCTTGGTGTACTTCAAGGTGGAGGAAGCAGATGGCGGGCCATAAGACTCATTTCTGACATAAAATATTTTATTCCAAGGCGACAACAGTGAAGAAGGGCAGGGAGAATAAATTCAGTAAAATGCAGGACTGGAATTAGCAGATGAAGGAGGAAAACAATCCAAAACCAGAAACCACCGCTTCTCTTTTTTTATCGATGCTCCTCATGTTTCACTTTTCATTCAAGATGAAGCCAAGGAGTTTTCACACTTGAGAAGATCTCGCACAGCAGCAGGCTGTCCTTTGCCAGTAAGTTTTTCGCTTTGAAAGGTACCTTTGCTCTACAGCAATCTTGCAGAAAGGAGCGGTTTGGTGCAGCTGTTTAAGATGCCATTTAAAGCCAGCTCTTAAAAAAGTTTTTGTCACTTTCTTTCTGTTTCATTTGAGCCCTCATAATGTCCATTGTCTCCTACAAAAGATTGTTTTCAAACTTTATCTTCCTCTCACTATCTTTTCCTAATTGAGAGTGTTACTGAATAGTAACTAGATATTTTACATCAAAGTATTTTTGACATCATACTAAAGGTCATTGTTTGCCCTTGATGGAAAGTTTTATGTAATTTACTAACAGAACCAGTGAAAACCCACATTTTATGGATTAAATTGGGCCCTCCTGTGGTACAACCATTAGAAGGGGATGGAAGATTTATGGAGGTCTAAGACATTCTCTATTTATTTTTTTTTTTTACTGATGCTTAGGTCTTGGGATTCAGGGGTGAGTTACTGGCATGAAGTACACAGGAATTTTGTGCCCAGATTACATTTTTTTTCTAGGAAATGTCTTTTTACTTTGTACTAGAACTGTTTGACATCAAAACAGGTAAATCAATGTTCTCTCCAAAAAGCTTTACTTTCATAATTTAAAAGAATATGTTATACTTGAACTTTGTGACTGCTGGTCAGAAAGACTTTATGGAACAACACAACTGCTGGATCCTTTCTCATAGCTTGTGCATTACATGTCTGCCATTGTGGGAGAGGATTATACTGTAAAGCTGTATTAAAATCAGAAGTATGTCCACCTGCAATGGAGAAGAACGTGACCTGTGGTAATACAGAGCTTAGAGGAAATTCCTTACATTCTCAGAAGGGTCAGAAGCTTGTCATAAACATGGTTTTGTTTAGAAATTTACAGTCCTGTTTTTTCCTGTCAGATAGCACAAAATGCTATAGATCTCAGTGATGTTATCTTGGAAGTCATTCATGCCTTGGTCCTAATAAATATTCTATACTTTTCCACTTCTAAAATCCACTAACGATTAAAAAAATTACAGGAACAAAGCTCAGTACACTGCATGTTACCTTGTTCTTGTTCCAGCAAACTTAAATATGTACTACATAGGACAGTTGATATGTTTACTATACTGATATATATTTAGTTCTAAAATTCTTTAAAAATATTGAAAATTCCGTATCCCACTGCAGACTGTGAAATATTCAGATGCCAGATAATGATGAGCATGTGAACAAACTGCATCACCCCCAAAGTACTGGAAGATAATTCCTCCAGCCTGTGAGCCACCTCATTGCACTCCAGCCTGCAGTAAACTCAGAAGCCTTTGTACTCACTGATGTCAGTAAATAAATAATGATAAAGACCTCTTACAGTATAAACAGTGCACAGATCTTTAGGTGAATCTCTTCCATTGAAGAGACATCATGACACATCCAGATGTGGAGACACAACTCAGAAGAAGTCACCTGAAAATCTCACACAACATGCTCAGGGGACTAAGTACAGGGAGTGGAGCTGCGCAGAGCGGCTGGTGGGATCCCTTCTTCAACAAAGGACCAAAAGTCCCTTCCTCACAGCACTGCATGAGCTGAACATGTCTGACAGAAACCTCCTGGATGGAGCTACAGCCATCTGAAAGGGAGCTGAGGTGGCCGGGAGGGAGCACAGCCCTCCGTGTGGCGGGGTACAGCAATGCTCAGTGCCTTTGGACATTCGGCAGCATGGGAGCGCGGAGGCCATCGCTCAGCTCCGACAGGAGCTTGGCCAAACCTTGCGGCTGGTGGAGGCCCAGCCACCACAGCGCCCGCCGCCCGCACCGTCGGGGGACACACCACAGCCCGGCCGCCACGCGTCAGGTTGAACCCCATGAAGCCGATTTTCTGCCCGGCCGCTGACCTGTGGCTCACGACCCTGTGCCACAAGGCCACCAACCCCTCTGTGGCGGTGGCGCGTGAACGCCAACCCTCAGCCCCGGGCCACGCGTGTCGGCAGGGGCTGGGGGCTGCCTCGGGCACCCCACGGCCGTGGGGCACCCCCTACGCCCCGCGGCCTAGCGAGGCCCCGGCAGCCTCTG
Source organism: Pluvialis apricaria (assembly GCA_017639485.1). Classification (NCBI taxonomy): domain Eukaryota; kingdom Metazoa; phylum Chordata; class Aves; order Charadriiformes; family Charadriidae; genus Pluvialis; species Pluvialis apricaria. The sequence continues at coordinate 16,873,792 of CM030016.1, forward strand.
CCACAGGGCGGCCTGGGGCACGGCAGCCGCGAGGTGGGGCAGAGGGGAGCCCCGCGGGCGCGGGCAGGGGGCTCCGGCTCCCGAGGGGACGGGAAGGGCCTCGCTGCTCCGCGCTGGCGAGGCCGGCGGCTGCCGCGGCGCAGCCCCGTGTGGGCCCGGCCGGCGGGCGGAACGGCAGGCGCGGGGCTCGGGGTTCCGGCCGGCGGCGGGGACGGGTGCGCCGGTGACACCGCCCGGCCCCTTCTTGCCCTCCCCCGCGAGTGGCCGCCGGGATCCAAGATGGAGTCGGTGAGCAGAGCGGGGCAGGAGATCAGCCTGGCGGCCCTGAAGCAGCACGACCCGTATATCACCAGCATCGCCGACGTGACCGGGCAGGTAGCGCTTTACAGCTTCAGCCCGAAGGCTAACGAGTGGGTAAGTCCGGAGGAGCGGGCCTGGCGCTCCTCGTCCCCGGGCCGGGCCGGGGGGCGGCGGCGGCGGCGCGGCCACGGGCAGAGCGTTCGCGTTGGCGGCGGGGCGGGGGCTCTGGTCGCCCGTGCCCCACCAGCAGCCTGGCCCGGGGCCTCCGGCCGGGGCTGCTCTCGGCCAGAGGGGTGTTTGGGGTTTGGGTGCTTTCCCCCCGCTGGGGTGCCGGCCCCGAAGGGCGCGTGTGCCGGGGGAGGGGAGGGGAGGGGAGAGGATTTCGGTGGCCGTTGCTGGGTTGACTTTTTTTAGTGTTGGGTTTGGGGTTTTTTTTTTTTTTTTCAATTGTAATTTGTTGCCCATGCGTGTGGAACAGAGCCCTAGTTCAGGAGGAGTGGGATTTGAGAAATGTCATCGTCACCGTAAAATGCGGTTTCTGCTTGACGGTCAGTTTTATCACAAAACTATAAAAATGGAAATACGTGGAAGTTGAGGTTGCGGTGCGCAGCACTGGAGCCGCACACAGCTTTCCGGGCTTGCAGGTCACAAGCACGTGGTAAAGGTTGCTTTGAAAATTGAAGTATGTGGTCCGTAGTTAAATTGTTTTGTTGTTGGCTGTACTGTGATTGAAATAACAGCTGGGGAAGACAACGTGCCTGACATTCGCAGACAAACGCAATGTTCATATTTAAAATACAGAGTTCTGAGAAAGATGTTTGGCTCTGACGGTCAGGCTCAGCATAGGAAAGTTGTAGAATACTGTATGCCACATCACCAGGTTGATAGCATGAACAATATCTCCTGGAAATGGGGTTAGTTGCCTAATCTTACTAAGAAAAAATAGGTAGTCTCTGAAAATCAGAGTTCATATTTTTAGTCCTATGATGTCAAGTATCATGGAAAGATAAGGATATTGTAAATCTCTGTAATTAAAATGCTATGTAAAAGCTAAGTAACTGTGTGAATAAGTATATCCTTTAAATGCAATTGGTGTCTTTTGTAGGAGAAAACTGACATAGAAGGGACCTTATTTGTGTACAAAAGGTAAGGGGTTTCTTGTGGGTTTTTTTTTCTTTTTCCTTCCTTAAGAAAACAAACCTCATGTGGCTTCATATATAGCTTTCATACTGGATTTACCGCATCCAGTAAACTCATAATTACTCGTTTGTGCAGCTGCTAATATCTGTGCACTCATTTGAAGAGAAGAAACTTTACACATAGGTGAATAACTCTGTCAAAAGCACCTAAAAGTACTGCTGAAAAATGAGAACTTGAGCACTGCATATGTATTCACATAAAAACCTAATTTATCAAGCTTGTTTTGTTAATCCAATAGCATTTGTTAATGTATTGAGTTTGTTAAATGCTGTCTTCCTTTGTCTCCTGAAATCATAAAGTTAATTATGAAAACAATACAGATGGCAAATTAAATAATCTGTCCTAACTTAATTTCTACCGTTTCCTGGGAGAAAGTTGCCTGTAAGATGGAGATCTACTGTATTGTTTTGGGGGCTACTTGATTTCCTCATCAAATCCATAAAAGAAATTTCCAGTTATATGGGATGAGGGAAAAGGGTGTGGGCGAAAACCAGCACATTGTAAAACCAAACATGGATTTCAGTTTTAAATTACATGCAAATCAAAAATCTGGCAGTGAAATAACACTCTGTTGAATGTAAGAAATATAAATAATGCAGACTCAACCTATCCTGAGACAGACTGTTACAGACTAGGTCATTGCAGTATTTTATCCTGGTACTGTGAAGGGATACGAGTAGTAAGTTCCTGTCTACTTTGCTTTAGCTCCAAGTTTGCAAATACTTAGTGTAAGAAAGCCAACCAAACTAAAAACCAAAAAAAATAAGCAAAAAGTTTCCTCGTGACTAGCCAATTATTTCAAACAAGTTCTGTTAGGCACGTTAAAAGACTAACTCATGATGGTAAGGATTGTTTGCCCCCTCCTTAGAAGCTCTTGACAGACTTTGTTGTTGATCATTTGGTAAAGGTGGCCACATCGTTACAGAAATTTTAACATGATCTGATTATATCTGATTTTTACCCTGCCTCCATCATGCTGCTGAGTTGATTACATGACTGCTTACGGGCACAGCTGAGTGTACTGATGTGACATCCATGCAGCAAGAGAAAACGGATCTAAAACTATCTTGAACGTCCAGTGCTTGCTTGCTTGATGTTTTCTTTTTCCACCTGGTGTCTAGCAAAAATCTAGGTAATAAAAATTGTTTCACTAAGCAATACAATTCTGAATAATTTAATATCTACTTTGAGGACACTGAGATACGTCTTTATTTTAATAGCCTCCCTTTAGGAAGAAATCACTGCTTCTGGTTCCCCACTAAGTATATTTCATGTTATTTAAGCTAACTTTTTTTTTCTATTTTCATACCTATTTACAGTAAGGTAAATGTTGTTCCATAAATGGTTTGTTTTTTCTCATGTAATAAAGGATTCTGAAATGCCTCAAAACTATCTCGCGTGAAGTGGTGACTACATTTGTATTTTAATCCTGGACCTGCCCTGTTTTTTTTTAATAGATTTTGTTGAGGCATATCTTTGATTCAGCAGTTTAGCATTGCAGAAGTGTAATGTTAATCCTAATCCTACTTTGAGATAAATGTGGCTTCAAAATTAAATTAGTTGGCATGCCAAGAAATAGTATAGAAGAACAACTGTTAGAGCTTCAGGGCTACTAAAGCTTCAGCTAATAAAGCAATGGAGATTTGAAGATTAAATCTTAACTCCGTTTCAGAAAGTTGTATACATCAATCAAGGTATTAATCCTTGTCTTTGTTTTAATTGAAACAATAGGTCAGCTTCTCCTTATCATGGTTTTACGATAGTGAATCGACTGAACATGCACAACCTGGTTGAACCAGTAAATAAAGACTTGGAATTTCAGCTCCATGAACCTTTTCTTCTCTACAGAAATGCTAGCTGTGAGTATAACTTTCTTTAATCCGTGTAAACTTCATGTTCTGTTTTATAACCTAGACCCCTTCTGATTACTGTGATGTCTGTTTCAAGTATAATGTAATGGGGCAGGTTCCAGTGAAATGTTTGGTGTTTTCTGTCTACAGCACTAGATTTACTTAAATAGCTGGGGTATTGTATTATATTATGATGAACACCTGCTTTCAATAGAAAGAGGATATACCACCAAAGTTTAATATTGCTATATTCTTTTTAATTAATGATCTGCTAGGTTTAATCTAAACATATACATGGTGCTATAGCATTAATAAAAACATATGAAAGACTGATGAAGACTGATAGATTTTGAAAGTATTTGACACCAAGAACAGTTGAAGGACTTCTTCTTTTGCAAGCAAAAAATTACCTATTAATCAGTACCTGCCTGAAGAAGTTGAGAAAATTGCTCAGCTCTAGGTTGAAGGTTTCTTTCTCCACAATAGGTTTTGGACTGAGGAAATAGAAATCTATACTAAATTTCCTGGAGTCTAGACTCCAGCAAGTCTGGATGCTGGGATAATCGTTACAGAGTGGTAAAACACTAGTCAGTATCTTCTTGCTGCTTTTTGAATTCTAGTAGTGTTTTGGGTCAAGCTTCAGAGTCCCAGTATACTGTGTTCCAATTAGGTGCACACTAAAAATCCCGTTACTCCAAAGAGCTCAAAGTATAAATTATGTAGCCCTTAAAGAGAGGAGGAGGGAGTATATGCATATATGAAATTCACATTAGGTTAAGTAGATAAATAAAAGGCACTGCACAGAGCAGAGGGTCCTACTGGTACAAAGGTATCAATTAATGTCCTCTTTTTTAGGCAAAGTACTTGATACTAGTTTGCTGCTGTATAGTGACAGGTTCCCCTTAATGAATTACTTGGAGAACCTGTATGCTGTCTGGATGCTGTACTTCCTCATTGCCATGTCTTCTTCCTATGGGAATGTCCCCTTGAATTACAGATCAGAACACTGCTTTGGTTATGCTTCAGTGTACCTAAAAGAACAGTCAAATGTTAATCCCTTCCTGTTTCCCCCTTGGAAAGCCTCTAGGATCTGTGGGGAGTAGGATAGATTCCATTATGGTGACAAAAGAACAGCTTAAGGTAGGTGGTCTCCTCTCTTTAATAGTCTTAGCAATCCTTCTCTAAGGGTCATGCAGAGGAAAAAGTCAAAACTTTTCAGTAAGGTGAGAAGTCTAGGAGGTGAGGGAAGTGAGTGGCAAGAAATTGGGAGGGGGAAAAAGTACTGCATTGAGTTGGATGTTTAAGCAGGTTGCTTGGTTTGGATGTAATGATGGTGGTAGGGGTAGGATGGCTGATGAGGTGGCAATAGAGGAAAGAGTTGCCATTGTGTGATTGGTGACATAATGGAAGCAGGAAGTTGTGTCATTTGTTTGTTGGAACTGCTGATGGTATCAGGAAGAGGGAGCTGCTGTGGAATTATCGTGGTTTATTCTAGTGGGAGTGCCTAGAGGATCACTTAAAGGAAGGTAGGCTGTGTGTGAGTTCATTAGAAACCCCTAGAGCTAATTATATGCCTTTCTCTCATTGATAAAAGCTCTCCTTTTCCTATGGGACACTATTGTGTAAGATCTGTGGGAGGCTCATGGGACTTAGGGTAACGATGACATAGAAAAGTATGAGGAAGGAAGGAATTCATACAAAGGTGAATGAGGAAAACATAGACTGGATATGGGAAATAATTGCATTCTGAAGTAATCAAGAGTATTTTTTTTCCTCTTATCTTTCCTGTTGTCATTTTAAAATACTTTGGTTGGAAACTATCCTTTATTTCATAACTTTGCCCTGTGTCCTGGAAGAGGGTGGTAGCATGTCCAGAAACAGTCTACACTGTTTGCAAATTGGAAATATTCAGTGTAGTTTGCATGTCACTAGTTATTTCCCTGAGTGCCACAAATAAGCAGTAGATAAGTTTTTGTGTGCTCTGCTAGTGTTCGCTTTGTTCCAACTACAAGCTTAAAAGCATAGAAAACAGCATCTAAGCTTTTTATTCCTTACGATTTCAGTGCTGCTAACTCTCCTACATTTTGCATTTAGTTGTCGTGGTTTGGGTTTTCTTCCTTATATGCAGTTTCCCAAATTTTTCTGACCTCTGTCTCCTGAATTAGCTAGAAAAAAAACCCAAATTATGCAATGGAAATGTTCGGTGTTATATCTGTTTGCCTTCATCTGCATAGTATTCGTGAAACTTTAAAAAAAAAAAAAAGCCATCAGGATTGATTTGAATTTGCGAATTTCAACATGTATGTATTTTTTGTTGTATGAGTAGATTAGTGGATTCTTGTTCCAAGTTCTTTTCATGCAGAAGGGTGTCCACTTCTGCTCGGCTGCTTGCTGGCATGAAAAAGCTTTGCACTTTTGGGACTAATTCAAGGAGAAGTTTTAAGCCAATGGTTAATGTAATGCTTATCTCTAATGCCTTAATGTGGAGTTCTGAGATCCTTTAATGACTGAAAGAGGATGGACTGCTAGGTTGTGCAAGGGAAAACTACCTCTTGTACAGAGTGTTGGCAACAGTCCTATTTCTTGTAGAGTGGTTTTTCTTGTATCCTGCTTGAGGAAATCTACTGTGATTATTAGAAACTCTTAAGAGTAAGTTGTCCTGCTAACACTGCTGAATGATTGAACTGGTGATTCTGTTTCCATAGCTTATAGATGGGGAATGGTTCAGACTACCTGATAAAAACCTAAAATCATGTTTATTAATACTGCTGTTTGACAGAGACAAACATCTTTTGTGCCTGTATATTTAGGTTGTAGCAGGATCAATGACAAATCGTGGTTTACGATTCCCCAGGGCACGGTAGAAATAGTAGATGATGAAAGCAAAATTATGCCACCACATATTTGGGGAAGGTTCCATGTATCATACTCAGTTATAAAGATTGTTGACTACTGTTTTATAAACTTCACGTTTTCACTTTGTTCTGGGATTCTGTCTTGACTTAAGAAGATAATAAGGGCAGTCTGTTATGTATACCAGATCAGACCTCTGGCATTTCTGTCTTAAATGGCATGAGAGCTGTTCTGTGTATATCAAGTGACATACTCCAGTCTATGCAGAGCTGCTAACAAGATAGATGAAAAACTTTGTAAGCAGTATATAAATATTACTTTTTCTTGGCTGGAGGCTATACAAGCGATTTGCTTGTCATGCTAGGTCATAATATTTTTGGTGAGTTTTACCATTCTTTTATAGTTTGATTTGTTCAAATACTTATTTTTTAGTATACAATGGAATTTTTAGTTTGCTGTGTATCAGAACTTACTTTTGTTAAGCTGTAGACATGAGATCCTTTATCCAATTGCACAAAGGCTTTTTCATACTTTTAGAACAAGAGTAGGTAATTGCCATGTTATTCTCACAGGAAAGGAGGCCTGACTTATCTTTCATAGTTGGGGGGGGGGTAGTGTCCCCTGTTTTTGCAGGGTGGAATACGAAGGAGTCTTTCATGGGCATTCTGGAAGGAGAATAGACCAAATGACACAGTACCTTTCTTGTAGCTACCTTTTGTTGTGTTCACGGAGTGAAATGGAAGATAATTGGGTCAATTTTTTATTTGTTATTCTGGTTAGATGTAAGATGTGTAGAAGCTTCTACCCCCCACAAATAATACCTTTTTAATATTTTAGCCATTAATGGCGAAATGTTTCCCGACTCCAGACTTCTTTTTCTCAGAATCATTCTGGCTATGTAATACAGTTCAAGCCCCAAAAGAATACTTAAACCCAAAAATTGTGAGAAAGGCTTTGTCTACTTTGAAAGTTGTATATAATGCTGCCTGAAAAGTTACGTTTATTCATGAGGCATCAGATCCTAAAGCAAAAATGACAGGGGGGTGTGACTAAGAAGCTGTGAGTCATTATAACAGTTACTGTGGTAAAGCAAAAAAAAAGGTATTCTACTTTTCATTGTTAGAGAGAATTAAAGAAAGCAAGTATTTCTGAATGTGAACAGATCAAGAAATTAAGTCATTTTCTGTTAATTTCAGTAATGTACAACATTTTAAATTTAGAATTCCTCTTAAAAGGTAGAAATTTTTTAGATTATACTTCATGCTTAATGTGCTATTTGTTATTGCTTAATCTGGAATAAGTGTTGACAGGTACATTTGATCCTTGTCTAACTTTCCTTCTGGATGCATTTACGTTCTTTATAGTATTTAGAGTATTTGTTCATGAAGCACTGAATCCCATTGACCTATTTTTTTAATGAACCTAAGCTTGTTTCCTCTTGTTTGTACTTTGTGAAAGGTATGTTAGACTGTTTAAAAAAAAAAATGCATACAGTTATGCCAGTAGCAATAATAACAGTCCAATCTGAAAGTTCAGTACTTTCTTTCAATCTGTAATGTGAGAATCTGTAATGTAAAGCTGATAGTTGATATAGTTTGCTTAATAATAAAGTGTAACTAGTCAAAGTTTTAAACAATGACCAACTTACCTTTCAAAGTGTGCAAGAAGTATTCTTCTAAGTCTTTCTCGTTTATAACTTTCCCTCTGTATCGGTGGCGTTGGTCTTGATTAAAAGGCTTTTTAATCCAAGCTAGTTCATTTGGGAGATCAGGCAGGTTGATTTCCATGGTCCTGAAAAGACAGATGCTAAGCATAAAACTTGGGTATCAAAATAAATAGTCCTTGTTAGCTGTGGCGTTTTTGTTTTGTTTTTTTTTTTTCTTGCTTCTTATTTCTGTCCAAGGGTAAGAGTTAATAAAACAAAAATAGTGGATTTTTTGAGAGGTTTATACGTTTAAGTGTAAAGCTGAGTTAAAAGTGCTGTCTTCTGGCCTTCATGTATTATCATTAAACTTGTATTCAGAACAGCAAAAGCAAAATGAGTTGCGTTATTTCAAATGCCTTTCAAAATTCTTTGAAAGAGCTCCTGACTGGTTTCAAAACAGGACATCTTTACTGGTAAAGAAAGTCTCTTGTTATCACCTTTGCTCCTGGCTGGCAATGCATTAAGTGTAAAGTGTCTCCGTGATTGCCGAAACTGAGTGTCTCTCCAGCAAGAGCATTAACCCAGTCGTTTAGGCTGAGATAAGGAAGGAGCCTGTTCTTGATACCTTTATAGCAGAAGCAGCAATGCAAGCTAGGGGGAGGGGAGGGGAGGAACCATTGAAAGCTGTTAAGAAGTTCTAAAAATATTTTGTTTGACCTGAAAGATAGCACTCTAACTGGACAGGGTTTTCCGCTCTGGTTCAGTGTTGCAAAGTAGTAATCCCTCTCATTCCACACGATGCTTTGTCAGATGGCAGTTTGTTAAAGTGTTCCTGATCTTGGATGCCGTTTGCCACCTGCCGAGTTACTCCAGAGCAACTGCTTGTGGGATTGTGCTGTGAACTGTATTTGTGAAATGGCCGTAGATATTCAAAACAATACGAAAGGGAGGGACTTTTTTTTAATTAATTCTAATGATTTATAAATCTGTGTGGCAGGCTAATGTTTAAATTGAGGAAAAAATGAATAGTGAATGAGGAGTCTCAGTGAAGAAGATCCTGGAGCAGAGTGTCTGAGGAGAGGTGGCATTTCAGCTAACCTTGCTACTGGAAGAAGTATGAGCTTTGAGAGAGATTACTTTATCTGCTTATTGCATTATGCCTTAAACTCTATTTGAAGTGTAAAATGATGTGTATACCATATGCAAATGATGCATATATGCACTTTTCTTTATGGGAGTGAGATCAGGCTGATTTCCACGATTACCCTATGAGATGGGTGTCAAAATAAGAGTCTTTCGTTTCCAAAGAGAATTTGAAAGGTAACTGTGCCCCTCTTCCAGTTCTGCCTCGTTGTATAGCAACATCTAAATTGGAACTGTAAAATACAACTTTTCTCTGTCTGCTATGAGCTGTTCCAACTAGTTAAGGTAACTTCTAAACAGATCATATTTTTGAATGAGATGAAGCTGTATCTGCACAGATGGCTAAATTGCCTAAGGCAGGAGAGTGAATAGCATCTAGAATCTCTGAAACTGGCAGTGCTGATAAGTCCCGTGTATACTTCTTCCAGCATAGCATTCTCAGCCTACAGTTTCATGAACGTTTTAACAGTTTTGCTGCCATGTGCTGCCCCCAGCTTCTTGTTTCTGCCCTCTCTCTTGTGCTAGATGGCACGTTTGTGAAGCTGATGCACAAGCAGTATTAAGGAACAGGTCTGGACTAAAACGTATCCAGCTGATGCCAGGGACAGGAGTGAATTGGGGTGGAACGAGTTAACGGCAAAGCTGTGGGAATGTAAGGGTGGTGCCACTGCTTCTTTCTGCTTGCTTAAAATGAAAATTGAAGTGAAACTACAGCTTTGGGATGCAACTTCATTTTATGTTGCCAAAGAGTGAGGCCTCTGTCTCACTGTGGCGCTTTCCTGTCCCTACTCTTAAGCCATATCTGTTAACTGGGCAGCATTGGAACTGCTGACTGCCCCACAAAGCAATGGGAGCACAATGTAGAAGAGAGTAAGACCTTCCTTTTGGTGTAATCCGGCTGTTAGACTTGAGCAGGAAGACTTCCATAATGCTTTTGTTTTCTGAAAAATCCCTTTTTTTTCCCATAGCAGTTTCAATCAAGTTTTAATGATTGATCCAGTCGAGTTTGGAGAGAACTTGAGCACTATGTGTTTAGATAAATATGTGCGGTTCAGTGTTTCTAATAAAAATGATGATGTCCGAGAAGAATGTAGATGGAGATAACTGATGACTTTTTTAATTTTATGAAATTTGCTTTGTCTGTGATATGGGTTACTTGTGACTTCAGGTGTGTTAAAATGTAGTGTGAATCCAGCTGAAAGATATTGCTCCTGATGATTGCAAACTACTTCTACTTGACTGCTGAAAATGCTGCCTAGCATTCAGTGGAGAAAAGCTGGATGGAAAGCGTTGAACTAGGTGGAAGAATGAGTCACTTAATTTAGTGACTTCTGTTGGATGAAACTCTTAATTGCAGTAGAAAGACATGCCATTAGACCAATGAACATTCAGCTAATGTTAATGCTGCATGTAGTAAAAAGAGCACAGATTTGAAAAGAACTGGTAAGTACCAACTCTGTTTTTTAATAAAAGGATAATCATAGCTAAAGTTGCCCGCATGTATGAAGTGTATCAGGTACAGTAATGCAGTCGGTACATATGCATACGCTTCTGGGGCAAGGGAGCTGAACTGATAGTACAAATGAGTCCTCTTGAAAAGAGGAAGGTAAACATTCCAGCCTGTTGTACCGTATCTGAGTTCATGCCCGAGTTTACTTGCTTATAATCTGCTTTATGTCCTTGTGATACTGTTAATGTTTTGCAGTGGCTCCCTATGATTGCTTGCCAGTAGTACAAAGTGGAAAAAGGCCTGATACTCTGTACACCACACTGAGATTTGGATCTACTTCTGGTCTTGTGTAGGCCTGTTTCTGGCAGAATTGAGTGTGACTTTTATCATTTGTCCCATTAAGATATCATTATAGGTTCCTTATCTTCATTTCTTCAGCAAGTATGCTTTTGAAGCTTTCTTCTCTTGGCAGTTTCTCTGATAATGGAGTCAGGAAAGGGAAAGAGTTTCCTTTGGTGTTAAAATATGGTACATGACTAAAGTAGTAGCTCAAACTGGAAACATTTTCAGGTTTCTATGCAGTAGACAATCCAGCTGTATTAAACTGTAAATATTAATAAATATTTCATAAGTATTGACTACATGTATGAAATGCCTTTTTTTATTGTCTTATATCTTTTGTAAGAAGAAAGTTCCTAAAATTTGTGCTGTATTGATTTATGACTTGAAAAGTTTTGTTGTCTATTCCTTAAGCTGTAACTTCTAGAGAAACAAACATCCAAATGGATATAGTTGTTATTAAATAAAATTTAAAAAAAGAAGCAAAGTAGAACTTCAGTTGATCTTAGGATATTGTTATAGAAATTAGGTGTGGGTGTGACTTTTCAAAGGTTTTGGTCCAACACAGTAAGCCTAGAATAACTGGCAGGTCTAGAAAAAAAAGTTTAAATAATTGTTCCTCTTCGCTGTGGCTTGAAATAATTTTGAGTGGACTTTGGTTGAGATTTGAGTGTGTTGAGGTGGGAAAAAAGTGGGGGGAGGGGAGGAAAGGGTTTCACTTTTAAATAAAAATCTGCATCTGTCTGGAAAATGCTATTTAAAAAAAACCAACGCATTCTTTTCTTTCACTTTAAGTCATATTTTTATAGTTGGTTAGTGATTTCAACTTCATAAAAACTTTGACATGAACTGCAATGTAAAGGTGAATTTTAAAAGGCTAAAAGTGTCTTTTCAGAAATGAAAATATTTTAATGGTAACATACGTAAAGTGTCCAACTGCCTTTGTACTTGGATGTTATGTATTGACAAACTTCATAGGTGAACCAAAATTTAAAATAACCTGCTTTTGTGAGTTGCATTAAATACAGTTCTGGAGAGTTCTTCAGATATGTTGTGCTGGCACAACTGTGGGGAGGGACAATGAGGAGATGAGTATGTGTGTGGGTAAAAATGGCTTCTTTGAAGTGGGATTGCTGGATGAAGAAATAGTACATGGTACTACTGACAAAGTCTTGCTCTCTGATGGAGTATCTTTCAGCTCAGTGATCAGGCTCTACCTCTGCCAATTTTCAGTAGAATTTTACTTATTCTGAAAGCCAGAATGGGGCTTAGTGTCTTGCTGAGCTGGAACCCTTTTGCCCTTGTTGCATTGTCCTTGATACCCTCGAAGAGTAGGGTTCAATATGAATCTAGTTTTGAGCTGTTCCATGAATGTGACAGTAAGATTGAAGCTTTGGTACTGCATCTTTCCTATACAATTACTTCCCTACAAAAAGAATTTGGAGAGGGAAGCTTCCAGAGGGCCTCTGACTGAATCATCATACTGTAATTCAAACTTCAGCATTTTTGTTGAGCTTCAAAAGTGGAAAAAATTAAAAATTAGTGTTTTTTTTAAAAAAAGGATATTCTTTAGACTAGTTTAAATGGTAAAGTCAGTAATTCAAAACAGAAGGTTGCAACTGTAGTGAGAAGGGATCTGGTAGTTAAAACTTAGTTTTCCTGCCACTTTAATTTACAAACAGTATCAACATTTTGAAGTTCTTGTATTTAATCTGACTGAAGTTGTATTTGTGTTTGCACATGTGCTATTTCTGATTATAAATAGCAGTCAGTCACATACAGAATATTCAAATAGAAATTGGCAATTCATATATTGCAAATCTAATGGCGTGCTGGTTTTTTGCTTTTTTTTTTCCTGTTGATTTGATTTCTTTTTTTTTAACTTTTGTCTTACATTTGCCTTTTTCTTATTTTCAAGTGTCAATTTACAGTATCTGGTTTTACGACAAGAATGACTGTCATCGAATAGCAAAACTCATGGCTAAGTAAGTACTGTGGTCTTATTCTATAAATCTCTTATGCAATACAGAAAAAAATGAACCTATTAAATGTGTTTGGTTTTTTTCACTCTCCTTAAATAGAAAGATACAACATTCTTGCTGATACCAGGTTTTTTAGTAATCAAAAATCTTGGTTTTGTTTTTTTAAAAAACTAAGACCAAAACTTTCAGTTAAGCAGTAAAAAAATCAGTTGAAGTATTAGTTGACACTCTCCAAAGCAAGCATGTACAAACACTGTTTATTATTTTATATTTTACTTTGTATAGGGATGCTTGCAAAAGATCCTCTGATGCAGAAAGCGTAATTAAATAAATGATGGCCATGTTTTTTGATTGGTTTTGTGGTTGGTTTGGTGGTGGGCTGGTTTTTGTTCGGGTTTGTGGAGGTATTTTTTTAAGGCTTAGTTATTATTCCTGACTAAAGTGAAGCGAATGGAGAATAGTGGGAGAAGTAGGTGGAATCTTATAGAATTAAAGTGATGTTAGGAGACTAGAAAAACTATGAAATAATAGGAGCTTGTTGCTGCTAATTTCTGGATTGTTTGATTATATTTTTTTTTCTTTCTTCCCCCCCCTCTGGAGATAAGGTTGGTTTATAAAGCTGCCATGTCACTTGCTTTTATTTTGTAGTTCCAAGGGCTCCTAGAGATGTCATGCAGCAGCAGAACTTCTGAAAGCGATCTCAATTTAAAGAAACCTTGAAAGACAGACTGTGTTTTCAATAACATGGTTTTGTTAGTGTGTTTCAGCTGCTGTCACTGTAGCAGTGCAGTTAGCCTGTCTGTACTGTAGATGGTTGCACTGCCACAGCTGAGGAAGGCTTCAGACTAGAGTACAGAAGTTTGTGTGAACAACACAGGTCAAAGAAGGCTGAAACTGGTTGAGTCGGCAGGGTGGCATAAGGTCTTTAAAACATGTGGTTGGAGGGTGTTCTTGCACCTTTTGTTCTTTCAGGTGAGGTCCCTTGCAGATTGAGCCAAGACTTTTTACTAATAGAAAAGAATGAGAATGATCTTAAGCAAATCTTCAGTGTTCTTATGAAAGGAAGGAACTTGAAGTGTGTGACAGGGTAGTTACACTAGCAAACATGCAAAACTGCAAAATGCAGATGTACTGCACAGCATATCTTCTCATCCCATGTTCTCTGCTTTGCTTTTCTTCATCACGCTCTACTTTTCTGACTTTTCTTTTCTATTGCATGCCTTAATCAGCATGTCATGTCTTGCAAGTCAGGATATCTTGAAGACTGGCAAAACTTAATTATATGGAAAATAGTCATAGTGTAGACATTTTAAGCTGAATTTTAATTTATTTTTCTAGGATTTTTGCTTTGGGTTATTTTGGCTTTTCCCCACTGAGTCAGTGTAGGACAACACAAATGACAGACTTTGATATCAAGGTCTCTTTCTAAATTCTTATTTTTCTTTTCTCTCATCCTGATAACCCTACATAGTTCCCATTTCCCACTTTTTTCTTTTTTCCCTAGCTGTGTTGGACTTTTTGCTGTTATTTGGCTTGTCCAAATGTAAGGATTGATTATAAAGGATTAATGGAAAACAATTGTGTGAAGCTCACTGGTAGAAATTGTTACCAAAACAATGTCTCTTGCCTCTCCATTTTATAAACAGAGCATCAGAAGGGCAAAGTTTTCTTTTTATAATGCACCTTTTAATTTAAAACCATGATTAGTGTTCGCAGTGGGGGAGAGAGCTGAACCCTTCAAACTCTACCATATTCTTATTCTGTCATGCACAGCTACACTGCAAATCTCAGTGTCACATAGCAAAACTTGAGTTCATTTGGTATGAAACTAGTCTAGTCACTGTAGCGCAAATCATGGGCTATAGATACTTCAGGGATCTCTGTAAGTGTGATCAGGTAACAGACCAGTCTAGCCATGGCTCAGCAGTCCATAAAGCACATCTAGCCTTTTTTGCTGGATTCTGTAATATTCTGGAAATAGCTGTAGGTTCATTTAAAGTCAGTATGGGAACAATCTAAGCTTTATTGTCCCGTCCCTGTAAACTACTGTAGCCTGCCTTTTCTTGGGTCCCTGATGCCTGTATTGCAGCTTTATTAACACAGAGAGGCAGAAGTGCCAAAGTTGGCATTATTGCTTCTCCCCTGTTTATGGTGTAGATACTCGCACTTGTAATTGTAGCATTTCAGCACCCTAGAAAGTTTCTGAGATTACAAATTATTTTGGAAGGTCAAAGAGCTAAAATGTATTTTTTTTTTAATGTTGGAATTTGTTACAGTAGGTGTTGGAATGATTGTGGATTAAAAGTATCTTTGAAACCGAAATTAGAGTTAATGTATCAAGCAAACTTTGGGGAACATGTACTGAGTTTTGTCACTTCAGACTTATGCAAGTGAAACTAGAGAAATCGAATGCGTACATAAAGATTTATTGATTGGATATTGACAGAATACAGATAGTTAAATTTTGCTGAGCTGGCTAGGACCTCACTTGAGCATGACTTTTAGTCTTTGCCATTAACTTGATAAAAAAAGGTATGTGATCTTTGCTTGCCTAAGTAGTGCTAAGTCTTTCATTATCTGAGTGCTTTTTTTCATAACACCTTTCTTGATTATTAGATTATGGAATGTCTGAATACTCCTAGTTCTTTTTTTCCTTTAAAACTGTGTATTGGTTTGGGGGTAACAAAAGTATTTGCAGAAGCCATTTTCATACTGAGAAAGGTATTTACTGCAAGTATATTTGCTTGTTGATAAAGCACTGTAGAATGAAATCACACTTCATTTGGTACTACATGCCTTATAGCTTCTGAGTATCTAAAGATTCATACTAGGTAAAATGAAATGAAGGCATTCTAGTCACACGTTACTGTAGGATGGAAAAGCTGCACTTCTGAGGCTTTTGTTACAGGCTTGATGAAAAGCAGATTGGTACTATTATGCTGACATCCATTTCCACAAACATCAAGTTTTATCTCCCCCAAAATGTGGAGAAGGCAGTCAGAAGAAAGGTAAAAATGCTGATACTTCTGTGTGCTTCTCTACAAGGAGGCTGAAACTGCAGAAATTATTTCATCCTAGGATGAAAGATGTATTTAAGAAAACTTAAAGTATACTTTTTAGTTTAAAAACTAAAATTGCATTTTAGAGAAGGAAAACTGCATTTCAGTTCATGGTATCAGGCTCCATCAGGCTTAGTTCAGTGTATTTGTGAAATAAATGTTTATGTTGTCTTCTAAGAGTATTAATTTTGTTCCACAGTTTTTGTCTTTGTCTTGGGTGCAAATTTGGATTGGCACCCTTTCGTTTAGGTGGGGGCTTTTGTATCACTGATAGGAAAGAGTACTGCCTTTATAGTACCTCAGAGCTTCAGAAACATAACCATAAAAGGTTTCAAGGAGATTTGCATTCTCTTTCCTGCTGTTTGACTTGACCTTATTGTGCCAGACTGAGTTAAAAAGATTGCAGGCCATCCATTTATATGTTGGTGGCTTATCTCTGAAAAGAAAAGTAAATTAGTGTTCGTTGGCTTTGTAATCACAGACTTCACTTCTCACATTCTCTCTCTCTCTCCCCCTGCTCCCCACCCCCCCTTCTGTGAGGTTGTGCCAGGTATATTTTCAATGCTATAACTGCAGATATTCTTAAGCAAACTGTCACAGCAGCTACTGTGTCCCCGAAGGAATGTGTGCCTCTTCGCTATCTGATATAATGGAAAGGAACAGCAGGCCTTGCTTAAAAAAGATTTAATCCTGGATTGCACACAGAGCATGCTCACTGTACAGATTTGCATTAGTTGATTTTTTATTTTTTTTTCACAGCAAAGGTATTTGATTTACAGAACTTTTTCTGGTGGTTTGAGGTTTTTTTTTTTTAAGAATTCTAGAGTTTTCTGAAATGAAAAACTTTTATGGGAGTCATCAAAGTGCTAACTTTAGAAGGGATTAATTTGGGTCAAGTCAAGATGATTGTTTATGAGGGATGAGCTTCCTAGAAGTAGGACAGAAACTAGGGGTTTTCTAATCTTTGTGAAACTACTGCATTCTGACATGTAAATTTGTGGGATTTTTTATATTTAGGTTAGTCTATAGGCTCGTTTTACCCTGTTTCAACAGTCAGACCCAAACTGGCTTCTGAGATACAGGCAGCAAGCTAGAAGTGGGAGAGTGTCTCAGAATTTTGGGAGTAGACAGTTTCACCGTTACCCCATCACCACCATCTGAATGTAACCTGCGCAAGACGGAAGATGGAAGAGCTATTATACAATTATCTACAAGAGGAGATAATTTAATTGTTATTCTTAAAAAAAAAACCAACAAAACTTTAAAAGGGCAACAAACACTTCATAATGGACAATAGAAAAAATATTATTAAATGTTTTTCAGAAATCTTTGTGAAACATTTCTGTGAAATGGATGTACTCCTTGAAGATGTTTTGCTATGAGACCAATTAGTACTGTTTTAATGGGAAAATGTTTTGTTGCAACCTTCTGTACCACCTAGTTAAGAGCAGAAGGAGGGTCTCAAGACTGAAGCCTTTGCTTCACCTATCAGGCAGCATATGCATGGCTTCAGCTGTCCAGAATTTTTCCTTCAACTGAAGTATTTCTTTTCTGATACAATTATGCTGACACTTAAAATCTCAAAGTATTTTGGTTCTTTTACCTTGCCCTTTCTCATCCCCAGTTTCAGAGTTGAGTTTAGATAAGTCCGAAGTCAGGACTGTATGACCACGTGGCCTGCTAGAACAAAATGTTCTCTCAGGATGTCACCATAGAAACATTTGCAGAGTATTGAGCTGCTTCATCCAAACAAGCACATGCTGCAGGTCTTAAAAATTGTCAGTGTAGATTGGCCTCCCTATTCTGAGTTACATCTGCAGGTGAATGCTTGCTTACAAAGCTGTACTAATAATGAGAAGCTGGTTAAATAAGCAGCTTGAATAATTAAAAATTTTTCAAAGTAATTTTGAAACCAGCATTGAATTCTTAAAAGTCAAATCTAACCCTTCTTCAAATAAACACAGCTAAATTCTAGCGAAGTAAAGAGACTTGGTTGCTAGAAAACTGGGAAGAAACTTCCAAGACTTGAACTATTTTTTTTTTTCCCCTCAGAAATAGCAACATAGAGGTGCACGTAAATATCTAGTTACTCTACAGTCTACACAATCTAGAGTTACTCCTGAATCCTAACTGACCCAAAGGAACTGGAGGCTGGAATGATTGATACTTTCTGTGATTGTTATGATGGCACCTCTTGGCTCCCCCACCAGCCATCAGTTCCACAGCATGAGAGTTCTCAAGGGACGTGCCAGCTCCAGAGCTCTGCCCTGTTTACGGCGCTTGTTTTTTCTTAACATATTTGATTAATGCAGGCTTAAAAAAGAAGGGATTACAGGCTGGTGTGTGTTTATTTCAAGAGGATAAGCTTTAGCGCATTGCACAGCCATGTATATCTTGTGAACTGCGTATGGATTAGGAGTAGAAATATATGTTGCCTTTACTTTTATTAATGAAATATACCAGGTACACATAATTTTCTTCCATATCTTAACTGTCTTTTAAACTGAAATTTTTTGATACTTGAGGCAGGTAGGGGTGGAGTAGAAGTGGTGAATGAACCGTAGGTGCCAAAGGCCGGAGGAAGAGACATGCTGTAAGTGGAATGACTACAGGGCAGTTAGAGAAGAAAAAGGTTTGCCCTTCTTTCCGGAGCCTTAAGTGGGGGAGTCAGGAGTAACTTGCTCTAAGCCTCCTTGCAGACTGACTCCAGAGACACGTGATGTGAGCCAGCGCTCTTCTTTCCCTCTGTCTTTGCGTTGTATAATGGTAGGCCTCATCCTAAATTAGAACTGTTTTGTAATTGATTTCATTGAATAACATAGCTTGATTTGGTTAAATATGGGAAAAAAATGCATGTTAGGAAGTAAAGTAAAAAAATGTGGTTTATTCAGTTTATGGTATGGTACATGTGCTTTTTGTATAATGTGCTTGAATGACAACTTAATTTAAAAATGTCTAAATATGACAGTTTTACAGAAGCAGTGTTTACTGTAGGCGAACTTTGTGAGAGACAGACCAGTGCTTTCTGGATTGGAGATAAATTGTACAGACCATTTGATAATTTGACTTGTATAAACCTTGTAGTAAATGAAAACTTTGGTCAACTATGTGTTGGGTTTTTATACAGGCGGAACAAAATGTGTTAATGTGCTGGGAGTACATTTTTCTTTATTGCTTCTTGCAAGATGTTAACTCCAGATAAAATTTTAAAATCCCGTTTCTCCTTGCCTGTTATAGAGTGGTAGAACAAGAAGCTCAGAGATCGCAGCAAGTTTCCCAGGACCGAAAGAGTCCCAGCAGAACCAATGGCTGCAATGAAAACAGGCCCATTGACATCCTGGAAATGCTTAGTAAAGCCAAGGATGAATATGAACGAGTAAGGAAATGTCTTGTCTCTTTTTATTTTTCTTTTTTTCCTTTCTTTTTCTTTTTTCTTTTTTTCTTCTTTTTTCCCTAACCTTTTGAACAAATAAAAACACTACTTCTACTGCTGAATAAGGACTTCCTGTGGAGTCTACTGAAATAGCGTGCCCTGTGATTTCTGAGAGAGAGATGATAGAGAATAATTCTGATATACTGAATTGTCCTGTGCAATACATTCTAACGCAAGATTGCAAAGTAGTGCATCTAATCCATAATTTAATGGGCCCGTGTATTCTTGTGTTTGAATGACTACCTTCTGGGGGGAAAAATACAATTTTAAAAACAGATACCTGGAGATGCAGACACAACAAAATATTTTTCTAAATAGGTGCATGGGCTGCTTAATCTCAGTACTTGTCTACTGTCTGGTTTTGTGAGATCATTGGCAAAGGAAACATGAACAAATAGGTATATATGTAACACTGTAGAAGAACATACCACTGAATATGTCTGGTTTTGTGATCTTGAAGTTCCGTTATTGTAAATATTCCTTATAGTGGCTGATACTTTGATTTTTTTCAGTTTTTTTTCCTCTGTATTGAAAGTCACTGGAGGAGATCTGCTGTGATTCATGCCATAATCAAGAGCATTCATTGAGCTGCACGCTAAAATGCTTTGGCATGTGAATAATATAACAGAAGCCCAGAAACTCTGTGAGCTGTACCATGTCTGTGATACAAGCATAGATGTACAATGGCTTAGAAAGAAGGGGTAATGTGGGGAAAAATTCATATTTTAAAACAGTTTGGGATTTGCATGTTGCATGAATTTGTAAGTTTTATTTCTGTAATTATTACCTTAGTGGGCAGCTCTTGGCTGACATGTTTCATTACTTTTCATTTTTAAGAATGCCTGTCTGGAAACTAGTTTTTAACGCATCAGCTGTGTTTTATTTAAAGAACAGGCATTTTCTGCCATTGTTTCAGTAGCCTTGTTCTTAGACTGATGTCTTGTTCCCTCTCTCAAGTACACTTTACTAGGAAGCAGTCTCTGATTTCAGACAAGGTAGATTGAATAGCGATCATGTGATCCAACTTGAAATGTAGCTTGATAGACCCATTTTACAACAGTTTCTACTGCTGTGAGAAAACTCTGTCTCTGGGAACAGCAAATAAAAATTGTACCCAACAGCATCTGTCTCTTTTTAGTCTCAGAAGAAGTCTTGTGATAGAGATTAGAGATTTAGTCATTCAGTACACTTGTAGACTCTATGAAGCATATTTTTAATAACTGTAGGCTAAGTATAACAATACTGTTCCCTGATCCTTCTGTTCCCCAGTTTACTACTTGTGTACTGTCTACTGTGTGCCTATCCTTTTAATAAATTATCTGATTTTAGAAGGGTGAGTGTGGTATGTATCACCAGTGCTAAATTCAAAGTTTGTATAATGAAGGAGAATATCAGTTCTCTTAGGACTACATAAAGTAATTCCTTCCTGAGGACCAAATTCATGCATGCAGGACGAGTATAAGGGTAATATGTGGAGATCCAAAAAAGGAAACAAAGGTTCTGAACATACATACCTGTACCTCTCCCCAAGTATAATAGTACAAGAATGTGCAATAGTAAAGTGATGTGTGAGTATAACACTGCAGAGCTATGGTATGGTTTTTGTTGTTGTACTGGTGGGAGAAGAGTCAGCACATTAGAGTGCTTGATTCCTTCCACAACTTGCTTGTGCAGTGGGTCACAGCAGAGTTCCTTTGAGTGCTTGGGATTTGTATCTTTGTAGGATTCCAGATTGTTATGGTATGATGTTGGATGAGGAGAAAAGAATGAACACGTGGATTAAGCCTTGTATGAGCCAACTTAATTTGTCACTTTATGCCATAGATTGAGGGCAGGTGAATGTGACAAACGATACAATATATTTGACCTAGCCTAGATACTAGCTTCTGAAAATCAATAATATGGTTTTTTGAACGCTTTAAATACAGATTTAAAAAACATAAATTGCTTCTGATTCTCTGAGCATCAGTGCTGTTTGGGGAGAAGGTGTCTTTGTACGAAGGCCAGCATTGTGGAAGTAGCAGCTTTTGTGAGAGCACAGAAGGAAGCATCAAAACCTGAATGAGTCATCTTTCAATGTTGTATCAATTGAGCCAGGTTTGAAGAAATTGAAGGCTTTGGGGGAATAAAAAAAAAACACGCACACCACAAGAACTCACTGTTTTGGTAGTGCCCTGTTAGGGTGTGATGAAGCCTTTCTCCCTCTGTCCTTGCAGTATTGGATAATATACATTGCCAACAGATGGCTCTTAAAAATGACTCAGAATGGATATTCCAGCTTCTCCTCTCCTAATTTTCAGATCTTTTTCATGTGAGATTACTGAAAAGCTTTACAAAGTTCCTAAGTATCATAGAAGCTCTGTAGACAAGTAAAATACTGTCAAAAACAGTCAATGGTATGCAGATTATGGAGTGGACAGTTGATGTCTGTGGTGCCTGTAATACAGTAGGGAAATACGCAGGGCATGAACTATAGTAGAGCTACTATATAATTGGGGGTGTGTGTCTTGATCTTGATTATTTGTTGTTTGTATGTCTGTTTTTTGATGCTTTTAGAACACTAATGAAACTAGGATAATTATTTAATTTCCTATTTGTGTGTGTTTGTGTGAACTGTACACCGAATCTGTTGAGCATAATCCCATAGCCTGCTATGATTGTAGTTATGTAGAACTTGCCAGATAAACAGAATTGAGCAATGTTGGTCATGTTTCAAGCAAACTTCTTTGGAGAATGTTCTGTTGACCACCTCAGCTTTAGCAACAAATCTCTGGCACATTAATCTTGGAACTCCTTGTAACCAAGGTATGTCAATGTTAACGTGATTAAGTAACCAACTTGTTTTGAAGATAGCTTCTTGAGAGACCTTTCTTGTCTTAATTTTTTTAAAAAATATTTTATGGCATTCAGTAATTGTGCATGAATTTGTATTTAGGAGCAGAAAGTACTTATCTGTCTGGTACATTCCAGATGGATCATACAGTAATCCTTGTGTGCAGCCCACATGAGATTGGCAGAGTGTCAGCATGAGAAGGGGGCAGAGAGAGTGAAAAAGAGATTTATGAAGGTCTGAGTGATTTAATCTAGGATTCCAAATCAGCTTAATCCTTCACGTACTTGCTACATCAAGTCCGTATGTCAAAATGAATGAATTTTGAGATTTTTTTTTTTTTAAATGAAGTGAATGGATGCTTTTTATAGTGTGGTGTTTTGTGTGTGTGTTTCAGTGTGAGCATGGAAGCATCCTGTAGTGAAAAGAAAACTATGCTTTGTCTGATTTTCTAACCACAATGCATCCGGCATTTCAAGCACAGTTTTTGACCTTCAAGTTAGTGGCTAAAAGTCAGAACGATGGGAGAAGTTGCTTCTCACCTCTGTCCCTAAATCACAATATATAGTCCTGATTTTGTATTTATTGCTTTCAATTAGAAATTGAAAACAAAATAATAATAAAGCACAGATTGTTTTTTAACTTGTTGCTAAAAAGTTTAACCCATACCTATTTTGCTGCTGTGGGTAAGTGACCAGAGCAATCATCATGTGTAGTGCTAAAGTTCAACTATATCATATGCATAAGGTGTAGTCTACCTATTGAAAACTAGACTATTCTTCAGTTTAGGTTGTTTAGCTGGTGATTTAAACTGTAATACAATTTCTATTTTCGTTTAGGTATACATTTATTAAAGACAGAAGTCAACTCGGTCTGTTATAATGCAGCTTGCTTGTTTGTTTTTTGCCTTGTTCACAGAAAACCAAAGTAACACTTTCTGAAAATACATGTATGTCGTTAATTAAACCTGGCGCAAATAAGTCAGTGACAAGCTCTCTTGCCAGCCACTTAGAATGATTGCTCATAGGATTTTTTTTTTCTAAGTTGTTTCTAGTTTGGGTTCTTGATTTTAATGCAGTATAGCAAACTTCCTCATTACCAGCTAATGCAGACAAAGGATGTGAAAAGCCTGCCTCTTTTTACTCTTTTTCTCAGTGAAAAAGTATGAAGCCAGTTATCTTTTCTTAATAATAGAGTAAAAGCTGTATGAATACATACCAGATGGTGGATGTCGTGGTACGATTTTTATTTCCTAAAATTTGTGAATTCCACAGTGTCTTACAAAAATCAGTACTCTGTATTTCATCTGTATTTCAAGGTGCCAAGTAAACAGGATTGTAGTAGTGAATAAATGTAGACTTAAAACTCATGTATTTGTGTTAATTTCTTTTCTCCCCCCAGAATCAGATCAGTGACTTAAGTATTATATCAAGTTCTGGAATGCAACACAATGCAAATCCACCAAAGCCAGAAAGTACAGAGTCTTCAGAACAAAAAACTTCATTACAAGTTCAAGACCTGGTATGTTTAATCTGAACCTAAATAATGTGCTTTTTGGTTTTTTTTCATTTTTTCATTTATTACTTTGTTTTGGAACCAAAATATTTTTTTCTTAGAATGCCTGCATTGTAGTCTGCTGAATGTATTACCGCTTTAAATAAACTAAGGGGTTTCAAGACTTTTAGGATCCTAAATTCTGTCTTTTCACTCAGCATTTAAAAATATGAGGCTATGTCTGACTACTGTGAATATCCAAGTATGTTTAAAAGGGCTAACTTGGATTCTGGAAGAAGTCAGTCTGTGGTAATGTGCAGGATGACTTGCAGAGCTCGGAAGCAAGAAAAGATTACCTCTGTCACATTATTGGGCTGAAAATAGCATCAGTTAGCTGTATACTGTGTTGCAGTCTTTCACACATGAACTCAAGCACTGTTTTCTCATGTTTGAGACATTTACTGAATGTTTATCTGTGCTGTCTTCAAAGCTACAGCTACAGTCCTGCTAACTTAATCAACAGTGAGTTGCTAGACAAGAAACGGAAAGTGCTTCAGTCACGGTAGCAACAATTCTCTTTGGCATAACTGAAAATGTGTTTACCTGTCGTCTCCCACACTTCTGTAGCTTGCATTGAACCTCTGCTTGTATGACTGTTTGGTAATGATATCAGTCAGTTTGGCCGATTCCTTCGTACTTAGATTGTGGAAAAAGTGTGTGTGGTTTTCTGTTGGTTTGCTTCAGGGGCTTTTTTTTTTTTGTTTCAGGCAGAGGAGGAGTATTGTTTGGGTTTTTTTTTTTTGCTGTGTTAAAAACTTTCTGGCAGTATATTCCTTGAACCACAGGAATACACACTCTATCTCTATGTGTGTATATGTATACACATATTTATATATATATATATTTGAACCACAGGAAATGTGTTACAAAATACTAGGTATCATCACTGGAGTGGCTGGAATAGGTGGTAGTTCAGTCTTTGGCTCCATTTTCTATAAGCATTTCTGCATGAGGAAGCTGTAGCTTCATACAAGACTTTTTAGAGACAAATTTAGGAGAAAAAAAATCTGCAATAGCTAAATTCTAACACTTAAGTAACTTGGGCCTGCTTACAGTGCCACCCAGTGGGCACAGAAAGGTCATAGTGGTTCTCCTCAGAAAATAGCCGACTGAGGTAAGCGGCAAGGCCTGCCTCCCTTCCTTGACATGGTTTACTGTTGTGTTCCTGATGCAATAAACCAGTGTGTCTGAAAAATGAAATGCCCTATGAAAATGTGTGCAACCTTGCACTTAGTACTTGTAAACAAAATACCTACTTTGTACTACTACTATGTAGTAGTAAATAATTTCCAGTACAGGTTAGAGCTAGGGTATGAGCAGCAGGAATCTGTTTTAGGGGATGGGGCTGTAACAGTTAATGAATTAAAATGTGGGGTGGGGGGGTTCACTGGGATTACTGACTATGGCAGCCCCCTCTACTCCCTCAGCAGCACCTCTGCTTTGGATCAGCACAGATGACAGACTGACCCCTGGCAGCCAGCTCCTCTTGCTGCGTGCCTGGTCTTGAGACCTGGCAGCAGGGTTGCCTGAGGCTTTGTTTTAAAGAAGGTATATTTTTGGCAGGGGGTCACTCCACGTAGGCTGTATGCAGTCAGCTGAAGTACCCCACCTGATAGTCATGGAATTGCAGAACGGAAATCAAATGACTACTGAAGGAAAAATTTGAAAGATAAGATTCTAACAGATTGCTCTGAAGTAATTAAAGGGAAGCAGTCAATTTATAGAACAGGTGAAATGGCATATTTTTAATTCTGTTGAGCTATTTAAAATAATAGCTGCAGAGATACTGGAAAAAAATTATTGGGTAACATAAGTGATAATAATTCTATAAAGCTAGTTAACTGGGTTCAAGTATATCATAAATGTGTCTATTCTTAATCATGTTTGTAATGATATGGACAACTGGAAGACTACTGGAAAAACACTGTTTCAACTGTAAAAATACATTTTTTCATCTAGTTGAAACAGGTGACCAATGAAATTAAAAAATAGTGTACATATGATAAGTACGGTCAGATTCCTAAACCCCTGCCAGAATGTCACACTTGTATGTTGATTGACTAACTTCATTTCATGCTAAATATATCACAGATTTGGGAATAAAAATAAATGTCTTCTCTGTGATATTCTGAAGTTCGAGTGGTTTATCTTGGCAGTTCAAAATGAAAAACAGTTCTAACATGAAATGCTTTTGTGCCAGCGATTGGCAAAACTGAATCAGAACACTGAAATTAAACGTTATAGTGCCAGCTCTGACTGCTAATTCATGTTTCAATGTATCTGAAATGATTTTTGGAGAAACGCTCTGAGCAGCACTCTGTTCCCGTCGAGTGAAGTGATCCTATTGCCTCTTTGCAGCCCCTGCTGATACAGGTCTTCAGAACACACCTAGTTGATGATACACTCAAAATATACCTCAGCCGCAGATGGAACAGGCAACAGATGTGTTTTATACTTCAGGCTGGAAATTAACTTCATATTTGAGACTGTATCCACATAAGTGGCTAGTCTGACTTGGATCAGAACATGGTAGAGATTTCTGTTTATTACTTGAATATTGTAATGTATTAATCATAGAATCATGGAACAGAGGAAGTCTAGTCAATTTATCATACTGAAGTGAGAAGCTGAGTTTGAAATAAGGTGGGATAGTGATTTTTCTCTTAATGGAATCTTTACAGTTGAAAGACGGGAGGTTTTGGAACAGTATCAGTGGAGAAAAGTAAAAACAACTTTTTAAGAAGAATTCCTAACAATTAACAGGGTTTATAAATTATAGAACATATCAGGTGCAAAATGAAATTGTGCCTAACTGTTGTTATTCATTTTTAGCTAGCTTAAAGTCAGTAGAGATTAGTAACCTGGGCAGAAATCAATACGATTTCAAGCTGAAGGTTTTTTTGTTAGGCTACTTGCATGCTACTGATACAGCCATACCTTCACTGCTGTTATCCGTGCTAGTAAAATTAGAGCTAGCGTAGCAATGTCATGGTACAGTAGTTGTCATTGTAAAATAGCATCTTTGTTTAGACATACCATCAGAATACACTGGAATTGTGCTGCAGGCCATTCAGTCTTCTGAACAGAATGTTGTATTTTAGTCCAGCTGTTTTATATAACTTCTGGTCCTGTGCAACCTGGAAAAAAAAAAAAGCAGGAAAATCTTTAAATTAAGGGTGTTAATAGCTGTTTCTTTTTAGTGAAACACATTTTTAAACACTTTCAGCAAAAATGTTAAGGAGATGATATCCTTAACATCAGATTTCTCTAACAGTGTCAGTGCTGTAAGCTAGATGTATATTTTTGGGAGAGACTAAAGGACTGGTAGATGTAATGGTGTGTGTATATGTACACACACTTTTCAAGGAGATATACATACATATGTTTAGGTTTACATAGATTCTTTTACCTATTGTAACATCTATCGCATTGTTAATGAAAAAGGTGAGAACTGTCTAGGCATGTATTGGTAGATTAGTTGTGTACCTTCAGGTTTCTCTGTTCCTTTCCCATCTTTTAGGCCATTTAATTATTTCCAACTCTACAAATTCTATGTGGATTTTGTTCAACATGTATGTTTGGGGGTTTTTTTGGTGGTTCCCCGCCCCCTGAAGTGCCTTGTGTAGTTAGGGCTGATTGATGATGGCAGGTGCCATCTTAATTACATATTCATATGTAATCCATAGTCTTCCCCTGTCTTTACCACTAGTGCACAGTCTGTCCATGGAAGGCTATAGAGAAACAGCTTATGTAGACAGAATGTTCCTTGTAAATGAAATTGATTTCAAAATTCCTGTAAATAGGGCACACTTGATATCCAAACTGTATTTTAAATGCATTTGAGCTAGTTGTCTCTCATAGTTTTCTTGAAATTGTAATAGACTGTGAGAGATGCACAGTGGTCTGTATGTTTCTAAACTGAAAACTTCATTTTCCCTTCTTTCTAGCCATTTCAGTCAAGGCAGAAGCATCTGACTTTGGAGGAACTCTTTGGAACCTCTGTACCAAAGGAACAGCCTGCAGCTCCGTATCCCAATCCAGAGAGAATGGAAAAGTTGCAGACTGACACCTCTGCCAGAGAGCAGCACAGTTTGCTCTTGCCTCTTTCCTTTGACCAGTCAACAGTAATACAACAATCACTAGGGAAATCTGAAAGTCCGAGCGTTAAAACCAGTGCCAATCCTTTGAATCAGCAGGAATGTTTAACACCTATGCTAATACCTCCAGCTTCAGTTTCCCAGCCTGATGTAAAAAATGTTTCAAGCTATTCAGTTCGTTTAAGCCCTAATCTTAATTCAGCCTCGACAATGGAAGCTGCCCCTGCTCAGATGCTTCCTGGCCTAAAACAAAACAACAGTATACTGCAAGTTATGCAGCAAGCTGCCAAGCAGATATCCCCACTAGTGAATCAGCCGCCATCTGAAGTGAACCACGCTCCTCAAAGTCTAATGGCTGGCCAAAGCCAGCTTATAGCACCCTTGACATCAACAAGTACAGGAACTGTCTCAAATACATCCCATACAAGTGCTGATCTTCTCCAGAAACTCAGGTTGACCCCACAGCATGACCAAATGCAACAGCAGTCTCTCACTAAGACTTCCTTAACACCAAACATCTCTGCCTCGGTTGGCCAACTTGCAACACCAGAAAGCTTCAAAGAATCTCACAGTAAGCCATCAACCTTGAACAGCAAGATAGTTTCTCCCCTTCAGGTATTCTGTGGGTTTTTATATCCATGAAGCTTTAGACTGTTTTTAGTCTACATGTATTTTCCCTTGGAAAATGTGCTGTTATGTGTTAGCCTTTTAAAAATAATTAAGGACTTCCACTGTGTTCTATCGCTTGAATTGCTAACTTATAAAACTAATGGAATTGGATTTCTATCATTAGTATCTGCTATCGGTGACAGACCTGTCTGTAGAGGAAGATGTTTTTCAAGCTGATGCTGTTAGGGGATGAATATGTCCTAAAGAATTCATCTGTACTCATGTCAGAAAAATACTGCTAAGAACTGATGATCTGAGAAAGGACAGAAGGGTACAGACTGATCAGTGTTATGAGAGTTGATGCTGTGGGAGTCTAGTCTGTACCTTTTTTGAGCGTACAAAATGAACCATTTCCTGTTTCTGGTTATTTTGCTGTTGGATGTTTTGTATGCCTTCAGTTTTGACCACCTTCTGCTTGGGGACACCTGTGGGCTACATTGAGATAGTTAGTTATTTAGTAAAATGGATCGTAAACGGATTTATTTTGTCTAATTGACTGCCTTGATTTGTTTTATATTACTATCACTTACAAAGGACCTCTTAAACTATTTATTTCTCAAAGGAGGACCTAGTGTCTATGCCTTGATATAAGCCGAAGCAGTAAAGTTATTTTGAGACACTAGGTGAAAAGGTCTCTGCTAGTCTGTAAGGTTACTGCATCTGGCTTTGTGTTATAAATTATTTTGTGTTATAAATTATTTTCTAATCAACTAGTGTTGCTCTGCTGTATAATTGGCTACCTCAGTAGTAAAGACATGACAGAGTGTGGGTTATTGGCTTGCTTTTTTTCTCCAAAGAGAGTAGTAACTCTCTGTAGTGCCCACTTGTCAACTTATCCAAAGGCTTCTCTTTGGTTGCATTATTATTTTATTTTATTTACATTCATGCAGACTAAGCCAGTGTTTGATCGTGTCTTCTTGCATCTTGGGTGCAGTGGTAATGCAAGAATAAAAACTACCAAACCAAACTACTTACAGCTACATCTGTATGAATTTCCTAATGTTTATTATTTTCCAGCACTTGCCACTTGGTTTTAACAAGGTCTTTGGTAGCCCCATCTGGGTCAGCTGCTACGAATGTGGTGATGACTCATAACAAAGATCTAACCAAAAGCTCAACTCTTCAGCATGTAACTTGTCCTAAGTGTTATTTTAGAATACCCTGTATTTTTCGAGTGTTGATTTTCTCTCCTCAGAAGAATTATCCCTGTCTTAATGTTTAAGAAATGGGTATGCTTTTATTGTGCTGTCTTTCTAATTCCTTTATATCTAATCTACTGCTGTTCTTGAAAATTTTCAAGGCGGCCGTGACTGCTACGTGCTAGGATTAATTTACTAGTGATCACCTCTTTGAGATGTCTGGATGGATTCGTTTTGCAGGGGGAGGAGGAGGTCTAAGTACAGTATTGAGGAGCTATCTTGATCTAGTATTGAAGAACTGTACGTTCTGAGGAGTATTTTTCATTCGTGTACTACTAAACCTTCATACAGATTTGTCTGAAAATCGTGGTATCTTTGAGCACTTAGAAAAGCTGGCTGGGTTTATCCATAACTGCCCTTGACTGCATCGATTCAACGTCTGCTTGATAGCCTGGGGAATTAGCTCTTCATACGCCAGTCTTGCATGCTTTTTTTTTTTCCTTCCACCAAGCCCACGGTGTGTATATATTTTCATTAGACAAAATACTGCATAGTCCAAATACACTCTCAAACTAGCAAAAGACCTCTTAACTTTTCTGTAATTAGACCTTAAGAGTTTGATCTTGTGCTTGTTACCACTTCATAAGGCTATTATTTTTGTCATTAAGGACTGTCAATTTCCCGAGTGTTTCTTCACTGCTGTTCAAGTAAGCTAAGTACTGTCTGTTGCAAAGGGTTTTTTCCTGTTCTGTGCTGCCAAGAGATATTCCAAATGGCTGTAACAAGCCTTTCCAAGAATGCCACAGGAATTTACTAAAGTACCTTATCTACATCCCTTTTATTGTGTTTTCTAATATTTTTATACTTGAATTTTATTATATTGTAGTCTTGAAATCTGACTTAAATATCTGGATGCTGTTTGTAAAGGTATAAAATACTTCTGAAATTCTAGCAGAAAACAGCATTTAATTTTTGTGGAGGTGATCAGATAAAAAGCCTAGAAAAAATTTAACTCTCCTGGAAATTTACCAAACTGCTTCTCTTCACTTTGTAGTATTTGTTTTGTTCCCAGTTTCAGTGTTTTAATGTTTAGATTTTTTCTTTTAACTGTAGTAGTCTTTCTTCAGAAGTGTTTTGTTATGGCTTTACAGGTTTGCTTTAATATTGAAAGCATAAAACATAAATTCAAATTTTTCCTCTTTTTCCAACCTCCCATTGATTATCTCAATTTTACAAAATGGTTCAAATTGCATCTAAAATCTGTTGAAATTTGCATTTTTGTGCTTTCATAAACAGAGAACTACCCCTGGAAATTGAGCTGTGGATGCTAACTTGTGGATTATGCTTTCTTTTTCACTTAGACTGTACAACAAAACAAGGAATCTGAAGTATTTCCACAGCCGAAGACTTTGTGTAAAGCAAGTCAAGTAAGTGAATAAATACTTCTGCTAAGTCTTTGGGTTTCTTAAAAAAAGGGGAAGTGTTTAAAACTGTGCTAAACAGTTGGTATCTCAAACAGTCATTGCCCACTGACCATATTTAAAGTGTTATCAAGCAGAAACGAGCTGTACTGAGGAAAGTGGGAGCTTCTGTAGACTGCTATGAAAGAGTACGCTTTGTTGTTGTACAGTGCCTCTTATTGTTGGTGAAAACACAGAAATGAGAATACGTTTTTGGATCTGCAATCTTGCATTGAGTTTGCACTATTTCAACTGAGGTGTTTTTGTCTTGTAAGCAAACAGTAGTAATGCTTTAATATTGCAGTAGGGTATAAATTGCATAAAATGCAATCCTTCACTTGCTGTCTCTTTCAGTTTTGCTGAAGAACCCTGTCTCTTATAAAAAAGATACCAAGCAAAAAAAAAAAAAAGTAGAGGAAGAAAAGAATAACAAGCATTTCCTATTGCAAAGCTTTCTAATAGCAAGTTTTAACGATCTAAATACAGATTTAACATTATTGGAACTGCCTTTCAATAACAGTTCAAAATGTCAATATAAAATTTCAGGTTGCAGGGGAAAAAATGACTGATAGTCAAGTCTTCAAGAATTGTTTTTAATTGCCTTTTTGTTATGTATTCTTTTCAGGACACCCTCTGTAATTTAATTCCTTTGCCCACCCCCTCCTTTTTCAAATTTGTTAAATTGCTTCATTCTTGTCCAACTTGCACTAAATAAAAGCAGTTTTAGTAGCATGCCCAGATCTGATTGTGAAGGCAGTAAAAATGGTACTGCTTAAAGTAAAATGCGGTTTTAACTACTGGCCTGTGATAAGACAAGCTATACAGTCTGTTCATGACAGAGTTAGTAAATAATTATCTAAATAAAAGCATTTTACATGGGTTTCGGAATTTTAAACGTGTGCACGTTGTATGGTAAACTGTATTTTGTTTAAACACGTCTTCAGCTGACATCCCACGCTGTAAGTCTTCACAGTTTTGACTACAACAAAATCAATTTTCTAGTTCTGCTGTTGCTGATGTTGTTATATACGTGTTAACTTTAGATGGCTCTGCAGGTTCTTTTTTCTGAAGATTTTTCATTATCCAAGGGAAATTCCTTCTGCTGATGTATCAAACATCTTTATGTACCACATTTACTCTTATTTTCTTTTGCGTATGATTGGCTCGTTTATTTTCTTTTCCCCCATGTTGGTCATTCTGAAAGCCTAAGCAAGATGTAGATTATCATACTGAATAATAATTGCAGAGTTGTTAGAATTGCTCAAGGCTGATGTTTATTCACGTCCACTTTATGCAAATATTATTCCTATACATTTGTTATTTCCCTCACAAGGGAAGATGTACTTAGAATATTTCAATGTACTCCAATATGTTAATTATAGTTCGTCAGTCATTTTAAATATCTTTGAGATACTTTACTTCAAATTATAAGTGTGTTTGTTGGCGATCACAGAAACAAGAGGGTGGGAAGCAGGACTAGGCTTTCTGTAAACTCCTAAGGAAAATAATAATTTGCAAAACAACTACTGGCTCCTTTGATTACCTAGCTGAAAAGCTCATCTCTTATTCTATGTGTTATGTTTCAAAAATTCTGGAAGGTAGTAACCATATGAAGAGGAAGGAGTCTACGTACAAGAATATTGAAGACACTTACCTTCTTCATCTTTTCAAATGAGAATTACTATTGATATTAATCTTCATAGGCAGATATTTCTTCATTAAGAGCAGCTATTCTGTAATACCTGACTGAATAATAGTGGCTACATTTTTTTTTAATGTTCATCTTTCTAGCCTTTATAACAGCATTCATTCTTAATGGATATGGTGCTTATTAATTTTCTGTTCTTTTACAGGTTGCGCCTCCGCATTTTGTTACAACCACAACTACAGTAACGCCTTCAATCCTCCTGTCTCCTAGTGTTTTTCAGCAATCAGCTACAAAAGCTAATGAAGTGGAGAATAAAGCCAATTCTTCTTCGCCTTTAACACTGGGAACAACAGAAATTCAGACTATACCACCTACTGTTCTCAGTAGGTCTCAGCTTCAGGAAGCACTGATACATCTAATAAAGGTCCTGTCTTTACAGAGCTCAATTTCTGAGGGATGGGGTTCTAAGTACAGTAGCCAGCACTGAGAAATTCTGTGTACCCCTATAACTTCTTTTGCCCTGAAACATTACAAAAGTTGTTCCTCTTTGTTGGAAGGAGTAGGTTACTCCACACTGTACACGTAGTATGGCACAGCTTGGTCCTTTTGGTTGCGAGATAAAGGAATTAAAAGGACAGAGCTGTACATTGGATGTGTCCTTTCACATCTGTATGGATTTGTGGACAAGGAGGAAAAAGTTGCCCTAGCAGAAGGCCTGGTATGAGGATGGGGGGTTGGTTTTATTGTCTTTAAGTGTTCCTGCTTTTCCAAGGAAAGCTCTCCTGTTTCCAGTTCCCTAGAACTGTTCCTGATCTTTAACTGAAGTATGTGTCTTTGAAATGGAAATTGCAAAGTTCTAGGTCTGCTATTTCGCGTGACTAAAAAGTTGAGTTGAATGCATCTGTGATCGTGGAAGTAGCCATGCAGTGAGATCATTTTTACCTCTAATGTCATGGTGAAGTTGCCATGAATGACACAGTTCTTTGTTAACTCGGGATTCTATTGCCCTCTCTATGCTGATGTTGGTAGAGCTTACACCCAGAATGCAAGTCTAAATATATTATTTTCCCAGTGATAAAGTTGTTAGGACCAAAAAGGGCCACTACCAGATCCCATCATCGGCTAGGTTGCCTGTTTTATCTACATTGTTCCTTTTTGTGTGTTGGTGTGTATAGGGGTTTTTTTCCTCTTTAAAGGGTTAAACTAACTTACAAGTAAGTCTTCCAACTGAACTGAAGTGCTAGAAGTCTTATTCTCATTAGAGACATAGTGCACTGATTCTCGCCCAGCAGTCTGAAGAACGTTGTTGTAGTGACTTTAGAGAGTTGATTGGAATATTTGTCTCTAATCTTCTCTTTAACTAGAGAGAGAGCTGAATGAAGACCAAAATAGGCATACCCTGCAGCATAGGAGTACTCTTGCACAGCACTCCAAGCGGGAACTGCTGTGCAGATGTTGTAAAAAGAATATTACATCTTCAAGCTAGATGATTAGATACTGCTTTTGTAAACTTGTCATCTGAAGGAATTAAACTCAGGAAATATCTCTAAATATTGTCTATAGATTAAACAAATTCACTTCCCAGTAATACTTTGACATGAGAATTCTTGTATAACACACTGCAATCCCTTTCAGGCTGGTCTGACAGACAGAGAAAACATTATTTCTGACATCATGCAGACTTTATTTGGGAGCCTGTACATAGGATGGAATTCTCTGTGTCTAAGACTAAGGTTTAGACTCTGGAGGGAAGTGAAAATACATGGCCAAGGCTGAGCTAGTGACCCCGGGTTCTCTGGTTTGTTTGAGCGTCCAGTGTGCTTAGTGATCTCTTTAGCTGTCCTACCAGCTTCATGGTTCAAAGTCTGTATGCTGTCCAAAAAGCATCACCTCTTGTACAAGTACGCAGCTAGTTCCATTCCCTTACCTCGGAGATGGCTAGCACTATAAGTAATCCTTACACAGAACTTTAATGCCATTAAGTTAAACTTTCTGTGCATCTTTTTACTAATGTTTCTAATGTGTTGTTTTTTTCCTGCAGAATGATTCCCGTTTTCTCAGCACGATTCATGAAGTCTACTTGCAAGTCCTAACCAAGAATACAGACAACATTAAGCTATAATCAAAGCTAAATCTACTTAAAATATATCCATTTTAGAAACAATTATGCCTCGTCTATAAAACTAATATTTTTGTAAAAGAATATTTAGTTTTCAACGTCTTGAATTTGAACCTGTTAGGAAAGACTATTCCTTAAATACTTATGAAAGTAATGTTCTCAGAAGTGATCTAAGTTTTCACTGTGATCATCACCAGCAAACCTTTGTTTTTACTGGGGAGGAGACTTAAGTTGCATTTGAGCTCTCATTAGCATTAACTGAATGTGCAAATGTTTGCTCTGGCTTTCATTCCTAGCTGTATTCACTGTTCAAGGATTACAGACTCGATACTATTTAAACCAGCAAATGCATAGTACAGTACACTACACCACACCAGAACAAAATTCAGCTGTGGTAACATACTTCCAGTTTGGAGGACTGAGGAGAAGGAGTAAAATGCCTTGTGGTTCAAGTTGGCAGGTGTGGGGAAGGAATGGATCTGGAAGCCAGGCCTTTGGAGCTAAATCGTTAACAAAAGATTTTAAAATGTTATTTGCTCAATATATTGACAGTCTCTAGCTAATGCACATAAACTCATCTTTTAAATATTCCATTAATCTTACTTGCTTCTGCATCACTGACATTAAACAGGTATCCAAGTGAGTAAGGCCATTTGCTCTAAAAAGGTAAAATTTGAAATATGCAAAATCCTCAGTGATTGTTTTTGGTGTTTTGTTTGTGGTTTTTTTTAAGCAACAGAGTAGTTCTGTTGTGTGTTGAAGTTCTTGTTTTAAATTTGTAGTTAGGAGACCACCAGTGGAAGGCCCTCTTCCTCTTCAGCAGTGTTTGAAATAATTTAAATACTTTGTTTCCCTTTTAGCTTAAGGGTGGACCATGTCATAGTTGGCTTTCATTCCTCAGTTGCATTGGAACTGCAGTGTTGAAAACTATGCAGATGGGGAACAAATGCATGCTTTTTTCTGTTGCCCTCTCCCCAGATTCTTAGTGCATACTTCATAGTCTGAAGTTTATCTAATTAAAATGTTACCACTTCTTATATGTGATCTAGTAATTCACTAATGTAAGAATTTAACTGGATACTTTCCCATTGGAAGTCGGAAAAAAATCTAATTATAGTTTCTTATGCTGCTGTGTTGTTTTACCCATGGCTTGTATTTATTTCTTAAAGGCATGCAAAGGTAATCGATAAGACTTCAGGTCCCAACTTTTTCCAGCAATAGTAGTTTTAAAGGATGCTTTTCCAGTAGAAAAGTTTTGGTTTACTGAGTAAAAAGATAATCTGTAGTGAGTTATGATGCACTGCTGCTTTCTTTTCCCTCAAGCACTATTGAAATATGAAGAAAAAAATTGTTTGGCTCCTTACAACATATATCTATGTGTATATATCCTAAGGATTAGTTGATGTTGATGTAGTCAAGGTGCATGGGCATTTCGTTGGAAACTAGTAATTGAGCTTTAATTGTGACTTGTTCACAAATCAGTATGTTTAGATACAACAAATATTTACATTTTTATGTATTTGATCTATTTTAGTTTTTTCATAGCTTTTTAGTGGAAAACATACTTTGTTTAGCACTACCTGCCTTCTGAAAAGCTCTTCTCAGCCTTTAAGTTCGGTGTTTCCAGTTAAAATATATGGTATTTTGTTAGAAAAATGTGCAAGATTCAGGGAAAGATGCTAATGTCATGCACATTCATCAAGAAATATATTGGCTTTAATGGTAGCATTTGAATTCAGCAATATAAACAGCCTTGTTAAGTAAGATAGGAGCTTTCTGCATAAATTCTAGAGTTACAATACTGTGTATGCGCATAAACAATGAGACTCAAATTAGATCTAAGGTCTAAACTAATTTGTTTTGTTGGGTTTTCTGGAAAAACTTTCACTTAGAGGGACAAACCAATGAGCAGTTCCTCTGAACAAAAATTGATAGCCTAAACCAAATAGAGACTTGTTTTTTATCTGGATTTAGCAAAGACAAAGTCTATAACTTCTCACTTCATACAGACAACTTCCCATTTCTTCGAAGGAAGACTTGATAAAAGTTTCTAAGAATAGAAATATTGGAAGCTGCTAGTGCATATTTGTACTGGTTGCTAAATACAGTCATATCCAAAGATCTATAGATAAGGTAGGAAGGAGTTGTATTTTGAGTTCTTCAGTCATGTACAATTGACAAAAGTAATACTGTTTAGAGTAGCAATGCTGTTATGAGAGTTTGACTCTGCTTTGAATATCCTTAACTTGTTTCCAGCTGTCCAGGAACCCCTGCAAGCAGTTGGCAGATCCTTACTTTTTTTTTTTCTAGTGTACTAGTAGCAAGTGGTTTACTTACATTATTGGTTTACTTACCCACCCCTCCACCACCCCCCAACTTTCAAAATGAATTGGAAGAGAAACAGAGTTGAAGTCATAGTTACTAGGCAGGCATTTTTACAACAAGCAAACCTGTTCATCTTGATCACCTGTATGTGTTTGTTTTAACCTCTCTACATGTAGCCAACAGACACTGGAACCAACCGAGGTGTCATCCAATACACCGCAGAGTTACAGTCTGTTATTTATGAAAAGTGCCAGGGTATTGGATTTAACAGATAAACCTCTTTAATGAGAAGTTGCATTGTAAAACACAAGCTCAACTACAGTGTAAAAATTGAATTATTTTTTTTAAATGTGGACTATGTTATTTAAAAACTTTATTTTCCTGATTATTTTAGCTTCTTGTATAAACCTAAAATTGCCAGCTTGTCAAAGACCTTGATTCATGTTAGCCACATGTAGGAATAACTAGTGCATAGCAAGTTACCATGGGTCATCACAGTAAATTATTGTGACCATTTTCAAATGATTTTTTGTTTCATTTAAAAAAAAAAAACAAAAACAAAAACAAAACTGCTCTCTTAATGGAATTTTACCTATGAGAACTAAGATTATTAGTTGAGACTATACTCCCCAGATTAATTGTGTTATCTAAACATGTGTTTCATGGCTAGCATTAAGTCACTTTAAAAAACAAACAAAAAAAACCCCAACCAAACCCAAACCTAATCAAAGACAATTTTAAAACCTACAGCTGCTGAATTGTTCAGAAAATCAAAATTGTCAGTTTTGTAGTTAGACTTTATCTGCTATTTAATAATGCAAAGTTTATATGAAAGGTGCCTAACAGCTGTTAACTTAGAAGCAGTATATCTTTCCAAATTAAACAAGATTTGCAGAATGATTAAGTTAAAAAAATTAAGTGATTTGTCTTGATTTCATATAAAACATTTGATTCTGTATATAAATTCTCAATATAATATTTAAACACTGCTGGATGTATCTCATTTTTGCTTGCATTTCTGATTGCTTCACTTTGGTATATTTCTGAAACCCATTATGCCATGTGTAGTCACTGATATAATTTCTGAAATATTTTTGAAAACAAACTTTAATTTGGGATTTCTTGTTTTTAAAAGCATTCTAAACAAATCAGCCACCTTTTTGCCAGGTATTTGGGTTGCTTTGTACAGCATATCTTAACAGGAGGAATGTGTGCAATATATATCACCTCGGTTTTGTCTGGCAATGTTACGAAAATGTTAAGATGCAATATCTTCCTTTCACTTCAAGTTGGAAAAATTGCAGTATCTCTAATTCGGTGGTGTATTTATTTTTATCTATTCAGTGTACGGGCATATGGTTAGTTAAGTTTTTTTAATGTACATTATGTGCTTTTAGTAATTTCTGAGTTTTATCACTTTTGGATGCACCAGTTGTACCCATTTGCACATTCTTTCAATATGAAGACCACGGGGAAGGGGGGGCTTCAGGAAAGATTTCTGGAAACCAGGAATGAGAATAATTGTAAGTCAATAAACGTAGATACTGCATCATTAACGTTTTTGGTATGGATTTTATAGCACCTATGTATGTTTGCAGTTATTAAGTTATTGCATAAATGTTTAAGAATGAGCATTTTTTCATCCAAAATTTTGTATGTTTGCAAATATATTTTTGTAATAAAACTTCAAAACAAATGTTTCAGCACCTCCAAAAATCTTCCAATGTTTCCTTTTATTTCTAGGGCCAATTGCCTGCTAGAAGTGTAAGTTCAGATTTTATTTAGGGTTAATATTTTTCAGAGAAGAGACTCAAACTCCTTACTTCATACTGGGGCAAAAATCAAATTGCATTCATTCACTAAAGAAAATGCAGTGTGCCTGCTGGAAGGACAGTTGAGAATAGCATCTGTCACTTGTAACAGCTTCTGGCGATCCTCTCTATTTATTGCTTTAATTAGGCTTGCATTTTGAGTTTGATAAGCAGACCAATTTCCTTTCATGTTGAGAAATGCAGCTGCAAGTTAACTGTCTTGTTAGTACAACTGTAACTGGTTTTAGTGCCTTTCCTTAGCACTTTTTTTTTTATGGTATCCTCTCTCAACAGTCTAGACATGACATATGATACTCAATCCAATGTTGGTCTCTGATCATAGGCTTTGGAAATTGCAGTTGGTCTCTTACCGCAGCTGGTTGATATCATGCAACTGATCGATGCAAATTTCACAAAGTAAAATAGGGAAGCCGATGAGGAGGAAAACACCATAGCAGAAGTTCTGTTTGAACAGATCTTGAAGTTAAACAAAACCTTATGCCAAAGTCCCTTAATCTTAGCTAGATGCTTATTCCCATTCTAAATACCTGTAAGAGTTAGAGATTGCAAGGCATGCCAAATGTCAGGAGGGGTCACTGAAGAAGGGTGTTTGCTGCTCTAGTAGTTAATATTGAACTGGGATATTGCTATATACATACATACAATACATAATATTGTACTATATACAGGAGAAGATTCTTCTAATAGACTGACATACAAAACAAGTACAGAAGTCGTGAATTTACTGTAAGGTAATTGAGGAAAAAGTGGAAACAGCTAAGGCCTAGAATTTAACTTTCAATTCTATGTTAGATGCGTTGCCTGTTTGGTCAATACTGAGGAAGTTTGGGTTTTCCATTGTTGATGCTGTTAACCTTTTTGTCTTCTCTGGATCCAGGTATTCCTGATTACTATTACTCCTATGAAGTGCTCCACGGTGGTTTGGAAAGAGAATACTTCTGATTTGCTATGTGTAGCTGCAGCTAAACCAGGCACTGTACAAAAAATTTGTGCAGACCAAAATATTTTTTGCCTTCTCTCTTGCTAGTGTGTGCTCTACAGTCACATTTCCTGAGAGTGCATGAAAGCATAAAGTCAATCCCTAATATCATGGTGATACAGCACTAGATAGAATCAAGGAGTAAACATGAGGCTTCCTAAAATTTGTCCACTAAAATTCCAATTTTATTTGCAGGCTTGCAGAATGAAATAACACAACTGGCTTTTTAAGTAAAGTTGTAGCTCGTGTTCGTGGGCCAAATTAATTGACGTCAGTGGACTCATGTATTTGGTAAGGATTCAACTGTACTTCATTCTCGATGCACAAGATATTGGGGGATTAGCACTAGTATAGAGCATAAGAAACCTGTCATTCATACAACTCTTCTTCACTTATGAACAGGATGCAGTCAAATCACTAAATACAGTCTTCGGTATAGCTGAAATAAACTTCTATTTAAGTTTAATGACCTAATCTGAAATCCAAAAGGTTGGCAATTATAATGTATGTTAAACAACTTTAAAAGTTACTTTCAGTGCCCAATAGCGGAATCTTTTTCTCCTATTTTCACACAACTTCAAGTGTGAATCGCCTTTTTCCTCTCTTCCAGATGTAATGATTGAGGGATTTACTTTTGAACTGATGTACTAATTTAGGGCAGTTAAACTTCAGTGATAGCCTGTAACTGAAATATGGCTGTTAACTGTAACGCTCATCTTTGTCAGTTATGCAACAACGTTTAATTTCCTCTTAGAACCTTCTTCATATGAGACTTCTAATTAGGTTCAAAAAGCATTGGGAAAAGAGGGCAGTGAAGAGAGAGTATTTTTGTC
Organism: Pluvialis apricaria; assembly: GCA_017639485.1. Taxonomy (NCBI): domain Eukaryota; kingdom Metazoa; phylum Chordata; class Aves; order Charadriiformes; family Charadriidae; genus Pluvialis; species Pluvialis apricaria. The sequence continues at coordinate 16,914,531 of CM030016.1, forward strand.
AGTTGCTGTGTTTTTGAAAGAGCACTTGCAGTAAGATAAAAGGGAAAGGACCAGCAAATAGAAGATTCCTGAGAAGTGAACAAGGGAAGGAATAGCAAAAGAGTGTGAAAGGGAATAATGTGGAGACAAGTATGGCCTGTGAAGGTATTTCTGGAAGCACGGAAAAATTTAAGTTTTGCTTCTGTACTGCTGTTTGTCTTCAGGTATTTCCAAAGCTTGAATGTGGTTTGCCTGTAAGAATCCAGAATATTTCAGGGTGTGTTCAAAGCAGACTGGTTGTGTGTGAGTTCCCTTCTCTAATTGTTGAGGTACCAATACCTAATTTACCAGGCCTGCTATGGGTTGTTTTTTTTTAACCTCCAGTTACGAAGCAGCATAATGGAACTGACTGATTCATAGTAGTAGCTAATTTTTATCTTCACTTTATGGCCTCACATCACAGCTTAAAATCTGCTACATAGAACAAGGCTGCTCATACCTAGTTGCCCTTTTTCTTTCATTTTAAATAAACCTTTAAAAATATTTCTACTATAATCCATTCTTTAAAATTCAAGAAGCTCCATTTTACAAAAATCAACCTTGGGAAATATAACCACAAAGGAATAAGCTTTCCTTATATGCTGGCTGAAATGAAGGCATTTGCCCTTAGGCCTTACTTGAAAACCTGTGGGTATGTGATGTAAATGCACAAGTTATGGGGGCTTTTTTTCTCCTCATAAATATGTCAAGAAGCTTTAAGGGCATCTACAGAGCAACAATCTTGCAGCCTGTCTCATGTATGCAAAACTCTATGTGGTCTTAATTTAAGAGAGCATATGGCTTGCACATCCTGCTTTACTACTTGTGGTTAGTAAGAGTGATGGGAAAGGTTTAGCAGGTTATCCATCTGACTTTCTCATGTAGACTTGAGACTTACGGATAACGCTAAGTGCCTTCTCTAGTTTACTTTTTAAGCATCAAATAAATTAGCTTCTGTTCTCTGGAGGCACAGTTCTCCCATGTAACAAAATTGCTGTAAAAGAAGCTTCTGCTATATTAAACTTACTATGAGAATCGAGATACAAGGGTGAAATTAAAGCCTGCAGTATTTGGATGTGTACAGAATCTGTTGTGGTTTACAGCAAGCCCTGCTCCTGGTGTAGTTTTGAAGATGGAAGACACAGGGCACCTGTTATAAGGAGAGCTCTCTGCTTCACAATGATTGAGAAGGAAAATCATGCCACAACAGAAGCCCTTACAGAAAACCCGAAGACTTGGTTAGAAACACATGCAGCACTTTTAATAAGGGGTTGAAAATAAACATAATATTCTGCAGATATGAGGATAGCTGTCTGAAGGAAACTGCTAAGATGAAAGATGTGTGTGAAAGTAATGTAGATTGCACACTACATAGTGACTGACCCTGGGCCCATGATGGAGCTCCATCTGTAGGTTCATTTTAGATAAAAATGACAGCCTGGTCTTACTACTACACCTATGCTTGTTCCCGTGTAGTACATATCATTATTTCTTGCAATTCTTGAAGCTATGTTGCACAGAAATTGGAGGGTAAGGTTTTTTATTTTTTTACTTTAAATTCATTAGCAGCTAAGTAATGTTATTACTGAAGACTAGCTGAACAATCTGTCCAATGTACAACTGAAGTCACTGTATTTTTGCACATGTGGAGGGATGTGCTGGTGGTGCATAATGGTCTGCATAATTAGAGAATGCTTTGGCATAAATCCATCTCATCCATTCTTGAACAGTTCCTTTCTTGAAGGGCTTCTAATGCAGCTGTTCTTTCAAAGGGCAAGAATAGTCAAAGCCTGTCGTGTTGCAGAGGACAAGCTGAAGAAAATTTCTTTCAGATTGTTTCTTTCCATATAAATTACAGCACAAATAAATCCTGCTTTATTTGGTGATTATGGCTGTGTCTCCTACCTTCTTTCTAAATTTACACAACCTATGAAAGCTCTCTGTTTGAGAGATTTCTCTTAGCATGTTATCAATAACTTTATTCTTTTAATTTTACCAAATTCAGTTATTTGAATGCGGATACTAATTTAAACAGAGTATAAAGTGACTAATAACTTCCCAGCTTGTTTGAAGAGTAAGTGTTATGGAAGCTGGGTTATTAAGAATCGACTAGAGAGAGCAAATGTGATGAAGTGATGTGGAACACTTATGTATTCAGTAGGTCTTTCAAGCATAGATGCAGGCAAATGCCTCTACATAAAAGTATTTCATGTTTATGTTAACAGATAATAGGAAGAAATTGCAACAAGCAAAAATTCAGTTTGTAAATTTACAAAAAATTTTGTAAATAGTAATATCAGCAATTGGTTAAATAAAACTAATCCAAATACCCTCAAATATTGCTGTATTAACATTACAAGCTTCAGTTTAAATACTGTAATTTTGTTGCATTGATAGCAGAAATACTTCCCTCAATATCCTCAAAGAGCAGAGCAATTAGCAAAACCAGTCACAGTGAATTCCTTTTAACTATGCGAGACATGCAATGATTTGTTTTCTCTCTGATAGACTACATGCTAGATAGCGATAAATAAGTCTCTTTGTGTAAAACTTGTCTCAACTTATTTAGTTTAATCTGAACAATTTTTCACATGTCATAAAATTGCCATAATATTTTGGAAACTGTGCAAATTTTGGTTTGTTTTCCAGTCTTTTTTCACTACATGACATTTTGTTTAGAGGCAATATAAAAATTAGTACGATTTTAAGATTATTTTTATCCAACATTTGGCTGCCTGTAGCTCAAAATCGGTCTGGTCTGTTATGAAGCTTTCCATAAACATTTTTCTTTTGGCAGATTACTTTGTCAGCTGTATCTGAGGAGAAGGTTATAGTTGAGTTGAATTATGAATACATTCTGCATGTATGCGTCTCTTTCTTGTGTCCTGCTCTTATGGACTTCAAAGGTGAATTCATTTCCCTGTCTGGATATTTCTGGATCAGGTGCTGCATGAGAACCTTGCATTTTCCAGGTTGCTGGTTATAGCTGTTTGTAGCCTGCGCAGCACAGACAACTGCTGTTCTATGGAAACTAAAGGATGTTTAAAGTGTTTTTCATGCTCCAATTGGAACTGCAGAGCTGATCATTATTTCACAGCCTGCTGAATATTCTTTTCACAGGGTGTTTACTTGTGTGCACTTGCGCTTAACTAAAACCACTTGCTGTCACTGACAAAAGAACAGAATTTGTTTTGAGTAAGATATGACAGTGTGGACTGAAACTCTGGAAAAGCTGCAGCACCAGATTTGGTCTGAGAATGTACTACATTCTCATACACCAGACTACAATGACTGGCATTCCAGAGCATAACTTGTCTTTTTTTAAGGTACCCTGCAAAAGAAATGAAACTCTGTACACAGAGATGTTCAGGACTAGCAACATTACAATCCCTGCCAGCAGTGATCGGCGGATTGCAGTATAGTTTGCAATCTGTACAGTGCTTAAACTGCAATTGCACAGCCCATTGGCCTCCTCCCATGCCACCGCTCCTTTTCTTTTCTCACTGTTTAGATTTTGTAGGTGATGAACTACCTAACCACTCAGTGTTCTCACCGGACTTTGATTTTGGAATTTCTTTTGAGAAAAGTTTTTAAGGCAAAATTGGGCCTGTAGCCCCATAGTAGCTAAATGGCCGGATTCCAGCAGTGCTGAGTGCATGCAGCTCCTGCTCTGGTAAACAGGGTTGCATCTACTTATGTCAGCAATGCATTTTTGCAGTATCTCAGCAAATGACAGCCATAGCTCAGCTTCCATGCTTCTACTGCACATAATGCCCTGACTGTGCAATGTGTGGAGGAGGGGATGGAAAAAATCCAATTGTCCCGTGTATGTATTTAAGAAGCTGTCTAGTCTAGTAGTTAATACTGAAGCTAATGAGATATGATTGTATATACTGAAGCAAGACTGTTTGTCCATTCATTTGCATCCTGTTTTAATCATATTGTATGTGGTTTCAGAGGCAAACGTGGAGAATGTGGAAGAAATGTTGACTGCTGTATACAATGTATACCATGACTTTAGCTATTGCTTTACAGTCCATCACGCTTGGTCAAAGTTGCAGAAATAACATGCCACTTCAGTAGATCAAAGTGGAGCCACTGACACAAGGTGGAATTTCATCCTGTGTATGCTTGAGCTGCTGTTTTAACAACACAATACCATAAATAAGCACTCAGTGATGCAGCATGGGGATTTGGGGAAAGGAGGGTGAGTTGCAGGCAGGAATCTCCCAATGACATTATCCACACTAAGTCTATCTTAAAGTCTTGTCTGCCATCCAGATAACAATGGAGGAAACAAAGTAAGTTATGAGCCATAGTAATACTGGTCTTAACCAGATCATCCCCCTTATTTTCTTACAGGAGGGGAAAAAGAAAGCACCATATGTGCAGCCTGAGAAGGCAGTTGATAAGATTGCTATTGCTGCAGTATATGTGGGAGACAGTTTGTTAAGGACCTATCCTTAAAATGAAGATTCAAGAGCTCATCTTCACGGTAATCACAGAGACTTGATCACAGGCCTTACTCTTCAGCCAAAGAATGAATAATAAAGCAAATAAAACTGAGGCTATGATCTAGTCAGTGTATGTTTAAAAGAACTGTGAGGGGAAAACAAAGGATGTTGACTAAGGAGCAGGGAGTGACTGAACTTTATTTTAGTTGAGTGGTTATCTCAGTTTGTCACTACCAACGATGTATGCAGAGAGAAACAGTAACAGCCTGGCAATGCTTACATATTAATTGCACTGTATATACATAAAACACAGAGTGAATTAATCTATTAGAAGCAAAAACATAGTGTAGAAATTACTGGTTTGATTTTTCTCATGATGCCTGCTTCCATTATGATATTTTTCCACTGTGTTTATAGATACTACTAGCCATCCAGAAGGATGAAGTACCCATATCTCTAAAATAAGCTTTTTGTTTCTCGATGCAAACGTGTTTTGGAAGTTTTTGGAAACTTACTGTCTGCAGCTGAAATTGGAAGGGTGTACAGCCATGTTTTCTTAATGTATCTTCAGTCAACACTAAATACTGCGGAGTTTGGCATCATAGCCATTATTTCACCTATGCTTGGCCTCATTTGAATTTACTTTATGTGCCTCTTTTAGCCCACAGATTAGGGTAGACCAAGTTATCCTGCCTAACCTCGCTGAACTGACATGAAGTTATCCATGTCATGAAGATGATGGCTGAGCCAGCTGTCAACATCTGTCTAAAGAACAGTGTTTAAACAGCAGGTGTGAGAGCAAAAATGCGATTCACTCCCTAGCGCAGCCAGTATGTTAACAACTACTCTTCGTTGGTAGGCATGGAGCAGAGCTCAAGCTAATAAATGCTGCTGTGCTCATAACTTGCTTCTGTGGCTCCGTCTACATTAGCAGGTAGGAGATTCCAGTATAGCAGGTCTATGAGCATGAAACTGCGCTGAAGACTCAACATCTGCACTATATGTGTTTTTTGAATTCTGCTCCAGACTAGCTCTTGTCTGTCCTGCTGGACTGAATGCTCATTAATGGCTGGGGCGTATTAGCTGCTGTCTCAGACTGGATCTTCTGTTTCATCTTTATTTGAAAGGAATCCAGTTAATGAGCTCTGAGACTGCTCTGCAGGGCAAGCCAAAGCACGGTAAGCAAGGATGATCAGCAGATTTGACCTAGGACTGTACTTCTGGCTCAAGCTACTTTAGACTTACCTTCTGACCGTATGGCTGCAGACAGAATCAAGTGTGATGTTGCCTTGAGAAAGGCTAAGAGGTAGTGGAAAGGATGCAAGGAAGGACAAAGGAGAAGAAGCAAAGCTGTGTAACTTGCTCAGAGAGGTTCGTAACCCTCACTCTACAAGATTAGACTGAGTTGTAGGCCTATTTGAGGCTATGGCACAGCCAGATCTCTGGCAAGATATTTGCTGGTATATAGCAAGTGTAAGGCTCAGTTAAGGATCTTTTATGGGGAACTTAAGGTCTGAATTTACTGTTACTTCTCCAATAGTTAAGGTAGTTTTGATAGTTGAAAATCTGAAAAGGAGAATCAGTAATTCTCTTGTAGATGCTACTGTAATGCTTGAGACCTTTGATAATCCCCCTACTGACCATATTCCTTTGGGCATCAGCTCCAGGAGGATAAAAGTAGTCCATGTATTGTCGAACCAAAGTGGATTTCAACAGGAATATTGTGGGGAGGGTGCTACTAAGAATGGCTGTTGATTGCCTCCACCAGGTCTGGCAGTCCTTTTTCTATGTTTCCTCAGCTAGGATCTCCTTGATACAATTTCCCACACAACTACTTAATTTCAAGCTATCAAGTATTATTTAATTTCTAAGTAGCCATTTAGACATAGCACGTTACAGGGTATATGATGTGTCTTTCTGTACCTTGAGACAGTAGCAGAACTGCACGACCCTTGAAATGCATTAACAACTTCAGTTCTTGGCTCTCTGCTCTAAGGACGCATTGCTCTGCCACTGGAAGCTCTTGGCATTATAGGCCATGTCTTCAGACTTCCTAAATTTAAACCAAGGCTTACGTGATTCTCATCAGGCTCCTCCATATCCCAATTTTATTGTCCATATCACTTCGAAGTGTATTACTGAAATGAAAAGATTTGTGTAACCGGTTCTGCTTCTGAAAAAAAAAAATAAATAAAGTGCTTGGCCTACTTAATTATTTTAAAGTAGAACGCAGATTGGGGCATAGCAAATGGCAGTTGCAGCAACTAACCTTTGTATAGCGCTTGCTAAAGTGAACTCTGCACTTTGCTACTGTCAAGTTTGGTTGTTTGGCTCTGTTTTTTCCTTCTTCCTGGCACATAGCCAGTTTCCAGTCTAGTTTTAATTCTGAGGCCTTTTATTAAAAGGATTTTTGAAAAGACAACTGATGGAGCAGTTTAAGAAAACACTTAACTAAAGGAATGGTGTCTGCTTTTATTTCTTCCAACAAAGTGGGTAGTTTATGGAACAAAGTTTTATCTTACCTTGCTAAGGGTTTCACATGTTACCTTCTAGCTGCAATTTGCGAAGTGAGCATGGATACTTTGTAAATACAGGTGGTTTCCTTTTTTTCTGAAACCCAGTCTTCAGTCTGGAAGGCAAAGGCGTAGCTTTTTTAATGCTAAATGGTACACCTCACGGGTGTCTTCTGAAATGAGGTAATGATAGTGCTAGTTCACTAGATGTAACAGTTTACATTTAAAACAGATTTTTGAAATATATTAGTATTTTTAAGTCATGTAAATATAGCTTCCAGAACAAAGTACCAGGGGACAGAACAGTAAAATACATGAAAAGTGCAGTGCAGGGATACCAGGTTTTGTGAACAAGGTGTGAAGTATTTGAATTTTGTTGTTGTTGTCTGTTTAAACTCTTTTTTTTTTTTTTCCCCAGATTGTGACTTCTAGTGCTACTCGAGCTTTCTAGAACAAATATGAAATATTTAACTTGCCTGGATAAGCCTGTAGCTTTAATGTCATAGCGTTCAGAATTGCTAGAGAAAACGTATTTCCTGACTGATGGCTGGTGAAGTCAAAATTTTACGCAAAAGTCTGTATTTGTAAATTTTTTTAAAATGTGGATTACAGAAATATGAATTATTTCTTGAAAGGAAGCCAGGCAGGGTAATTGTGTTACCAGAATTCCGCAGAGGAACAAGGTTGCTGCTAAGCGGCTCTGGACGCGGTGCTGTTCTCTCACAGGCGGGAACAGGCGTGAGGTGGGAACCCACTGAAACGGCTTTACCGAAGAGGCTTTGAGCGGTGGAAAAACGCGAGTTACGAGCCCTTTCCTCTCAGCCCGGCGGGTTCCAGCCCCCCCCCCCCACCTCCACCGTCAGGGCCACCCCCACTTACCCCGCCGGGCTGTGAGGGGCCGCCCCCCCCCCCCCCACCGGCTGCCGAGCGGGGAGGGGAAATGGCGCCAACGGGCGCCCGCTGACGCCTCCTGGCGCCGGCAGGGGGCGCTGTGGGACCCGCCCGCCCCTCCCCTGCTGCGGGCGGCGGTGTGAGCGGCCGGGCCGGCACAGGCGGGAGGCGGAGCGCCCGCTCTCCCGCCCGCCCGCTCTCTCTCCCCCCTCGCCGCACGGCCCGGCTGCGGCGCGCTGTTCACAGCCCTCGCGGAGCGCCGCCGGCCCAGCCCAGCCCAGCCCCAGGTGCCACCGCCGCCCGAGCCCCGCTGCAGCCGCCGCCGCCGGCCTCCTGCTTCGCCCCCATGGAGGATTACCACAAGCCCGACCAGCAGACCCTGCAGGCCCTGAAGGATACGGCCAACCGGCTCCGTATCAGCTCCATCAAAGCCACGACCGCGGCCGGCTCCGGGTGAGTGAGGCAGGCGGGCTGCGTCCCAGCCCTGGCCCGCGGACCGGCCCCGCCGTTCGCCCGCGGGCTACGCGGCGCCCGCCCCTCCCGGCTCCTCCATCCATCCGTTCGGCGGGGAGGCCGAGGCGGGGCGGCGCTGGGAGAGGCAGCCCCGGGGCTCTCTCAGCCCGTTACCCGCTGCCCGGGGACACACCGGTGTCTCCTGAGGGCAGATCTCCCCCGCCGCCCCTCGCTGTCTGCAGAACACCGGCCATGCTGAGGGCACATCGGTGCCTCCCGCTGGTGGGCCGCCCTGGGGCGGGACGTGCGCTGCGCTGGGGATGGGGAGGGATGTTACCGCGGGGGTCACGGCCAAATCCCATATATCACCCCCACACACACACACCCCCTGGGACACCCCCACCCCTCCGGCACGTCGGGGGCTTCCCGCGAAGCCGCTTGCTGCGGAGGTGCTCCGCCGGGAAATGGCGGCGGAGAGTGAGGAGCGCGGGTGAGGTGTGGGGCTCCCGCCGCCAAAGGCCGCCCGGCCCGGCCCGGCCCGGGGGCGACAGCCGCCCCGCCGGGGGCCACCTCGGTGGCCAGGGCCGGGGTGTGTGTGTGTGTTGTGACTGCGGGGAGAGGCCGGGAATGCTAAGTTGATGCAGGACTGAAAACCAAAGAATTTGTGCCCGAGGCGCGAGCGGTTTCTTTTTCATTTCGTGCCCGTCAGTTGGAACTAATTCTGCGCAGAATTTCAAGTGAGCCCAAGTGGGATTATCTGTGAAATGCCCGCGGTCTCAAATGGGCAGTTTATTCAGGCCTCTGGACAGGATTTAGTGTGGGCTCTGATGTGTGCAGATTCCAGGGTTATCCTTCCTTTGATCGTGCTTTACCTATGGAAAAAAATCTCTGCAAACAATCCGGTTTTAGTCATGTAAAATTAAAGCCATTTTTTCTGCTTGAATAATACATTTGAGTGCTTCTACGTAGAGCGCTGGCCTCTCTCTTTTTTTTTTTTTTTTTAATATATATATATATTCCATCTTGTTGCAATTTCCTCCTTTGGACCTCTTTGAAACTGGCTGTAGTGCTTAAAAAAAAAAAAAAGGAAAAAAAAATCTGAAGGAATCCTTTGGATGCTGAGGTTTGTGTGGAGAGAGGTGGTGTGCAAAATATTTTAAAGCTGCTTCTTTGAATTGCCTTACACTTTCCACCCTGTGTCTGGCATAGGCTACCTCACATGGCGCTGTCTCAAAGCATACAGAAACTGAACTTTACTCATTCCTTTTGCATACAGCAAATGGAAATGCTGCTTTGGTTTCTTCTGTAAAATGGAGTGTTGGAACACTCGGAACCTCTTGGCTAGCCAGAGGAGAGGGTTTTTACAAAGCTGTAGCTTGTTTGGTCTAGTCTGAAGAGAGAAGTACAGGATACCCAGCAGTCGCTCTTTTAATTCTTGATTTTTTTCAAGGCTACGATGTACAGGCAGTATTACATAAGCCTGTGTGAAATTGTAGGGAAGAAAAATTGTGCTAAATCTATGTAGTAGAGCTTCAGTCTTGAGCTTCTAGTGTGTATTTTAAGCAGGCCGCAGAGATGTATGATATTTATTTACAGATAAAATTATTTCTGTTTCGTCTGACGTGCTGTTAAAGAATAAGGATCTTGCTACAGCCGTTGCTTCTCTTCTGTGGTCCATGAAATTCAATAGTAAACCCGTTTTCCCCATACTGATGAAGAAACAGTAAAAGTAGTTTTACTCAAGCTTTTTATTCCTGGTTCATGTATGCTATGATACTGGCTACTTCTTGCACAAAGGCATTTCATTAATCACTCTAGCTTAAGAATAAGAATAAGCACCAGAGTTGTGTAGAGCCTGAAATTATTGCACAACCTGATAATGAGCAGATTATGAAAGATGTGCTCTGGAGGGAAGATTCTGTTGACAAGTCATATATTTTCTAAATTAATGAGATTTGGTTACCAAGATGATGGTGTAGTAATGTGCCTAAAAGAAAGACCTTCAGAGTCTGTTGCAATGTTAGGCAAATCACATACATTTCTAAAACAACTATGCGTTATTATTGTGTTTTCCAAAACCTGAAAGGGACAGTAAGCTTTGCTGAAATTGCTGGTATACACTAGGAATGTAGAAAGGTGTTTGAATGTGAGTTAAATTTAAATAGAAGCTTATCGTTAATTAAAAAAAATTGACCTTGTTAAGGAAATTTGTGTTTGTGAAAGGTGTAGTTTGTAAAACTGAAGGAAATACTTGCAATAAAAGCACTTCAAACAAAACAGGACCTGCCTGCTTCATTCAAGGAAGTAATTTCTGTAAACTGTGGCGTATATTGCAACAGAACAAGTGGTTCTGTGGTAGATGTGACACATCAGTTCTTGCAGTCTTTACTTGTACTAACTTTTGTTAAAGAAAGTGCTGCCTTTGTCTGGACAAGAGCTGATGAGCTAAAAGATCAGGTAGTCTGATCCTGAAGATGTTCAAACATATAACTTTAAGTATTTCACCAGCTGTAGTGGAAAAATTCAGTGAACTCAAAAAAAAAAAAGTGCTTAAAATGCCTTAGTTGGGGAAAAAATTTGATTAAGTTGGTTGTAAAGATTGAACATACTTGCTTTTGGGTGTGGGAGAAGTTTTTCTTTTAGATAAGTGGTGCAGACGCTTTAATCAAAACTGGTAGAGTCTCTTTTGTAGCTAATGATAAATTTCTGCAGTTTTTAAACAGTGCCTGACTTCCTAGAATTAGATAGTTAAATTCTTAAAAGTGGAAGTTGCAGGAGTTTCTTAAGAGGCAGTTGAATTTCATAGTGTGTGTGGCCCAAACCATGACACATGTGGTATGATCACTTGCTGCAAACTATTTTCTCTTTCAGTTTTTTAGCTTTTCTCATTCACTCAGTATGAAATTTTAACATTCTACCATTGTTCTTTTTAGTTTAAATACATAGATGGAGCTAATACAAATTTTCATAGAATCATAGAATCGTCTAGGTTGGAAGGGGCCTTTAAGATCATTGAGTCCAACCATTGACCTAACACTGCCAAAACCGCTACAAAACCGTGTCCCCAAGTACCACATCTACCTGCCTTTTCAACATCTCCAGGGATGGCGATTCCACCACTTCCTTGGGCAGCCTGTTCCAATGTTTGATGACCCTTTTGTGAAGAAATTTTTTCTAATACACATCCTAAACCTCTCCTGATGCAACTTGAGGCCATTTCCTCTTGTCCTGTTGCTTGTTACTTGGGAGAAGAGATTGGCTTAATTTGGTTTCCTGCTGAAGGGCTACATTTCAAATTTTAAGGCAGTTCTTCAGTGGAAGGTATCTGGCAGAGAAGCGTGTTAATTGGACCACCACCACCACAAAGTTCTAGGTTGTTCGTCGGTTAGGAACAAAATGTGGGAGATTGTGTGAGAATAGTGGCGATGACTTGCTGTGGGTTTTTTTCTCCCCTTGTACAAGTACTCCAAATATGCTTTGCTAGGCTTAACAAGGAGTTCTTTTAACAGAACTTAGTAGAAAAGTATGAGTTAATAGAAGACCAGTAGATGTAGTTAAGATGTCTATATTTAAAGAAAATTGTGTAGTTGATTTTTAGAACGATTTCTGATATCCAATATGTAGTTAAATTTTGGGTGACTTCTGTTAGTAGCAAGTAATTTAATTAACCTGTAGTTTTAACAGGATTATTTTTTTCCAATTTTCAGGTAATTTATTAAATTTTTCTACCTTTTTTTTTATTTCCACACGCTACCATTTTAGGTTGTTTAAAACTTTTTTTACCAAGACCAGGAGTTCATAGAAGTATGGTTAAGTATAAAGTTAATAAAATTAAAGGAATGAAAGCTTTAAACAAGCATGTAAGGCTTATTGATTAACTCAAATACATAAATATTTACTAATATGTTTGAACCATGGTTTAAAGCTAATTCTTTTGGTTCCCTGTGCGTGAGTACTTACTACGGGATGGACACTAACCGTAATTCATATTTTGCTGGTGTTTTGCATGTTCTTATTGTCTTATTTCAGCACTGGAATGTTGGGAGGGAAGGTTTATTACTACCCGAAGAGAATATTCTGAATAAAGTTCTAGTGAAAACGTTGTCTAATTCTAACATGCATGGTAAATGTACATGCGGGAAACAAAATGAAATGTGACACTTTCATAGTAAGTTTGTCCTGTTTTACAAGTAGGGTCAAATATTTGAAGAGTATTGTGTTAAATATGAAAAATAAACATTGGTAGAAGAGAAACTGAGATGAAACTGCAGGTTATCTTCAAAGCTGGTGCAGATTTCTGCAGCCATAACCTTATTACTGTTCATCCTTCACTTTTCTGTGCTTCAGTAGCAACCACTGATGTAAAGAATGATCCTATTTACACCTGTAAAATCTGAAAAATGCTACTTTCCGCACTCAATAAAGGTTTTTTAAGAGCCTTCTTAACCCTTTCAGGCTTTACTGCAAGTGAAAAGTCAAGGCTTATATGCTCAAGTAGTGCCATTCCTTCAAGGTGCATAAGAACTACAATGATCGTTATTTAAATTACAGTAATATAGATAAAAGTAACTGTGTGCCCTTCTATTACACTTCAAATGAAATCTATAGCTTGTATTGGAATAACTCAATATTTGCCACTTGGAAAATAACACTTTTCATATAACTATATTTGATTGTTGGTAACTATACTGTATGGCATAGTTGCTTCTGAAATGGGCCTGTGTATTTCTAAGTTATAGTTGAAGTATTAATTTGTGCTACTGTTGAAAATTGTTGCAAAAGTCATCCCAGATAGTTCAGTGGGAGAAACTATCCCAGATACTTCTAAAGGTTTGATATACCAACTAATTCGATATTTCAAACAGATACAGATGTAAATGTAAAAAATGTTGGTTCCTTTCTTTGGCAAAGATTAAGCAAACTAGTGTTTTACAATGTGTATCTGGGTGTTTACTGGAGACAGTAAATTTCTGTGTCCGATTTCAGTATAAGATGAAATGCAATAACTGCATTAATTAATGCCCTCTTTAGAAATCAGAATTCTAGTTATATGAACTCTTAACAGAAAAATAAATATTTTTCTTTAAATGGTACTTCTGTTACACAGTTCCAGAACTTTCTGTGAAAATTAGTCTTGTGTTACCAATCCCTGCCTGTGCAACGGGGCCTGAACAAGTCATGATGCCACACTTTTAATTCCTTCGCTCAGTGAGTGGCTAAAGTACTGTGCAAATCTGTCTTTTTTTCCTCTGCATCAGTGTGAATTTCTCTCGTCAGAGAAGTCAGTAGAGTATGATTTCAGGCACAGGGTCATACAGCTTCCTGTGCTTCACAGTCACTGATTAGGGTGGTGTTCCTTGGCATGAAGAACAAGAGAGAGCTCTAAAAGACATGTCCTTGAGCTGTCACCAGGGTCTATCTTTTAACATCCACTTTAACTAGATAAGAAGGCTCCCTTTGTCTCAAAGTAGAACTAATTGGCATTGGGGTAATGGTAGATGGGGTGGGTTATCAAAAACACTTAAGACTGTGTATTTTAATATTCAGGAGTAGGGGACTGGTAAAGTGGTATTTTAAAGATATGGTCCTGAGCAAACAATAATGAGAAGTGGTAATCTTGGGTCTGTCTTGACTTTTAGCCACCCTACATCATGTTGCAGTGCAGCAGAGATTATGTCTGTGCTGTTTTTCCATACCATGAGGTACAAAGTGCAAGATCCCAGAAACGCCAGCAACGACCGGTTTGTTCTTTCGAAGGTAAAATCATAACTGTTATGCTATGCTGTTGCAGCCTACTAGTAAAGAGGTGTCTGTCTGTAAATTAAATTGACTTATGCTTACATCTACACAGAAGTCTAGTGGAAATACTTGAGAGCTTGGAATTTGTCTACTTCAGAAAGACAAAAGCTGGTTGAGTTTCGTTGTAGCATAACTCAATAATTGAAAAGTGTCTGTATAATGTGTCTTTAAGTCTTAACTCCGCTATGTTAAATTGTTCTAATACTGAATGATAAATGTTATTATCTTGTCTATAAAATCTATCAAGAGAGATTGTCTGTTTTATTTTGGCATAACCGATTTTCTAATGAGTAAGTTGCAGTTGGCTTTTGTGCTCTAGTTGTTAAATGCAGCCATGCTGTTATGCCTGCAGTCACGTCACAATGCACACTAATTACTGTCAGCTTTTCAGGGAGCATTATATAAAATAGTTATGGTAGGCTAGTGAGTAGTTCGCATTCCAACTGTGCCAGTATGATATTAAAGTCAATACTACTTCTGAAGCCACTGTGGTTCAGAAAACACATAAAACTGCAATCTTGACTGGCCATTAGCATTTCTATCCCCTTTTGCATTGTGCCCTTGCAAATCACAGGGACGTTTCAATCATATGACATAAAAGTAGTTGAGGGGCCTTCAGAAGAAATAACGATGTAAAAAATGGCAGATGAAGTACTCCAGTGAGGCAGGTTCCAACTTTGGGTCAGAGTTCCTCATGTGGTGGCTTACAATAGTGCTGCATAGTTGATGGTGTATATACTTGCATTGGATATAACTGTTGCCACTTCGATTGCCATTCCGAAATAAGTAATTAGATGAGCAGCAAGTAGCTAATGCTGAGGTGGTAAAGCACTAAAAGAGTCACTTCTTCATGTTTGCTTTAGCTCTTCCTAATGAATCAGGGGTTCTGCCTAGAGTTGCTAAATGGCTTCAAACCTCTGCGTGTTTTTTTGACTCCTAATTGACTCCATGGGTGGAAGATGACTACTACTCTGCAGTTGTCCAGTTGGACCTGGCCACGGGGATCTGAGTGTATAAACCTTAAAATTTTCCCTGTTGTCACTCACTGTGTCTTACCTTGAATGCATATGTATTGAAGTTCTAATGGGGTAATACTTGCACATCCATCTGCTTACTGGTTTAGCAAACAGTACTCTGTTCTTGAAACTGGTACCTAAGCAAATGGAATCAAGGGTTTTTATTTGGATACCAAAACTACTTTTTGGGATTGGGCCTGCATGGCTGAGAGAGACCTTCTTACTCTTCCATGTTGATTTTTTTGAGGACATCTGTCTTCACTGTAGTCAGCTATCTGGAGTGCTCTAAGCAGGGGCATGGGGGACTTGGAAACAAGCATCAGCATGAATGTTGCATTGTAAAAGTGTTTTATAACTTGATCCCTTTTTAGTGGATGTAAGAACCTGATGCCAGGGCTTGTCAGCTTTGTAGAATTTTGCCTTGATACTAGGGTATTGTGAAACTTGTGCTTTGCTTAAAATTTATGTTTCTCTCTAGGGTCACGCAGCACCAATTTTATATTCTGTTTGGGCAGAGGCTGGCTTTCTACAAGAAGCAGAATTACTGAACTTGAGGAAAATTGATTCTGTCTTAGAAGGACACCCAGTTCCAGTGAGTGCTTATAACCTTTGATATAAGATGGCGTTTTCTATAAATCAAGAAGCACGTGTATTTTGCAGCAATTCTTGGTTGCCAGCTACTGTACAGGAAAGATAAAGGCTTACAAGAAGGATGATGATATTTATGGCTTCACAACTGAATCAGTGTCTGCATTTGAATGAGCATGCAAAAATGACCTTTATTGTTGTAGTAAAGTTCAACTACAGTCATATATGTCAATATTTTTCATTTAAATACAATTTATGTAAAGTTCCAGCATGGCTTTTCTTGAGCTTTAAGAAGCTTTGAGGTATTTCAAGGTTTATATCCAGTTTGGTCATCTCGTTGGTCTTTCCATTCTTAGCCAGTTGTTTCAAATGATTCTTTTTTTACACAAAACCATCAATTCTTAACTTTTGCCATCCAAAGCATAGCTGAGAAATTCCTGAGCCACAGGTACCATTCTGTCTCAGAGGGCCTGGTTGGCTTGTGACACTGATCATCAAGGTACATGCATTGCAGGGGAAGAAGGGGAACAGGGGAAGATTTGGAGGGACTTGCACTGTATTGTTATGGCTGAGAAGCTAAATTTTGATGTATGTTGAACCATCTCCTAGCACTGGAATTTAATTCCTCTGTTTCTCAAACCAAGAAACTGTAAAATAACTGTTGTCTTTTTTTTATTCTCAGAGACAAGCATTCACTGATGTGGCTACTGGATCCCTTGGTCAGGGTCTTGGTGCTGCGTGTGGAATGGCATACACTGGCAAATTCTTTGACAGAGCCAGGTAATTCCATCTTCATGTTTCATGATTATAGATGTCCAATGGGAATATTTTGTGAAAAGAAATTATATTCTTATCTCTATTAAGGAAAGAAAACCTTCTTCATTCTATTCTTCATTCCCAAATCTAATTTCAAATTCAGGTTTTAAATGACAGATTACCAGCCTGATAATTACAAAGCCATTGCCAGTGAAACTACCAAGAATTTTAAGATTAGCAAGAATTGGTACATATAT
Source organism: Pluvialis apricaria (assembly GCA_017639485.1). Taxonomy (NCBI): domain Eukaryota; kingdom Metazoa; phylum Chordata; class Aves; order Charadriiformes; family Charadriidae; genus Pluvialis; species Pluvialis apricaria. The sequence continues at coordinate 16,931,276 of CM030016.1, forward strand.
GTGTTCCTTTTGTAACCTGACAGCATTGCAAGGTGATGTTCCTGAACAGAGAAGACAGTAGGTTGTTGGAGCAGCGTCTAACTTGCGGAAAGTAATTGATTGCCATTTTGAGACTGGTATGTGTCCCCTTAGAAGGAAGACGCAAATTAGAGGTGTGCCCGTTCAAAGTCAGATGACAAATAATGGAGAACATGTATCTAGATAAGGAACTGTTACAGTCACTAATAGCACCATTGAATCATAAAGTGGGTTTTCAAAATGTTATCAGAAGGGCTCCACAGAGACAAAAATGACTGCTTCTGCCGTTTGTTTTGTGGACAAGAAAAGTAGATGTCTAAAGGCAAATCTGTACGAGGAGGAAAATAGCTTGATGTAGTTGATATATTTTATGTGACAGTTCTAGTACATTCGAGCATAGGCTGCCCAGTTAATGTGTCCTACACTTCACTAGCTTGAAATCATTTCTGTGAAAGATGACTTGCTGATTTTAATTGAGTTTAGCAGATGCTACGTGTGGAAAAAATCTAACCAGTGCTTACATGACATAAAAAAAGGTGGTCTTGCGTGGAGTACTGGGGAGCAGCTTATGTGGAAGGGGTTCAGATTTAGCTGAAGGCAAGTGGGATTCAGATCAGTAGTGTGTTATAGCTTAATGTCTAGTGAAAAAAAATTGCTAACAGCCATCTTGATTATTTTGTTTTAACATTATATATTTGGAGGGCAATTTACTACTCTTGTTTTTTAATTTTAATAGGTATTAAGCATCTGTAAAGCTTTGTCATCCTAAAAAAAGAGTGGTAATAAAAGAAAAATACAGTGGCTGAATCCCACGGAGATTAGGCAGTACTCCTGCTAGTTGAGTTTTACCTAAATAAAAAAGCTTCAGTGTTTGGAGAAGTAGTCTACAAAGTCATACCGTGCTGGTTGTCTTTCTCCTGAATTCAGTTATGCAGCAGGCTTTAATCCATAGTAGAGTTCATCCTCAATTTATAGTTTCCTGAAATTAAATTATTGGTTGTCATTCCAGGGAGGATATGGTAAGAATGAGGAAGCAGACAGTAGCCTTTCACGCATTGTTACTGATCTTGCTGAGTCACAGTGACAGTGTTCAATGGGCCTGCTCATTCAAGCCGTGCAATAGCAGGCTTAAGACCTGATTTTCTTGAGACAAAGGTTTGAAAAGGAGTACAGTATTTCTTATCTTAGGTTGGGTTTTTTTCATGTGTAACAGCTCAGAATTGTGTTAATTTACTTTGTCTAAGGTCATGTAAGGTTATCTGAGGTGAATGCATTGAGCAATGAGAGTTGAGTTTGGGATAGAAAAAGCAGTGAATTCTCACTATGAATTGTTAGAGGCATTTTACTTTTGATTTAATTTGGCTTATGCATCAAACAATTATTTTCTTAAATTTCTTCTTCTAGCTATCGAGTGTATTGTCTGCTTGGAGATGGAGAGTTATCTGAAGGCTCTGTTTGGGAGGCAATGGCCTTTGCTGGGTTTTACAAGCTTGATAATCTGGTTGCTATATTTGATATTAACCGACTTGGACAAAGTGACCCTGCCCCTCTGCAGCATCGGGTTGAAATTTACCAGAAACGCTGTGAAGCCTTTGGGTATGTGATCGGAAGAAGCTCAGTATAGTCTCCCATTTGAAACTATACGTATTGTTTGCTGTTCAGAATTTTTCAAATGAGCTTTCAGCTCTAAAAGATACCATCACCAAGAAAGGTGGTCTTTCTTAATGCCCGATATTGGTCATCTTTATTTGTACAGCAGGCAATTTTTTTTGTTTAGAGGAAAAATAAAAGGACTGCTAACTCAGATGAGTTTGTTAGAGCATCTTAAAGCAGTTTTTATCATATTAAATACAGATTTTATAACTGTGTGACCAAATGTGCTGTCATAGCAAGTAGATCAGAAAAAAGGCATGGAAACCATTACTCTCTAAGAGGATGCTTTGTGTATTGGCTTTCATTTAGTTTAGAAATGTATATTTCTATGTAGATGCAAAAATCCATGATAAAAAAACGTCAGATACAATAGCGGTCATTTTTATTATTTTAATCAACTTTCATTGTCAGGTTTTTAATTGATTTCTAGATGTATGATTTGCTCTTGTGATTAAAAATGACTATTATGTCTGAAGAAATCTAGAATAACTAACTGATCTGTGGGCTGTGAATTTTGCTAGTAGCTGTTACTCCCTCTGTGTTTCATTTTGCGTTATAAAAAAGGGACTATGATATTTTATGATCTTGAATGTTAGTTCATGTTTCTGGCATACTTTGGGTCTCTTAAAAAGACACTGCATTGGAATGAAGTTAGTATTCGTTATTGTTATTGCTAATGACCAGAGAGTGTCACATGCTAAAACCCTTTAGAAAGAGTTAATCTGTTTGTGTTCTTAGCTGGCATGCTATCATCGTAGATGGACACAGTGTGGAGGAACTTTGCAAAGCCTTTGGCCAGGCCAAACATCAGCCAACGGCTATCATTGCAAAGACTTTTAAAGGCAAAGGCATATCAGGTAATAAAACATCTATTGCTTTGCATATACGTGCTCATACAATAATATGTACATAGTGCTGCAATAAAGGTGCAATCATTCAAAAATATAGAAGTTTAATGTTTCATTAGAAAAAAGTTGGTATCCTATTGGCTTTTTGACTTGATCATACTACCATACAATCTGAAAACTCAGAATTTCATCCTATGGTTTTTTTCCTTTGTTACCTTTTCTTAGGGAGAACCTTAGATTGACGCTTCATTGGAAGCAGGCAAAGATGTGACTCCCACTTCTTCACATTATCCAGCCAGGTGTGCTTCCGTGTTGACCAGGCTTTTACAGATCCCCACTTGTAGAGTAGGATTTCCTCTGCTGTGAGCTGTACTTGAATTGTTACTCTTTGACAAGTCTTTTCTAGTCTGAAAGATGGCCGGGAGCAGGGGGGAACATTGGACCACATGACTTGGTCTTGAAAATTGCCCTAGCAAAAGAAAGCAACCTTCTTGGCTTGGTTTTGATCCCTAGGCTTATAGAGGCTACTGTGAGACAGAAGGGGGTAACTTAGTCACAGAAGCTCTGCGCTCCCTACATTGCAGACAACTGGGTGGGTCTGCTCATTACCAGCCAGGCAGTGTAAATGCATATAAAATGAGGACATGTTCTGCATTTACAGTCTTGGCAAAGCTGCATGAGATGTGGTATATAAGCCACCTGGTTTTACTACAAGGTATTTCATATGATCTGAGGTGTATTCGTTGCAATACAGGATACAGTAGTCCATATAAGTTGCTTCATAGGTTAGCAGCTGTTTAAATTTTGGAGTTCTTGATGCCTCTAAGATCCTCTTGTAGTTTTCACATGGTGTGAAACTTACCTAAATGTCATTGTCTAGGGGACAGATGTGTACCTACACATTTGAGCAACAGCATGCAGAAAGTCTTTCAAAGTCTCTATACTTCTCAACGGCGTTAGTGCTAAGAAGATTATTTTGGTTCTTGAAAGTGAGATGTGTGCTAGCTACTGAGCATTGTAGAGTGGAGTAAATGCATATTCAGTGTGTCAGGGGTTGCCATGATTCTGTTCAGCTACAGCTTTTATCAGCACTCTGTGAATTTTTCTTTCTGACCAGGCAAATATTAATAACAGCAATGAATATCTTCATTCCTATTCATTGAGTAAGCAAGAAAAATTCATTATTCTTAGTGACTTACTCAGTGAAAAGTAGCCTATCAGCCAGAGAGGTAATTTTGCTGTTAGTGCTGAGTGCACAAAGATAAGAGTCATCAGAAGCTATTAAAATAAGGCTGTAAAACTTCAGGTCTTGTTTGAGTTAGGCAGCTTGGTTAACTGTTGTTTGAAACTTAGCTGAGTTTGTTGATTTAGGCCTAGCTGTTGAAATCTCATGTTAACTGTTAACACTGATTTACTGTTTACTTCTTGCCACACTTATGGACCAGGTCTTTTTAGGTGCCAATTTAAAAACAATTTCAGTAGAAGATGCCGGGATTTCGTCACTAGTTTGGAATATATGGAATTTGACTATTTCTCTTCTGTATTCAAACATGTCCGTCTTAATGCAATTGCATACTATTGTAATTTGTTACAGTGGGAATAATAAGGAAGTTCTTCCTTGGAAGACTATAGTAGACTGTCATACTCCACTGCTATTTTATCTGGGTAAAATCTGCAACTGAAAACTTAAATAGTTTTTATATTTTTCTTACTAGTAATGTAATTTTAAATACGCAGGTGTTGAAGATAAGGAAAGCTGGCATGGAAAGCCCCTTCCAAAAAACATGGCTGAACAAGTCATTCAGGAAATAGATGACAAAATTCAAAATAAGAAAAAGCTTTCTCCAGCCCTCCCAGAAGAAGACGCACCTATCGTAAATGTTAGAAACATTAAGATGCCATCTCCACCAACTTACAAAGTGGGAGAAAAGGTACTCCCTTCTTTTTTTACTGTTTGTCAGATATCTTCGAAGTGTGAGACCGTTTAATGGGTGGCAGGAGGTTTTGTGTTATCCCTTGCCATGATTTCAACTGCCCACCTCTTTTCTGTTTTGAGTATCCTGGTAAACACCTACCTCTGTGTCTGTGTGACACAGACATTCAACTTGCTGGGGACTAGAAGGATATATTAAAGCATAAAGACTCAAATCACTCTTCTTCGTTTTGTGATAATTATCAATTATCCAGACTATTTTGTGCATATTTAAAATTAAAGAAACTCCACGAGGTTCAGTGAATTTCCATGATTGGAAACCAAGCTTGTCAAAATTTCCTAGCTGGATTGGTAGGGAGTTGCTGATTTCAGCACAGATGTGTGCCCTGGGTGCTTCACTGTATTCTTCTTTTTGTGTTTACTCTTGTATGTGTCACTGTTCTCATATGTACTTTTGATACATATTTTTTTTTTTGGTTGTGTTTTTGTGTAGGTTCTTTTTTAATTGTATGTGCATGCACTCATGGGAAAATAAGAAAATGGAAAAAAAGAAAGCTTCTAGAAACAGAAAGTTATAACAGTACTGCTATATTTTTCTTTTCCTAGTGGGCTACCCGCAAAGCTTACGGTGTTGCACTTGCAAAACTGGGCCATGCTAATGATCGAGTGATTGCTTTGGATGGAGATACAAAGAACTCCACCTTCTCCGAGCTTTTTAAGAAAGAACATCCCAATCGCTACATTGAATGCTACATTGCTGAACAGAACATGGTAAGCAGTCTCTCGGTTTTATGAAATACTTGTATTACACAGCAGGATCTGAGACCGTTCAGTCTGAGTCCTCAGAGAGTAGGCTTTTAATATTTGCTTTTCACATGTGTATTCATGGATATTTAATTTGACTTGCTCACTTCTTAGGGAAAACCTAGGCTGTGGCAAAAGCTTACAAATATAATACAACAGGAGTGCTTCTAATCATTCTTTCCTAAATCTCCCCTTTTTTTATTTTTGTGGTCATATTGTCTGCGTTTCAGCAGAACACAAGGAGATGGCAACATGTAAACAACAGCAATACTTTCCATGGTGTGATTTGTAGAGATTTAACTCTGAAAGACTTTTTAGTTGGTTGGCTTTTTTTTATTTTCATCACAGGAAATAGAATGTCACAACGTGACAATGAGTTCTACACTAGACTGGTCTATAAAGATGAGGACAGAGAAACACTTAGTAAATTTAGCCTGATGAAATTTGTACAGAAAGGACTAAAATAATTTGATAACTCATCTGTTTGACTGAGTCCTCAGCTGCCACCTGTATGGGTTCACTGAAGCAAATGAAATTAAACATGCAAATTTAGGCAGAAATTTGTTGTTGTCTTTAATGATTTATAATCAAAGAACCCATGGACTGTCTTGCAAATTTTATACAAGGGCAGTTTTATAAGCTTGAGTCAGGCATTTTGGATTGACCAATTTGCCATGAGGAGTGACTAATTTCTATGTAAAATAAATGTATAGGATAAAATAAACAATTTAAGGACCTTGTTCTAATTTCCATCTTGCTGAAGAAAGGCCCTTTTAGTAAATATCAGTAAAAATAACACAGATAAATCCATTCCCAATTAGTAATGATAATTTTTGCCTGCTGGAGATAATAAAACCACGTCCTTTGGACTGACAGTGTAAGTCTCTGATCCAGGAAAAGAAAGAGGGGAGAATAAGTCTTAAAACTCTGTGAATGGCTGCTTGGAGCAGATGAAGAAAACAAGCTGCCAGTAAGGATCAACGATCACAGCTAGCAGTTGAGGCAAGGAGCAGAAGAGATGCTGGAGGATAGATACTGGAAGAGTGAGTTGCCTCCTTTCTTTTTTGGAAAGGCAAACAGTTAAGAGCAGGACTGGACGGATTTTTAATCTGCATTGAGGGCTTCTTGCTAAAGTTTTACAGTAGGAAGTCCCACAGATGATCTCTTGGAGACAATCAATAAATAAGGAATTCACTGTTCCTATACAATCTCCCTCTTTTCAGGTGAGCATTGCAGTTGGTTGTGCCACTCGTGACAGAACTGTTGCTTTTGCCAGCACCTTTGCTACCTTCTTCACACGGGCGTTTGACCAGATCCGTATGGCTGCCATCTCTGAGAGTAACATCAATCTCTGTGGGTCGCACTGCGGTGTTTCTATTGGTAAGTTAGGAGTTTGGGCTGCTTAAAACAGGACTTTTCCCTAGAAGTTTTTCTACTGTACAAGGTATAGAGTGATATAAAGGGATTTGATTGAAAGTGAGGAGCTTAGGTTCCTTTCCATCTTTGCGGTTGACATCCTCTGTGATGAGAATAGTTGTGTACCTTTGTTTCCCAGTTCTTAAAATGAGAAACTAATGATACTTATTCTTGCACAGACGCTCTTGTCTGCCAATCTCAAAACTGCTTTACAAGGGATAAATATTTTTGTTTTATTATGCCTTTGAAGATAACAGGTATGAAAGAATTGCTTCAACTTATCTCGGTATTTCTTACTACCGGAGCAGTTAATATGTTGATTAAAAAAAACCCCAAAACCTCAAAGTACTAATGAAACAGGAACTGTGAAGCTGTTATATAATTCAGGAAATTGGCAGTGCCTTCTCTGGTCTTTGCTTCCCATCGTAACTGTTTGGTACATGTCAGATCATATTGGCGTTTGATTTTTGGTTTGAGGAAGAAAGGGAGTTTTGGTTTTTTTAATGAAATGCATAGACATCACCCATGAAGACAGGAGCAGACTTGCATACCAAGAAGAAAAATAACAGCAGACATTCATGCTTGAAAAACTACTAGGTATTTATACGGGAAAAGGAGAGGGAGAGCTGACGGGGTAGTAAATTAAGCCTCTCTGCATACGTCAATATTTCAGTTGATTTAATAGTTTTGGCTAGCAGTATGGTTTGGAGGAGGGTTGGGGTTTTTGTTTAAAGCAAAATAGTTATTAACTTGTAATATTGGTAAAGATTTAAAGATGCTTCATAAATGCGTGTAGTCTTATCCAGAACCTCAAGCTTAATTTGCAGCAATATAGAGTATGCTTTAGTTGTGGAAACTGTATGTATAGTTATGTCAGATTACACCTTGTGTATGTCATTAAGGGAGGGATTCTATTACAAGCCTCTTTCTTTTTAAAATCAGTCCTCCCACCTCATCGTAGTCCAGTTCAATCCAGTTTAAGTCTTTTAGCAAACAGCAACGGGTGTTGGTGCAAAAGCCAACTAGCTTTGGTTTTGCTCATTTAAGAAGATAAAACTCTTTTGGGCTACATGAATTGTCTCCTAGAACTACACTTCTAAGTTTCAATTTTCAGCACTTGAAATGTTCTGCTGGGAGCTGTGATTGTGGAGTGCGTACTTAGACTTATAAGGTTGTTTGAGTTACAAATCTGATTCAGGTCTCAACTCTGATTTTCAAAAAAGAATTTGAACCCAAAGTTTTGCAACCAAGTTGTAAAAGAAAGTAATTCAGCAAAAAATCCTTTAGCAGTTAGAAAATTCAATTTTAAATGGAAGGGTATGAATTAAGGGTACTTCCTAGTAGAACTGTGGACCTGCATGGGATTCAGAATCCTAACTGGATCTGTGGTGAAAATTGAAGTTTTGTGTATGCAGTTCTAGGTAGACCTGGGCTTCTGCTGCATTGAAATTTGGACCCTCTAAATTCATGAGAAATAACGACCTTCCGAACTTGTATTAAGTTTACTCCTAGACCAATAGTTGCTCATGGACCAAAACATCTAATGAAACATTGACTATGTTTTCAAGGTCATAAGAGAATACTAGAAAATATATATTTTCCAAGCTGAACACATAGGGAAAGAAATCATACTGCACATGTGTCAAAAATAGGAATATTAATTGTTTAGACAACCAGTTTTATATTCTAATCATTTATTACTGTTCATATTAAACACTTTTTTTTATTAAGCTATGAATGTAGGTTTTGCAGATGTAATTGAAAATTACTCTCTTTTGATCTGTGTTACTCTAAAACCATATAAATCAGGATTTTGTAAAGATGTAGTCGAACTCAACTTAGTGCTAGTCTATAAGTTACTAGTGTGAACTGGGAATGAATATTGGCACCACGTTAGCAAAAGTAAGATAAGCAGGATTACTCTCTTTACCTTGGGTAAGGTTCTGATTCAGGTACCCATTAAATTTATTCTTCATAATTTCACTTCTGTTCTATGTATACATTGTGTGGGTGCATTTTAGGAAAGGAAAATGCCCACTGAGATCCCACTGATTCAGTCAGAGTGCATACAGATTTAGAAACTGTGATTTTGAGAATTTTTTTCATGTCATGACTGAAAGCTGAGGCACTCTCTTTTCCTGGTTCATGCTTACTTTATTAGTAATATATAGTGGCAGAGTTCAATGATTGATTTTTATTTTTTTTTAACGTGTTTGAAGTTCTTCAGAGTTTTGTGCTGCTCTTATGAAAATACTCTCCTCCTTCCTCCTGAACTCGTCCTTCTTGAGTAACAGGTAGTGGGTGCATGTGGGAAGGCTTATTGCCCTGCTTTTGCTCTGCAGGCTGTGACATGACTGGATTCAGAACTCTTTGCGTGGTTAGTTTGGAATGGTGCCATTCTCAGAGCACCGTTACATAAGGTCATTGGGGGTGGGTGGTGTTGTGGTGCTTGTTTCTTTAACTTTGGAAAATGATGGCATCCAGCACATGTTTTGGCTAACGATTCTTTCTTATAGATCTCCAGTTTATGCCATAAGGCACTTGAGTTGTTAAATTAACAACACGGATGCCCTATTGCTCATTAAAAGACTTTTTATAGTATTGAAAAATACATACCCTTCATTTAATCTTGAAGTGAGCCTAAGAATTTGAGAGTGGTTGTACCAAGTGCACTCTCCATTTCTAGTGGAAGACATGCAGTTCTCCTTTCACATTTCCAGCAGTTTAAGTCTAGAGGAACACTATTGACAAGTACAAATTTTGCTTGTGCAGCCTCAGTACGTGTAAATCTGAAGATGCTCAGGTATCTTGAGACCCTCTTTCGATATCTGTACCATTCCTGCTTTGGTTGTCTTCCTTTTCTGTTGTTTTATTATACTTTATTTTCTATTTTTTCTTTTTAACCCCCGTTCTCTTTGTTTTTAGTCTCTTTCTGTCTTTATTTACTGTTTAGATGGTTCCAAGTTTAAAGAGAAGACGATTCTTTTCTCAAGCAGGTAGACTTGCATGTCCTGTGTGTGCCTGATTTTATACTTTTTTTTTTTCTGGTTTACATTGAACCTCACTGCTATGTTGTGTGATTGTCAAAAGTGCGCACTTATGCTTTTGTAACCCTGGTTTAATTCTTTTAGGTGAGGATGGGCCATCTCAGATGGGACTGGAGGATCTGTCCATGTTCCGGGCTATTCCCACTGCCACTGTGTTTTACCCTAGTGATGCTGTAGCCACTGAAAAAGCAGTAGAAATAGCTGCCAACACCAAGGTTTGCATCACAGTGTTTCTGGGCCAGAGAATGATTTATTTTTTTTTTTACTTCTTTTGTTGCTTCTGGCGTGTTTGTTGCATGTCTCTACCCACATAAATTCTTTCAAAGGCTCCAGCGTGGCAGGGGGATGTTTTCTTTGAATGGAAAGGTTGCAGACATTCTATCTAGGCTGCTGCAGAATGAACAGTCTGGAATGCTGTGGGCGAGATTTGGGGAGATGTAAATGATTACACAGCGATTGCAGTTTGGGTCTAAATTGGCTCAGAAATAAGGGCAAGTGTAACTCTTGTTGGTCTTTTGCAAACTTACAGAAAGTACACTCCTGGTATGATATCTCTGGGATCAAAATTGAAGCTGGATATGGAAAGATAAATTTATCTTGAGGATTTTGATCATCAAATGCCTGTACATGAAAGCTCAGGAGTCAGGTCCTCTAGTAGTCTAAGGCAGTCTGCTGCCTTTTGGAGATACTGAGAGCTGGTGCTTATGCTAACTGACAGTAGTCTTCAGCCACAGTGCAATTTAACTGCAATCCATCACTGGCAACAGAGGAGCAAAGGTGACCAGTGAGACTAAGACATCCTATGTGGCTGTGACAGGGTTTCTGTTCTCTCTTACCTTCAGCTAATTTGACATAATAATGGTCAAATGTCATTGGTAGCATTGGGTCAGATCATCTCCTTGATTGGTACTTCTTTTGGCTGCCATAGGAATTTACCTTGAGAAAGGACCAAATAATCTGAAAATTTTCAGTCATGCTAGTACAACTTTTTTAAGTGAAGGAGAGTGCAAATTTGGTACGTAATAAATATGATGAGTGGTTTGTGGAAAAAAAAGATGGGGCTTGTAAGGGAAAGAAGTGTAAGGTAGTGTGAGGGAGAGATTAGATTTAAGTACTGGTTTGTTAGTTTATTTTTGAAGGGCATCTGGACATTAACTGATGGAAAGCATTTTTCCTTGCTTTCAGCTGAGCATTTCTTCTTTAGCTTTAAAGTTGCTAGAGTAAAATTTGCATGTGTATGGTACAGTTCTAAGATTCTAATTAACTCGAGTAGGATTCTCCATTTTCACAAGAGAACAAAAGAGAAATCAGGATCTTGGAATCAAAAAGAAAAATGTAAGTTATCAGCACACTCTTAAGAAGAGGTTAACTGTATTGTAGTATCTGAAACAACCAGCTACTGAGAAAGGACAAATGGGAATTGGGGGGGGGGGGGCCACAAAGAAAAGTTTACTTAGCAGAACCAGAGGTAGCATAGAAGGGTGAAAAAAAGACAAATAGAAAAAGTAGGTTTGCTGTATTTTTTTCATAGGGTTTACAAACTAGAATGTTAAAGCCTTTCTGGTTTTGTAACTTGTAACATGTTTACTTCGGAAACAGGGCATTTGTTTCATAAGAACTAGTCGTCCTGAAAATCCTGTCATTTACAACAACAATGAGGACTTCCATATTGGACAGGCAAAGGTAAATATTGCCCAGATAAATACAATCAGAAAATATATGCAAAGTTCCTCCTATAAAAGCCCCTTTCCCTCTAAAGAATTCCAATCCCAAAGATTTGATCTTCTTAAGAAAATCTCCAGAAATGTTAGAAGTGTCAGTAATACATGGAAACATTTTCTTGCAGGTGGTTCTGAAGAGTAAGGATGACCAAGTGACTGTGATTGGAGCAGGAGTCACTCTGCATGAGGCTCTGGCTGCAGCAGAGCAGCTGAGAAAAGGTGATCAGATTATGTTTCAGTGTTTTTTTCCTTTTTTATCATTCAACACAGCAAATAAATCAATACCACTCAGCCTAACTGCTCACCCTTTGTACTGGTAAACATTAATTAAAATGTTACAGACAGCTGGTCACCTGTTAAGCTGATACAGTGCAACATAGCATGCATCTGCCAATCTTGCCTAATTGAGTAGGTTTTAGTTAGCTTAGCAGCATCAGTAGCCATGAAAATTGCCAAACTGATCAGATCAAAGTCTCCTTAGAATTGCTAATCTGTCTGAAAGTGCGCTGCAGGCAGAGTCTTAGAGGAAGTGTGTAAGAACAGGAGTGATCCTTCCCTGACATATTGTCTGGATGGGCTGCGGTACCAACACAATAGAATGCTGTCAGGCTGCGGCCACTTAACAAAATGCAGCTTGTCAGCTGAGCCACAGCAACTCTGTGTGCTCTTACACAATGCTGTTGATATGCAGTGCCTTTGTGTAGATGTGGTTCATTGCTAACTTGGTTTTTTTTGAATGAATGTATCAACTTTTAACTAGCGTGGGAGGCAATAATTCTATGGTAGTGCTCAAATGCGCTGACATTTCACAGCAGAGATAAAAATCCTTCAATGAAATAAGAAGATAAAGAAACCATCAAAAATCCATCTGTGAGTCAGTAGCCTACACCCAGGAAGAGATTACAAGTAGTAGGAAGATAATACAATTAATGCTGCCTGTGGCTTATGGGTAGCTTTGTATGCTCTGTCTAGGTGGACAGATATTTTGTCAGGATGTTGAGCCATCAGGTTTAGGACACTTTGAAAGTTGTATTTTCTGAACTGTTATTATTTTTCTGCATTCACCATGGTTTGCGATGCTCTGCTGATCTTGAAGTGTGAATAACCAGCTATGGAGACACAATCCCTTAGTGTAGAGGCTGTGTCTAACACCTAAAATATATTGGCCACTAAAGGGCCTTCTGTCAACATAACATAGGGCTTCTTTATGTACGATAAGAGTTGACTCAGTGTTCGGCTAGCCAAGATCAGACAAAACCTCATATAACTTGCTATTCTTTATAAACAATCGCCATTTGTACATAGATTTAATAAGCAATCTGGGGCTGTCTTGTGATGACAGGACAAATTCTGGTTTTGATGCCAAACTTAAGGGTGCCGCAGTCAGGGCTGGGGTGGTTCAAACAGGCATACCTGATAGGTGGGCAGCCTGCAATGAAAGATTCAGAATGCCTACAGACCAAAGAAGTAGGAGGAAGTTGTGCTTGAATTGACAATAAAGTTAAAACAAAGGTTTGGGAAAGAAATTGTGATTGACGGTCTGAATAAGAAGGATTTCAGGACTAGATTCTGCTTTTACCTGTGGGAACACCAGTTAAGTTACTGTTTTGCTGGCAGGCAGTCCTAGTGACCTTGAGTCACTTATTCAAGGCTTTGCAGCCTCAAAAGTTTTGTCTGTGGAATGGATGGATATTTCTGTCTCACAAGGTGAATGAGGAAAGAATACATACAAAAAGTAGGATTGTTTGGATTCTGTGGTAGACAAGCTGTAAGCACAGATACCTGGGAGTTAGTGTAGACAGTTTTCATAATAGCTCTAAAGATCTCAGGGGGCTGCCTGTACCACTTGCGTTGTCTTGCGTTCTCCAAATTCATGCTGCAAATCATTTCATTCTACTTCTGCAGAAAAAGTCTTCATCCGTGTGATTGATCCCTTCACTATAAAGCCCCTGGATAAGAAGACAATACTTGAAAATGCAAGAGCGACCAAAGGCAGAATCATCACTGTTGAGGACCATTACCATGAAGGTGAGCTGGGTCCAGGATGTCACGGCCTACAGAGTTGTTCCCTAGGGGCTGGAAGCTCACAGCTTCTCCTGACCTGAGAGAGAAGTATGGGACTTGATGCTGTCATTCAGTTAAAGCAAAAGAGGTTTTAGCCTTTTTCATTGTTGTTATGATTAGAAGATGACACTGAGGGTTGAAAGTTTCCCAAGATAACAGGTTAATCAGGGCTGCCTTTCTGATTAACTTGGCTTTGGGTGCCCTTCTGTATGGTTGGTCCAAGTGAAGTCTTGATTCATTTGTTCTCAGTGAAAATGTAAACTCCTGCTGTGGTGCAGTGATTCTGCACAGAGTGGTCTCAGAGTGGCTTTACAGCAGTTGATTTGCAGTTTGTTGAATTGCAAGAGACCATTGCTGTGCAGGTTTCTTAAGTCTTCCCTGTGTCCAAAAGCTTGGTTCCAGCTTGCTTGAAATCAGATAGTTTTGGCAGTTTCTGCAGTCCCTCTGGGATAAATTCCTCTCTCTTTCTTCTCCACTACTATAAAAGAGCAGATTGGGGCTTGTGAAGAACCAGAATGCTTTACATCCTCATTGGAGTCTTTTTTTGTTCCTTCACTGCGCCTGCTTGCAGGCTGTTTCAGTCTGTTTCTGATATGTGATTAAGAACATTTTCTTAAGCTGAAGGTAGGAAGTGCATGATGCGTGCAAGAAGGAATTTCTAAGATGATTCCCAAGTAAATCTGAAGTTAAAATGCTTCATGGTAGAAGCAGAGTAGTCTCTATAAGGCTCCTCGACCTTCTGTGCCAGGATTTTATTTAGAATTATAGAATCATAGAATCATTTAGGTTGGAAAAGACTCTTAAGATCATTGAGTCCAACCGTTAACCTAGCACTGCCAAGTTACCACTAAACCACATCCCTCAACACCACATCTACATGTCTTTTAAATACCTCCAGGGATGGTGACTCAACCACCTCCCTGGGCAGCCTGTTCCAATGCTTGACAACCCTCTCGGTGAAGAAGTTTTTCGTAGTGTCCAATCTAAACCTCCCCTGGCACAACTTGAGGCCATTTCCTCTTGTCTTCTCACTCAGGAGAAGAGGCTGACCCCGTGTTGCTACACCCTCCTTTCAGGTAGTTGTAGAGGGTGATAAGGTCTCCCCTCAGCTTCCTTTTCTCCAGGCTAAACAACCCCAGTTCCCTCAGCTGCTCCTCACAGGACTTGTGCTCTAGACCCTTCGCCAGCTTTGTTGCCCTTCTCTGGACACGCTCTGGCACCTCAATGTCTTTCTTGTCATGAGGGGCCCAAAACCGAACACAGTGTTCGAGGTGGGGCCTCACCATTGCTGAATAGAGGGGGGCAATCACTTCCCTCATCCTGCTGGCCACACTATTTTTGATACAAGCCAGGATGCTATTGGCTTTCTTGGCCACCTGGGCACACTGCTGGCTCATATTCAGCCGGCTGTTAACCAGCACCTCCAGCTCCTTTTCCACCAGCTCTTCCCCCAGCCACTCTTCCCCAAGCCTGCAGTGCTATATGGGGTCATTGTTGCCCAAGGGCAGGACCGCGTACTTGGCCTCGTTGAACCTTATACCATTGGCCTCAGCCCATCAATCCAGCCTGTCCAGATCCCTCTGCAGAGCCTTCTTATGCTCGAGCAGGTCGACCCTCCTGCCTAACTTGGTGTTGTCTGCAAACTTACTGAGGATGCACTCGATCCCCTCCTCCA
Organism: Pluvialis apricaria; assembly: GCA_017639485.1. Lineage (NCBI taxonomy): Eukaryota > Metazoa > Chordata > Aves > Charadriiformes > Charadriidae > Pluvialis > Pluvialis apricaria. The sequence continues at coordinate 16,946,455 of CM030016.1, forward strand.
GGTCATTGATAAAAATATTAAACAGACCTGGCCCCAATACTGAGCCCTGTGGAACACCACTTGTGACTGGCCACCAGCTGGAGTTAACTCCATAATCTGCCGCCGCCTGCTCTCTGACATGCCTTGTTTGCACAGGTTTTCAGGGGTTTGCCTGTGCAAACATGACCTGTGGAGATGAGACCATATGCAAACAGAGAGCAGCTGTTGTCAATTGCATGTCAGGGTTGCTCCTTTTGGGGGGAGATGGAGAAATTAGCAGAGGGGCAGCTGTGATCTATGGCATTAGTAGATATTGTAGATACCTACTAATAGAAATTAGCAGTTATTATGGGAATATTATGCTACATAAAGGTGAGCATCACTCTCGTGAGGTACCTGAAGTGAGCTGGTGTTACCATAAGCGCTGGTTGTACCATAGTTTTGTTCCAGACTGTGGATGGTGATGGCATCACTGAGCCTCCTAATTTTCTAGCATATCTTTCAACTCTGGACAAATATTTTACTGCAGATTTGCAAGGCAAAATCGTCACACTCTGAGGTGATGAACACACAGTTGACACTGGCGCAGCTTTCTCTGTGTGATGCAATCAAGGAAGGTCAAGTGTACACGCATCACAAGCCTGAATGCATCGTGAGCCCACATCAGGCTGATCTTACCACCCACGTCTGTGGAGGTGCCTCTGGCTGGAGGCTAGGTTTGACTGATTAAATCACACCATGCCAGAGCTGTGAAAAGCCCTGCGTTCCTGGATACACCCTAACTGCAGTGCAGCACCAGGGTGTCTTTCCTACCAGGTCTCAGAGCACACGCTCTTCACGCTAGTCCTGTGTTTTCTTCGTCCCTAGAACTCCTGCGTCCAGCATCTCTCCTGCCGCCACGCAGTTTCCCATTGCATCCTTTGTCCCTGTGACTGATGGTGATTCAGTCTGAACTGAGCTCTAAGCAAAGGTTGTGAACATACTACATAACCTGGAGCGGTGCCTAGCGGCATGTACAGGCTCTGTGAAAAGATGGAGCTCTTAAGTGCTGTGCAGATTGGTGGGAATTAAGACTTCCAGTGCATTAAACACAGCTTGTAAATACTTCTCAGTCTAAATATATTTTTAAACCTGGCCCTCGGTGGCTGATGCTGAAGTGGTGAGGGCTTCCTGACAGTTCTATGCCCTTGAGCCGTCTACGTTTCTTACTGCCACTTTGTAAGTACTTTAGAAATGCCGGACTGGTTGTCCTCAGAATGCCCTTGAAATTGGAAATTGTTTTCATTTCACAAATGGGCAACTCAGACATATGTTGTGGTTGATGTTTATCATAAGCGCGTGAATTGAGGATTTAACTTGCGTGGACCTTTGGATCACATACAATCTATATGTTGCCTGTTGAAGCATACAGATGTATGTCCTGTTTGACTATTTTATTTTTTTTTCCCCCATAGGTGGCATTGGAGAAGCAGTGTGTGCTGCAGTAGTGGGTGAGCCTGGTATCACAGTCAATCGCTTGGCTGTATCTCATGTACCACGCAGCGGGAAGTCAGCTGAGCTCCTGAAGATGTTTGGCATTGATAAGGATGCCATTGTGCAAGCTGTTAAGATGGCAGTGTCCAAATCAAGAAATGCAGAGTAGTTTGAAGCATCTTGTGCTGTTACCGAAAAGCAATGTTCAGAGAAGTACTGTAAGTTAAAGGCAGGCAAAGGTGCTTTATGTAGAGAGTTCTAATAAAAATACCAGCTTAAAAATCTTCTGGTTTTTAATCTCTTTTTTTTATCTGTGGGTTTTTGTGTAGTGGGGTAACATCTGAATGTTTTCAGTCATTGGAAAACCCTTAGGTTATTTAACAATTTGTGGGCAGCAGCACTTTATCTGCCTGTTGTGTAGCACGAGCATTTTCTGCTTTGTAACTAACCTTCCCTACTGGGAGCTGTGGTGTGAGAGCAGTTGGGTGTTTACTGAAGGTCTGAGCGGGCTGTGCTTCAGCGGGGAAGCAGACGTTGGGTATGATAGCCTAGAGTGTGTTGGGTAACTTCTGTTCCATGTTTCATCCAACTTACTGCTGAAGATTAAAATCATGTCTTGAAGGGAGTTTGATGAAAACAGAGTTCTTCCCTCACTACCTAAAGAGTTCACTAGTATTGCGGGAGGCGGGTGGCTGGTGCCTTTGCTTCACTTCCTCCTCTCTGCATTGCCCCACAGCCATTTAAAACCAAAGAGAAGAGAGAAGCACCCCATGTGCAGGGTAATGTCGATGAGGAACCCACAGGGGCAGGTGGGGTCCCAGCAGACTTGTGGGAATGACTGATGAGCTGTGGGCTCGGGAGGGACGTGCTGGGCTTGGAGAATGGTAGCTCCATGAGCACAAGCTCATTTAAGGAGGTTGAAACTCTTCATAGGAACTTGTATTTTGGAGTGTTTAGCCAGTGCTGCAGCAAGGGTGAGACATGGGACCAGGATGAGAGCAGTGACGTTGGGCCAGAGGCAGGAATGTTTGAAATGCTGAGGTGGACTCAAGAAGAAGGATCTGTAACAGGAAATTCCCACATACAGAAGAGGATGCGGCTGAATGTGTAAGTTGCTTTTTTCTATAGAATTGACTCTTCTCACGTGAGCTGCTCTGAGTTGGGTGAGCTGTTCATCTCACGTGATGGGTTCCACTGGGTGATTTTTAAATGTTTTGATTTCTTAAATGTTTTGCTTTTCTTAAATGTTTTGCTTATTTTACCCTTAAGCAGCTTGTGTTTAAAAAAAAAAAGAAATAAAATTAAAAATTCATTGTGTTGACTTCAGAGTACCAAATTTGAAAACATATTTAGTGCTAAAATATGTTTCTCATCCTTATTATTCCACAGACTGCCTTTCAGAAAGATGTTACACAGCAGTAGAAACTAAAAAAGCAGTTCTCGTCAGAGCAGGGTGACTATCTGTAGTTCAGCTCACCCAAAAGCTGTTTGACATTAACAACACTACACTGGTCTAAGCAAGACTATTTGCAGACTAACAACACGAAATATACAGTATTTTGGTATGACAGACTATTTGTACAAAGACCTGTACATAGTACATGTAAATGAGAATATAAATATCACAAAATAACTTGTGTTCACCCTTATTGCTCAATGTAACCCCTGACGTGTTAGGTGACTGCTGCGCTGTTGGTGCAGGCTGCGTGCAAGTGTTGGTGTTTCTGGACGTGCAAATGGAACTGCGGTAGACAAGACCGATCAACACTGGTGCTTAAAATTCTGTACAACTAAAAAGTAAGCTTTTTTTATTTTCTGAGCAAGGCTTGAAATTGCTTCTCTAAAACTCTGGGCTGTTTGGGCTGAGGGCTTTTAGATCTACATTTCCTTATAGTTTCATGTTTTGTAGCTCTTTCTGTCTGCCTCGATGCCATCATCCTTCCATGGGTATGAACACCTCACATTTTTACTAAAAATTTAAAGGTATCTCCCTTTTTTTGCAGTCTGCCTATTATTGCATTAGCCTACATATATAATGTGTAACGTCCCTATAAAATGAAAAAAATGTCAAAGTTGCACTTCATTTCACTCAAAGAAGAAAACAAAATGTTGGAGGATGGGTCAAATCAAGCACTTTATTTTTTCCCTCAGAAGAAGAGTTGAAATTTGCTGCTGTTAATAATCTCATTACTGCACCATTATGTCACTGCATGTAAAATCTCACCCAGCTTTCACTGGGTGAAATCATTATACACCCACTATATTGAGTTCTGCCACAATAAATTAGTCTGCTTCAGTGCTATTGCACTGTTGGGGCTCAACTGTGTAAGCAAGCAGCTGGTGTTTGCCTGGTTTGCAGCATCACAAGGGGTGAAGAGGAGGCGGCTTTGTGGTTGCCAAGATTCCTACTGAAACATCCAGAGCCTAATCCAGAACAAGCTGAGGATAATATTGGTCGTTCTGTTGATTTTGATACACCATAGGCAGACTAGCATGGCTGCATGGGGGAGGGAAGGAGACTGTGTTTATATTTAATGGAATTAAATACAAACCCTCATCTAGATTGTCTTATGAGCTCTGCTGAGCCACGAATCAGTTCAGAAGACAGGACCCTGTACCACAGTTTCAGCTTTATTTTTGCGGGGAGGGAATGAAGTCTTTCTATGGTTTAACATTTCAATATTGCACATTAGCCATTAGGGTTTCATGTTTGCCTCTCATATTCAAAGAGCAGGGTTTTGTGGAGCTCTCCTGAATTACTCCTCCTAGGCAGCTTTCCTCATACCTGTGTGATGAAGAAAAAGACAACTGTCAGGACTATTGTGTTCAAACGGTCATGTACCTACGTAGCTTTGAAACATTCTTCATATTTTGTGTTCATGAACACAGGTAAACATGAGCCTGTTCCCTCTGTTTGAGGACCCAACAAGGGAAACCTACCCCATTCCCAGAATTTTTAATTGAGCTGTAGAATTCTTAGACAGTGTCAGGAAATAGTTAATACACCATACAGGGCAGAGTATTAAAAATGGGAAAATGCTCTGCCACATGGAAAAAGTCAAGTATAATTCATTTTCAAACTCAAGCAGCTGTAATAGACTGTGGTAAAATATTTCTTTTGTTTTTTAATTAAGAAGATTGAAAATTGTAATTTAGAGAAGTCGGTCTTAAGACTCAACCAAAATGAAGCACCCAGGAAGGTGTGGGGAATACGCATGCAGTCAGTAAGAAGATCGCTATTACCTGTTGGCCTGAATTTGTCAATCAGAGGAACAAAACTGTCAAGTACGCTCCGAATTCGATACACTAATTGTGAAAACAAACATTTTTTTCAAGATGAGCCAGATAACAACATAAAACAAAATAGACAAGTGGCAAAAACCACTGACACTTGCAATATTAATGAACCCAAGATTACTGTTTAAACAAGCACTTTTGCAACACCATTAATAACAAAGTAGTGACAAGGCTGATTCCCAAGAGAACCATCCACAACCTACCAAAAATATTAGCACAACATTACAAAGGAGACTTCTGTCCTCAGCTGGGAAGTCATAATTTGCACCTTTCCTACAACATCCCTAGGGATTGCCAAGAATTCCCTTTGGTTTTTTGGGTTTTTTTTTTAATATTTTCAGTTGGTGCCGCAATCCAGGTTCTGCTGAGAGCTCTTCCTCGGGGTGTTCAGCCGCCTCAGTCCCAGGGGGATGAATGGCAGCCTGAGTGCGCAGCACCTTATAGAGTGTATCTGGGAAGACTGCCTTGCTGCTAAAATTGTGTGTTGTCATGGCAACTTAGCATTCAGCCATTGCTGCAGAAAGAGGTGACTCAGGGTCTTGTGATCACAGTGAACGAAAAATGAGGCAACCTCTCCCTTCAGTGTCACTAAGGCATGTTTGTCTCCCACCACACTGAGTAATTGTGACCGAGATGTTATGGGGTATTTACGTGATGATTTACAGAACCTCAGCACCAGCAGTTCATAGACTTGCGTAGTTTAATGACTGTGTGACCTTGTATCCTTCCTGTATGAGAGCTAGCTGCTGTAGATACACTTACCTAGGCCAAAGTATATCCCAGTGGTTTCCAGGGAAGCAAAGGTGATTAAACCAATCCCAAGAGAAATAGTCCAATCTAAGGCAACAAAATAAATGTTTGGCTTTGTTCATTTTTCTAGTGTGCAACAATTTATCCCTCTACTGAAGTCTTGCCTTACCTTTGTAGTAGTAGTAGCAAATTAGTAAAGCTCCAATTGCAAAGCAAAGAATGACAAAATGAAAGAATTCATCTGAAATAGAGAGGGAAAATTAGGTCACAACTGCAGGCATGGCCCTCATAAACATACCTTAAGGCACAGTGTTTTGCGCAGCAAATAAAGTCTATTTCCATGAGCTGTCTCATACACTAGACTCAACTGCAAAACATACATGCATACAAGTTGTTATGAGAAGTCTTGACAATTTTCATCAAGAAGCCTTGATGCACTTCAACAAAGTGGTCATGTTAAAAAAAAACAAAAACAAACCACAAACCAAACAAAACTGAGCCAGAGATCTTATTCTGAATTAAAAAAATAAAAAATTACCATCCTTCCGTATGCCCATCCAGCGTACTGTCCACTGATGGAGGCGAGTGTTCTCGTTCTCATATGCTACAAAAAAGAAATGTTTTTTATTGCTGTGGAACTCTGAAATTAAGGAGTTTTAAGGTGATTTCCCTTTTTGTATCTGAACTCAATTCTCAGAGCACAATATATGTAAAACTCTTTGTTTAAAGGAAAGATGTGCAAACCATTCAGAAAGATGAAATTAGCAATTTTAAAACCACCCCAAAAAGAGCAAGGGTTAAAAAAAATACAGAACTGTTTAAGAGCACTCTAGGTCTTTTCTAACTAGCCTGGGACAATCGATAGTCTCAGAATTACAGTAGGGGAGTGCATCAGTAGTACAAGGGAGCTTCAGTTTGATCCTTGAGTGTTTTGCACAATCACAGCTACAGTAATACAACCATCTTCATTACTAAGCTTGAGTACCATCAATCTACTTAAGCCTGATGAAGTATTTCTGCACCCCCCAAATTAAGAACTGTAGCTGACAATTAGTCTCCTATAGATAGCTATACTGATATATAGAAAGAACAGCATAAGAACAAGCTAGATATTTTTAGAGGTTTAAATAAAGAGTACTTTGCTCTACAGGCAAATGTAGTTGTGAGCAGAGTTGCCAAATTCTGTTCTTTCTCCGACTGTATTGTCAAAAGCCAGAAAGAGCTGAATATTTTACCAGATTTCCAATGACATGTTCAGAGCAGAAGGTTTTTTTCCTTTTCTGTTTGTTGATCGTTTGAGAAGACCCCCAGGCAGTCTGCGGGGAGTTGATTCATCGCGAGTTTTAGATGCTGATTTCACTTACATTGGGCTGTGCATCCAGGCAACCACAGCCTGGCAGTGAATTTAATTTTCTTTAAAGATGTAACAGGAGAGTTACTGGAAGTGTGCTCCAAATGAGCTACACATTTTTTCTATCGTGCTTTTGAACCACAATGCAACTAAACTTTGCCAAGAAATTCTGTTCTGGATCACCTGACACTGGACTGACATTTTTGAATTTTTTAGTCTTTTAGTCTATTCAAATTCAAATTAGTTTGAATTTTTTAGTCTCCAGAGCATTCTGGATTGATAGAGTTCTGGTTTGGGGACAAACTCAGTTATTTGATCATTAATGTTAATGTAGCATTGCACTATTCTGACTCACAACTGTTCCCCTCTGCAGTGGTATGAATGATCTATAGATGCAGAATTTATCATAACATCAATTCATACTTGGCAAGCGTCTGTTTTGTATTACTCTGCCTCCTAAATGCAATAGTCCCACCGTAACTTTGTATCATGGAATGACTTGCACACTATTACTTCTATTAAAGCATTACAGTGCATTTTAATTACTATTCTCAAACTTTTACTTTTTGATTAGGAAATATGTAGGTATCGAGGAGCTGGTACAGCTATCATCACTAAGCAAAACTCAGTCCTGAAAGACAGCATCCGTAAGAAAAACTTGTTTCCTTGTTTGTATTTACCATCTGCAATTGAATCTTCTCTTCTGGTGATCTCTGAAAAGCAACATAGTTTTATTACGAGGATGATCCGAGGGCTGGAGCACCTCTCCTATGAGGAGAGGCTGAGAGAGTTGGGGCTGTTCAGCCTGGAGAAGAGAAGGCTCCGGGGAGATCTTATTGCGGCCTTCCAGTACCTAAAGGGGGCCTACAGGAGAGCCGGGGAAGGACTTTTTACCGGGGCATGGAGTGACAGGACGAGGGGGAATGGCTTTAAGCTGGAAGAGGGCAGGTTTAGATTAAACATTAGGAAGAAGTTTTTCACTTTAAGGGTGGTAAGGCACTGGAACAGGTTGCCCAGAGAGGTTGTTGAAGCTCTGTCTCTGGAGGTGTTCAAGGCCAGGCTGGACGTGGCCTTGGGCAACCTGGTCTAGTGAGAGGTGTCCCTGCCTGTGGCAGGGGGGTTGGAACTCGATGATCTTCAAGGTCCCTTCCAACCTAAACCATTCTATGATGATTCTATGATTAGTTCTGATTGTAAAAATACAAATATGTTGTTTCCCACCCTTATCAGCACTAGCAAGCACAGCAAGTATTTACCTGTCTGGTGACTCAATATAGACAAAAGACTACTTGAAAGTGTCAGGAAATGAAGAAAGTTAAAAGAGTCCAAGAATGGGTAACAATAAAACTGACTATTCAGTGACTCCAGGTTCTTTGAAATAGCCAGGCAGCAGCAGACCGATGGCCTCTGTTAATATTCAGTTGCTAGAACTGAAGCTGGAAGCAAGCAGAGCTGGGATCACAGTGCTGCACGTTTGTATCACCTGAACCTGTCCAAGGCAGTAGGTATGGTGTCCTGTACTAGCTAAATATTTTCAGTGTCTCTGCCTGGTGTGTTGAAGTAATCTAGAACGGAAGCGACAAAGGCCATGGTAAGAGGTGGAGAGGCTGAATGCCAACAGGAAAAGTACTGTAATCCTCTCTCTGCACCCCGCAATGTGGGGAGAATATTGTGTTACAATAGATACCATTCTACCCTGGTATTTTATGTAGCTCCCTGGGGACAGGTAACTCAAAAACCTCCCCTAGGGCTTATGCTGCAACTTCAGTCTTCTTCCCAACTCTGTCCTCAGCTGAAACAGTCCAAGTCACAGCAGCCAGTCCCCACTCCACAGAGGAAAAGGGGTTGAGCAGGTGTCCTCTCGAAAAGACCAGTCTGCTGGGCTGTGTGCCTCTCGTAACTAATGAACGTGGCCTTGGCCTGGGAGCCAGAGGGACGAGGTTGGTAATGCAATCAAGCCACTGAAAATTTCCTGCCAGGGGATTTTTACATCTGTACCGCTGCTGCTCAGCAGTTGCTGATAAAAGGAAATTTGCCTTTAGACTGGCTGTCTGTTCAAGCCACTCAGCTGGTACTGTTTCTCTGTTTCTTGTTGTATTTGGCTTTCCCCTAGCATCTTCTGTTGGGGAGCGCTCCATGCTCTGAGCTAAGTGAGGAGGCTGTTCAGAGTGGAGTATCACTGTTCTGCAGAAACCAGGTTCCAGCTCCCTCCCGATCTTGCATCCCTGTTCCGCAGGAGACAGAGGGCTGCAGGGAATGCTGAAAACTGCCAAACTTTCTTAGGAAAGCCTGAATAGTTACCCAATAGAATTACTGGGTTTTGCCCTGAAAAGAACGACAATTGCTGTGAGCTGATCTTGTGAGAACCTGGCAGGCCTACAAAAAAAGGGTTAATCTGCTAGAACACCACGTACAGGTACACACCTGCTGTCAGCCAGCCACTATGACAAGCTTGCAACAAAATGTCTGCACCATGCCCAGGTCCAACACCAGGTTAACTGGAACCCAATGGATTTACAGCCAGGCGGTTATTTTTTAATATATAAGCATGTCAGAAAGAAAAAACTGCAGTTACAGCTTTCTCTTCCAGCAGGATGAGGTTATCTGGGAGCACTTACCTGAATCTCTGTAGGGAACAACCTCTGCTGGTATGCCTAAAATATTACGCAAAGATGATATAGATTAATAACTATAATGAGCATGCATATCTTGCTGCCAGTCCTAGTCCATGCAACTCTATTGAAATTAGCGCGGTTGTGTAAAAGTGCCAAGGTAAATATGAACTGTAACTCATTAGAGAGGGCAGCTCTGTTGTGGGTTATGCAGTTTGAAAGTGGGAAATGTGAATGGATTATTAACCCCCCATATTCCGTCTCTCACAATAGCTGGAGTCAGGTAGAATCAGACTCCTATGAGAAAAAATAGATTCTCCTAATGTCAATTTAAATGAGCTGCTCTTACATCTTGGCCAAGATCAATGTAAGACATTAATTAAATTATTAAAGCCTTAACTTTTTTACATCCTTGGTTCTATACCATAAGCTGATAGCTATCTTCGTGTGTTGACACAGCACATTTTCTTCATCTGCATTGTACTTATTTTCTATTTTTCCTTTGGAAGGAAAGGAAAAGACTCAGGAATGAAATCCAAGGTGTGGTCTTCACTGATGACCACCGGCCAGCGCTGAGGGCTGACTGCAGCCCCTGTAAGTAGTGGCTGTGATAGATATTTTCAAAATTCTTTTGCTGCATTTCAACGGCAACTGTGCAGACCCAGGCAGCAGGGCTTCTCCCACAACAGGAGATTTCGCTGTTCTCCTGGTTCAGCTCTAACCACAGAGCATGGCTGAGTGTTAGTATTACTTGAGCTTCATCTTGTATGAAATGCCTTTCCTACAGCCAAATTCTGACTGGTCCTTTTCCTATGGCTATACATGTTAATATACCTTTGTTCAGAAGTCAAACCATAGAATGCCAGAAATTATCCTTTTTTTGAGGTTTATATTGGCTGTCCCTAGTAAAAAACAATACTGTTGTCACTTTGCCCTACCTCCGAGTAATTGGCCTTCGGTCTTCTGTCTTCCTAAATCTTCCTCATCACTGTCTGCATAGAGAAAGTGGGTTTTTTTCAGCACACTAAAGAACAATGTGTCAGCAGTATCAGAAACAACAGCACTCTAGTTGTTTGCTCATAATGTAATAATGGCTATGGGATATGTAGGTAAAAATCAAGGCTTTGAAATGCAAGGATCATTATTAGCTGCTTTTGCCTCACAGCTCTCTTCAAAGCTGGCTGAATAGGAGAAAACCAGCAAAATCTGAAGATGGAATAATTTGTAAAGGGGTGTATTGAGAAAGTTCTTATTTTAAACACATACATCATCAGCACTGCTAATTAGTTTGAAAATTTTATTTCTAAATACAACCTATTTGATCTTACTCAGTTAGTGGCTTTCTGTAACAAAATAAGCCAACATCAGCATTATCACTTGCATGTTGCCTGTCACTTCTTAGTCTCTCTCATTTTCCATGAATGACATGGTCTAGTGGCAGCCAAAGTGACTTTTGATACAGTATTGATGTTTGCTAATAAGAAAATAAATGCTAGCGAAGTACTATAGCATTGCCAGCTACTACTGTATGGTGACTATTCTTTGTCTCCTGCTATAGCACAGGCTTCAGCTGGACCATAAACACACCGAATATATAGAAGTTATGATCTTATATTTGGGAAGAAATCTTGCAGCAGGTTTCTACATTTCTGAAACCTTCAACTTCCACAAGAGCAGGAGGCAGCCACTATTTTGCTGATAATGAATCTAGAGGTACTGATTATTTTCTATGTTCTCTCTTTTGCACAATTTCTTTCATTTTTCAGAGTTCTGCAGAATTGCTACTGAATTGCTGCAAATCTCCTATGTGAATCTCTTATGAACATGCAATCAGACTAAATTATATGTCCAGAAAAAATAAAATAAATCCTCTTTACCTTGTGTATCTTCATCCATGGACTCATGGGATGAGTTTTCAGCACTTTTTTCCCCTTGTGAAAGCATGAGATTTCTTTCCAATCTCTTCAGGAGTTTCAATTTTTCATCTGTTTTATGTAGAGAGGAATAAAATATTAGAAACAACTATTTACATTTTCTCTCTTTTACAATGACAGATTTCATAATGCTTTATTAAAGGTTGTCTGATAGGAAATCAGACCCTTAGTCTTACTTCAGCTGTGTTTTTTGCACACCGTACAAAGTTGTAGTAGTATCAAGCATTACAAATGAAAGCATCATATACACTACTGCTTAGACTTTCTTAAATGGTTGTGGTAGATGCCTAAAGTTTCATGTTCTGGCCTTTAATTTACCCATAATGCTACCCCTGTGAAAATTCCCACTCCCTGAAGGAATAGCAGCTGCAGCTGAAAGATGCTTTAGCTGGAGAATGGTTGCTCACCCTTCCCTAAGCTAATTCTCCCCTCACCCCTGTGATTTCTGCTGGGTTCCCCGTGTTTATGCCGTAGTGCCAGCACCCTCTTGTGGCAGAAAAGCAGGGGCCTCAAAGCCAGCTAGGCCAAACCACCCGGGAGGAGAAACCTGCGGGATGCTGACTCCTGGGCCAGGCAGGGAAGTGCTCCTGGTTTCTGTAGCTGGAGTTGCAGGTGATTCTTAACAGCTTCAAATTCAGTTTCTTATTGGAGAACCGAGCACACGAGAAATGCAGTGGAGTCTATTTTTATCTTGCTGCCAAGTTCAGCACCCTGAGTGGCACCCTCTACCTACTCCTTTTAGGTACTACTATACGTGCTGCTAGGGTCATTGACAAAAATATTTTCAGCAGCTCAGCTCAGATTTCTTACCACTATGATAGCTCAGAGAGCTCCAGGCTAGCTGGATAACAGTCCATGCAAAAAAAAAAGTGTCTTGGGTGTCATGAATCCAGCTAGACAGGAAAAACTGGGGCACCACTTTAAGTTAGAGAAATTTCTTTGGCATCATCACCCCAGGACATCCTCTATCCCCAAACAGACAAGTTTTTTTTCCCCCAGAAGAAGCCAAGTCAAACTAAAGTAAAATACTACCTTTGGCTCCCATTATCACTACACCTAACTGACTTTTCTAAGCAGTATTTCTAGACATTTTTAGTTGTTCACTAATGATTACTTCCAAGCATACAGCAGAGTCTTCAAACTGGTGTCAAGTCCCACTGGCACTGCAGTAGTTTTAACAAAATAGCTGAAGAGCAGCCATGTAGAACTGACCCTTTCCCTTGGAGCTTGGCAGCTGCCTGTATCCAGATGGGTTGGTTGTCTTCAGCAGGAGGTAAAGAACAGCCATTGCCCTGACTCCTTTCTTCTCTACAGCTTTCAGGCAGGCTGCACAGCCTCCAGGCAGGACACTGCAGCTGTTAAGGAGCTGAAAGAAAGGTAAGTAAATAGCAAGTAGTCCTTCCAATAAAACGTAACCTGTAAAAACATACCCTGCTATACAAATGAATGTATCTCATTCCATCTGTAGGAAATGTAATCCCCTGCCCCTACTGTACAAGGGGAAAATCGGGGCCAAAGAGTAATGCCAATGATGGGAAAAGAATGTAAACCCCATTCAGCAACTCAGAGAAGAGCCATCAACTGGGAAAAAAAAAATGGTGTGTAATAGTTAACTATTTAAAGAGGTGGAGAAATGTAGTTATAAGGTCTGAAAATGGACATGTAATCTCTGCAGTATCTTACAGGAAAATGTCACTAACAATGGTCCTGCCTAGAAAATAGAGCGCTGAACTGATCCTGAGGAATTTATACAAAGCCAGTTGTTTTTGCACATGGAAAGCAATGAAGTAAAAAGCAGGGCCCTGAGACTCATTTATCTTAAGTGTCCTTTTACAGCATTTAGCATGCTTTAGATACATTTTAGCATATCAGATAATTAGACCGTATGTTTTCTCTCCCCAAAGTATATCAGAGAAGCCTAAAGATATCTGTATAGCAATGTCTTACAAAGGATGCGTGTTTCTTTAGTAACTTACATTGTTCTTTTCTTCATTCTTCAGGATAGGGGGGTCAGTGGTGGCTAAACATTTTACAAGTGATTCCCAGAAGGACTGGTTCGTTTTCTCATGATTCTCCAAGTAATTGGCATCAGCAGTAAAAACCCTCTGGAAAACGTCTGGGAGGAAAAACAAGCAAATCACTGTGCAGCAGTAGAGGTGGGTTGCATGATGGTGTTCCTGTGGTGCTCGGTGTAGGTGTGGTGACAGACATCAGACTCTACCAAGCTGCCCAACAGCAGCATGTTAGTGTATAGGAAAGAGGGTCGTGCTGTATTGTATAAAGTAACTCAGTCTGCCAGAAATCAGTAGAAAAATGTCAATAGTCCATACAAATTACTGATGTCTTTGTGATGCTACTGTCTCAGTTAGAGAAGCAGGGAAGTCTTCCTAGCTATTTAATGGGTGCTTATTCTGATCATGCTATTTTAGAGACAGACACAAAGTACTGGATGCCAAGGTATTGAGATAGCTCATTAGGCATTTAATGCATAGCAAAATCTCCTTCATAGAACCACAGAATGGTTAGAGTTGGAAGGGACCTTAAAGATCATCTAGTTCCAACCCCCCTACCATGGCCAGGGACACCTCCCACCAGCCCAGGTTGCTCAAAGCCCCATCCAACCTGGCCTTGAACACCTCCAGGGATGGGGCACCCTCAGCTTCTCTGGGCAATCTGTTCCAGTGTCTCACCACCCTCAGGGTAAAGAATTTCTTCCTAATATCTAACCTAAATCTACCCTCTTTCAGTTTAAAACCATTACCCCTTGTCCTATCACTACATGCCCTTGTAAAAAGTCTTTCTCCATCTTTCCTGTAGGCCCCCTTTAAGTACTGGAAGGCCACTATAAGGTCTCCCCAGAGCCTCCTCTTCTCCAGGCTGAACAACCCCACCTCTCTCAGCCTGTCTTCATAGGAGAAGTGCTCCAGCCCTCTTATCATCTTCGTGGCCCTCCTCTGGACCCACTCCAACAGGTCCATGTCCTTTTTTTTGTTGAAGTCACCAGAGCTGGACACAGCCCCAGAAGGGCAGAGTAGAGGGGCAGAATCACCTCCCTCAACCTCCTTCAGAGGGAACAAGTTTCATTGACTCATGACCACTCTATCAAACACTGTTTTGTAGTGTGAATGAGCTGAAGCTTTGATCTTTGTGTGCGACCCTTACCTTGTTGTTCTTCAGTCAGATCTGGGAATGGGACATTCAGGTTCTCCATTACTGTGCCTGTTCAAACAGGGAGAAATGGCAGATTTAAAAACAGATCAGTCTGACCTTCTCTATTTTTCTGCCTTACACTTGATTTTCTGCAGACATGGCATCTATCTCTAGGCACTTTAGTTTTGAAATCACTTCTCTGTTGCAATGGGAGTTTCACATCATGATTCATTTACCCTTCTGGGACACATTCTCGACGACTCTGAGTGAGTCTTGCTGTGCTGGCCTTTGGTTATTAAGAAAGAACAAAAGTCTGATCATCATGAGTAAAACGAAAAGAGGTCTGACTTGATCATTCACATTGTTGGTTTTTTACAACTACCAAGGTGTCTAATTAACTATTTACCACAGATGTGAGTAACTTAATAGGCCCTGTTCCATTCACAAAACAAAACGATTATTCTGTACCTTTGACATCCTTATACTTAAAATGTACTAATAAGAAGAAATAGTTAATAGGACAGCCCCGCAAGATTTTGAATCCTTGTCTCAGAGAAGGCTGACACTTCAAGGCCTGTTCTTCCCAAGTTGTCATGAAAGGGAATTTCCACTAACTTTAGGTTTATGAATTAAAAATTTTTAGGCGTCAATTCCACATTTCTTACTGGTATTTACCACGGAAACAAAACATTCTGACATCCCCAAAATCCAATGTTTCCTTTGGTTTTGCTAAACTCACCCCAGAAATTTTGTTTCGAGGCTGTTTAATTCTGATGATGCATGTTTTGTGGTGGTTGTGGTTCTGAACAGTTGCCTCCACCTACTCTGGTCCAGGCATCCTGCACTGACTGCCTCTCCCCTCATGCAGCATTTCAGCTAAAGCACTGTTGTTTTAAGAGGTGCAAAAGAAGATTTTTGGGGAGCCTGAAGTACAGTTTCCACTATGCCGAGAGCAATAGGAAAACAGTATATACACCAACACTTTTTCTTACAATATGGCTTTTGGTCCCATTCAACAAAGCACTTTAAATCAAGCCATTTGAAAACTAAGTATTTCCTTTAAATTTTCCAGGTGGAAAACCGTTTCTTTTCCTACAGGCAGTTTCAGTTCTCTAGAGACCATCACATCAATCAGAAAAATATTTTAATACAAAATCCAAACTAGGTCTAGTTAATATCTTCAGAAGGATAGTATAACACACAAGCAAAACCAGCCTCACTCTGGAAACAGAACAACTTTTTAGTGTGTCAGTTCTCAGATAGAGGAAATTAGACACAAACAGACTCCAAGGTAGCTGCAAAACTCATCCCTCCTTTGGAACCAGGGTTGAGGTCCCATATTTTTGGTCTGTTGGCGATTCTGGGGGCTTTCTGCTTTCCTAGGCTGCAAGTGTTCAAGTGCTGAGGTCCTTAGTTTGAAACTCTTTTTAGCCACTGGTTTACTGTTTAGCTCTGGGAAAATGATCTAACCTCTTTAACCACTTTTAAAGACTAAGCCCAGAAGACTGCTTACCTACCTCCTAGGTGTATTACGAGAAAAAAAAAATTTAGTATTTTAAGAACACTTTGAAATTATTCCCGATGATGAGTCTATGCAAGACATCTACAATAGCAGATAATACCTTTTATTTAACCACCTGATACACCTGGAAAAACTGGCAAGTTTTTGGACAAACAAGTTTTGAACTCTATCAATTAGTCTAATAAAAGTTTTTACCTCTCCCACAAACCTCGCCTGACTTACAGCCTTTGCTGTGGCTGTAGCTGTGGCAGCAGCGCTGTGTGACAGTCGCTGGCAGTGCGAGACTGTGAGCACCCGATAGGGAATGCAGGAAACGCATCTGTCCTCTCTGCCCTGGTAAGAAACAGCTGATGTTGAAATACAGGAACCCAACATACCACACCCTGCATAAACTCATTCTCGGCTGCACAACAATGAACGTAATTTCTGTGCAGTATCTCCAGCTGTGGTTTTCAGCCTTTTTCAATATCTTTCTTACCCTCCTGCTTACTCAAGCTTAAACCTTGCAACAGTGTTTGCTTTTGCAAGTTAAATCCTTTAGACCTCTTTGTGGACTGCACAGTTGAAATACCAGGCCTAAAGGAACAAAATTTAAATAGAAACATTTATTTTAGGACTGATGAATTCCATTTTGTAAAACCATTTATAAATATCCACAGATTTAACTGTTGAGTGAAATTCAGGATGTTTGTCTTTGGGGCTCCTAATACCTAGTGAAGGCCGCTTTCATTGGCACATTCTAGGCATGTTGCTCTTCCTATGACACCAACCTATCACAGCAGCTGCCTTATGCCAGCTTTGCGTCATCCCAGAGAAAAAGCGGGCAGGTAGGCACTAGCTGATCTGTCCCACCATGCACAAAGGAAGAGCAGACACAACACTGAAGGCAGAGGAGATGCTTTTGCTATCAGACGGAATTACCTTAAAACTGTTCATTTGCAGGCCCAAATGACCAGTCTGCACAGCTGTACCAGCAAGAGAGACACATTTGCCTAATGCACTTACGCACCCCTCTCTGATAAGACTTGGATGCCACAAAAAGATCCAGGAGCAGCCAGCGTCTGCTCCCATCTCCCTTTCTGTACCTCCAGCCCAGGTAAGCCCAGTCAGTCACCAAGCTTTACACAACTGAGGAAGTTGGGTACCTAATTTCTCTTAGGCTATGGACAATTAATTCCCCTGTGGCTCTTCTGGAAAGAAAATCAGATCTAAACAAAGGATAAGTATAGGCATTTAATTATTGTATGTTTTAAAAGTGATTTAGTTGATTATACCTCATAATGAGAGAAGGATGATGATATACTGGCATTTCAGCCTGGCCATGAGCACATTGGGGAATGACATGAACAACAGACCTCATCTTGCTTTCCCCACAGTAAATCAGAACTTAATTGCAGTGAGGTCTTTTTAACATGTTAGAATAAAATTTGTGTGCAGAGTCAGACTTCTCCTGGTTTAGAAATTGAGGCTAATAGCTGCCGTACACAACAACTTTTAGCTTAGCTGCTGAAATATATCTGAGTGAAATTGTTCAAAGGGATAGCAAAAAAATGTAAATAAAGTAAAATAAGGTTGTTTTCACTTTGAGACAAAAACCAGACAATCCTAAACCTTTTTCCTTTGAAACTACTTTTACCTTTCCTTAAGTTACATGCTGACACCAAACCTTGCTAAATTTTATTTTAACGACAAACGTTAAGTCCCTCCCTGCCCTTTACTCAAACCAAACAAACTTCATAAAGCACACCTGCAAGTCTTAGGTTGGTCCTAGTGGTTGGTTCCACAGGAAGATGTCCTGGAGGGCCGTGGCTGTGGTGAAAGCTGGCAGTTTCTTCCAGCGAGACAACAAAAAACTGATCCACGCCGGCTCAGTTTGGAACTGTTCCTACTCTAGTCTCCTCAGGCAATGCCACCAGTGAGATAATTCTGCTGTTTGCCTGCTTGCCTTCCTGCTGTCAAATACAGATGTGACAGAGAAGTAGCAAAAATCAAAGACTTTTCACTCTTTACGGTGTCCTTGAACACAGGCGGGTGGAGAGACCCAGCGAGTGCGTGTCACTGTGGGGAGGGCATCTCCCCAGGCTCGGTGTGAGCAAGGAGCGGGCGCAGCCGTCCGCCCCTTGCCGTAGCACCGGCGCTTCCTTCCTCTCCCGGCTCTCACAGCAAGCCTGGACATGGTGGCTGCACTGCTGTCAGCCCCACGCCTGCAAACCTGGGGCAGTTTGCTGCCTGTTTTCCAGCCGCGCTGGTAAAATAATGGCAGTGCTCCTGTATGCATTTACATACACCATTTGAAATTACCTGGTTTGTAGTTCTCCTGACGTGCCGTGTGCTCCTCCGTGCGGTTGTTGGAAAGCTCTGAAGGGAAGAAAATGAGCTCATCAGAAGCCAGAAGAGCTCATGTTTGTAATCTGAGTAAAGTTAAAGCAAACAAGTTTTCCTCAGTGCATAAAATGGTGGGGGTTGCCACGAGGATTTTACAAAAAAAAAAGAGAAATATTTAAAAGATGTGGAAGTCCAGTCAGGAAAAGTGGTTACAGGGAAGTCCTGTGCCTTGTCCCCACAGCACCATGACCCCTCACACAGCGTCGTGGTGCCTCGGGGAGTAATCAACAACCCAGCCGTGTACCAAGAGCCAGGACTCAACCCCAAAACACCCTCGGTCTCAGTCACAAGAAGCTCCCAAACCCTTCCCTGGCACTTACCTGAGGGCTGTGCGGTGGGTTGGGATCCCGGGGCAGGGTGTGCGCAGTGCGGGCCCCGGCAGGCGATGGCGGGCGGGCTGGGGCCTCACGTGGCCTCCCCTGACTCACGGCGAGAGCGGCGGTGGCTCCGCATCGTCCTCCAGCCACCGGCAGTCGCACTCCAGGCGTGGCGGGAGGAGCTGTGTGTTTTCCCTGTCGTCCCCGAGCTCTGGGGAAGGCAGCCAAGGGCCGATCCCACCGGTGTGGGGGTGAGGAGCTGGGCGCCCTCCCGGCCTGTCTCAGGCCCTGATGGGCCTCGGTGGCCCTGGCTGGCCGGGACCCCCCACCCCTGCCCGTGGCTGCTCCAGGGGTGGTGGCCTCACCCGCTTGTTTGGCCTCTCTGGGATATGAGGGGGAGGCCAGGGGCGCGGGGATCCCTCTCTGAGGGGAAAGGCCCTGGGCTCCAGTAAAGCCGAGCAGGGATGCCACGATGGCGGTTTGGAGGCGCGGGCACACTGCCCCCCTGCCCAGAGGCTCCCCGGCATGGGGGGAAAGGCCTGTGCAGGGAGCAAGGAGGCAGGTGGTTTTCGTACCACACTCTCATCAGGAAGGGGACATTACCAGCACAGAGGCAGCCTTCTGGGCTGGGGGTCCCAGGAAAGGCCCCCGCCATCGTCCCTGAGGCAGGCCCACTGCCCACGTCCCAGTGCCCCTGTGATGGAGCAGCCGGGCACTGACAAGGAAGGGAAACCATCCATCACGCCTGTCTCCAGCGACCAGAAAGGGTGCTGAAAACACAAAGCCAGAGCCGCCTCTGGGTTATGGATGTGCTCACCAAGGCACGCTGGACCAAGCCACGTTCAAAATCTTCCTCTGCTGTTTGCTCTGCACACAAAGTCGCTGAGGGCTCCTGTGAAGCTAAGAGGCATGGTTACCCCTCTGGGGACTTTACACCACCCAGACCAGGTGATAAACCTGAAAAACAGCAGGATCTCCTGCTGGGTTTGCAGGTGCCTGAGGTATGAGGGAGGTGGAGCAGCCTGTGCTGATTGCCAGGAGCCAGCCGGGTTGTGAGGAGCAGTGGTGGCCATTTTCTTCCAGGAGGTCCACCCTGCTTGGGCCAGCCCTCAGCACCTGGGCATGCTCAATGTGAAATGTGTTCACCTGATTCGTGTCAATATGGAACAATGCTAGGGCCGCATGGTGAAATGTGACCCTCTCTGTTCCTTCCTGCAGAAGCCACCTAAGGAACGATCTAGTAAACCGCGGGGTTTTTTTTCTGTTAACCGCATGGTGATTAAGCATAGGGCACATGTGTGAAGTCTACGGTCATCCTAAGGGGGAGCCGAGGTCTCTAGAGCGCATGCGTGAAGTCTACGGTCATCCTAAGGGGGAGCCGAGGAAGACTACTGACTTCATCCACTGACCACCAGATGAAGAGAAGACCCCAAAAGGTAAAGAGGGCATGCGCCAAAGAAGACGCCCATCATTAGCAACTCTATGAATATGTATTGGTAGCTATGAATATGTATTCGTAAAAGGAATATAAACTGGAAACGGAGAATGTACGGTGTGCGTCTTGGTTGAGCGGAGGCTCCTGGCGCACCCAGCGCTGTTTGCTTGTCTTTACTCGTTTAATAAATTATAAATTTTTGATCATTTATCACGCTCAATTTCCCCCAGCCCCCTACCAAGCTTATCTGCTTAGTATCAGACCGAAATCCTGATACCTAACTTGGGTGAGGCAAAGAAAACATTAGTATTTCCTGAGTGACCCTCCCCGGCCTAGCATTTGCTTTCACTGTGACCAGGGGGTCTCTCAGGTCTCGTCCTGCACCCTGCGATCGATTTCCACCTGAACCTTTGCCAGGTACAAAAGTTCTATGGATTTCATACTGGGAAGTTAGATTTTTATCAGATTGGGTGTGCTTTTCCAGCAACACATTAAATAAGTGAGTGGGTGCAAAGCCTCCTTTTGTTATACGGTCAAGTGTCACTCACAGTGCATTGCCTGCTTGCTCCTAGAAAGCAACAGGGAGCAGCCTGGGCTGGATCCAGCCCCTGTCCCTGATTAGCCTGAGGGAATGGTGGTAAACTGGTGGTGGTGGTGGGGGGTAATATCAGGAAATATCAGAGATGAGGATGGACAGTCCTGAAAGACAAAGGTCCTTCAGGTCCTTGAGTTGTCCCCAGGCAATTTCTCACATGCTGTCGACCCTTTGCCTGTCCTCACTGCCTGGCTGTGCAGCACCCACGCATTTGGGCTCTCGCTCTGTAGAGGCTACTACACACTCCCCACCACTCAGAGTACCAATTTACTTTGATTACGGGTTTAATGCTTGCTCTTCTGGCAGGAGGAAGAGATACAAACTGTTGCCTTGTAATTCTCACTGATTTTCTTAGAATAACCTGAAAGAAGGCATCCTTCTGTTTGTCTTTGTTTGTGCTATACCTGCAGTAAGCTCACCAGTGCTCTGCTCTGAGCCCTTCTCATCCACCTCTGATGCATGTAACTTCTTCAGCACAGCATTAAACTGAAGCCACCTCAGGATTTTCTGTTTAGGGGAGCTGGTGCTTCCCTAGCACATGATGGTTTCTGACCCAGCCAGCCTTCAGCAGAAGGCAACAAGAGAGTAGGAAAGGGGGGGACAGACCTCTCCTGTGCAGGACAGCAGAAAAAGGGAGCCCAGCCACCCCAGTTACACTGCTGTTTCCCACTACAGCTGCCCCTGGGTAGATAACTAAATAATTAAGCCTTTCTTATGCCAGTCTCTTGCCTTTAGCCCTTAGTATGCTCACCTAAGGAAGCATCCGAGCTCCTGTGGCTTCCTGAGCTCCTTCTAGGCCTGCTTAGAGGTAACCCAACCGTGCAGTTGCTGGACTAAAATACAGTTCTGGCTTTGGCTTCATTTCAGTAAGATTTGTGTTACGTCCTGGTGTAAGAGTTCCTTTTCCTCAGCAAGCGTTACCTCTGGCTAAGCATGAGTGAGGTTTGGTCACTTGAAAACGTGTGATAGCTGGTGTCACAGTAGACTACTAGGGACATTCTAATAGCACCAGTGTCTATCGATTATACAAGGTGTGGTTATGTTAAGTCATTTGTTACATTAAGCAGACGGTTTCACCCCGGTGCAGTTGGTGCCCAATGAGGGGGTGTGCAGAGCAGGTTCTGCACCCTCCATCTGCTTTCCTCTCCATGTACTGGTGCTTCTGGAGAGACTGGGATGCAGATAAAGTGATTTCTACTTCCTGTAGTAGGTGTGCATTGATTTTCTTCTTTTCCAGTTGTTTGTTTGAGGTTATTTGTGTTTATTTTTAAGTAGGCTGTTTCACTGGTTTTCCACAAGTGCTTATTCAAGTGCCTTGTCTCACCTACCCTGACATATTTAATTACATGTGATGTTTGACACTTAAAGCAGCTAATACTCTGCATCAACTTCTGCTGGGAGACTATTATCTAATTAATTAGAATGTTTTTGCATGTATTACATATTTATTTTGCCCTTGTTTGTGAACTGTCCTCTGAGAGAGTTAGGAGAATGGTGTTTTATTCTTTGTATGCTGGAAAAATTTCTTCCAGGAGGGGTTTAGAGACACGAGACACATGCTGAGCAGCTCTTATGTTTGACACTAATTGGGTACGGGGTGTGCGCGCGCAGGTTTGTCACACGGGCAGGTTGCATGAGAAGTGTAGAAATACTCTTAAGTGAGTGTAGGAGGGGCCCAGTGATGGTACATCTTCAGAGTAGTAATTGCGCATTTAGTCATCACATTTCTGATGGATTAAAACACTCCCATGACACCTCTTGCCCTACCCTGACTTTTATCCACAGGTTAAATTAGTCCCTTCTGTGCATTTACTTAGTTGCTACTTTTTTTTTCTTTTTCTAAATTCTGCTCAAACAATTGTTGTGAGACTGTGAAGTATGAGTAACCGAGGGAGGATTATGCTCCACTGTCAGCTGCGTTTCGCAGGCTACAGCTAGTTTACACCTACCTATGTTTCGTTTCTGTTTTTAAACTCTAAACACCTTTGAGAGAGAGAAAGAAAACAACAAGTAACAAGTAGAACCCACTCCCCTAACCCTCCAGACTGTCACTGAAGGAATAAGACCCTCTTATGCTGGGAGACCATGAGAAAGCAGTCGTTTGCCTTTGGCTGAGCTGAGAGGAAGCTGTTTAGCCATGAAAGTTTTTACAGAATCATATGGGCGAGGGGATCGTGTTGTACCTTACTGAGATCTGGAGATTATTTTTTTTCCTCATTCCGTATCCTTCTGTGGAATTGCTTGCCATAATAACTCATTCATTATATTAATACTTCAAACTGATGCAGTAAAATTTTTGCTAAAGCCTGTTAATTTTAAGAACTAGGCCTAATTTTATTTTTTATCTAGAAACAGAAGTTTCTTGTTCTATACAGGTCTTTTAGCATCTCTCCTAAAGCCCATCACGAACCAAGCAGAACAGTATGCTCACTTCTATGTCTGGTTTTTCTTACCATTTCCTTAAACTTTTACTTCTAGTCAAAATTACATTTTCTTCAAATTCATTAGAAGCTTTCTAATGTGATGTGTTGTAGAAAGAGGACTGGGGTGCTATAGCTATATTCTTATAGTAAAATTTTATTATTTACATTAAAAATCTACAGTTTCTAATCCCTACTGAGGCAGTGGCAACAGAGGCTGAAGATGCACAAGATGCAATTAGTGCGTGTTGCAGACCCTATTGACAGACTCCAGAGAAACGTTCTTCTTTGTTTCTCCTTATCGCTGATGATAATATTGCTAATAGCAGGCTACTCCGCAGATTCTTGAGTCTCAGACTTTTTCATTTTTTTGGCCAGTGTTATGGAGACATTAAGTGGCTCTCCTGTGCCTTTGCTGGCAAGCTGAGTACGTACAGACCTTGAAATAAATGCGCATCAGATTTTGCTCCAGCAGGTCTGGGACTGTGTGCAGCAGCTGTTGAGCCATCAGCAGCTTTGTTACGCCACAGCGCGCGTTGCTTAGGGGTGTCGCAGGCACACGGATGTGACTTAATCTTTTGTGCTGCTCAGAAGGTGGCTGTGGCTGCTCTTGCAAACGCAGCTCCCAGTTTGGCAAAGGCCAAATGCTCCAAGTTTCTGCAGCTCCCCAGGAGGCGTTCCTTTTGTTCCTCTGCAAGCGATCAACATTTCAACGTCCACCCTCGTGTGGGCTCAGAAGTTGGGGACAAAGCCACCGGCCCGTCAGCACCGCTGAACTCCCCGACGGCCCTTCGGGGTGCGCTGAAGCATTTGTGCAGAAAGGCTGCCATCCTGTGGCCTTGTCCCTGGCCGTGGCGACAGGGTGCAGGAGGCCCTTGCCAGCAGCCTTGCTCCCACCCTGCCCTCCATAGCCCTCTCTAAGGGTGTTTTTTAGTTTTACTTGGCTCTGCTGATGCTCAGCCCCGCAGGCCCTTGCAGGCAGCGGGTGTCCCAGCCCAGCGCAGGGGCTGCGGCTGGAGCCTGCTGGAACGAGCCCTGGGACAGCCACGGTGGGCTCTGGTGCTGCTGCGTTATAAAATGAGAAGCTCTGGCTTTTCTGGCTTTCTGTACATGGTGGGAGTAAAGCAGAACGGAAGGCCGGCTCAGACTACTGACCCGCAAAGCAAAAATATCATTTCACAGCTCAGACTTCTTGTGGAAACATGCTGAGTTTCTTAGCACAGAAACACAGCAGCTTAAATGGTAGTCTCTCTTACAGGCCAGAGACACAAAGGCAGCAGCGCTAACCTGAATGTCGCAGCACCTCCAGATGCAGAGCGTTCACGAACCCCAGCTAAGGCAGTTGCTGTCAGATTTGAGTTTCTGCTTCTCTTATACTTGAAGCATTTGTTTGAAATGCAAAGCCAGTCTGGTGTGGAAAGGAGGGAAAGTGCACCCAGCTCTGGCACTTGCCATATGAGCTATTCCTTTCCCTGGCCAGTCTCTGAAACAAAAATGGCCTGTGTTTTTGGAGCTTGGGGTTTCGTGGGCGTTTTGGATCAGGAGACACGGTGGTATTTGTGTGTGATCATGCAGGAAAGGAGTAACTGCTGTAGCAAAGCAGATGCATGGACAGTTTAATCTCTTTGTTTTCCCAAAGAGTGGGCTAATTATGCACTGTCCAAAGGCATGCACAGCACTCAAAGACAGCCGGTGTGTAATCGTCACTCCCACAGAGCCACGGGCACCGAAACACAGTGATCCACACCTGAAGAGTTTCTCCTAGCTGAGGGATGGCTGGTACTAATGGTTGGGTGGAGGAGGAGAGCTGAGGTCTTCCAATCCACTTCTGTCAGTAATCACCAAATATAGAGCTGGTAGCGATGCAGCACTTCTGGGTTGGCTGTGAAATGTCTGGCATGCGCTGGCGTGGAATATTTCAAAAATCTTCTCATCTTGATAATAGTGGCTTTTGTGGCTGAGCTTTAACAAACAAAAGAGGGGAGCTAAGGAAACCTGAACCATGCTCCAGTGCACTACCAGGGCAGTGAGGTACCAGCCAGCTGCCGTGCATCAGATGAGCCTGGATCTTGAGGCTTGCCACCGACAAGCCACCAGTTTTGATAACGCTCTCCTCCTGCTTTTCAAGTGGGGAGACGCTGCAGAGGTCTGATTTGGCAGCTGTAGTCTCAGGGACATCCCGTAACTAGAGAAGCAACGGAGGCTGTTGGGGGTGTTTGCTCCTTGAAGAGAGCTTGCACTGTGTGCGTGCATTTATTTTCTTTCATTTGCATTTCCTTTTTAACTGCCAGAGAAAGCACCTACAGAAGAGGTCTTAGCCTTCAAGTAAATCGGTATTATAAAACGTGCCCACTTGTATACGGCCCACCACAACACTATTGTAAATAGCACGGAAACCACGATTACTGCTGTGGCTATCAAGCAGCGCCATCGCATATCTGGAATGCAGTAAACACGTCTGGTCCTCCGGGGATTGGAAACAGTTGTGGTTTTCCCCCCAACTGCACCTGGAGAAGCAATTTGGGACGTTAGTCTGTCCTGTGCACCGCTGGTAAGCTTGCAGCACATTTGATACAGCCAGGATGTCCACCATTTCCCCCAGTGCCGGCACCTGGAGGCACGCTCCCACCCTTTGGGCCAGGTTGTCCCACTGAACAAAACTCAGAAGGCCAGAAGGAGAGCATGTGGGGAAGCACAGCTGCCTGACCAGTTGCTTCCTCAAGGGACACGGACAAAAACCATCCCTGCAGCACGGGGCGCCATTCTGTCGTGGCAGGGGTGATACACTTCACTCGTAAGAGAGAAGCGCCAATATAGTTATGGATATAAAACAACAATGTAATGAAGTTTGATAGTAAATGCGACAGTGGTTTAACAAGATTTGACGGCAAGGTATATTTGGTTATTTACTGCATAGAGGACAGGGTCAGACAAAACTGTCAGGGAGACTCTCCTGTTGAGTCATGAGATTCAGAAAGGACCCCTTTGCTTTCTGAACTCCTTCTCAGAGGAGCCTAGCTGCGGCTGGATCTAATCCTAGTCCCAGACTTGCTGAACAGTTTATGTCTAAAGGATTATATATGCACAATCAATCCTTTATATCACTTAGCTAAGATTTCAAAGTTTAGCATGCTATTAGTCACTTACTGAGGATCTCTTGCGGCAAGGAGTCTCTTACCCTCAAGAAGTAACCTTGAGAGGCATCCCTAACTCAAGGGAAGATCCTGGTGTGCCACAGCTTGCTGCTGTTCAGGAGAGCCCAACGGGCCCTGGGCTGTCCACTATTTATAGAGTATGATGATTGACCTACAGTCGTCTGCACTCCAGTGAGACATCTAGGTAGGTTTCTGGTTCAGACAGCCTTTGTCTACTGCATTGCCATCTGTCCCCCAAAGTCCAGCGTAAGCTGCGTGCAGCCATCACCACCCCCACTGCTGGGGGGAAAGGAGCACACCGCCACACAGCCCCAACTCTCCCTCCCCTTGGGCCAGCTCCTACACCTTTGTGTACGCTTTGACAGCTCCCCCAAAAAGCAGAGACAACAGGTAAAGCTTCAGCACAGCTCAGGCGCACAGGACGGGGCGGTTCCCTCTAAGCCCCTGCCCAATCTGGGAGTCAGGGCCTCAGCTGATGGGAGGGATCCCACTCTACGCTGCTCATGTGCCTTGGGCCTCGAGGGACCCACAGCAAGCTCTGGGGTGCAGCTACAGCGGGAGGGACATTTGTGCAAGAGTCACATTTCCCATCATCTGCAGAATGCGGTCCAGATGCTTCAAACCCAAAACACGTTCAGCTTTGGCTGCTGACATGACAGGCAAGAGCGAGCACTGGGGGAAGTCTGCTGACACATAATGATCCTGATAGGATAGGTGACACTGGCTGACCACGGGACAGCAATCACCTAGCACGCCGGTGGCTTGCATCGCCTTTGTTTCTTCAGCACGGACTGGCACGGAGTTGCTCCTTCCTTCTGGAAACACCTCCTTTTTCATAGCCTCTTGGTCCGTCTCTTGAGAAAGAAAGCAGAACAGTTGGATCCGATGGAACCATTGCCCATCAGGCAGATGGCGCCTTCAGGAGGCAAGACTTCTCAAAGACAATGATAAGGTTTAGAAAAAACGCCTGGGCTTTCAGGGCTGCATCTAGTCACTACTCCAAACAGCAGCCACACCTGACCTGCTGGGAGACCAGGAAATTGCACATCATCTTCTGGTTTGCATTGCACGTAGTGCATGTTTGGCAAGCTGTAAGGTTACGCTAAATGCTTTCCTTCCAAGAGGATGGGAAGAGGCTGCAGCTGGGCAAGCTGGGGAAGGAGCCCTTCTGAGAAGTGCTCCTCCGCAAGGCTCTCGTGCCCTTACCTGTAAGCACCAGCAACGGTCACATTCATCCCATCCCAGCTATTGGTCTACAGATGGGAAATCGAGCACAACCGAAAACTCCTGCAGAATCAGCATCTCCACCCAACCTCCAGCACTAGGAAAGGGCAACCAGCATTGCTTGGGACCTCGCTCCCACCTGCAACTGTCCCAGTGTGAAAGCAGTGCTGCGTGTGAGCTCAGCACAAGTTCAGCACTTGCCAGGCCTCAGATCTGTATGCCGACACCTGCTCAAATCAGCTCTGAGATGTAATGGTAAAGCTGGGGCAGCGGCTGCCCCTGGCACTCCACTTGAACTACAACTGGCAGCAGAGGCTCTGCACCACCTCTGTGGCTCGCCAGCACCTGCCTGCACAGTGTGAAACCCAGCATCACTGCTGCGAGGCTCTGATCAATCCCTTCCTGCTGCGCCAGGCCACAGCATGTCCAAACGTCTATCTAAAACCTCCAGTCACCAAAAGTCTCATGGCTAAGGCAGAGTGAAATACACTCACCATTTCCTCTCCCCGGTCCCTTCAGGATTTGCCATAGGATTTCAGATGCATTCGGGGACTTTTTTCCTCCTTCGGCTTGGTCCTTTGCCCTCGGAGGCCCTTAACAGAAAGTATTCAGTTCAATTTCACATGAATAAAATATGGAAAACCAGTGCACAGCCTGTGAGGCCAGCAGAGACAGACTCCTCACCCCTGTGATGCCAGCCGGACTCCAGTACAGGATCCAGCTGAGGAGCTGGAAAAGTCTTTCCTACAGGCACATCTGTAACTAAACAAGCCATAGGACAAGAGGAAACAGCCTCAAGTTCATCGGGAGAAGTTTAGCATGGATATTAGGAAAAATTTCTTCACCGAAAGGGTTATCAAACATTGGAACAGGCTGCCCAGGGAAGTGGTTGAATCGCCATCCCTGGAAGTGTTTAAAAGACGGGTAGATGTAGTCCTTAGGGACATGGTTTAGTGGCGGTTTTGGCAGTGTTAGCTTAATGGTTGGACTCGATCTTAAAGGTCCCTTCCAGCCTAGACAATTCCATGGCTCTGTGGTTCTGAACACCCAGGAGAAGCCTCTGTCATCTATTATGACCTACATCGGCAGAACCGAATTGCAGAAACAGTAAGGGCAT
The DNA here is from genome assembly GCA_017639485.1 of Pluvialis apricaria. Classification (NCBI taxonomy): domain Eukaryota; kingdom Metazoa; phylum Chordata; class Aves; order Charadriiformes; family Charadriidae; genus Pluvialis; species Pluvialis apricaria. Next base: position 16,975,171 of record CM030016.1, read on the forward strand.
CATGCAAGGAGAGGGCACACACATGCAGGTCTCTGTCCTCACACCTGCAGAAGTGCCTGGCTGGCTGACCTTTGGGCTGGCAGCTCTCAAAGGGAGGATAAAGCCACGACATACCCATGCCACCTCCCGGAGCTTCACTGCTGGAACCCAGCCTGGAAGCTGCATCACCTTCGTCTACAGGCACGGCTGCAAACAAGCACAGGACAGAACAGCTCCCGTGACACCGGTCAAGATACTTCTTCAGATCAGAGTGGCACAGAGTGCAATTCAAACAGGGGATTACTCCATGGCACTTGTCTCTCCCTTGCACTCAGGAGCATGGTGCAAAGAGTTACCACGTGCCTGCGGCAGGACCACGGTGGGACAAAACAAACCACGCGTGGAGCTGCCGGGACAAAGGACTCCCTGGAGCTCCCACCAGCTCTAAAGTCAACCCCAACAAGCCCACTGTCTTGGCAGCTGGCACGCCGAGCAGCTCAGGCTCTGAGGGGGCGGCAAAGATGGCTTCACAAGGCAAAGCACTGGAGGACACATCACTGAGCCTGAGCCACTGCCTTTCTGCTCTTCCCCGTATCTGCGCATCAGCCATGGAAGGAGCAACTTGCATTTCACATGGAAAGAAGATTAAAAGGTAAACGCTCCTTTCTCCCACTGACTTACCTGTGAGATTGCTCGCAGGCTTGAGGACAGGAACAGGCGAAGAAGTTGGGGAGCTGTCAACCTTGAGAGGATCTTAAGGAAAATTGCATATGGATGAGCTCTTGCCACATTGTCAGTGTTTATTCCTTCAAGGAAAGGGGACATTGAGAACTTACCGCCAGGATGCCCCGAGGGCTCCAGGCCAACATCCAGCCAAGAAGCTGCATCATCATTGCTACCACCATCATCTAGAAGCAAGCTCAGATGAGAAATGTTTCCATTGCATGTTGGGATCCACTGCTGCCTTAGCAAACTGAAGGCACTCGAAGTGGGTCAGGTAACAACATGGGAGCCAGATGTAGGTCAAGCTTGCCAAAGCTGCAGAGGGGCCTGGGGACCTCTTGGCTGGCACCTGGCAGCTCTCCAAACACTTTCCAGGCCATGTGCAACACCTCTCAAGGAGCAGATGAGCCAACATACAGCGCACACACCCCCCTCAGGCTTTCTTACCAGGAGAGCTCTCACACACTCAGAGGAAGCCCTCAGTAAAGCACTGCAGGGAAAAAACATCATCCACGCTTCCCGGGGAGAAGAGCCCGCTGGCCTGTGAAAGGCTGCAGCAGCACTGCCTGCCTACCTGCTTCTCGTGCTTGCCATGGAGCAGTCCACGCAGTCCTGGCATGCAGGGCCACCATGAGGAGGAGGATGAGGTGCAGGTGTCGCATGGGGACCATGGTCCCCTGTACTCGCACAATGCAGCTGCTACTGCAGTTGGGGCTGGGGGCTGAGCGATCGGTTCTTATAGCCGCACCAGCACCATGGAGCTCTGTGACCTCACAGACCCAGTGTGACTTCACAGACCCGCTGTGACCTCATGGCCACGCCAAGGCTGTGTGGGGACAGCTCTCAGGGTGCTGCTGGAGAGCCGCTGGAGCACAGCTGGGGGAGCCGCGCTCCCAGGGAGGGGAACACGTCCCATCGGGCAGCTCCATCCAAGGGCTGGGACACAGTCCCACCCAGGGCTGAGCCCACAGCTCTGCCCTGTTTTCTGGGCACTGTCACAGAGCCAGTGAGGAGCTCACGGTCCCCCAGAACAACAGGAATCCACAGCCAAGGGATTTCGGGGCCAGCAAGAAGCAGGCAGCCCAACCACCTAAGACCAAAGGAGCTCTCCCTTGTTGCAGCTGCCTTGGTGTGACATATCTGGCCTCAGCCTGTGCATGCACCAATTAGCACGCACTAAGTGCCCTGAGAATCGCTTCTCTGGCCAGTTGATGAACAAACAAGGGACTAACTGGGGTGGGAGAGAGAGGCCTGGTGCATTCCCTTGGCTTTTGCATGATTCTTCTGCTTGAACAGGCTAAAGCAATTATAGAATCATAGAATGGTTTAGGTTGGAAGGGACCTTGAAGATCATCGAGTTCCAACCCCCCTACCATAGGCAGGGACACCTCCCACTAGACCAGGTTGCCCAGGGCCACGTCCAGTCTGGCCTTGAACACCTCCAGGGAGGGGGCTTCAACAACCTCTCTGGGCAACCTGGGCCAGTGCCTTACCACCCTTCAAGTGAAAAACTTCTTCCTAATGTTTAATCTAAACCTGCCCTCTTCCAGCTTAAAGCCGTTCCCCCTCGTCCTATCACTACATACCCCAGTAAAAAGTCCTTCCCCAGCTCTCCTGTAGGCCCCCTTTAGGTACTGGAAGGCCTCAATAAGATCTCCCCGGAGCCTTCTCTTCTCCAGGCTGAACAGCCCCAACTCTCTCAGCCTCTCCTCATAGGAGAGGTGCTCCAGCCCTCGGATCATCCTCGTGGCTCTCCTCTGGATGTGCTCCAGCAGGTCCATGTGCTTCTTATGTTGGGGACTCCACAGCTGGATGCAGTACTCCAGGTGGGGTCTCACGAGAGCAGAGTAGAGGGGCAGAATCACCTCCCTTGCCCTGCTGGCCACACTTCTTTTGATGCAGCCCAGGATACGGTTGGCCTTCTGGGCTGCGATCGCACACTGCTTGCTCATGTCGAGCTTCTCATCAATCATCACCCCCAGGTCCTTCTCCACAGGGCTGCTCTCCAGCCATTCTCCGCCGAGCCTGTATTTGTGCTTGGGATTGCCCCGACCCAGATGTAGGACCTTGCACTTGGCCTTGTTGAACTGCATGAGGTTGGCTTGGGCCCACCTCTCCAGCCTGTCCAGGTCCCTCTGGATGGCATCCCTCCCCTCCAGCGTGTCTGCCTCGCCAAACAGCTTGGTATCATCAGCAAACTTGCTGAGGGTGCACTCTACCCCACTGTCCATGTCGCTAACAAAGGTGTTGAACAGTATGGGTCCCAGTACCGACCCCTGAGGAACGCCACTCGTCACTGCTCTCCACTTGGACACCGAGCCGTTGACCGCAACCCTTTGAGTGCGACCATCCAGCCAGTTCTTTATCCACCGAGTGGTCCATTTATCGAATCCATGTCTCTTCAATTTAGAGACCAGGATATCGTGTGGGACAGTGTCAAACGCTTTGCACAAGTCCAGGTAGATGACATCAGCAGATCTTCCCTTGTCCACTGCCGCTGTAACCCCTTCGTAGAAGGCCACCAAATTTGTCAGGCATGACTTGCCCTTGGTGAAGCCATGTTGGCTCTCGCCAATCACCTCCTTGTTTTCTGTGTGCCTCAGCAGAGTTTCCAGGAGGATCTGCTCCATGATCTTGCCAGGCACAGAGGTGAGACTGACTGGCCTGTAGTTCCCCGGGTCTTCCTTGTTTCCCTTTTTGAAAATAGGGGTTATGTTTCCCCTTTTCCAGTCGGCAGGAACCTCGCCAGACTGCCACGACTTCTCAAATATGATGGCTAGTGGCTTCGCGACTTGATCTGCCAGTTCCCTCAGGACCCGCGGATGTATCTCATCAGGTCCCATGGACTTGTGCACCTTCAGGTTCCTCAGGTGGTCTCTCACTTTATCTTCATCTACAGTGGGCGGTGCTCCGTTTTCCCAATCCTCTCCTTTGCAATCTGCGTCTTGGGCAGTGCGGCTGCTGTCCTTGTCTGTGAAGACTGAGGCAAAAAAGTCATTGAGTACCTCAGCTCTGTCGCTGTCCCGGGTGACCAGCTCTTGCGTATCCTTCCGGAGAGGGCCTACATTTTCCCTAGTCTTTCTTTTCTCGCTGATATACCTATAGAAGGATTTTTTGTTTGTCTTAATGTCCCTGGCCAGATTTAGTTCTAGCTGGGCTTTAGCTTGTCTAACCCGCTCTCTAGCTGCTCGAACGATTCCTCTGTAATCCTCCCAGGCTACCCGCCCCTGTCTCCACTCCCTGTAGGCCTCCTTTTTTCTTTTGGTCACTTCCAGGAGCTCCTTGTTCATCCACACAGGCCTCCTGGCTTTTCTGCCTGCCTTCCTCTTTGTAGGAATGCATTGCTGCTGTGCTTGGAGGAGGTGGTCCTTGAATATTAACCAACTTTCTTGGACCCCTCTTCCTTCCAGCGCTTCATCCCACGGCACCATACCAAGCAGATTCTTCAAGAGGCCAAAGTCGGCTCTCCTGAAGTCCAGGGTCATCAGCCTGCTGCACACCTCCTTCATTGCCTTGAGGATTTCAAACTCAACCATTTCGTGGTCACTACAGCCCAGGCTACCCTTGAGTTTGACCCTGTCAACCAGCCCCTCCTTGTTGGTAAGAACAAGGTCCAGCATGGCTCCTCTCCTCGTCGGCTCCTCAACCACTTGGAGAAGGAAGTTGTCCTCAATGCAATCCAGGAACCTCCTGGATTGCTTGTGCCTGGCTGTGTTATCCTTCCAACTGATGTCAGGGTGGCTGAAGTCACCCATGAGAACCAAGGTCTGTGAACGTGATGCCGCCCTTATCTGTCTATAGAGGGCTTCATCCACTTGGTCTTCCTGGTCGGGTGGCCTGTAGCATACCCCCACTGTAACGTCCCCTGCTCCCGATTTCCCTGTAATCTTGGCCCATAGGCTCTCAGTTGGCTCAGTATCCTCCCCCAGGTTGAGCTCCATACATTCCAGCTGCTCATCAACATATAAGGCAACACTGCCTCCTCGTTTCCCTTGCCTGTCTCTCCTGAAGAGCCTGTACCCTTTCATGCCGACGCTCCAGTCATAGGAGTCGTCCCACCAAGTTTCTACGATGCCGATGAGATCGTAGCCTTGGAGGCGTGTACACATCTCTAATTCCTCCTGCTTGTTCCCCATGCTCCGCGCATTTGTGAAGAGGCACTTCAGCCGTGTCTTCGTTGCAGCCGATTTGGTTGGAGCAGCTGTAATTCCTTTGTCCTGTACTAACAGTGCCTCCCGATTGACTCCCGTTGGTCCAGGAGCTCCTAGCTCATCTACGTGAAGGTTTGAGCATACTGCAGCGTAGCTGGCACATCTTGGAGCTAATGGCTGCAGGCCCTCACCAGCGCCCTGTTCCCCTTTCCTTGATGTAACATCCCTTGGCTGTTCATGGGCAACCCTGATAATACCCCCTTCCCCCGTCGAATTTAGTTTAAAGCCCTGTTGACGAGCCCTGCCAATTTTGGGGCAAAAACCCTTCTCCCTCTTTGAGTGAGCCAGCCCCCATCTGATGCCAGCAGGCCTGATGCCGCAAGGGTCATTCCATTGTTAAAAAACCCAAAGTTGTGGCGTTGACAACATTCATGGAGCCACGTGTTAACAGATTGAGCTCATCTGTTCCTTTCAATGTCATTGCCCACAACAGGAAGTAGGGATGAGAAAATCACCTGTGCTCCAGATCCCTGTAGTGACTGTCCCAAGGCCCTGATATCCCTTTTAATCATCCTTGCACTCCTTTCTGCACATTCATTGCCCCCCACATGAAACAGGAGCAGCGGATAGTAGCCCGAGGGCTGCACCAGGCTAGGGAGTCTCTTAGTGATGTCCCTAACGCGTGCCCCCGGGAGGCAGCAGACTTCCCTGAGAGTGGGGTCTGCCCTACATATTGGGCCCTCAGTCCCCCTCAGTACTGAGCTGCCCACGACTATAGCCCTCCTTTTCTTCCTTGTAGCAGCAATCTTAATGTTTTGAGCGGGTCTTCCCAGCCCTGGCATCTCCTGTGATGTATTAGGACTGTCCACCTTGTTGTCCTCCGGCTGTCCTGCCGTGCCCAGGGCCTCGTACCTGTTGTATAATGGTACTAGGGGAGGGGAGGCGGGCAAGGAGGGGGGCTCGCTTGCTGCGCTTACCACAGACTCGCCTCCATTCATCATTTTTCGGTAGGCCTCTGCCTTCCGTCCCTTCAGCCCTACAGGGCATAGAGATGATATCCCCGTGGTCTTTTCTTATTTCCAATGCCTGGCCCGGTCTCTCTTTCACGGAGCTCAAGGCCTGGGTCCACCAGTCTATTTCTTTCTCGCTCTCCCTGATACTCCTTAGTCGCTCAACTTCACCCCTGAGTTCTGCCACCAGGCTCAGCAGATCATCTACTTGCTCACACCTCACACAGCTGTTGTTACCGCTACAACTTGCTCGTAGAGCAAGGCTGCGGCACTCCCTGCAGCTGGAGGCCTGGGTGCCTGTGTGTTTCCAAGGGAGCACTCTCTGTGTCGCTGCGTCTGCTCTGGCCGGTGCTGAGGACACGGCCTTCCGGCGGGTGGGGACCATGCCTGCGCTCCTCTTACTGGGTGAACCCACCTCTGGAACCGGCAGCACCCTCAGCGCCCTTCCTGCGCGCCCTTCTGCGTGAACTGCTGCGCCAACTGCCGCGCCACACCCTGACCGACGCGCCACGGCCTGTTTGCCCGCTCCGGGTCGGTGCGCTCCCCGGGGCTGCTTCTTATGGGAGCGGGGGCGCCGCCGTTGCCGCTGGTCCTGCCCCTTCACAGCAGCTGCTCTCCCTCGAGCCGCCGGCGCCCTGCGGGCCCCTGTGGCGCTCTGGCGCTTCCCTGTCTCAAAAAAGCTCTGAAAAAGGCCCTTTGAAGGGCCTTTTGAGTTGAAGGTCTTCGCCAGGATGTACCGCTCTATGGAGAATTACTGATCTCAGGTGTTACCAACAGTTCATGAGGCTAAAGAGTGAGTGATTTCAGTCTCAAGACAAGCGCAAGATCCTCTCCTTAATTGCTGTGGCTCTGTGGGAGGGAGGGGGTTGTCCTCCAGCCCCTGGGCCAGCAGCTGCTGGTCCTTCCAATTCAGCTAAAATAGCTGTTTTCCACAGGGAGGGTCGCAGACTGGCAGCTGAGGGTCCACAGCCATGTTTTGCCTGCTGCCATCCGAAGGGTGGGTAGTGCTTCCCCAACACAAAGTACAAGTCCACAGGGGACAGGTAATCTTTGGCCCCGCGGTACCCAACAATACTCCTGGAGCTCACGCTAACGACTTCGCTTCAGCTGGGGCGAGGTGGACCTGGCTCTTCTCCTCTCCCCTCTCCCCCAACACTGTTTTCTCCCGTCTCGTCGGCTGCTTCTGCGCTTTCCAGGCATGGCACTTCACTCCGCGAGGACTCCTTTTCCATAGCGCAGCCAGGGCTTTGGCCTTCTCATACTCCTTGGAGGAGGCAAAAACAAAGACTGAAAACCAACCCCAGTCACGCACTTGCTACACCCTGCGCCAGGACGCAGGAAATACAGGCAGAAGCGAATGGTACCGTAACACCCTCAGGGCCCAGCCAGGGCAGGAGAGGGGCTGGGAGGAGGCGATGGGGCAGCACTGAGCATCGCCACGCTGGCACCGCGCAAGCAACAACAGCCTCCTGTGTGCCTCGGAGGGCCCAGCCCCAGCTTGTCCCAGAGGGAGGTTTCAAGAAGCACCAGTGCATTGACCACAGCAAGGCACCACGTGCACCCCTCAGGCCCTTCACCAGCCACGGCTGAGATAATGCTGAACACGGTCGCTCCTCCCTGGGGCAGCTCTGCTGCTCTGAGCTTGGCTCCATTCCCCCAAGCCAGGCCTGCGGGAGGGTCCCACGGGGAGCAGCCTCTGCGCTTTGGGAACCGATCCACCCTCCACAGCTAAAAGCAAAGGCAGCCCCCTAAGGGGGAACCCCTCCCCAAACTGGGGAATCTTTCCTGGTGGCGACTTCCTCAGCTCAAACCAAGGTCATTGCAGATACTGAAGGTAACAGTACAGGGAGAACGTTTTCCAAATTGATGGAATTGATTCAGGTTGATGAACAAACAAGGGACTACCAGCAAGAGAGACACATTTGCCTAATGCACTTACGCACCCCTCTCTGATAAGACTTGGATGCCACAAAAAGATCCAGGAGCAGCCAGCGTCTGCTCCCATCTCCCTTTCTGTGCCTCCAGCCCAGGTAAGCCCAGTCGGTCACCAAGCTTTACACAACTTCCTCAGTTGGGTACCTAATTTCTCTTAGGCTATGGACAATTAATTCCCCTGTGGCTCTTCTGGAAAGAAAATCAGATCTAAACAAAGGATAAGTATAGGCATTTAATTATTGTATGTTTTAAAAGTGATTTAGTTGATTATACCTCATAATGAGAGAAGGATGATGATATACTGGCATTTCAGCCTGGCCAGGAGCTCATTGGAGAATGACATGAACAACAGACCTCATCTTGCTTTCCCCACAGTAAATCAGAACTTAATTGCAGTGAGGTCTTTTTAACATGTTAGAATAAAATTTGTGTGCAGAGTCAGACTTCTCCTGGTTTAGAAATTGAGGCTAATAGCTGCCGTACACAACAACTTTTAGCTTAGCTGCTGAAATATATCTGAGTGAAATTGTTCAAAGGGATAGCAAAAAAATGTAAATAAAGTAAAATAAGGTTGTTTTCACTTTGAGACAAAAACCAGACAATCCTAAACCTTTTTCCTTTGAAACTACTTTTACCTTTCCTTAAGTTACATGCTGACACCAAACCTTGCTAAATTTTATTTTAACGACAAACATTAAGTCCCTCCCTGGCCTTTACTCAAACCAAACAAACTTCATAAAGCACACCTGCAAGTCTTAGGTTGGTCCTAGTGGTTGGTTCCACAGGAAGATGTCCTGGAGGGCCGTGGCTGTGGTGAAAGCTGGCAGTTTCTTCCAGCGAGACAACAAAAAACTGATCCACGCCGGCTCAGTTTGGAACTGTTCCTACTCTAGTCTCCTCAGGCAATGCCACCAGTGAGATAATTCTGCTGTTTGCCTGCTTGCCTTCCTGCTGTCAAATACAGATGTGACAGAGAAGTAGCAAAAATCAAAGACTTTTCACTCTTTACGGTGTCCTTGAACACAGGCGGGTGGAGAGACCCAGCGAGTGCGTGTCACTGTGGGGAGGGCATCTCCCCAGGCTCGGTGTGAGCAAGGAGCGGGCGCAGCCGTCCGCCCCTTGCCGTAGCACCGGCGCTTCCTTCCTCTCCCGGCTCTCACAGCAAGCCTGGACATGGTGGCTGCACTGCTGTCAGCCCCACGCCTGCAAACCTGGGGCAGTTTGCTGCCTGTTTTCCAGCCGCGCTGGTAAAATAATGGCAGTGCTCCTGTATGCATTTACATACACCATTTGAAATTACCTGGTTTGTAGTTCTCCTGACGTGCCGTGTGCTCCTCCGTGCGGTTGTTGGAAAGCTCTGAAGGGAAGAAAATGAGCTCATCAGAAGCCAGAAGAGCTCATGTTTGTAATCTGAGTAAAGTTAAAGCAAACAAATCTTCCTCAGTGCATAAAATGGTGGGGGTTGCCACGAGGATTTCACAAAAACAAAGAGAAATATTTAAAAGATGTGGAAGTCCAGTCAGGAAAAGTGGTTACAGAGAAGTCCTGTGCCTTGTCCCCACAGCACCATGACCCCTCGCACAGCGTCGTGGTGCCTCGGGGAGTAATCAACAACCCAGCCGTGTACCAAGAGCCAGGACTCAACCCCAAAACACCCTCGGTCTCAGTCACAAGAAGCTCCCAAACCCTTCCCTGGCACTTACCTGAGGGCTGTGCGGTGGGTTGGGATCCCGGGGCAGGGTGTGCGCAGTGCGGGCCCCGGCAGGCGATGGCGGGCGGGCTGGGGCCTCACGTGGCCTCCCCTGACTCACGGCGAGAGCGGCGGTGGCTCCGCATCGTCCTCCAGCCACCGGCAGTCGCACTCCAGGCGTGGCGGGAGGAGCTGTGTGTTTTCCCTGTCGTCCCCGAGCTCTGGGGAAGGCAGCCAAGGGCCGATCCCACCGGTGTGGGGGTGAGGAGCTGGGCGCCCTCCCGGCCTGTCTCAGGCCCTGATGGGCCTCGGTGGCCCTGGCTGGCCGGGACCCCCCACCCCTGCCCGTGGCTGCTCCAGGGGTGGTGGCCTCACCCGCTTGTTTGGCCTCTCTGGGATATGAGGGGGAGGCCAGGGGCGCGGGGATCCCTCTCTGAGGGGAAAGGCCCTGGGCTCCAGTAAAGCCAAGCAGGGATGCCACGATGGCGGTTTGGAGGCGCGGGCACACTGCCCCCCTGCCCAGAGGCTCCCCGGCATGGGGGGAAAGGCCTGTGCAGGGAGCAAGGAGGCAGGTGGTTTTCGTACCACACTCTCATCAGGAAGGGGACATTACCAGCACAGAGGCAGCCTTCTGGGCTGGGGGTCCCAGGAAAGGCCCCCGCCATCGTCCCTGAGGCAGGCCCACTGCCCACGTCCCAGTGCCCCTGTGATGGAGCAGCCGGGCGCTGACAAGGAAGGGAAACCATCCATCACGCCTGTCTCCAGCGACCAGAAAGGGTGCTGAAAACACAAAGCCAGAGCCGCCTCTGGGTTACGGATGTGCTCACCAAGGCACGCTGGACCGAGCCACGTTCCAAATCTTCCTCTGCTGTTTGCTCTGCACACAAAGTCGCTGAGGGGTCCTGTGAAGCTAAGAGGCATGGTTACCCCTCTGGGGACTTTACACCACCCAGACCAGGTGATAAACCTGAAAAACAGCAGGATCTCCTGCTGGGTTTGCAGGTGCCTGAGGTATGAGGGAGGTGGAGCAGCCTGTGCTGATTGCCAGGAGCCAGCAGGGTTGTGAGGAGCAGTGGTGGCCATTTTCTCCCAGGAGGTCCACCCTGCTTGGGCCAGCCCTCAGCACCTGGGCATGCTCAATGTGAAATGTGTTCACCTGATTCGTGTCAATATGGAACAATGCTAGGGCCGCATGGTGAAATGTGACCCTCTCTGTTCCTTCCTGCAGAAGCCACCTAAGGAACGATCTAGTAAACCGCGGGGTTTTTTTTCTGTTAACCGCATGGTGATTAAGCATAGGGCACATGCGTGAAGTCTACGGTCATCCTAAGGGCGAGCCGAGGAAGACTACTGACTTCATCCACCGCCTAGCATTTGCTTTCACTGTGACCAGGGGGTCTCTCAGGTCTCGTCCTGCACCCTGCGATCGATTTCCACCTGAACCTTTGCCAGGTACAAAAGTTCTATGGATTTCATACTGGGAAGTTAGATTTTTATCAGATTGGGTGTGCTTTTCCAGCAACAGATTAAATAAGTGAGTGGGTGCAAAGCCTCCTTTTGTTATACGGTCAAGTGTCACTCACAGTGCATTGCCTGCTTGCTCCTAGAAAGCAACAGGGAGCAGCCTGGGCTGGATCCAGCCCCTGTCCCTGATTAGCCTGAGGGAATGGTGGTAAACTGGTGTGTGTGTGGGGGGGGTAATATCAGGAAATATCAGAGATGAGGATGGACAGTCCTGAAAGACAAAGGTCCTTCAGGTCCTTGAGTTGTCCCCAGGCAATTTCTCACATGCCGTCGACCCTTTGCCTGTCCTCACTGCCTGGCTGTGCAGCACCCACGCATTTGGGCTCTCGCTCTGTAGAGGCTACTACACACTCCCCACCACTCAGAGTACCAATTTACTTTGATTACGGGTTTAATGCTTGCTCTTCTGGCAGGAGGAAGAGATACAAACTGTTGCCTTGTAATTCTCACTGATTTTCTTAGAATAACCTGAAAGAAGGCATCCTTCTGTTTGTCTTTGTTTGTGCTATACCTGCAGTAAGCTCACCAGTGCTCTGCTCTGAGCCCTTCTCATCCACCTCTGATGCATGTAACTTCTTCAGCACAGCATTAAACTGAAGCCACCTCAGGATTTTCTGTTTAGGGGAGCTGGTGCTTCCCTAGCACATGATGGTTTCTGACCCAGCCAGCCTTCAGCAGAAGGCAACAAGAGAGTAGGAAAGGGGGGGGACAGACCTCTCCTGTGCAGGACAGCAGAAAAAGGGAGCCCAGCCACCCCAGTTACACTGCTGTTTCCCACTACAGCTGCCCCTGGGTAGATAACTAAATAATTAAGCCTTTCTTATGCCAGTCTCTTGCCTTTAGCCCTTAGTATGCTCACCTAAGGAAGCATCCGAGCTCCTGTGGCTTCCTGAGCTCCTTCTAGGCCTGCTTAGAGGTAACCCAACCGTGCAGTTGCTGGACTAAAATACAGTTCTGGCTTTGGCTTCATTTCAGTAAGATTTGTGTTACGTCCTGGTGTAAGAGTTCCTTTTCCTCAGCAAGCGTTACCTCTGGCTAAGCATGAGTGAGGTTTGGTCACTTGAAAATGTGTGATAGCTGGTGTCACAGTAGACTACTAGGGACATTCTAATAGCACCAGTGTCTATCGATTATACAAGGTGTGGTTATGTTAAGTCATTTGTTACATTAAGCAGACGGTTTCACCCCGGTGCAGTTGGTGCCCAATGAGGGGGTGTGCAGAGCAGGTTCTGCACCCTCCATCTGCTTTCCTCTCCATGTACTGGTGCTTCTGGAGAGACTGGGATGCAGATTAAGTGATTTCTACTTCCTGTAGTAGGTGTGCATTGATTTTCTTCTTTTCCAGTTGTTTGTTTGTTTGAGGTTATTTGGGTTTTTTTTTAAGTAGGCTGTTTCACTGGTTTTCCACGGTCGCTCCTCCCTGGGGCAGCTCTGCTGCTCTGAGCTTGGCTCCATTCCCCCAAGCCAGGCCTGCGGGAGGGTCCCACGGGGAGCAGCCTCTGCGCTTTGGGAACCGATCCACCCTCCACAGCTAAAAGCAAAGGCAGCCCCCTAAGGGGGAACCCCTTCCCAAACTGGGGAATCTCTCCTGGTGGCGACTTCCTCAGCTCAAACCAAGGTCATTGCAGATACTGAAGGTAACAGTACAGGGAGAACGTTTTCCAAACCCTAATCAGAAACATGCCAGTTTCTATTCAGTTTAAACTGTCATTTATTACATTCCTGATGGTAAATTTGAAGAACATGTATTTCATCACATCTATATTCATGTCGTTAGTGCAATTCCGTTGTTAGTAATATAAAAATATTTGCCGTGTTCCCAAAGGGCTGTGAAGGAGCAAGGGGAAGGCTTGGGGTTCCGGGGATCTGAGGAAGGGGCTGCTGGCTGCTAGAGAAGCGAGGAGCACAGTGAACTGCACCCAGCCGCTAGCCCGCGGAGCCCACAAATCCTGCAGGAAGCAGAGGGGGATAAACACAGGGTCTGAGGGCACTCTCCCCACCCACCGCCCTGACCAGCCTTCCAGGAGCAACCTGCAACAAAACCTGCTCAAAACCAGTGTCTCTCCCCTCTTCCTCACCCTCCCGGTCCCCTGGGGTCCCTTCCCACCTCCATACCTCTGGTCTGGCAGTAGAGCTGCAAGTGCCATGTGGAGGCAGAGCCGTGGGCAGGGGACAGCACACACTCCACAGAAAGCACAGGGAACCCGAGGGATCATTCCCTGCTCCAGCCGATCCTCCCTCTTGACACAGCCCCTTTCCTCAGCACTTTTGCACACACAGACAACACCAAGGATTTCAATATTTAATGCTTTTTGTGGAACAGGTTTGGTCCTAGAACCCCTTTTGTAACCCAGGCCTCTCACTGCTTTCTCAACAACATCCCTGCTGGGAGACAGCATGGCCAGGAAGGAGAAAAGCCTACAGGGTAACAAGGCACGAGATGCTGGGTTACCTGCTGACACAGGGGACAACACAGGGACAGCCACGCTGCAGGGCTGGGGCTGGGCCAGCAGTTTAGCCGCAGTGACAAACCTGGCTCGAGTGCAGCATGGTGCATCCCCCAGCTAAGGCGTACCTACAAACCTGCCACAGGTCTGACTCGAAAGTTGGCAGGACTCTGAGTTTGATCTATCTAGTTTCCCCAGAATATTCTTCTCAAACTTCTGCTCCAGGATGTACCCAATGAGAATCCTCCCCAAAAAGAGGGCTGTCGACTACTGGCTTCACATTTCTGTGATATAAGGTGAAAATGCACAAGGATCTCAGACTGCAGGGGGAGAGAGGGACGGTGAGCTGATGCTCTCCAGTTCAGGCTCTGGGAAAAGGTCTCAGCTACCAATAAGCAGAGCTGCAAGGGTGTCCAAGCACCCAGCTCTCTCAGGACAAAAGCAAAGCATGCTTTGAGGACGTGGAGCACATTGTCATCTCCTGCTATGTTAACTGTGTGGTGGGGAGAACAGCACCACTAACACGGCATGTAAATCAATCTCCTGATTTAGAATACACAAATCCACTTCAGAAAAGTTTAATGTGGGTTCCTGGGGCATCATATTCTGAAAAAGACACAGTACAAGAAAAAAAGGCAAGCAGAATTCCCCCAGTCTTTAAAACAATCTGAACACTTCTGATGCATCAAAGCTCCATCTACTACAAGGCTGTACGCCACAACAGCTGCTGGAAGAAGCAGTATCAGCCTGAGGACCAGCAGACTTCTTCACCTCCCTGAGATGGCCTGGAACAAGCAGCACCCAAACCACAAAGCCTGGTCTTGCAGAGCCCTAGGGAACTACTGAGACTCCCTGAAAGGGAAAGAAAAAGGGCAGAACTCCATACCACAGTGAGCAGCCCAGCAGCCCTGCTGGGAGATGAACCACGCAGGCTGATCCCACAGTGCTCAAGCTCTGCGAGAGCACATGTCCTGGGAGGAGCGGTACCCTCCAGGAGACAGATCCCTACACCAAAACTGCTTTGGCTACACCCACTGTGTGGCAACACCTACTCCGGGGAGAAACCCTGGGGTCAGAGGGAAAAGGGAGAAGCATTACAACAGCCTGTCAGGAGAACAGGAAGGGATCCGAGAGAGATGCACCACACTGCTAGCTGAGCACAGGAACAAGCAATGGACCTCAAGTGAAGAGGTCAGCCCAGGACGGCCCCAGTCCCAGGGATGTCTGTGATATTCTCCGTCTCCCATTCTGTCTTTGGGTGAATAATCTTAGGATTTTGGGAGGGCCCTCTGGTGGTCTCTAGCTCACCCCCCCCCCATTCAAAGCAGGGCTAACAGTCAGATCAAGCTGTTCAGGGCCTTGTCCAGACAAGTACTGAGTTATCTCCAAGGACAGAGATCTCGGGACTCCACTCCAGCACACCCAGCGCGTGGGCCACGGGTGTACTTTTGATGTACCTGGGCCACAGAGCAACTGCCTCTGAGGAAAGAGATCAGTGTTTTCCCTCTACATACCAGCTCTGTATGACAGCACTCTCTCACATTTGATATCCCCCAGAGCGAAAGTGCAATGATCCGTGGCTGCTGGACTCCGCCGTAAGTTCTGCAGGGTTGCTACGAAGCACTTATTTCTGCTGAGACTATGCAGCAGAAGCGGCCAGGCCTCCCAGATGTGGAGCCCAACCTGACAGTAAAGCATCACGGGCTAGGTGAGCTGAAGAAAAGGCTGGAGAAGTGCTTATTCCAACAGTGGAAAACACAGAGCTTCCTATGGGGAACAAAACTGTGAGCTTGGAATGTCGAGAAGCAACCAGCTGATGTCAGACCTGCCTGCCACCCTCCAAAATATAAAGAACATTAAGTTACCCAGGTGCCCAGTAAACACTGCAGACACCACATTGCTGTCATGAAAAAGACAGCTTCCAGCTGGAAAATAATATACTGAGACATTTAAAGCGTGCTGGGAAGCAGTAAGACCTTTACTAACACCAGCTCCACGGACTCCCCAACAAATGCTAAATACAAGCAGTGAGTCGGCAGCTCTACATCCCCACTGAAAAACTGAGATAAATAGAGAAGTGATGGGAAGGGAGGAGAGATTTCCTTTTTCTTGCCACTCACTTCCCTAGAGAGGAGGATAAGAACCTCCTCCTAGGTGCCAGCAGAGCACTCTCCTGTGGCATATGCACCACGCCAGGAGAGCCTGCTGTCCCTGCAGGGCCGTGACAGCATGCACAAGTGAAGGTTGAGACACCCTCCAACCCATGGGGATCACCAGATTTCCTGCTGTGACCCCAGCAGGAGCAAAAAAGCACCTCAAAGGCTGGTCAGGTGCCTCCTGGAACTGACAGCAGCCAGACCTGCGGCCCCTGGAGCGTGTCCCCTCCCATCACAGACCCCATGTACGGGGCAGAACGCGGGCCTGAGCCCTGCGGGTCAGGCAGACGGTAGGGACGGCTCTGGACATCCAAGACGGTGGCAGGGAGCCGAGCATGCCATGGCCCGGCCCCAGGCAGGCAGACAGCAGGCAGGGCAGGAGCACAGCGGTTTATTGGCAACACAAGCAGAGGCGGCGGTGGCGGCGGCAGGCCCCCGGCAGGGTGCGGGGCGGCGGTGCTCCGGCTCGGGGGGAGGGGGGCGGGAGGGGCCCGGGGCCGCCCCAGGCCTACGTCAGCGTCTCGCCCTTGGTGACCTGCCGGGAAGAGGAAACGCCTCAGCCGGGGCCGGTCCCGGTCCCGCCCCACCCCACCTCCGCCCTCGCCCCGCTGCTCACCCGGGCCTCGATGTACTCGATCCTGCGCTCCAGCGCCGTCAGCTTCTCGTTCAGGGTGGCCAGCCGGGACCGGCACGACATGTCTGCGGGGAGGCGGCAGTCAGACACCGCGGCCGCCCGGCCCGGCCCGGCCCGGCGCCGCCACCACCACCACCAACCCCCTCCCCCGCCCCGCCGCCCTCACCGAAGGAGTTGAGGAAGTCGGCGATCTTCTTGATGGAGCTGGTGATCACCTCGATGTACTCGCGGTTGGCCCAGTCCTGGTGGATCTCCCGCTGCACCGGGTCCTCCTGCACCGACATGGCCGCCCCCGCCGCCCCGCGGCGCACCGCGCCTGCGCGGGGCCACGCACCACCCGCACCCCCCTCCGCGCCTGCGCGGGGCCACGCACCGCCCCCAACCCCCCACCCGCACCCCCCTCCGCGCCTGCGCGGCGCCGCCTCCGCCGCCGGCGTGTCAGGCCTCGGCGCCCGCGCCGCCCTCCTCCTCGCTGGTCTCCGTGCCGCTCCCGCCGGGCTCCTGCGGGGGACGCCGCCGTCAGAGACCGGTTTAGGCCCCCCCCCCCCTTTCCCATCCACCCGCCTTATAAGAGGAGCTTCTCCCGAGCCGTGCGGGGCCGCCCATGCACAAGTACCTCAGTGGGACTTTCTGCGGAGTCCTCCTCATCTGAGGCCCTCTCCTCAGAGGCCTGAGACAAAATTTCTTCTCCCTAAGTTGAATGCAAAAAGAATCATAGAATTGCTGAGGTTGGAAGGGACCTTTAAGATCATCAAGTCCAACCGAGACCCGTAATGAGTGTACGAGAGGCGTGCTGGGATGGAGTGGAAGAAAGCAGCTTTTTGTTACCATCTTGAATACAAAGCTTTTGAGTAAAAAGCTGGGTTTGTTACACCTGTCCTGCTTCTACAGTGAAAGATGAAGAAAACGGCCAGAATTGGCTCCATTAAAGCCAGACAGGAGCGTATGTGAAGAGGTGTTGGAGTGACCTTTGCCTCTTCCCTTTGGGTGCAGCTCTGGGCGCCATGCAGAGGAAGGCTGCCCCGTGCCCACGCGTTACAAACAACAAAACCGACCATTTCGGGGTGAGCGCTTTGCTGCAAGGAAGCCCCCAGAGATGCAGGCCCTTAATCTGGAAATAAATCGCTTCTTTCTGCTGCACTGGACATGACTGTAATGCAGTCACATCAACTCTACCCGCACGCAACACCCGCCAGTTGTCTGGGCAAGATGAGCGTTGTCCTTTCCCAGGTTTTACCTGCCCCAGGCAGGACAGTGATTCTCACCTGAAGATCCCGATTTTTAAGGATGCCCACCCAGAACGCCTCCTGGCAGTGGTTGAATGCCAGCATTGCCTTCACTCGGTATACAAATTGTTCCAGTGACTTCTTCAACAATGGCACATGGTTGGTCAGTCCAATGTCCTGTCGAATCTAAACAGGAAGCAATAAAACATGACTACGACTGATCCTTGCCTAAACGTTCCGGCTATTTAAAAAGCCATTGGTTATACAGATGGGAGGGATGGGACATGATCCCCACAAAGATTGCCCAGATTATGTCATTTCTTGGCCAAATTCTTTTATAGGTTTTTGTTAAAAAATAAAGCTCAGATAAGCATTTTGTCTAAGGCAGCAAAATGATCCCTTGCAACAATCCAAACTGCCATATGCACTCGAGATGAAAACAGAAGGAGCCTCAGCTTTTCTCATGAACCTAGAGAGAGGCTAGTGACTCCTCTGCGTATGTCAGATGAATTCTGCTGAGCCTTGGGAAATAATTTTGAGAATCTGCTTTTCCTTTGCTTCATCATCTCAATAACAGACTGGTGTCACTTGCTGTGTTCTCCAAGAACAACGCACAGCTCTTCACGCACAGATCTCACACTGCTGCCATCTTGCTCATGGCAGCTACAGCTTGCTTGCACACAAACATCTGGAAGCCGCATCGCTGCTGGTGGTGTGTGCAGCTGATAAAGTTTGGGTAAGTCTGACTCATGTACAAGCTATTGCTGGTGAGACAGTAGAGTTATCTCTGGAGGTCAGCAATGGACAATCACGCCGTTCCAGTCCAAAGCAAAAAGCAATGCTACAAGTGGCCAAACTCCAAAACTACCTACCTAGGAAGGGAGATAACTACTTGCTGACAGCCACAAGCTGCAAACTAATGCTGCAGGGAGCTTCGTATCAGGAAATTGCTGAATTCCCATGCACAGAGAAGCGAGAATGAGAAAGGTGTTGAATAAGGCACTGCAATGACAATCTTTTCTTGCTCAGTGTCTGATGCAATTCCTCTGCGCTAGCTACATGGAATATATGTGCACTATAAATTCCAAAGCCAGCTTGTCCAGACCAAAGGAGCACTGGCTTTTGAACAGGAGGGAACAGATGGAGTTGCTGTAAGCAAAAACCAGCCGAGGAAGGGCAGCTACGCCAGGTATTGTGTGAGATTCAGCTCTGGGTGAGCATCTCCTCCTGCTAGCCTTGGATCTGCAGTACAGAATAGAGTCATTGCTAAAACAGAAGACCTGCCAAGAGCCACAAACAATTATTTTGTGCATAAATATTTTCCTCTTTCACGAGAATACCTTGTAACCTTCTTGCATTAAGATGCTCTCATTAGCTATACTCTGAAATCAGATCAGCTTCATTTCTTGGAAGAGTTCAATGTGCCTGGGAAGAGGGACACTGCTTTGCTTCGTGTTCTGCTAACGGGGAATGGGTAACTAAGTACCAACAGCAATCTCTTCTCTAGCCTGTGTAACAGGCAGGACCTAGCCGTCATCAACAGTAATCAGAACCAAATCAGGGAAAATCTCGCTAATGACACAATCAACAATCACAGTGCTCCCTGGGTCTTGGAACCTGCCCAACTGCCTGCAGGCAGTTTGGAGACTCAGCAAAGTACAGTGGCATTTGCAAAAATCTGTCTCCAGAAACTGTCCTTATGTCCAGCACTAGATACACAAACAGAAGAGAGGCTTGGTGTGGAAGAGTAAATGACAGATACTTAGGAAGTTATTGGTGAAGCTGATTGCTGCTGTCTGCCGAGTGATGCCCTTTAAACATATTGAGGGAGAGTAGCAAATGTTGGGTAACGCTGTGTGGTACGTCAGTGAGTGTCTACTAGTTTTGTATGAAAGTGATATCAAGACTGGCTTAACAAATGTTGGTAACAACTCCTCTTCAAACACGTATGGAGCATTCACTGCATATTATCTGCCTAGATTCAGCTGCTGCCTTCTCATTCTTGCAAAAATCATTTGGCACAGACACCTAATCAGACTGCAACAGATACAAGAGCAGTGGTAAAACGCAGGTGTTCACTAATTGCAGTTATATGCTAACAGGGGCCATGGGACACAGCACTTGAAAATGCTAGTCAAGTGCAAAGACAAACAAGACATCGCAAGCTGCAGGGATGTTACCCTGTTTACAAGGTGAATTGTGACTTTACAGTGAGCATGAGGATTTCACTTTCAAATGTGAGACGGGCTTTTTAGCGTCTCCAGAGTTTGTGCCAGCTTCCAACTCTCCCCTATGCTGATAGCTGCAATGGCATGTTCTGATCTCCAGCTAGATTTTTACATTCCTGATGCCAGCTCTGGACTAAATTGGTAGCAAATCTGGCCTGGGGAGCCATGCTAGTAGGTGGCTTTCTCCCTTCAACTATTTTGGCAAGGCTCCCTTCTCAGACATGTGTTCTTGAACCTCTTAGGAGTCTTAACAGGAACACGGCAGCACGCATGAACTGTAACTACCTTTTCCCATGTGATTCTCTCTTGCGACAAGCACTGGCTCTCCACACTGTAAGCAGGGTGCTAATTCTCTCCTTCCTTCCTGCCCCAAGTCGCCTACAGAGAGACCGGCAGACCGGTTGCATGTTACCAGTTTCCTCCCCTCTCCCCTTCCTTTGCCCTCTTCCTTAGTGTCAACATAACAATGCCAGAAAGGCACCTCAAGAGGACTTTGAATAAGGTTCTCCCCTTGTCCGCCTCCTGTTGCTGATTCTTCTGACTCGCAAGGCTGTTCATCTTTGCCAAAGCTCCTCTCCCATATTATTAGTCTGGTGTCTATACTATATGCAAGGTCTCTAAGATCTTAGCTTGTGTCCTCAGAAACACCCTCTTCCAGATGCCAACAACCAAAGATGTCAAGAACATCTGTCCTCAAAAAGAGTGTGCCTGAGCTGACACCCAAGCCAGACACTTCTATATCAAATACTTCAACTTTGGGGCCATAAACCAAGGCTATTTCTCCTCCTCTCAAGAGTTTTTGCTTGTAGAAGACACTGCTGAAAGCCTGCAAGTAGAACCTGCCTATGCCCCGGAAAAGCAGTGGAAGGGAAATAAATCATTCTTAGGACAGGAGATTGTGGCTGCAATTAGAACTTATCTTACCTTGGAATGGCCACACATGTGATGAAGCTGTCTGGTACTCAGCTGCAAGGTTTTCAGCAAACTCTGCACATCATCCTGCAATAAATAAGTAGACTAGCAAATCATTCTCAAAGGATTTTTCCGTAAAGGAAACAAGAATAATGAAACAGTATTAGTCCTAGCAGTCCTTTCAAAGGGTTACAGGATAGACATATGATGCACATATGCAGGAAACGTCAGATGAATGGGACGAAGCCACAGGAGACTGGCACTGTGCATTAAGTCCAGTAACTGGTAATAAAAGTATGACCCCATGCCATAAGGCCAAGCACTTTGAGCTGAAACTGATTTTGAATCAGAGTTTGGAATGAATGTGTATGAGTGAAGGTGGGCCAACTAAAATCAAGACAACCTTGTCACATCTTGCCTTGAACAACCTTCTGAAATAGGGGAACCAGAGGAAAAGTATAAAACATACTGCTAGATTGTGGTATTTGAAATGCATCCAACACAAACTCTGGATATCAATCCTCTTTATTGAGCAAATTACATAGCACTTTCTATTGTCCAGTAGCAATGACTAGATATCTGTTTGATAACCTCATTCCCTGAAACTTCCATGAGAACAGATATTACATTCACAGTAGAAAGGAGTTATCTATCAGAGAGACAAGTTGTGAAGACTAAGCCAAGGAATAAGTCTCACTGTCAAAGCTGGACTGCCTTGCAACAAAGCAGGGGGAATAAGTGAACTGTTCTTGCTTGTCATGTAGTGCAGCAAGGTTGGCCTGTCCATCTTCACTCATGCATGTTGTCGTGCTCAAAGCTCCAAGAATTATTGCAGAGACACCAATGACACTGTCTATCTGGACTGCAAGCCCTCACCAACCTGACTGCTCACATGAGCTTCCTATTCTGTGAGTGCCACCTTTGTGGTAATAACTTTTGAAGGAGGTGGAGGTTGAAAGGGCTTCCTTTGCCAACAGTGAAGCCACCCAAGCAGAAGAGTGATGGTAAGTTGGGTCACAGTGATCTGTTTGCTGAGAGAGCACTGGACGGGCAAGTAAACTGGGCAGAGGGGCAGAGCACAACTGGAGACATTAGGCACGTCTGTCATGAAGTGTCACAAGTGTCATGCCAACATGTGACCAGAGACAGCAATGTGCTTCTAGCAATCATCAATCATGCTTCCCAACTGGGAACCAGACAGTACAGAAAGGCTTACCCTGTGCTTTTTAAAGCTGTAGTCCAGGAGAGGCATGGCAAGCTTCAGAAATGCTTCTACAAAGAGACGGCCGTACTATAAAAGAATGATAAATCTATCAGAAGGCAAATTCAAAATTTCTTTTCAAAGACCATCACAAAGTCTGATGTAATAGTGATACATTCTTTCAAGCTACGCCAAAGACCGTTCTCACTTAGTAAAAGACTATATTCATGTGAAGGCTGTACTGGAATATGCAGGATCAGCAAAGGGTCCCGCTTTAGTCACTTCAAAGAGAGACTGAGAGGACAAAGTCTCATCATAGTACACACCCCTGGTTTTAT
The DNA here is from genome assembly GCA_017639485.1 of Pluvialis apricaria. NCBI lineage: Eukaryota > Metazoa > Chordata > Aves > Charadriiformes > Charadriidae > Pluvialis > Pluvialis apricaria. The sequence continues at coordinate 16,997,325 of CM030016.1, forward strand.
TCACTAGCAAACTGGGAATAAACCAGAACTAAACACAAAATGTTAGAATTGCTATTCATATATATGAGTCCTAGCCAGAAAAAGAAGAGTTGCAGAGGGACACACCATCTTTCTGGGCTCCAAGGGAGATCTGTCTGCTGTGATGTCTCCTCATTTGGAGTACCATGGGGAAAGGAGAGAGCGGAAAGGGTCTAAAGTCAGTAATGCCAATTGCAGTAAGTTTGTTGTGGTCAAGCCATACGATGAGGATTAGTGCAGGACAGTTAAAGGTATAAGAAACAGTATCTGCTTCTTCCAGAGAATTCAGTAACCATTTTATTCCACTGGAGGTAATGATTCAAGAAAGCTGGTACTTAAACTGCTCTCTTCAGTTATTTTGAATTCTTGCTTACCTTCAGGCAGATGCTGAGTACAGGCCTGCTGTCAAATACCTACTTGGGCGAGAGGAAAAAGGAGAACCAGATCAGTCCACAAGTCTGAAGGAAGCAATGTATGCACAGCAGCCAATTAAAAATCACCTTTCATTACATACCCTTCATTAAAGTGTGAAACCTGTTCTAAGGCAACATCCATTCTCAAGTTTCAACAGGGAACACCACATAAGAGCGTGAAATGTTGTGGCTGTCTGGCAGAAGTACTTGGCAGGATGGCTGTTTGGTGATTTAAGGTGCAACTTTGGCAGATGGCACAAAATTATTTCAGCAAGTCTGAAGTTCTTAATAATTTGGGACCCAAGTCCAGCTGATGGGCAAGTAACCGCATAATGGACAAAGCAAAACTGAGGTGTGCAAAATAGTGTATTTTGGAGGAAATAACAAAGCTATTACATTAATGGTGCCAGCTGGCAAAAGACACCAGGTGTCACTGCACAGGTCACACACAGCTTTGGTCCAACAGCAAACAAAGAAACGGAACAGATGCTCTCAGCTCTCTTGAAGGCTTTCTTCTGGTATACAATGGTGTATATATTTTTGCCAGTGACCAATTCTGTAACTAATTAGTGGATGTTTTAATTGGCATAGCACACAGATGTGAGAGCTGTGAAGGTACCCTGGTGCTGCTTTGGATTGCAAAACAGAACCAGCTGGTCCAGCTCTACCCTTTATGCTCTCAAAAGGCACCTGGAGCACAGGTAGGGCTCCAGTGAACACTGCTGTATAGAAGAATCCAGCACAATTCACCAGAGCTCATAAGCTGAACTTGCCAATCATCATTTCGGGTATGATAAAAGCAAACAGTAATGATCAACCTAAGTAAGGAGAAAAGTGCAGCTGTACCTATTGCCTTCTGCCCAAAACGTCATCACGCTCAGTGACACTGAATGTACCAACTCCAAAACTGATGGAAGGGAATATTTCATGCAGCAGGGCTGGCTTCTAGAGTTCATCACCACAGGATGACAGGAATTCAGCAGGATTCAAAGGAAGATCATATGTTACCATAAGAGCAAGTGAAGCTGAGGGCTATCAGCTAAGCACTGAACGCAGGTTACAGACAGGAATCGAAGCCTCCTGTTTAGAATATTAACCTGCCTTCAGCTGAGTACATCAGGAGAATGTTTCCTTCTGTCATGTTATTCCAGATCTACCTGAAGGGTTTATCCCATCTGTCTCTTCCACAGCTGGCAGTGGACTCTGCGGACACAAAACACTGTACTAGGGAACAGGCGTGTTCATTCAGTCCTTTTTCTGCACTTCCTTACATCATCCTGTCTTTGTGGAGACTTATTATTTGTGTGAGAACTATGTTAGTAAAATGTGCAGGCTGTAAGAATTAGGTAGTATTGAAGTGAAAGCTAAATGGAAACCCTCGTACATGTTATAACTGGCTTTATTATACCACCTCCAGGTTGTTCCACCAGTCAGCCATACTTCCTGTTTTTTCCTTGTGCTGATGAACCTGGGTACACTGGGCTTTGCTGGGAATCTGAAGGTAAAGCCAGAAAAACAACCAGAACCTCACCTTGACCAAGTTAACGAGGATATGGAAATTCCGCACCGCAATGTTCCACCGCAGCAGCTTCTCCAGTTGCACCTAACGGGATACAAGGGGACAATAACCCAAGATGGTGTATTTCCTCTCACCTTGCTGAATGCTCTCTCAGCATCTGCTGTACCCAAAGCATTATTGTTGTTGTTGAAGACAGAGGAACAAAGCTTCACCACAGGCAGATTTATCACAGCAAAACCACTTCATGGCAATTCCAGCCTGATCAGTGCCCACATGGCTTAAAATGCTAAGAGTTAACACACTTCCTTGCTCTCAGAGCACCTCTTGGTTGTGAAATAATTTTGTGCTCCCACACAGGTGTGCAGACAAACTGCACAGCTTAGTATTTAGCCAGTTACTACCTGTTTTCTGGTTATAGCTTCTGCTGGATTTACTGGATTTTTGACATGGTACAAACCAGAAAAAAAAGGATGCTGCTTATATGTCCCCCGTATGTCAGCTTTGGCTGATCAATGAAGTTGTCTGACTGCATTTCCTAGACAAAGTTCAGAAGTAAATTCCTTTCCAATTTATACATCTTTATTGTACCGTACAGTTTAACTTATGTCTTCTTTCCCTCAAAGAGTCCAGGGCATTTATTTTCCTACCTCACTTGAGTCTGACGGTTTCCCAGCTGGGATGCTTTTCACTGAACTTTCTAGCTGAGCCATCATTACTCTGAAGAAAACCGGGAATGTCTGCCTGTGGAGAAAGTGAGAGCAAAACTAAAGCCAGCTCTGAGCATCTGGATAGGCTTCTTGTCCCCAGAACAATGTGGAAAACTTGAAGGTTACCCAGCTGGGCATCCTTCTCAATATGAAATCACAGGAGATTGGCCCTAGGACTCATACGCATGTCTAGCCCAGCCTCAGCGCCCAGATGGAGAATCCTGGGAAATCACTACCATTTCCCCAGTATGAACCACACATAGACACTACCCACTTCTTTGTAGCTCTGGAGGACGCACAGCAAAAGGTTTGCGGCTGTGAGCATAAGATGATTTTGGTAGTTCCAAAGTGCAGGAACTTTGGCCATCCATGCATAAACCGTGATTCCGAATTCCTGTGGCAGGAGCAGAAACACCCAGCGTGTGCTTTTGTGCACTGCATACCAGCCCAGGTTTGCCTACAGCCACCCCAGGCCCCTGAGGCTGACTTTTAGAGTGCTTTATACCACCACAATAGCACAGAAAGAGGCAACATGCCTGACAACAGACAGCAGTTCATTCTCCAATTAAAACGGCTCACAACTAATAAATTCAACATTGTGTTGATGCACAAGGCCATTCCACCTTGACATAAAGCTAACCATGTACTAAGCTGCTGTGTACTGCCAAAAGAATCTTTACAAACGCCCCAAGTAGCCCACAGCAGTACTAACATGAAAACTAACATGAAACCATAACAGACAACAAAATAAGAAAATGAAATATTAAAAAGCAGAAATTGCCATTATGTATCTTATGAAATTCAAAGTCTCTATTGATATAGTTACCTGCTCAGTGTAGGATAAGTAGAAGAACATCCGTCTTTGGCAGAGTTCATCAGTTCAGGAACACCAACACTGGAGATTTCTTCTATAGCTTTCAAGATGTTATCTGCGTGCTCCAGGTAGACACTAAATCCAAAACCAGCTTAGTTCATCAGTACATGCAGAATAACACAGCAAGTTTTTGAACACTCTCCTACCTGCAACATACAGCCTGAAATTGACAAGCTCATTCTTATGCCAAAGGCAATCACATGTAGGAAATCCAAAGTAATACTTAGAACTGTCACAGTGATGTCATCAAAAGCTACCCTCATCTGAAACAAACCTGGGTTTAATAGTTCTTCATTCTTGTATTTAGGAAAGACAGGCTGGGAAGAGGAGGAGATGGAGTTGTCCTTTATGTGAGAGAACAGCTGGAATGCATGGAGCTCTGCCTGACAATGGGTGATGAGTCAACTGAGAGCTTATGGGTAAGGTGTCACCAACACCAACACCAAGTTGGACCAACTTATGTCACCAACCACTATGGGTGACACGGCAGTGGGTGTTTGCTATAGGCCACCTGGATCAGGAACAACAAGTAAATGAAGCCTTCTACAGACAGCTAGAAGTAGTGCCAAGTTTGCAGGCCCTGGATCTCATGGGGGACTAACCACCATGATACCTGCTGGAAAGACAACACAGCAGGGCATAAGCAATCCAGGAGGTTCCTGGAGAGCATCAATGACAACTTCCTGACACAAGTGACAGAAGAGCTGATGAGGAAAGGTGCTTTGCTAGACCTCACACTTAAAAACAAGGAAGGGCTCTTTGCTGAAGGTCGAAGGCAGCCTTGGCTACAGTGACTGTGAGATGGTGGAATTCAGTATCCTGAGAAAAGGGAGCAAGACAAACAGAACAATCATAACCCTGGACTTAAGGAGGGCAGACTTTGGCCTCTTCATGGATCTTCTTGCCATGGGGCAGGGGCCTAGAGGGAAGAAGGGTCCAAGAAAGCTGGTTGATATTCAAGGATCGCATCCTCCAAGCTCAAGAACAGTCCATCCCAAAGAGCAAAAAGTCAAACAAAAATGCCAGGAGGCCTGCATGAATGAACAAGGAGCTCCTGGCAAAACTCACACACGAAAAGGAAGTATACAGAAGGTGGCAGCAGAGACAAGTAACGTGGGAGGCATACAGAGACACTGTTGAAGCATGCAGAGATGCGGTTAGGAAAGCCAAAGTCCTCCTGGAGTTGAATCTGTTGAATCTGGCAGGGGGTGCCAAGGGCAATACGAAGGGCTCCTCTAAGTACATAAGTAGCAAAAGGAAGACTAGGGAAAATGTGGGTTCACTGCTGAATGGGGCAGGGTCCTGGTGACAGAGGACATGGAAAAGGTTGAGATACAGGTTAAGGGACTGAGTGCCTTCATTACCTCAGTCTTTACTAGCAAAACTGGCCTCCAGAAATACCATGCCTCAGAGTCGGGGAAAGTCTGGAGCAGGAAGACTTTGTGGAACATGTTAGGGAAAAGCTAAGCAAACTGGACATCTATAAATCCACAGGCCCTGATGGGATACACCGGTGAGTGCTGAGGGAGGTGGCGGATGTCATTGTGAGGTTACTCTCTTGATTACCTTTGAATGATCATGGTTACAGGGAGAAGTGCCTGAGGGCTGGAGGAAAGCAAATGTCATTCTTATCTTCAAGGGCAGGAGGAAGGACCCAGGGAACTACAGGCCAGTCAGCCACACCTTGATCCCTGGGAAGGTGCTGAAACAACTATCCTGGAAACCATTTCCAGGCACATGAAGGACAAGAAGGTGATCGGGAGTAGTCAGCGTGGATTCACCAAGGGGAAGTCATGCCTGACCAGCCTGGTAACCTTCGATGAAATGACTGGCTTGTAGATGAGAGGAAGAGTAGTGGATATTGTCTGCCCTGACTTGTAAGGCTTTCAACGCTGTCTCCTGTAAGATCCTCACAGAGTAACTGTTGAAGTATGGACTGGATGAACAGATGGACAAGGTAGACTGAAAGCTGGCTGAACAGCCAAGCTCAGACGGTTGTGCCCAGCATGGTCCCGGGCAGCCTGCTCTAGGTCACCCTGCTGGAGCAGGGGGCTTGGAACAAGGTGGCCTCCAGAGGTCCCTTCTAACCTCAACCATCCTGTGATTCTGTGGTTGTATTTCACCTAATACTCAGTCCTGCTCTCCTTGACTTCAGTGACAGCTGATTTACTTTCAGTTTAGTGAAAACAAAACCAGACACTTTGGTCCAGATCCACACTTATATGTGTATGTATGCACACATACATGTATAGGTGTGTGGATGTGTACTGACAAGCTACAGTCTAGCAAACAGGAGGTCCAAACATGCTTCTATGGCCCATGGCTAATGGAATTCTTCCTATCACTCACTGTCTTTCAATGCTGTAGAAACAGTGCTTTAGGCCAAACTGTGTGAGTGTGAGGGTTATGATTGAGAGGGGTCATTCCTCTGCAGCAACAATAATTATTAGAAAAAGAGTGTCTCGGTATGCTTGAGACAATGGCTTGAGCCTTACCAGAGCAGAGTATGAAGCGCACTGTTGAACTGGCTGCCCTTCTCTCGGTCTCCACCAGGCTTCACCCATGACTGGCAGAGGAATTGCTTTGCTAGGGAAGCTGTAAAAGATAAGGGATAACTTGCTGAAGGAAACAGATGTGTTTTATTTCCCATGTATTGCAAGAATCCAAGACAATTTCCTTCTTCCATATAAAGGCAGTGTGTTCCAATGGCTTTTTGAAAGATCACAATATCACTACCCCTCAATATGCCTGAACTTTGTTAAGTCAGAATACATTTCCCCTAAAAAGCAGTGAGATCACAAGGACGTATATCATGATAATAAAATATATGCACATCCAGTGTGTTCCTGGTCTGCAATACCTGTTCGCACCAGAACCACGATCCATCTCTGGCCATTTCTCCCTGACAAACTTACGTTAAGCATTAATTGTTTGGTAGCTCCTACAGTGTGCCAACTGTTTTTAATTAGGGCAATATGCAACCCTTAGGGCATCCATTTCTAGAAATGGAATTCCAATAACAAATGGTTTGACTTTTTGGCAACAGTGCTATAATAATAAATGTGAACAGGCAAGTTTAAAGTTCACAGATTTCTTAAATCAAAACTGCTAACAAACCTGTTTGTCTCTTGCAGAAATGTTTAAAACCAGAAAATTATTAGTTAAAATTGGTTATTCCCTGCCACACTGAGTGGGCAGTTATCCCAATGTGGGACTGTTTAAAATAGTAAAATAATCTCAAAGTAGGGAACTTACAATTCTGAGTGGCTATGGGGATCTGAGAAGGACAAATTCTAGAGGTGTCTTAAAATGACAAGGTATGGCTGAAAGAGGTGACTGTGTTTGGAGTCTTTATTTCAGTGTGTGACAATGCTGAGACCAATAGTTTTCTTGTATATTCCCTGCAAGCATGTCTATGCCTTATCTGCTTGAATGCTGTTCCTCTTACAGAACAGGTCCTAATCCCTGAGAAGAGTTCTCTTAATTGAAAACATTTGTTGCATGGCATTAAGAACATACAGGTTTTCCCCCCTCTGCCCTGAAGTAACAGCTGTATTTGCAGTTCATTTCCATAATTTTTGGAAATGAGCTGTCACAGCATACCGAGACCTCTGTACTTACGCTAGCAAGTTATATCAGATTAAGTCTATGATCACCTCCATAATTAGTGATTAAACTGGTACCAAAACTGAACAGCAGGCTTGTTCTTAGAACTCTTAAAAGCTGTGAGGCTCTGATTTTTAAAAACACCAACTAAGAGAGCTGGAGGCTGCCTTCCTGCATGTGAGTGAAGCACAGCAATACAATTACCAAAGAGGCTCCAATATATTTATTGCTATTCCTTTTATGAACAGCCGAGGCTGTTCATGCCAGTGAGACTTGAGACTACTAGGACACCAAAGGGAAAACCTCTCCCCCAAAAGATGCACCCCAGAGACAGAACCCACAACTTACAGGCAAAGGACAGCACAAAAACTAATTAGAGGTTCTTCACACATTACCCATTTTCTCTTTCTTCCAGCCAGCCATTGGTTTCTCAGCGATGGCAATCAGGAGCTGAGAGAGGATGAACGCACAGTGGAAGCTGGGAACACTCTGCTGGAAATTCAGTAGGTAGTGAAAACTCTCACTGGGGATGACAGGAAAGAGAAAAGGTAAAACCAGCGTAAATAGTCTAATACTTCCTTTATATCTATGTGTTTCTGGGAGATTACCATATCTCAGACCCAAGGTCTCCCTCATCCAGTGTTTTGTCCCTGGCAGTGCCCTTCTGAAGAAGGGGGAGTCAACCACTAGCGGATAAAAATTCAGTCACTGAGAAATTTCTCTCAAGCCTCAGTCACTCTAACTCTAGCAACATATTTATACGCTGCTTTTGCCTAGTGTTCCTGTAGGCATTTTAACTATCCAGAACATACTCATTCCTTCTGTAAATCCTACTAACCTCCTAGTCTCCAATAGCATACAAATGAATGAGATCCATAGATTAATGCATATTTTATAATCCAGTAGCTCCTTTTCATTAGGTTTGACTGCACTGCCATCCGATTCAATACAAAGCTCTCTGAAGGTAGTATGGTCTCTATGAGAGCTCCCAAACACACATTTACCCATAATGGCCACACAAACCAGAGACAACCGCTTGAAATGCCTCCCTTTCAGAGCTTGGGAAATACTGATTATACCTTATCAGCTCCTCAAGAAGAAGAAACTCTGTCTCTCCTGGCTTTAGCCTCTCTGCAAGCACCTGGAGAGCTGACCTCAGTAAGTCAGTATTTTCATGCTGAGAAAAACCATTCCTGAGGGGGGGAGGAAAAAAAAAAAAATCCAGTTCATCATCAGACTAGCAGGAAGAGAGATATCAGATGCAAAAGCGTATTGCACATATCTGCAGCAACAAAAATAAAGAAGCTGGATATGCAAGAAGAACCCTGCAATATGAAAGTTATAAGGGGACACAAAAAACTGAAAACTGATTTTGACAGCAAACTTAGTTCATACACCCTTTATGTTTTCCAGGGAAAGGAAAACCTTGTGCACACACAATACTAACGTTTCAGTTAGACTGCAGACCTGGCTAGGAGAGCAAACACCATTTCACCTAAGTGGAGGTCCAAATATACTAAAACAATGCTATGCAGACCTGAAAAAAAAGAGGACGTCCAATGACAGTTGCTGTGTGAGTGCTGTGATAGTGGCTGGTCACCTCTTGAACAAGAGGTAGGAGCTTAACAGGGAGGAAAACTGTAGAGATCTTCATTAGTTCTTTGAACTACCAGTGTCTGCGAACTCACTCTGTGAGGATGTGCGTTCTGGAAAGGCTCAAATGCCTCCATGTTCTAGATCCATGACTGAACATAGACTTGAGAAGGGTAATGCTCAAGTGCACCTTTAACACACAAGTTAATTAATAAGCGGTAATGTAAGAGGGCTCAATTAAATGTATGTAAAAGGAGTTTTAAGTTGGTTGTTGGAGTTAAGTGGCTGGACAGCCAGCTGCAGTATCTGGCTGCCTGACCTACAGCAAAACAGAATTATGTTACTCTCTATCCAAACTGAATAGCAAAACTGATCTTGAGCTGCCTGTGGTTACAAAGGGGGTCAGTTGCTTTGGTTTACAAGATGGGTACACTCAGGAACAACCAACATTCATACTGGCTAATGAGAAAATGACCAATCTGAGAATAGTCAGGAGTGGATCAGGATCCCTGAGGCTCCAGTAGTGGCCTACAGGAGAGGCAGACCTCAGACCTCATACACATTTTACACAATTACTGCTGGCTTTTAAGTACAAAGGTAAACCACTTTCTTCACACAGATCTAAATTAGGGTTCAGAAAAAACTTCTATGATGCTATCCTGGAATATATATTAGCAGATGCAGAGGCCAGATCCAGGCTGCAAATGCCTTGTTGAGTTTGGCATTTATGAATCCAGTTCGAGTGCATCAGCAGCACAGGCTTTTCAGCAATGAAGTACACACTCATTCTTTCCCATTGGCAAAAGAAATCCTTTCATTGCTCAGGATTCAGGCAGTGACAATTTAGTAAAGGATAAGGGGACTTACTGTGTAAGGCATTCCAAGATCCCTAGGAGCTGCACAATTGTGCCAGGATGCCACTTATGCTGGTCTTGATCCAAAACCACATTGAATTCTAGCCAGTTCAGTGCCTCATCACCTACAGTTTTAGTTCAGCTCAGCAATGAATCTTGACTTAACTATAAAGTGCTTAAAAGTCTCCAGCCACTGCAGTGTGTTGTTCTGCATGGCTGACAGGCCATTTGCTGAGTACAAACACTTCAACGAAAAGGAACAAGAAGTGTAAGCAATAAACCGACTATGCTTGTTTAGGTGACTATATACTGTTTTGTTTAAACTCACCATGCAAATAGGGAGCGAAAAGTTAGTAACAGCTGTTGGTAACAAGAGGATATCAGCTGGTGCTCCTGGATGTTCACTCCTGCGTTGTCATCTACACCCCGATTTTGTGTAACAACTGCCTTTAATACCAAACAAATAATTCATTAAATGCTATTCCAAGGAAAGATAATGGCACAAGAATCCATTTCCATAAATTCCATGTTTAAAATACCTGAAGAAAACAAAACCACTCTCTTTTTCCCACAAACAAAACCAAAATACCTTTAGAGGTGACAAAATTTGACAGTTTTTTGAGTCAAAATTGCTGCCTACTGACCTGGAAGTAGTTGTGCATGTTCTCCATGTGATTACACAGTGGCTTTAGTAGCTTGACTACACATGTAGCAACTTCCTTGGGCGACCTCTGACACAGGTGGGAAAAGCCAATATCCTTGTAGCCTCTTTCCTGCAGTAAACCCAAAAGATTAAAGTCACTTTATCAGCCTTACATGAGAATAACTTTGCACCAAGCGCTACCTCTTAGACTGCTTCTGAGCAGTGCAATTCCTGATGTCATACACTCTGTCAGGAAGGGTCACAGAATAAGAAAGTTGGCTTCTGCTGAACAACCAACACCAACTGAGACAAGTGGATAACATTCAATGAGAAGGATAAAACTGATGTGACATGTAGCTCTTACATTTTACTCAAACACTAAGAGAAAACAGTCTCTGCACATGGGAATTAAGATAGGTAGAAAGACAAGCAGAAAGGACACTGAACATGATGGAGTCCATCAGGCTGTAGTGAATTTCTCATAGTTTAATGTAACGGGCCGCACATGTTTACTTTACTCCCAAAGGCATCAGCCCAGAATGCAAGGAGTCACTGCACTCAGGGTGTTCTAAAAACTACAGAAAAAGCAGAAATCCAAATCCAGATGTGTCTGTTGGATCTGGGAGCTATCTGGCCTGCCTAAGCTGAGCTGCTTTTTGAACAGCAGAGCCAGTGTCCCCAGGAAAGTCTAGGAAAAGGGTCACTTGAGTTTTGAGGCTGCAAGGCTTTCCCTCAGTTGTATACCCCTTCCTGAGACATGTAGGGAACCAGATGTTGCAAACAGTTCAGCAAGGGAAGAGGTACAGAAGCCTCTTTTGAAAGAGCAAGTGCTGCTCTGACACACAGTTGGGAGTCAGACTTCCATTTAACCGTTAGATGAAAATAATTCTGAAAAACATTTCTCTCGGGAAAGGCCTGGAGGCCACTGATGCACTGACACAGCCCAGGTCTAGCCCCAACAGCTACTGCTGTACTTGCCTTTGGAAAGGGCACTCTCCTTGTGGAGCCCGGGGTCAGCACATGTTCAAGCTTCCAGCACAGGTCATCCAGAAGGAAGCAAAGTTCCGCAGGCCCCAGCTGCACAACTTCACGAGCCTGCAATTACAAGAACTGTCAATCCCAGGACCCAAACGTAATTGTAGTGCCTGGAAGCTCAAGTTCACCCGTTCCATTTCCAGTTACGACTCCTGGCTTAGTTAACCTCAGCCAGGGAAGTGTTTGGTAGATGCCAGGGTTCTATGTCTCCCCCACTGCAGGCATGGAGCATTGGTTCTGGTTAAGTGTGAAGCAAACCTGGTGCTCTGAACATAGCTGAGGCAATGTCAGTAACACTTCACTACTGAGAGAGAACTGATTTATATACATTGACATTGAAAATAAGCTCCTAAGGATAAGAAGAGGTTTAAGCCCAAAGAGTCACAAAATTCACCAATTGAGTAATAGTCAAGAAGTAATTTGAAATAATGCCACATAGCCCAAGAGACTTGTCAAACAGTCTTCCAGTTGGTATGTGACCTGCACGCACAGAGACAGTTGTCCTTGGAGCAGGCCAGGCTGTACTCCAGCCTGCCATGGCCTTTTCACATTTTACTAATCTTACTGTAGCCTAACAAAGTTAGGCTCCAGATGGACTCAGCTGCCTACGAAGAGGCTAACAAAATTAAGCACTTCTGCTGTCTCCACGCATAGTAATGCAGTTTTATATAAGCTCCCAGATGATAAACAAAGCCCTGCCCACTGAGGGCACATCCATGACACCGGTCCCACATTTGTGCTGAGTTTTCAATCTGCAGATGCCTTGAGACACTTGCCTTTTTACAACATGGACTTTACTTAAATGACATGGGTTCTTTTTAATAGGCAAGCCGCCTCTTAGTGTATTTAACATCCTAGAGCTTAGCAGTGTTCAATATTAAAGCCCCTTCCTTTCCATTAGGCCTACACATGTTATACTGTATCTTTTTTCCTTTTATGCAACATTTATATTACTGTCTTTAACGTTGCTACACTACATGTCCGCTGTTCTAAGGAAAGTCCTCTTTATCTCAGTGCCTTGAAGCACTTTAGTTTCTCTGGGGGCAAATGCCCTCCCGGTACCTAGCTCACAGCCCTGGACCAACACATCTTAACATCAATCTTCTGTCCATTTTAATGGAGCAAAAAGGGCCAAGGTCTCCGAGAGAGGCAGTTACACAAAGCCTTATCAGTATGGTTTTACGCTGTTCCATTCACCTCTGTATGCATCTCTGTGTCCAAGACTGACTTTGTCAGCAGCCCACAGTGGAGTACGGTGAACACTTCGAGGTCTAACTCTCGGAAGTACGGGCGATAGCTCTGCAGCTGTGCCTGAGGATTTCCTGCCTCTCTCTCAGCAGCAGTCTGAAAAGTAAATGGCACAATTAAGGTTGCAACCTGCAAGACTGTAAGACCTTCTAGCTCAAATAAAACTATTTCTTTCACACAGATTTCCATGTTTTGTGCTAGGTTGAAAAAAATACTAAGAAGAAGTTACAATAGCTAGCAGAGACACAAGCACACAGAATCAGAAGCATTTTCATTCTGGACAGTACAAGTCACTAAAAATTTTCTAGAAAAAAATACTTAGGAAACTGGAATAATCTTTGCTGTCTGCTTTCTGTGAATCAGGGGCCATTGTGAAACCCGTTCTGGACTTGGTGAAAGACCAAGCAGTATAAGCACCCATAAGCACCACAAGAGATTAAAGCAAATGTTTTTAGCTTTGATAAATACCAGGATGGTAAACTATGGCATGGTCTGTTGTCTCTGGGTGACGACCTGTAAGTTCTTAGAGATTTGCTCCACACAACCCTGTCAGGGGAGCCGACATACATTACATGTGGCTTACAACAGAACTTCTGTATTCTATCGTCCTGGGCAGGGCGCAGCATCTACGGACTAGTCTGGGACCAGTACTCTAGTCAGGTAAGAAAGATCAGACACATTCCTTCCCAAAACTATTTCAGACTTTGCTTATTCCCTGTAACTTAAGTAACTTTGTTATCGTATCTGACTCAGTTACATATCTGTGCAATAGCAGGAAAATAGAAGCATATTCGCCTGACTGAAATTGATAAAATGGACTCTGAATAATATTTATCAGTAACAGTGGTAGAAGTGGGGCCTTGTGGGATGCTTATGAGATCCCAGCCCCCAGGCTGCTGATCCTGAAGCTGGGCACACTTCTTTGGCTTCTCTCTTTCAGCCAGCACAGATTTTGCATTCCAGACACAATGAAAATACTGTAAGAGCTTGTACAAAAGAACAAGAAACAAAATTAAATAATTCATTTGTTGATAGATCTGGGAAGTAGTTCTTAGCATGTGATGAAAATCGATAATTTTAAAGATGCCTTATCACAAATACATTGATCAAATACCTCAAGGTAAGTTTGCAAAATGTCTGTGACTGAAGCAGACTAGAACCAGTGGGAGATATGGTCCTTATCAGGGTTTGCATTTTCTAGATTAATTTTACAATTTCTGACCTAAGTCTAGGAATGGCGGGTTATTGCAGTAATTTGAGATGGGACGCTGGCTTAAAACAGAAGCTTTCCATAGTCATAACCAGAGAGTAACTAATAGTATTGATAATCCTGCACATTTAGTGCAAACGTGCCCTGAACCACACTGCCTGTTGGAGAGTGGCTGGCCTCTGCAGCAGATAATTTTCAAAATTCAGACGGGAGGCAGGTGACAGAAAGCAGAATTGAACCACTCGACTGTGATTAACTTTTGAAGTTAACAATCCTTCTCTCAAATTTTTTGTTTATGCTTCTGTGTCATCTCCCCTAGTCTGTCTTTCTTGTGAGTGCCCAGGAGTATACACCTACCTTCTCCAGCTCGGAGAGCTCAGTATCAGGCTGGTTTCCCTCAGAACTGTCATCTGCTTGAGAACGATCTGCAGAGCAGGCTTTGCTGCCATCAGCCTTTTTTTTCCTTCCTTAAAGAGAGAAACAACTTCAGAAACAAAGGCTACACTGCACTAAACGCTAGACAGCACTTGCAGCCAGGGAAACAGCACAGGCTGTACTTTAATCAGCCCTAAGAAAGCATGAAGCACGCACAGGATGTCCGTCATCTGTAGCCAGGATCACAGTCCAAAAGAGTCAAATGCATTTGGGGATACCCCACAACCAGCTTCTCTTTTATAAAATCACAGTAAGAAATTATAGCAAATCTCTGCAGTTTAAATTCTCACTGTAGTTTAAACATTATGAAGTGATTGCAAAAATAAGTGGGACATCATTTTAAAAAATGCTTGAACCAAAATTTAATGTTTCTTCCTCAAACACGGTATCGAGAAAGGAAGAGGACCTGGGAAAGGAAGATAAGACACAACTATAGAAGGGACTTGCAGGGCTGCCAAGCCAACAGCCAAGAAACACAATGAATTAATTGAAACGGTCTTCACTGCTGACAACGGCAGGGAGATTCTGACCCGAGGGTAGGGACCTGACACACTGTGTAGTAGAGAGATCAAAGAAACCACACTGATTTCAAGTAATTGCAGAGGATGTATTAGACCAAACAGACAGCCAATAAGTCACCAGGGTGAGGTGACATTTACACAAGGTCCCCAAAGAAATGCAAATGAGACACTTCAGAACTGCTGGCCACAGTGCCAGAAGACTGATAGCTTGCTCACCTAATTCCTCTAAATAAAAGGGGATCTAATGGGAATCCAGGGAATTAAAGACCAGTGAGTCTGTCCTCCATCACTGGGAAAATGGTAGAGTTGTCTACAATAAAAAATAAGACCGCTGTGCACACAGACATACAGCCTGTTGGGGAAAAGTCAGCAGTCACAGGGCTTCTGTGAAGGAAAATCTTGCCTTACTAGCCTGCCAGGTGCCATGTGCATAAAAGGGATCCATCAGCCAGAAGAGATTTAGATTTCCAAAAAGATTTGACAAGGTTTTACACCAGAAACTATTAAGAAACTGAACTGGAATAGTGCGTTCTTGGACTGAAAGCTTGTTAGAGGAGAAGCAGCAAAGGGTAGTACTTCATGTGCAATTTTCAGATGGAATCAGCCGTTGAGTCCTTCAAGAATCGGTTATATTCAACTTCATAAGCAACCTGGAGAAGGGAATGCTCAGGGAAACCCCAACAAATGTGAAGTTTGGCATACACTTTCATCTGCCGTTTTATAACTGCTGTGCTGATGAGTATCAGAGAATTCTGCTTTTGTATCTCTGTGACCCTTTCTGGGGACCAGGCCATAGATGAAGTGAAACAATATCAATGAAGCTGCATCTTTTATTGCATTGTCTTTGGACAAGCAGAGTCAGACAGGAGAAAGTCTTCCATATCATAATAAGTAAACCCTCTGAATCAGACTGGAAAGTTAATTTGATATGTTATGTCCCTCCTAGGGAACTCCTCTGAGGAATCTGCTCCTTCAAAATAAAGTATCTAAAGTGATGGATCCTCCTCTTGTCTGAAGAACATATTCATAACTTTTCTTCAGCCGTAATCACTCTTACATGACAGGTCCAGTCCCTGCAAAATGGGTTTGCCACAGGAGAAAAGGGCACTCTGATCTGTGGCCTCCTCCAGTTGTTTCATTGAATGGAATGTGAATTTTTGAAGTCCATTTTGGCTCAAAGGCAGACACGTTCTCAGGAAATGTTAATCTGAACTAGAAGTAGAACTAGAGACAGAAAGAACAAAGCAAATCTACCTCAGCTTGAAAAACTGAAAGGCAAGCCTATTTCTTCTCTATGGGAGCTAGCAATGGGCAAGGATGAAGGAAGCACTTCCTCGTGCAGTAGCGCCGTAACAAGGTTCCTAAGAGATCAGTTAGGTACAGCCTAAAGGTCAGAGATTTGCAAGGCAGCTCAAGCCACCGGTTCAGTACCAGGCAATTGCACCAACCTGTCAAAGGCAGAACAACCTACTGCTGCAGAAAATACTTTGGCAGCTAAAAACAGTCAATGAAAGCCCTGGATTTTCACTGTTAAATGCTAAGCATCAGCTTTCCCAAGGAGATAGACTATCCAACACCTGTTTGGAGTAGGATATTTTTACATCACGAGTTCAGCTGCAACAGGAGTTGATCGGATAAGATTTCAAGCTAGATAGACCTTGCCAGGAATTGTGTGCTTTATGCACACACAAGTGCAGTGGCTGCAGTGCAATATGGCAGTCAAACCCCACATCACATCTGTTTGCTTAAATGTTTTAAACTTTTGTTACCATTCCTTTTTCTCACTGGACCAACAGCACTACCGGACGGTACTGCCTCCAGGGCTTCAGAATCAAAAGTAGCTGGTGGTGGGACATAGCCAGGGGTTGCTGAAAGAGCCAAAACGTAGAAATTGGGTTAGTTCAGCTCCTGAATGACAAAATACAGGCAAGATACATATCTAGAGGAAGTACCATACATTTCACTGTCCTGGTGAATGTCCCTCTGCATTTATGTTTGGATGCATTTAGTTCCAATTACCCTTATCGTATGTGCACACTGCGCTGGAATTACTGCTCTTTGCATTCCTCCAGCAAGGGAGGATAACAAGTGCTCAGCTGTCCTTGGACATCTGTCCATGTTGGTGAAGCTTAAAGGGCTGTTCTAGCACGTCTGAGCCCTTTCTGTGCTGGCCTCGTGCTCCCAGAGCAGCAGAAAGGTGTTGAGGCTGCACTTTATTTTGGATGAAGTTGATCTGTTGGTTTACAAACACAACTTTTAATGGATAGCTTATATAAGGTATGTGGAAGGTGACAGTGTATTCTTAATTACGTTTATCTTATCAAAGACCTTTTCAATGTAAAAGGAGATAACAAGTAAAGGGGGAAGCCATGAACAAGAACAAACAGACACAAACCTGATAGGCAAGGGATAGTGGAGACAATTTCAAACACCAAAAGTCTCCAGTTTGTAATTGATGGGCCATTAAGAAACTCCAAGCACAGCTTTGGGAATGGACACCTGGACTTTGTAACTTATAAGATGGGAGGAAAAAGAGGAACTTGAGGATTTGGGATATTGTGATGGGGGGGGGGGGAAGGGCAGAACTATGCAAATTAATGAAGGAATATCCAGGGAAGTGGGGCAGGGATGAACAAAGAGGGGAATAGGCAGAAACAGCGCAAAAGGAACTGGCCACGAGTAAAGCACTGCTGGTCAGTGGAACTGTCTGATCAGTACACTTGTCTGACTGAACCCTGTGCCTGACCACCGCAGTCTGTCCTATCTTCTTATTAAGTACTTTCTTCACTATACTCCAGTGTAATCTCACTATCCTCTGTGCGTGCGCGCATGCATGCCGCAAGGACTAAATGCTAACTACCGTGAGATCTGTGTGAGTAAATACTGGGCCAGCAACTAGAGTTGGACCACCCTGGGCCTGCAGTGTCGGCAACTGGCGTGAGCAAGGGTCTCAGTGTCAGTAGTTAAAGGTGCTATAGTTCTTGGGAGCATCTCTACAGTTCCCATAGACTTTGTGTGTGGAGCCTGTGCCTGCGAGATGTGTGTGTGTGTGTCTTTGCTAGTGAGCAGCAAGCTGGAATATCTGGTGAGCAGGGGACTCGCCGAGCAGATTAGAGGGCCTGGGATCTGGGCAGATGGAAGAGCTGTGCCAATGCTTGTGGGATCTGCGAATGTTCATGTGCTTGTGACTCTAGAGTGTGTCATGTGTGTGCCTTCACTAGTGAACTTCAGTCTTAACCAGCCGAAGAGCAGGATGGAGACTTCACTGTCTGTACGTATGTTTCATGCGAATCCTATACATAGGTGCTGTTGAAGGCAGCACCTTTTCTGTGCCAGTCCATGTAGCTGTGTACATCGGCCTGGGACAGAGATCCCAGGGTCTCCACACTGGGCTGCAGTGGCTAGGCAGGAGGAGTTCGTGGGCCTAGAGCAGCTGGAGGCAGCGGATTCTTATCCCTTAACAGTTGTTACAACCTGAACACTGGAGAAACACACTGTTTCTTTAGGATAGAGGCTGGTTTACTCCAGTATCCACCATACTCTGGCAGATTCTGCCAAGTCTGCTTGGGAACAGCCAAAGAGATGTCACTGAGGAGGTGACTGAGAAGGGCAGTTTGGACTCAGACAAATTGAAAACAATCGCTGTCCATGCATGAACTCTTCAGCCACTGTAAAAATGCACTACGTGTTACCATATACTTCCTCCACTGACATTTAAGCCAATCCCTTTAACTTCACAGCTGGTGCAGGCCCAGAATATAAAAATGTTTTATGCTCACCTGCCAAGCATTTTCCCAGCACAGTCTGCAGCTCTGTGATGTTCTGTAATCGAGTCAAAACTTTCCCCTTCATCTCAGCGTCCTGTTGCTGGCAGAAGGCATTTACAACCTAGAGATATAAACCAAACTCACTAACTTAGGGAGATTTGTACCCACTTCTACTACTTTTTCTTTTCTAAATAGCATCCTCAAGTCCTGAACAAGCACACAACACAGCACAAGTGGCCTGTGTGATCACATCCAGACTGTGTGAACAAAGCTCTTCGGAAGCCCATGAGAACATGGACGTAATTGGTACAATCTAAGAAAAGCAATAGAGCAACACCTAGAGATCAAATATTAACTGAAGAGGAGGAATTAGCAGACAGCACATTGTCAGGTTCTGTGCTCCCTATGGCTCTGGAGATCCCTTGGGACTCCCTAGGTCTGCCAGGAAAGAGGCAGTCCTGGGAGAAGAGCAGGAACAGGGAGGACTGGAGATGTGGGATTGCACCAACTCTGACATAGCTTGTGTTATCAGAATAACCCCATCAGGGAACATCCCAATTGACTATCGATGTTAGCAAATACATGGTACAAATCTGCTTGAAGGCACTACATTTCATCCTTCTGTAAGCGCAGAGTTAAAGAACAAAGCAGACAATCACAATCAAGTTTGCAAGGGACCCGTGGAAGCCTCTAGTCCAACACCCCACTCAAAGCGGCATCAGCTAAAGAGGCTGCTTAGAGCCTTTCCTAGTGAAGCACTGAGCATCTCCAACAAAGGTGATCCCACGGCTTCTCTGGAAGTGGAGCACAACATTTCTGTTAGGTAACAGAAGACCAGAGTAAAAGACCACAATATGCCATCCCCTCTGGCTTCTCCTCTCCAGGCTGAACAACCTCTGCTCTCCCAGCCTCCCCTCATACACCATGTGCTCCAGCCTCTCACCAGCCTGGTGGCCTCTGCTGGACTCACTCCAGAATGGCAATGGGAGCCCAAGACTGGACACAGTACTGCAGGCTGAGCCTCATACATGCCAAGCAGAAGGCAACAATCCATGCCCTGACCAGATGGTGACTCCCCTGCTCTCCAGCATGGTGAGACTGGCCTTTCTTTCTGATGCTTCCTTCATAGTTTAGATATACATTAACTTATAGTTTAGACATATATTTGGGGTTTGCAGCATCCTCCCTGCAACAGCAAAACTGATTTTCATACACAAAAATGTGCCAGACCATACAAACTGCAGCTGAGTAGCAGGCAGAAAACTCACATCCGGAAGGCTGTCCTTAGAGCCTGCTAGCAAAAGGATAAAGGATAAATGATAATGAAGAAAAGAACACAGAGAGATCACCAAGACCTTGCTGGAGAAGGTTTCCAAGAAGCAAGACTCTTCTTCAATGACAATTGCACCCCTGAAGCCTAAGGTTAGTGTTTGTAAGTGCTACTCATCAGTGCCACTCCAGAACCTGCAGACAAGGCTCTACTCACCTCACGAAACCAGTTGAGAGCATAAAACAGAAGCGAGCACAGAAATTCCCGTTCCTGCTTGGATAGAGAGTCCAGCTTCCCTTCAACCTCCAGGTCAGTCAGGTACAGGGGGCAACCTGGGACACGGCAGGAAGGAACAACTTGGACTGTGTTTGCTACCCATCCTTTGGTCTTTGCATGGACAGTCTTTTACCAAAGCCTGTATCAATTCCAATGGCTATCTGGACTAAGCCTTGTAAGCCACCCAGACAAAGTAAATGTTTCCCCTGCCTCCCTTCCACTTTATGAGCATCTCAGCCTCCTTCACAAACTGCACAATTCTTCCTACAACTGCAGGAAGCCTTTGCAGACCTGGGACAGGAACAAGTCAACCAGACAGACTCTATAAAAGGTCCGTTTCCCATACCTAATAAGGCATCAATCTCCTCCAGGCTTCCACCATTTTGCTCTGCAGTGTAGAGCCTCAGCAATCGAAAACAGGGCGACAGGCACATTGGTGACACTACCCTGGGGTAAAAAGAAAAAAAGAAATCGAGTGGGTCTTATGTTTTTATGTCCCTCCAGAATGCCCATCACTTTCTATTATGTCCTATGTCCTCCCCATGCCAACTTGCCTACGCCTTCTATTTTGCTTCTTGCAAGTCCCGGTGACATAGAGCAGAAATGCACCATATGGTTTAAAAAAAAATAAATTAAAAAATTGGTGATCACCAGTTTTCTGGAAAACCACGTAAGGGCAGAAAAATGGCTGTAATGAACAAAAATGGGGGGAGATTTATTTCTGGTAGAAATCAAAGTTGAATAATTCAGAAGGAACTATAAGAAATTGAACAAAACTCATCTGTGAGCAGTGGAGAAACCTCCTTGAATGTTTTGTAGCATGCCACTGCTCACATTCTGAGTGAGGAAAATTAACATTTTTTCCATGGATGCATGTAAAGTAGCTATATTTTCTTTTATTTTAAAGCAATCACATCTTTTTTTAAGCACAACTAAACTCTCAACAAAATCTTCTGACAATAAATTACACAGGATATGAAAGTGCCATTTAAAAAAAAAAAGCCTTTTATTATTTTTAACTTTGATGCCCTGTTTAATTAGACTTTTTCATTTCTTACATGCTTCCTGTTCCATTCTCCAAAGACAAAGCCCTTATTTCTCATTCGAATTTCACTTGTGGCTGCATGTTTGTGGTTTTGCTCTGGAGCACAGTCTATGTTGTCCAAGTACAACTGAAGGTGAGAAAAACTGTGTACTGGTGACTACACTAGGTCCTTCATTACTCTCTATTTGAGAATGATTGCTCAAAATATGAATTTTGCTACCTCAGAGTTGCCACTCCATCTCAATATGACATTCAATATCACCATAACGCTAGAAGAAAGTGCTACTATTCTCATATGACAGATGGGAAACAGGGCAGATGCAGCATGACTTTCCCAAGATCACCTAAACAACCTGAGCCAGACCAGACAGCCATTTCCCAACCAGCTTATGCCTCTAGACCTATCTGAATATGTCTAACAGCAAGAGAAGGAAAAGAACACCGGAAACTGGTAAATTCTCTGACCAGCTCCTCATCAGGCACTGTGGCAGGCAGGGCTGATAGCAGTGAAGTGCACCAAATGAAAACAATTCCTTTACCTTTGCAGTCATCCCACAATTAAGTGTCAAAGTACCTTTTACTTTGGTTACTCATTTCATCAGTGACCCTGCCAAGCTCACTCTGCGACACCAATGGTAAGAGGTTAATAGCAATTGCTCCCTGACTTTCATCTTCATCCAGATTATACAAGGACTTCACTGGGAACAAGAACGACCTGCAACGAAAGAGAAGATTTTGTTGACAAACTCAGTTCTCAGCAACAGAAACATTACAAATACTTCACCTGTGATTAGCATACCCATCCACTGTAGGGCTGAGATCCACCACAAAGTCACTGGGAAAGTCCTCCACCAAACTCCTCCCAAATTTGTCCTATAAAGAAATAAAAAAAACCTGCTCAGCAAAGGGGCTCAGTGAAGAAAGCTTCAACAGCAGCAGTGGAAAATGTAGAAGATAAGGCCAAGCAAAAGTATCCTGGAACAGTCACAGCAATGAAGCCCGCTGTCTGCAAGGAGAGCCAAGGCCTGCCTTTAGAGACAAAGCCAGGAAACATTGCTAAGCATGCACAACTTCTTCCCTGCTCCTTGAATGTGGGCTTGTCTACAGGTTCCACAGTGCTGCAGAGAGGCAGAGCAGCTGGCTGGAGAAGAAAAGCAGCCATGGGAAGTTCTCTGTCCTAAGAGCCAATGATCAGAATGAAATGGCTATAAAGTGCTGGCAAAGTTCTATTTCACACATGTCCCCCACATACTTCACATGCTTACCTTGTTAGAAACAATTAAGGGAGAAGTAATAAATGTGACAGAGTCTGGACAAACAGACAATGAAAAGACCCCAATAAAATCTGCACAAAAGTTGTGCAAAGAACCTTAGCTTGTTTTTGCATTTCAGTCTTGCAAGGAAAAATGATAAACCCTCCTGTCCTTCGCTTTTCCTCCTTGGAGCACTCAGCTGGACCTCAGGAGACTGGCGTTTCTAGCCCCAGGCACAAAGTGGTTTAGAGGGACTGCCAGCATTTCACAGCTCCCTGGTTGCCTTCCCTTGTTCTAACACAAGGTTCCTTCTCTCCTCTCCGTAACCAGCAAATGCAAAGAGCACTGGTGCCACAGAGTGATCAATTCCGCAGCTGTCTTCAATGCACTCCTGGGCCCCAAGATGTCTTGCTACCCTCCTGGCAGGCACAGCACACTTGCAAAAAAGAGCCCCCAGCAAGAAGACAGAGTTGTCCAGTGGCCTTCACAAACATCTTCCTATTACCATAAATACTGTTTATTTATTTATTACCATAAATGACTGTGGCTATTCCAAGTCCTTAAGCATCAAATAGCCTTAATAGTCTGACCAGAAGCCAATTTCAATATTAAGTTTAAAGTTCTTTCAGATTCTACTTTTATCTATGAATCTTAAAAGCGTGCTTTGAAATGTCATTTATTTTTCCTTTGAAAGGCTTCCCAGTTGTGATGTAAAATTTCACGTAAAGGAAGCTGTTAAAGCACAATGAGGAATCTGCCACAATCAAAAAAAGCTGAGAGAGCTGAAAGAGGATTTTGTATCTGATCAATCTCTTACAGGAGCCTTAAGCACGCCTAGGAAAAAAAAAAAAAAAAAAAAAAGAGTTCTCAGACTGGAGTGAAATCCTCAAATCAACTCTGTCCTGCTAATGCCTGAAAAACATTGTGTTTCTGAAGAATTAATTTAAGCGATTAAGTTCAAACTACTCTGCAACGTACCAGGAGCTGCAGGTCCAAATTCCCCTTCTGCTTCTCAATCAAACTGGCGAGTTCATCATAGTACAGAGCCAAGACCTCTGGTGTTTGTTCACAGCAGAAGCCCACAAGGTCCAGCAAGGTAGAAAGCTGTAAGGAGAGAGAGAGCAGCCTGCAGAAATCGGTAAGGTAAATGGATCCAACTCAAGCTTTTACCTTGAGTCCCTTTTACATTAATTTACTCTGAGGCATATCCAAAGCTTCATCTCTAAGGTAACAGCCCATGGTGACTTGTCTTGCAAAGACCCAATTTTAAGGCGGAACATGGGTCTGTTAAGGTCCTGGCCCTGCTCCACCATGAAATAACACAAGAATCTGCCTAGGACCACCCTTAAATAAAGTGCCATCCTAGAAGAAGGTTCTCCAACAGGAATTAAGGAAAAAGGCCAAGGCTAGGCCAACCCTGTAGAGCAGAAGTACTTTCTCTAGATGGCCTGAAAGGCACTGCTGCCAAGCTGAGAGGAAGGCAAAGGTTGCCTTTGGCTCACTGAAGCAGATTGTCCTTTTTCTTTCCTTTGTGTTTGAAATAACATCTGGATAGAAAACTTTAGTAGATGGCTGCAGTACTGCTTGTCCTGGACTAGCAGTGGTCAAGACCAGTGGGTGCTATCTTAATATAGACCTTTGTTTCTCCAAAACAATTTTTAATAGATTCTTGGCTCTGCAATGTACAAGAATCCCAGGCTCAGTAAAGGTATCTCCCACACACGTACTACAATTCAGACGGTGTTTCCAGTCACATCTCCTTGCTGACCACATCCTCCCTCTCTCCCACACTGCCCCATTCTTGGTACTCACCTGTTCATCGCGCTCACTGTTCAGCTCTGGTCTCTCCAATGAACTACCACCTCCTTCATTTCTGAAAGCAATTTATAACCTTGCTTTTATTGCATGACACTCTAGACGTGGCAAACCCATCCCACACACAAGGTTCTCCCTCCAGAAATTGGAGAATTATGCATGAAAAAGATGTTATTTGAAACACTATTAGGAAAAGACCTGCTGCTGTTTGGGGCCTTCAGGACAAAACTCAATGTCTTCTTCAAGTATATGCTTTTTCTAACCTGTTGAAACCTACACTTTCTAGTCATCCCCTCTTCTGAAAGCCATGGGGCCTCACCTTACCATAAGCCTAATATCTGTAGTTGTACATTAGGACAACTACTTAAAATTCCTGCTGTTTACTTGCAGGGTTCAGAAAGGTACTTTTTCCTCGGGCTTTCAAGTCTGTCTCCTTCAATCTTTTTCTGAGGAAATCAGACAGGATGCCAGCAAGGTACACAATGGTCCAATGTGATGCAAAGATATTTCTCAAGTGCCAGCAGATGTATTTTCCCCATGCATTTGGGTCAGACTTGAGCGGGAAGGAATTTCTCTACAGGTCAAACAAACAGATCTCCTGGCGTTTTACTACTTGTTCCGAGGCACAGAACATGCTCCACCTGGTGGGATCATTTGTGTCCCCTTTATGCAGCAAAACTCCCTGCCACCAAAGGTGCCTTGATGCACTGATGACCCCACAGGCTCTTCTGGGTTTTTTTCCCCTCTAATACTTATTTTAGGATTTTCTAAATCTCCTCTTGAAATAACTATATTAGCATACCCTGCTTAGACCTGAACCAGTGCCTTTAAATTAGCGAGTCTGATGTCAGTACTACAGGAGCAACCATAATGAAGTCCACTGACTCAGGGCCTGGAGCTAAGATGGGCTTTTCTCTTCATGTAATAAACAGCAAAAGCATTTTATTAAGAAGTGCACAATCAGCATGCTAAATAATGCTTCCCAAATCCAATCAAATCTTTATTTTCCAAGTGCTTTAATCTTTCCACAGCTCCTATCAGGAGGTTGCTGGGTTTATGAATGCTGTTGATAAATTATTTATACAGTACATTGGAAATTGTCATGCCAATGTCCAGCACAGCAGTAACAATCATTACCTTTCTTTTTTAGATCTCCCTGTATTCAAACATGGAACACTTTAGGTTATTCAGCCTAGTGTCAGAAGCTGATCTGCAATCAGTCAACCACGGTGTTCAAATCTTTTTCCAAGCAATAGGTCCTGCTGGTACTGGTCAAGGCATCCATGAATAGGCATTAACAAGAAATTGGGGATGCCTTTGAGGTTAGCAGCAGGTGAGCAGTATTGAACGGGTTGTAACACCAAACACCGTAGCCTGCAGAAAAGTTTTAAGCTCCTGGATTTGACCAAGATGTGCATGAGCTTGAAGGCAATGCCCACCTTTCTTGTTCCACTCCAGGTTTGGTCTGAACTGAAAGCATGTTAAATTCATCTTTCCTACATTCTCTCTCACCTTTTTAATGCCACGCTACCTATCATGGTAACAGCACCAATAATGCCCATTTGTTTGTGGTTGGGAACTGTGCTGGAGAGCCATTTCCTGATCACCACGTGCATATCATCCTAAAAAGAAAGAAACAGACCGTATCACCACAGAGGTACTTGTGTGCATCACTCACAACTCTATTGGCATCTTCACTTAATGTCATTTCCAAAGGCTGCAGGGAGATGGTTTATTGGGATTACAGCTTTGCAAAAGGAATGCACATTCTGTGATTTCCTTTATTATGAAAATACTGGTCACAAATCTGCACTGGTCACACTGCAAACAGCGTTAAATTGACTCATTTTGACTTTGCTCTAATTACTACAAAGAACATGCAGTTGGACCAGGTTTCATCTATAATTAATAGAATAATATATTAAAAAAGTAGCAGATGGTCTTGGAGCCCTTCACACACAAACAGCAGCTGCAGAGCTGCCCTCCAAAACACTGTCAACTTCAGGAGGCTGAGGGATGGAGCAGTTTTTGGTGAAAGTCTAAACAGAGCTGTAGGTAACAGCATACCAGACACCTGGGATTAAGACAGTTCTCGTGCTGCCTCCCTTGTCCCCTGGGTGTGGGCAAGCACAATTGTAGAGGCTTCTTTGCAGCAGCTCCGTAAGCCCACAGCACGTCTCAATGCAGCATGCTCTATTTCAACAGCTGTGTCAAGCAGCTTATTGGCTGCGCTTTCCCAAAATGCGCACAAACAGTTTTGAAGAGTTCTGGAAGTCTGGACCCCTAGTGATAGACTAAGAGGTCTCCTGACACTGAGAGCATGAAGCATACATAGAAGTGTGATGCTTCAGGAAAGTTGGGAGACCAGTCTTCTGGATGAGAAGTCTAATACTTGCTGAAGAGATTGAAGGCAAAGCACAGAAAAGCGTGTAGCAAATCAGCCACGGGAATCCAAGCTGCACCTGCACTGCTGGCAGAGGAATGCTAATCAAGAAAGCCATCATCTTGAGAGAGGAGGATGGAAGAGCTGACCAGAGGCTAAAGTAGGGCAGTCACCAAGTGGTCCAGAATAGGGTCTCTCACAAAGGGATATGTTCTGCCTGACCCCTTAAACTGACAAACTGTAGGTGAAAAAAGACAGAAACCTTAGCTAAGCAGACAATCAGGGATGGGAGAAGGCTGCCAAGTGGGTCCTGACCAAAGCTAAGGAACAGCTCAGCTTCCTGATATCTAAAAGTAGTTATCAGGAATTAACTGATTTCAAAGCAGGGATGGAACAATGAATGCACTAAGCAGAATATCTTCTTATTTTAGCCAGTTAGCAACAGTCCTGTTGCTAGCTTAAACAGCATCGACTACAGAAGAGCAGCATGCCTGTTATGAGGAGCAGCATTCTCAGGGAGCATGTGTGAGAACTCAGATGCAGCTTCATAAAAGCAGCAAAGATCTTGCAGGCCACTGAAAAACGTTATGGAATCAAAACAGCCCTGGTTGCATCGATTCTTAACAACTCTCCCTACTGGTCCTGCAAAGAAGGTTGGCCCATACAGAGATCCTCAGGATTGAGAGCTGCATGAAAGCACAAGCTCTGACCAGAGAGGGGTCTTGAGGCAGAAGAGATGAAGGCTTGAATTATGCTACGCAGACTACCAGTGCCAACAAGATCAACCTGGTAGCAGAGAAAAGGGCAGTACGTGGTTATGCCATCATTTCTTGACCTTTGCTAGGCAAGATAACTCTGGAATGGCCTGTGCAGTGCAAGGACAAATGCCTAATCTGCCTGTGGAGATTCTCATGTCCAAGAAGCATCAGTTTTAGAAGTACAGTTAAGAGAAGGCAAAGAGGAATTTGGTTCCCAGGATACTGATTTCTTTGGTGATCTGCCCCTGGAATCTTTGGTATCACTGAGGACAGAGTCAAACTGCCAACCTTGGACCCCCACAGTCACAAACTCTCAGCTCAGAATAAATTCTAGAGCTTACACTCCTCCCTTTCTTTTTGCAATTTATGAGGGTGACAGGCAGAACACTTCTTCCTGACAGCTAGTCCTTCTGGGCTGCAAAGTTACGTTATGTATTGCCAAGGCAATTTTCACAAGTTGCACATAAGAAAGACAGACTTGAGGGTGTGGGGGGAAATTACTGAGGAAAGTAGTTCAGAAAGGAGCTAAACCTACCACACAACTGGAAATTTTGGCAGTGAAGAGCTCCATCTTAACAGGGTGAGTGGGAAGAAATGACCACAGACATGCTGTTTTACATGCCACAGACCAATCAGGAAGAGAAGAAGAGCAGTTTTCCTTCAGAAATATGCAACATGCCCACAACTAGAAGCTATGCAGAGACTCAAAGAAAGACAAATAGTCCTAATT
Organism: Pluvialis apricaria; assembly: GCA_017639485.1. Lineage (NCBI taxonomy): Eukaryota > Metazoa > Chordata > Aves > Charadriiformes > Charadriidae > Pluvialis > Pluvialis apricaria. Next base: position 17,025,298 of record CM030016.1, read on the forward strand.
TCTAGGTGCTGAGCTTTACGAATGGGAAGATTTTAAATCCAGACATCTCCATTGTGAAATAAATATCTTTGAGGTATTTCTTTATCTTTATCTGATCACTGCCATGCTCAAGGAGGCAGAAATCCAGACAAAGATATCTGATACCACCATAATTATGCTGCAACTGAGTCATACAAGGTATCCTATGTAAAATGAATACGAATTTAGACAGACCAGGTTTCATAGCTTCTTGTGTTTAAACTAGAGGCACAAAAGGTGTGAAGTCTCCCGCCTCACAGCAGTCCTCTGTTCTGTGTAGTTCAATTCTTCTACCATGAGTGTCTGTTGTCTCTGGCATACAAACATTAAGCAGCTGAATAGAGATGAACATCTCAGGGAAGAAGCTGAACTATGCTTTCTGAATGCTTCCAGGTGATGGAGAAACAAAGCTTCACAAAGAGACTGCTGAATTTATACTTTTGCAAGTCTTCAAGGCTCAGCTAGACAAAACCACAGCCAACCTGATATCATGTTGGTGACAATCCCACTTCAACTGGGAGGTTAGATTAGAGATTGCCATCAGTCCCCTTCCACCACATTTCTATCAACTCTACCTTTCTTAGATGTGCAAGAAAAGAGGACCCTTCCAGGAAAGATGTGAGGTATGCAGTCACCGTGATAAGCCCTTGCTATACAGGGTGGAAAGTCTGGAGCCACAAGCTGGCTTGCAGCCAGTTGGGAAGCAGAGAATTTTAAGCTGAAGGACATCCTGACATCAATCACTGTTCATAGATGAGGCCACTATTTGCACACCACCACCTCTGGAAGTTAACCTAGCAAAAAGGACGAAGGCATAGCCCGAACTGCTTTCTGTTGTGTCTCTGCTTACCTGAATATAGCCTCCTTCTTGCCTCTGGCTGAAAGCTAGTGTGCTGAGAATGTAGAAAAGCTTCCGGATCTGACATGGATTCAGCTTCTGCGTAGAGTCTAAAATGGTCTGTAAGAAAGAAGTCACAAACTAGCTCAGATGTATCAAGAATCCCTTTCCACGCTCCCAATAATACGCAATTGCCAACTTTGGGGAAGCCAATTAACTTCACTTTTTTGTACAGGCAGGAAAAAGCTACATTCAAATTAAATAAACATAAATGTGGAACTATTGCTCTGGCCTCAATTATTGCAGTTTGTTTTATCAGAGGCTGAATGGGAAGAACAATCTGACATAAGCATTTTGGGATGGCTCCCATCTCATTAGTGACAGCTATTTATGTTTTACCACAGGTTTGGTCACAGCATTCAAAGTATTTCACAAAATGAACATTATGGGGTTTTGTTTCCATTACCTATCCTGTAACAGCCAAGTCATTAACAATTTAGGGGTGGAATTTTTTGTGCTAGCTGGCATCCTCACGATATTCCTTCTTCCAGTGCTTCAGTGAAAACAGTCCAACTGTTTCCCAGAACCATGCTAGCTTTCCTACCACTGACACACCATTTTGCTGCCATTATGTTTCTCCTACTACCAGCCAACCTCAAGCAGAATTTGGAACGAGGTGTAGTGTTTAACAAGATTAGATAACCACTTTTGCAACCCTCAAGAAAATTCACCCAGTTTTAAGACTAAAAAAATAGCTGTTTGGCGACGTGATTTGTGCTAAGGTCTGCATATTCTCTCTGCGCTGGAGAGGCTCCAGCTCAGTGTCAAATACGCCAAGCATCTGCAGCTCTACACATCTTTTTACAGGTAACTGGCTAGTGTCTCAACCACCTTGGAAAGGCATGCCTAACATGGTACACTGCCAGACCTTGAGGTCTGGCCAGAGCATTGGTTAATGTGTTTCACAGACAAGCTTTGGTAACACATCAAAAATCATCACACAGAAAACAATCTGTAAGTGATCTGCCAGCACAAGAACACGCAAACAATGTCAGGAGGAGGGTCAACAGGTCTCAGCAGACTGTGGTGGGCAAGTATGCCCCATTGCACTTCTGACAACACACTCAATTATGAGCAGGAGTTTTAGGTTATTTCTTTCAAGAGCTACTTTCAACCCTGAGTCCTTATCACATCCTCCCTCTGCCAGGAGGCAAGCGAGTCCCGAGTCCTGTTTCTTCCTGTTGAACCCATCGAATGTGTGACAGATTGCATTGCAAATTCTTATGGCAGGTCTTAATGCCTTTTTAGCACATTTTAAGCAAGTAATTTAAATTTAAAAATCAACCAGCTAAAAAGCAAAAAGTATATAGCTTTCCCACAGTGTGTACTTAAATTACAGAATCCACCGACACCAAGTGGGCATCAAAAAAGTCAGAGGGGTGGGGGGAATACACATACCCATATTCTTCAAGAGCTCTTAAATACAGGATGTTCTTAAGCTACAAATCACCACAGATGGGGGAGTGTTCAAGAAAAGCATCGCTACATGCTTGCCTTGCTGGTTTACTCTTCCCTCAATCTCCACTTTTACTACTTTTGGAAACAGGCAACTGGGCAGGCCTGACCCTGCTTGTCACTCTTAGGAGTTACGAACCCATTTTTTTCTCCCCATTGAGTACTTTCTTCTTTTAAATTTTAGGACATAAGTCTCTTCCCATCGCTGCCAGGAGTTTTGTTTTGGGATTCAAATACTGGCTAAAGTACTGTCAGTCTTTCAATGTGGTAGAACAGGCAGCCCACAAAGGGGGCAGGCTTTTGCCAAGTATTTGAAATAACTGATGTTAATAAAGCCAGCATTTTCCTTCCATCGTAGCTGTCATTCCATGCAATTTAAGCATTCTCCAGTTACAGAGAAGGGTACCTTTTTCTCCATTGTCTATTTCAATTTCCCCTGTCAAAAAATCATACAGTCCTATCTTACAGCTCTTACAGTAGACACCTTTCACTTGTGACCACTGCATTTCTCAAGACAGATAGCTTTACAGGTACGAGTTGTTCCATCATCCCTATTTCTGAAAAGTATTGACCTATTCTGGATCTGGGGCAAAGTGATGTAAGGGTCCTGAAACGTAGCATGTCCCCAGAAATACTCATACCTTCACGAAGGTGGCATAGCGCATCAGAAGGGATGTGTGCAGCATCACCAAATCAGTGAGCACATCCAGAGAAATGTCCAATTCTGTCTCACTTCCACTGCATACGTGGGTCACCAAAGCAGTCACAACCTCCTGAGGAAAAAGCCCCGAGAGAAACCATAGTGAAATGTCAACAGAAAAATGTCTGCCCTGTTCTGCTTCTATAGAATATGTTGATCAAGTACAGATAATCATACTGAAACTCAAACATATTATTCCAAGTCCCTTCTCAGTTTGCTCCTTAATTCCTGATATCCACAATATTCTTTCTCCTTGAGCCTGAATTTTATTCAGCTCTAAAAGATCTCTGGATTCCATAAAGCAGCTCTTTACCAATTTTTCCTGCCTGCTTGCTAACACTGCTGCAGCTTCTGCTCTTTGCTACCACCACATATGATGATAAAAATCTACCCTATTTGTTTAGGCGCACAAAGCACTGCACCTTACACAGGAATACATCGCCTCTAACTACAGCTGTTCCAGTATCTTAATAATCTTTATCACCAGCAGTTCAAAACTGACATTTTTGTTTCAAAAATCTTTTTATGGTCTTACTTCAGTTAACTTCTAGGCAGGGATCTCTCTCTGCTCCCATCCACTGTCTGCGGCTCTGAGTCTTTTCTGTGTCACTAGTTGCTAATACAGCCTCTTTTGAAATTCTTAACATCTCAAAATACTACTAGACTCACTAGCTTGTTGCAGATGACATTGTATACTTTCACATCTTAGGTTTTTCCCAGTTGTTTTTTCGTTTGTCTATTTGTTAAGTTTGCTGTAATAAGTAATACAGATACAACACTGGAAACAGTCTTAATTATAAACATACTGTGCCCCAAAAAGTGCAAATACATTCAAAAGTTCATGCAAGGCTGTCTTAGATCCCCAAATTTTCTGATGTCAGCATGTCTGTAGGAACTCATACTCAGAGCTGAAAGTCTCGTTTGTGATTATTTCAGAGTACACAGGAGGAGTCCAAGTTGGTCAGAGCTCTGAGAGAAATCTGTGTAAACTTCTTCATCACAGTAAGTTATCCAAGGAAAGGGAAAAAAGTTTCAGTACAAACTATAACAATGGCTTTTTAAAATAGAGGATGCTAAAAGTGATTAGGTAAGACAGAACAGGAAAATGGATATATGAACAAACCTCCTCCGTAACCCTGGGGGCAAGTCCTGACTTCCTGGCTAGATCTCAGTCAACTTGTTTGCCTCCTGAATTGCAGCAAACCCAGCACAGTCCCCTCTGCTCCATAAGTATTTTTCATTCTGTCACTTCTGAGGCTCGCCTGTTTGCTCCCTGCTCCTCCCAGCAGTTTTCATGCTTGAGTTACTTGTTACCAGAGCCTCACTGTGACTGTTCCCCATCTTCTGCTTGGCCTACTCTACAGCATAGACCACTCCAAAGGCTTCCAACTGCCTCAAATCCTCTCCCCCTAAAGGATCATGACGTACATCCTAGAACAAAGTGCGAACACAATTAAAACAGATGCCATCCATCACACTATACCTGCTGGCAGTAGGAGTCAAAGGCTGCAAAAGCTTGTTTGTACATGCAGCTGCCAAAGGAGACTATGGCTGGGTGTGCAGAGTGCAGAAACGTCTGAGCAAGTGCTAGGATTGAAGGGAAGAAGTCTTTGATAACCTGAAATACAGACATGATGAGAGAGGAGATTATTGCTGCTTGGTTTAAACACACTCATTTCTCTAAATAAAGAATGTGCTACAGCTTATCCCAAAAGCTTTGTCTAGTTTAGTAGCTGCTCTCCTGCCTTCTCTGACAGTCCTCTCTTGCACAAACGGGCAACAAGAGCAGATAAGGCACACCAGAATGGGTTTCTCCGACCTTCTCCACACAAAGGATTTACAGATTGGTTCAGAAGCCAACCTGCAAAGCTGCAGAGCTCACAGCAGCATATCCCTTATGGGTGACACCAGGGAAGTCACATGACAGCATTGTACCACTAAAGAAAAGCCCCAAGACAGACACACTCTTGGCCTTAACTTAAAAGGACTCCGCTACATCAAGATACTCAGAAAAATCTAACTTTAAAAACTTTAAAAGTTAATTTAATCACACAGAGTTCCTTTGAACAAGAAGCTCTTATTCAGATGTAAAGTGGCCTAATTTACTTCATCTTAACTTATGGAAGGAAGTTAAACTAAAACTGAACTAAACCCACTTATATTCAGAATAAAACGCACCACAACACATTATGACAGTTCAATTAATTAATTTTAAATTCATAACTCAGTGTTTCTCAACTGCCCTCTACCTCTGACAAGCAGCACTGTGTCATTTTTTGTTATCTTTTCAGTTTTCTCATAGTAAATGGTAATTTACATTACACTGCATATGCCCAATATATATACACATATTTAGACCTAGAAATCATTAAACTTGAAAAACAGTGCATGTAAAGATATGAACTTCTAAAAGTACTATGGCAGACAACAGCATGTCTGGAACACACAGCAGAGATCTTGGGCTAGACCACATCTCTCAGCCTGAGAGGTTCTGCAACAAAATAAAAAGCCCACCCAATTCTAAGGAAAGTTCATCTCTAAAAAAACCACATGACAGTTACAACAGAGGACATGTGTCTTGGAAGATTGATCTGGTACCAAAAATTTAAAAACAGAAGTGTACATAACAGGAATAGTATAAATAATGTAGCACAGCATTAAATCATCATCTGACAAGATCTTTGAGAGATCAGAGAAGAGGGAGACCCAAAGCAGAATCAGCACTGACCATTGAATGATCTTGGAAGGCATTCTGCATCAGCTGTTCTGGCATGCAGCCCAGTCGAATTTTGCTCCTCAAGACTTTCTCAGATTGCTTCCTGTTCTTGGTATTTGTAGAATGGATTAGCAGCAAAACTATCAGATCCAGAACCTTTTCGAGGAAATAACCACCAATCATTATGCTGAAAAGATATTAAACAGTCCAGACAACTACACACTTTGAAATCAAAACTGAGAAGAACAGTAAAAGTTCAAAAAGCCCCAACAGCCACAACTGTAGAAAAACCTCCACAGTCCAACAGGACAGAATTAAAGCAGGATAAACTCCCATTTCAAAGGGATGAACTAAGTGTTACAAAGAAAATGGACAGCTGTTGTACTAGGAACAAGTCAAATACCAAAAGAACCACACATGCAACATCACTGGCAGTTTCTGCTCCAAAGAGAAAAATCTCTTCATCTACAACCACGAAGAAGGCCCTTGAAAACACCATCAGAAGAGGACACTCCCAGAGACAAGTGCAGAGTCAGAAGTATTACCTTATGGTCAGATACAGACGTGCTGTTCTCAATAGCCTAAGAGAAAAAACAACAAGAAAGCTGTTATGCTAGAGTACAATACTATATTCCAAAACAAAATGAAAAAAGGCAGACACCAAAAGAAATACTGCTCACAGATTTCTCTCCTCTACAACGTGACAGCTATCAAAGTCGGCAAACTGAATCTTGCCAACAGCAGAGAATCCAGAAGGCACTCAAAAAAACAGTACAAAAATTCAGCTTGAATGAGGACGTTCTCAAATAACATCAGGTTTGAAAAAGGAACTAAGGTACTGAGCAGCAAAAGGCTAAGAACAAGACACAGTCTCATGGTCTACACTGAAATGCAATTCAAAATTAAATTTAGCCCAATACCAGACAATATTGATCTCTGGCTGGACATTTTCAAACACCTTAAGGCTTCACACAGCTCAGTCTCAACATACAGGTATACAGGTATATGCTCTCTTGCAGACAGAAAAAAAAAGATTATTTTTTCCAAAACTCTCTTGTAAACATGCAGGACCAGGCTTATCCTGCATTCCAATATGTGGGGTTTGTGCAGTGGAGCCCAGTGGCCGTCTTGCAAGCACTGTGAAATCGGTAACTGAGGAAGAATGCAGACTCCTGAAAAAGCACTGCTAATTTGGAACACAGAATGAAATCTGTATCAGCAAAATCAAGGGCTACGTTTGTCTTTTGATATCACATTTGATTACAAGAAAGGCTCAGGCTCAACCTAGGAGTCCAATTAAATAAGGAAACAAGGACTGAAGCATCTTACCTTAATCCAAGCTTCAGAGACATCTTTCTGAAATCTCACAGCTAACTTGATAACATCAAAAAGTAGCTTCACACAATTTTGGCTGGTGGTTACTTGGCTCATGGAAGAACTGTAAATTATCAGAAAGGAGGAGACTCAGTCATTGTAAACACTGCAGTAAAAGGAACAAGGCAGCATAGCAGTCACAGCAGTTACTTAAAGCGGCCATTCTCTAGAGGGAATGCTCTGGCAAGCATCGCGAATTTCAGAAGAGTTTCAGAAAAGGGTGGAAGCAGAGGTTGCAGAATGAACCAAAGACATACTGGAGGGAACTTAAAACAGATGAACTAGCAGCAACATTATTGGAAATGGAGTTGCGTACCCCTGTGCAGACATGGATGCAGATGGCTCAAAAGGAATTACATGCATGGCAGGGGAAATCGGCTCCACAAGGATTGAGAAATGTGTTATACTAGCACCAAGTGGGTAGGAATAAAGATGTCAGCACCTTTACTTGGGATAAGTGAGGCTCATGTATGTAACCACGTGTGCCAGAAAGACCAGATAAAGAAGAGTCAAAGTTCTCTTGTCCCATTTTACCCTTGGAGAATCAAGTAAATCAGCTCAAGTACCTGGTCTGGACTTGGCTTTTAAGCTGCTTCTGGGAACCTAGAATCTGCAGGGGCAGAACACACGATGACAGATCCAAGCTCTTACGAAGATCAGAAATCACCTGTAAAACACAAATCCCAGTACAAATCACTGTGACATATGAGGAAAGAAAAGTCTGAGGAAAAGAAACCACAGTCTTACAGAATAACCTTAAAATTACAAACCAAAACCTCATGTATTTGTAAAGAATTATAAGCATTTGACCATGCTGAAACTTTTTTTTTTTTAATACTTAGAAGCTGAACCAGCCACACTTTGCTCTATCACGCACATGGATGCAGAAAGCAGAGAGGATTTCTGAAGAGTTACTCCATGAAATTCCCACCTATATCTGCTGTATGTTGCTGTGAACTAGTTTTATCCTGTTCAGCAGCAGAGCAAGATACATGACAGCCACAGGAATTCCAGGGCATGTGAATTTACCAATTTAACTTCTGTCAAACTGTAGTGGATCAGCACATACTGGGTTGCATGTTATACACGTGCTGTTTCACAGTGGTCTCCCTGAAAGATTTGGGCAGATCACAATCCGCATCTGGCTCAAGATGAGGCTTTCTCCAAGTATGAAAAAAGCCCATGTTCAATAGTTCAGCAAGGCTGGCTTGACAAAACACATATGGTTCATTTAAAAAATATTCTGAGTACGTTTCCTTAAATAAAGCAACTTCAAAAACTGAGGAAGCTTACATCTTAGAGAGAAAACGGTCCTCTAACAGGAAAGCCACCCTTGTAGGGATGTTTCCAAAACACAGTTTAGAGCAGAACTCAGTGGAGCAAACAAGAAGAGAATAGCCAAGTTGCAGTCCCATGTCTGTTGGGTATTTCTGAAGTTTAAAACCCTTAAAAGGTCTGTACAATGCAAAATTCTTAGATAAAATCTAAAGGCTTAAAGTTCCCACCTAATCACAGTTTTTTCAGTTTAAGAATTTAATTCAAGACAAACTCAAGACAAAGTGCAAAACATGCACTGGATTAGACAACTTACTGGTCTTTAGTATGGAAGAAATACTGTACCTCTACTGCGTCTGCTGCCTTGACATTATGGAGGACAAATTTTACTACTACAGGCAAATCTTCCAGTTTTACAGAAGGCACAATGGTCATGGCAGACTGCCGCACCTGAGGAGAAACCGATACTGGATCAGCTGTAAGACTATGGCTTGCAGAAACATAGTTATGTTAGTGGAAAGGAATCTTTGGTGGCTTATAGCCTGCTCAGAGCAGGAATATTGTCAGTACTAGATGAGACTGGCCTTGGCTTTCCTAACTGAATCTTGAAGATACCCAAGGATGGAGGAAAACTCCCAAGCCCTGCCACCTCTTTGATAATTTATGTCAGTGTTGCAGCCCCTAACTCATTTTCCCAAATGTCCAACCTGACCCTTCTAGGCTGTAATTCCTGGCCATTACCCCATGTCATTTTGCTTGGCACTGCCAAGAAGAGCTTGGCTTCATCATTTTTTAACTGGCTTTCAAAAGGGAAAAGTGTGGAAGAGGTGTAACCTGGTATGCAGCACTTGCTTTTGGGGACTATGTAAAATAGTATTTCATGAACTCAAATGAACCAATTTTATTCTAATCTTAAGAAGATTGTTGCAAGAAGTGCAACAATCCAGCATGTCCAGAAAACCCAAGACACATCATCTCTTATCCTTTATCAACATTCTGCAGAGAAAAATTATGATCATGCAGTTATTTAATGTCTGCCAGTCTCCCTTTACTTAGAATATAGCAGTCTAGTCTGGTCACTTTTCTCAAAAAAAGAAATAGCGACAATAAGCAAGTTTAAGATGGGCAGTAAACATTTATTGCAGCAGGACCAAGTGCTTTTGCATTTGCTAAAACACTTGTGTTTCAAATTTCTGAATGCATACTGTAACAGCCCGAAAACTTCCTGCTGCCCCTCACTGAACCCCTCATGGTTTCCAAAACCAGTTTTATCTTCTCTGACTCCTTTCCAATTTCAGTGAGCTCGGGACTTTTGAAGGCCTATAGGAGTCAGGTTTAGCAAAATACTTTGAATGACCGAACAGCTCTCGCTCTCATCTTGCCAAGCAGGGGCTGGGTTCTGCTCAACTGTTCAGTAAAAGCTCTTACCTCAGCCAGAAGGTCTGCGTCAAGATCCAGACGAGAAAGGGCATCCAGGATTGGAACTGTTAGCCGTCTGCCCTGTTTTAGTAAGCAGCTGATACATAAGGAAAAGAAAACAAATAATTCTCTTAATAGAATCATGAAGGGATCTTCAGTAAATTGTGTGATTCTAGCAGTTTTTGTGGTCAATGCAAAAAAAATCTCAGAAACTGACAACAACTGGCATTATGGAAAACTTGTTCCCTAAATTATCACTCCTCTCTGAACAGGCTGAATTGTGATTCTGTGGCTGCTGATTAGAAGCAGATAGGAAGAATCTGCCTTTTCAAATCATGTAAAAACAGGGAGCACGGACAAAGACCTGGTACAAGGCTCAGGCAAGAACTTGAAAATTGGAAGGTCCTGGGTTCACTATAAATAGAAAAAACTAGTGAGATTGCTGGTATATGATTTAACCACACACATCACTTGGGCCTGATACTCTCGAGCCACACTTCTGTCCCATGGACAGGCCATCAGCAAAGCGTAATTGAGGTTGCCACCAAAGCCAGGGATTGAACGTGTCTTATGCGTGACCTCCTCCCTAGTCACAGTATTTGCTCTAAGAATTGCAAACATGTAATGAAAGGCACAACGCGCCCAACCAGATAATCCATTTAATTCAGCGTCCTTTTCCCAGCACTGGTCAGTAGGAAACAAACACATTAAGAATTCGACAAGTATTTCCAAATGCTTCCTACATAAACTTGTCTGGCTTCCAGCAAGCTGTGCTTTGGCACCTTCTTGACCAAGGGACTGCAGCTGTGTTTAACAGCCTCGTGGGCTTTCCTTTCCTGAAATTCATCTAATCATTCTTGGCTGCCATCTAAGTTTCTTATAAACTTTCTCTAGCAAGAAGTTCTACTTGAACTGTGTTATTGGAAAACCATATAATTTTCAGCTTCCTGGTAATTCTATTTATGCTCCTAAATTCATTACAACAAGCAACGAGTACTTTCCCACATCAGAAATGGGTAGAGGCTATTAAGAATATGGAAATAAATATGCCTTGCTGATACCATTTTGGTTCTCAGCTTTGAAAAGCTCTCTAGAAGTAGAGAAAACAGAAGTCTGAGGAGTTTGATTAGCACAAAAAATTTAACTGTATGGATTTTTTTTACCTAGAAGTTGAGACAGTAAACTGAGAATAGAAACACGAAGCTACAATTACTTTTGAGAGGGTACAAGGAACAAGATGCACCAGTTGCAGGTGTAGGCTGAAATAACAACCACAGGTTTGAAAAGATAATTAACACCAGCATAAATGTAAGTGATCTGTGTAATGATAAGAATTAGAAACACTGATGTATATAATTAAATATAGGCTAAGACTACTGAAAAAATTATTGTGTAAAATGAATATACTATTAAAAAAAGACAGATGTAAGGGCTAGCATAAGGTAGTGCTCTCTGGGAGGACAGCTACTGGCATTAGGTCCCCCTGTTCTTAGGGTCAGTAAATACACTTGAGAAACATACATAAAATAGCCAGAAAGTCCTGCTTCATGCACACATTTATTGTGTTGTGGTTTTTTTTAATTAATAAAAACAAAGTTGACCCTTAATGTAGTAGAATCCAAGCCAAATCAAAAGCTGTCTATAATAATATCCAAGTGATTGATCACAGACTAATCCAGCAAAAGTAATGAGTACTTAACTGGATTCTACCTGTGCTGTATTCAGGTAGTCAAGAGTTTGACATTTTTTTAGATAAAAGCACTTTTGGAGCATTTAGACCTCTCTTAAAGAGTGTAACAGCCCAAATGAAATGTCCTAAGCCAGTGCTAGCTTTCCCTGAATGTTACTGTTAACAGGAACAGACTGTTGTCCTACTACTTCAGTCAGTCCTGGTGCAACCTGCGTTAATGCAGGATGCCTTCTTCTGCTAAGTGCAAGGGGAAAAGACAAAAAAAACAAAAAAAAAACCCAACTAGCAGAATTATCTGTACCTGAGCTCTCTGGCAACCTCACTTTGCTGGGAATCCTCCAGGATCTCAGGTAAACTGGTGATAATATCATGCTGGATTGGTACCGGAGAGACACTAACCATCTGCATTAACTTCTTGACAAGATCCTGCAGACAAGAAGAACACTTGTAAAATGCACGAGTCTCACCATGAGCAAGCGGTCCATTAGCATGGCAACAATATTATGCATATAAGATCACTCAGCAAGCCATTTGTCTGGATTTATGCCAACTGTTCCTTAACTCATTGTGCTGTTGAAGTCATGAATCGTAGCATAGACTTTTATGGAACAATGTTATTTTATGGGTAGGATATAAGTATCTCGGTGAGTAAAGGAAACTGGGAAACACAACAGCAAGCTTCTTGGTGTTTAGTATGACTTCTTGATTCTGTTCATTCTGGGACTCTCCGGTAACAGCCCTCCAGTACAAAGTAACCTAAAGAGACTGACTGACGGAGAAAGAAGGAAAAGAACGACCAAAGCAGGAACAGAGAATTCATCCCCAGATGCTTGCAAGTACCCAGTATCTCTTGTTAAAATTAAACAAGAGGGGATTGTATCTTCTTGCCAGCAGCAGCTTTAAAATGTAGTCATCCATGTGGATACGTACGTACAGACACAAATTTATGAAAAAGGAGACTTAGAACAAGGGAAGAAAAATAGTAAAAGGGGATGTTCAAAAGGCACTGAAGGCAATCATAATAAACCAGAAAGAATTACACCTCTCCGTCAGCATGTGAATATGAAAACAACATCCATTTCATTAGCATAGCAACTGATCTCATCCCACCTGAAAGACATCCCAGAAGTTGACTGGAAAAAGCACACGTGATTGCACCATCAGTACCCACCTGGCTGTCAAGAAGCCTGTCAAGCCATTTAAATTGATTGACGATGAGCCGGGGAAAATTTGTTCCAAAGGTGCCCACGCTAAAACAGCAGAAAGTCAAACACAGATTAGTCAGATCTACAGACAGACTCAAACGCTTTGCTGCTGGTCAGCCAGACTGTGAGATGCAATTCAAATTAACCAACTATCAAAACCATATTATGAAAATATCATTAATACCCCTACACAGAATTCAACAGGGCAATTATGCATAATCTGAAAAAGTACTTCTGGGGTTTTTTTGGTTTGCTGCCTTGCATAGTTAGAAACAGTGGTTAAACCTTTCTCAATTATCTTTTTTAAATCTTTCTTGCATTTACAGACATCTGCCATCTCTCTGCCAGTCAACTCCTTTAAAGGCGGGCAGAGTTCTATTTTATTTAGAAAACTTATCCCTACTTACATACAAATGGTTCTACTACATCTTTGGACAGCCTGACCAGAAGTGCATGCTACATTCAAAATGAGATGGTATCATGCATGTACAGTTACATGTAAACGTCACTGTTTTCCATTTTGTTCCCAATTCCTTCCCTGATATTATGTTTTTTGCTTTGTCTACTGCTAAGCGTGGAACTGATGCTAAAAATAAGAAACAAAAAGCAGCACCCATACAAGATACCTTTCCTCAATGAAAACACTGAGTTTGTCATTGTATTTGTACAATCAGGATTATTTTTAGTCTGCTTTTTTACGAAAACAAGGTTTACGGAGCTTTACTAAGATGCCCTCCCTCTTCTGTAACTACTGGTCACACTGGTCTGTCAGCACATATGTATTAATCAGTTGGTTGTTGCCAAATCACATGGATAAACCTGCTCTTCCTAAAGTAAGTCAATAAATTGGATGCCCTCTGTCCAAGCATTGACTGGCAGTAAACCTGCAGACGTCTGATAGTTCTATGCTTTTACATCAGATTTGGGAGAAATTGGCCAGCCAATACAGGTGTGGTTACAAACTAGCTGTAACAAAAGTTGTTTCTTTTCCCATAATTAAACAAAACAAAACCCAGTGGGTTATCCACTGAAAAAAAAAAAATAATCTATTGTTCCTCCCACTTAGTTTTAGATTAGATTATCCTGGAAATTGTTACCATAAATTGTTACCTCACTTTTAATTTCTGTTTTTCATTTCCAAACATGTTGAACAACCTAGATCTCAATGGGACCATCCCAACAACCTCCTTCTACTGCAAAATGGACCACTTATTTCTATTTTTCATTTCCATTTTTAACTGGTCATTAATACACAGAAAAAACTTCACTCTTCTTACAGCTTGATAGTAGATGAACGTAACACTGTCCATTTCTAAGACTTATTAAAGGGTTCACAGCACAATTATCAGCTTATCACTTTTATATCCAAGATCCTTTAGAATTCTTGAGTGAAAACAATTCAGTCCTTGGGACTGTTTGTGTTAAACCCTCCTCTAACAAGATGTTCAGTCTGAGACAATTTCTCAGGCTCAGCCTCTGTACAGCATTTGTATCCTGCTTGATGCTCAGCACTGAAACAAATGCTGTATCAGAAACAGCCTCAGCTTCTATCCCTTGACCTGCTCCACTAACTCTGTAGCGAGCATCCGGGGCACTGGAAAAAGAGCTTAAGTGTGTTCAAGTCTTGCCTATGTTCCACCTCAAGATCTCTCACTCTCATATGATGTTCTACATTCAAAAACCTTTTGATTTTCCTTGTTTGAATACAATCTGTATTTTTAAAAGGTGTTCTGTTTGCATCTAGCAGCCTCCTAAAATTCTGCCAGCCACTTTTATCTTTTTTTAAATAATGCAACACTCCATAGTTCTTCTGCTGAAATACTTCCAAAGCTTGTGCCAGTAGCTACAAAAAGCATAACGAATCATAGGGTATGTCTGTATTTCAGCTTCTGTAAATTTGTCTTATGCTTTATGCACCCACAAGTTTAAAGTCATAGTACCTCACAGATAATTTTACACATATGAAGAAAAAACAGTCAGTGCAAACATCCATTCAGGTAAATTTGAAATAGCAGTTGAAGTCAAACAGCTAGTGATTCTCCAAAAGAAGAAATTTCATTACAAGGCAGAGAGAAGACAGTCTATACTCACATGTCAAAAAAGAATTCGGGGATCTTTTCCAACAACAGCGTTATGACAGCAGGCTAAAAGAAAGGAAAAAAGTGTTAGGATGATGATTTACTACTTGTGCTGTGGCATTGCCACCAATACTGATCTTTCACAAAAGATGACATATGAAATAAAGACTCAAAAGGACAAATAAAACAGTTCCTGTATAAGAAATCTCTTCCCTAATGCCAGAAAGGAGGCATACAGCCTGTAAGCTGAAAACCACAAATGCTGACAGTGGTATAAATTATCCACATAATCTAATAGAAGCAGAGCATACGGGCAGGACGTACAACTCCTCTTGGCCAAACTAAGCTCTCTTTCTCAGACCCAGCTGAGTTGCTTTTCACCACACAGGAATCTAAAGCATCAACTTTAAATAAGTTTGAAAATAGTGCCCATGCGCTTTTGCTGTTCCCTTTGCAGCTCTAAATCTTTCCCCTTTTAATCCTGGCCCAAATGCAATTCTAAAAATATATTTAAGACAAGAGCTTTTAAAACATTTTAATTATAAGAGGATTTAAATCCACAGATGCTCTCAGGTTTTCCATGCCTTGGTGAGACATGTCATCTTCTACTCCATACACATCTTCATGCAACTTGTATACAACTTAACAGAACTTGTTCTTGCCAGCAGTGCTTTGCAACAACAAGATAAAAGTACTATTTAGCACCACCACAGTGCATTTTGTTCTATGATTCTTTTAAAGGGGGCACATACCAGGTGCTAGAAAGGCCAGAACAGGAGGTTCACCTGCACTATAGGACTGAAAGCAGTTGTCTTTGGAGCTACATTTGAAGAGGGGAAGGGAAAATACAAAAGAGGGTCAAGAGAGAACCATACAACGTCTTATTGTCCCAACATTTCTTGAACATAGAGGCTGGTCCTTGTGCATTTTCCCTTCCTTGGCTTATTCTGTTGCCCCAAGATAACACAGAGGAAGCAAAGAGAAGACCCATTGTCCTTTCCCTCTTCCACATCTGCTGCTAGCAGCTGCAGGAAGGGGAGATGACTGATTCAAGGGGTAAAGAAACCAAGGTCCCTGCTACACCCAAGGATGTCTTGGAAGAGCCTCTGTCCTTTCATATGGATTGGCTCCATGTAAACCCTTGTTCAGGGCTGTAATTCAATAATTTAAAAAAATTAGGTTGGAAGGGAACTTTGGAGGTCCAACCTCCCGCTCAAAACAGGGCTAACTATCAAGGTTAGATCAGGTTGCTCAAAGTCTTGCCCGTTTTTAAACACCTTAAACATAAGATTCAAACTCCTCCAATACTGGAGTTTCCATCGCCTCTCTAGCCTACCTGTTCTAGCACTAAAGGAAGACATTCTCCACAGTGGAAGTGGTTATATTCTATCAGAGTGTCCCCTGGTTGACCTGAGCACTCATCTCTGCCCCTTTGAGAAGAGCCTGGCTCTGTTTTCTCTACACCATGCAACTAGATATTTGAAGACCACAAGATCTTCCTTAATCTTCTCTTAAGACTGAACAAACCCAGTTCCCTCTGTCTTTTGTTGTATACCGTGTGCTCCAGGCCCTGAGCATCTTTGTGTCCCTAAAGAAACAAGAAATCGGACACTATTCCAGCTGCAGCCTCATCTTCTTCATAACCAGTTCTATTAATACTCTACTTGCATAAGCAGAAGGATTGGTAAATAAATAAACACCACTGTAAGGAGCAAACTAAGATGTCCATACCTGTAAGACCTTAATTCCAAGAAGCAGTTTAATGAGGCTTTCACAATATGAGTGCACCAGAGTCCTGCAAGATGAAAGATTCCACTATAGTTGTAATAAAAACACGTGAGGAGAACAGGCTGTAGCTCTTTCCATTACTGTTTTGGGTTTTTTTTTAAAAAACACTTACAATGACTTATGGTAATATCTGGTAATCCTCTCCCCCCCCGCCAAAAACAAATTTTGAAATTGCACTTTAGGTCTAAATGAGTTTACTTTCTGCAAGACTAGTGTGAGCTGGAAATGCAAAAGTCTCTGTGGTAAGCTGTATCTCCTGGAAAAATTGTCAAAACAGTTGACCTTCATCAGCCTTGTGAATTTTCTTTTCCCCGGTATTTGGTTCTTGCCATAAAACACCACGGAGCCCAAGGCATGCCACAAGCAGCTAGGAAATTCCATGACTTATCACTTTAAACTTACTGCTGTTAAATAACAATGCATTACACTAGCCACTTTTGCTTAAGAAACAAGTCTTCTTGTGATTCAGCTGGAACTATGGACTTTCCCTCCACCCTGCTCAACGTTATGTGACAATTAACTAGAGACCATCTCTGACTGAAGGGGAAGACAAAATACATTTTCTCTGACCTCGATCCCTCAGTCCGTACGGGAGTGCATGGCAAAAGACAGTTCTTGAACTGGTTTCTGTCCTTGATGTGAGATTCCAAGCCGCTGATAAATTGCTTCACAACCTGCAAAGCAGAGAGGAGTTACCCACTTCCTGAAAAGATGCCCTGATCAACTGCTGTCTTTTAGGACACTCTTTGTAAGCAGATGATGAGAACAGTGAAGAGCTAGCCAGTGAACTGCGGACAGACAGAAAATGTGATGGAAGGAATGCTGGATAATAAATGAACTCTAGTCTAAACCATTTCCAAAAGAAAACACTGATTGTTCTGCAACATAACTCTAAAGCAACAGTCGCATATTTTACTTTGATTTAAAAGGGCTTTGCCTTTCTTCCAGTTTAGCTGAGAGCAACATTTAATGTGACAAGAGCTGCACCCAAAAAACATTTGCAGTCAAATCACCGGCCTCCAGACTTTCACACTGGGCTTTTTGATTGGAGAGGAGCACCACGTTGTGGCAGTTTTAATGCTGCCAGCTCCCATCCAGCACAAAACCAAACACAGCTTCCACTAGAAAGTTAAGCAAGTGATTTTTCTCCCTTAAGAGTCTTTGTCTATTGAATAATATCACCAATTAATTACTTTGACAGGGCATGGTGGTGGAAATCCAGAACTTTTGCTTGGAATTGTGCAAAACCAGTCTTGGAGCATGCACACCAAGGCTGGTTTAACAGAGGCACAGGCTGGTCATCTTTTTCTGACTATTCAGATGTAATCAACAGACGTAGCAGAAGGACAATGGAAGCAAAAGGCTAGAACAGCAACATTGAGAGAATTAGAGAATCTGGACCACAGAAATGCAAGATAAGCTGCTGTGTTGCATATGTTTGTATAGGACTGGCACTGACAGGCAGCTGCATTTGCATATTTTGCTACTCAGCAAACAGTTATAAAGCTGGCTCCTGCCAAAGCATAGTCTGTTACTTACACCTGGGTAAGTAGGGTGCTTCTCCAGGGCCAGGCAGAGCTTCTTCTGGAAAGCCATTTGATCTACAGCTAAGGAGAAAGTTTAGAACGAAAATAAAGAACCAGACACATTTTATCCATACAACATCATACCAACAGCTACACTGGGTACAAGCCCTAAAGCCCATCCACCAATACTTCTGCATTTGCTCTATTGGAGAATTCCAGTTAGCAAAAGCCTGGGTGGCATCACCACTTGTGCTTTCTCCAGTCTGGGCTGAGAGTAGCTAATAGCATTAAAAAGGCTTAATACAGAAATTCCTGAAAGCCTTGTCTGAGTTGAAAGGCGACATGACATGTTTGTTTTCCTGTTTTAGAGCTCCTGCCTCTGTAACACAGTACTGTAATCACAGATACAGTCTAATCTTATTCCATATACCTCCAATAATCTTTCAGAAGTCTTTTGACTTGGCGTGTATACACCCAAAAAGCTGGTATAATGAGTTTAAGTGATGCACTGAATTCAGCAGGAACTGTGCAATTCAAGAGGTATATAACAAATAAGACGCCAGATGAAGGTTTGCTTAAACTTTAGAACAAGCTGGCTCAAGCATTTTTGCTCTGCAAGTAAAATGCATCTTTACTTCGTACTAGTCATCTTTGTAGGTTTTCAGATACAAAGAGAGAGAGCAGGTGTTAAACCCATACCTATTTCATTCTGTCCCTCCCCAGCTTTCAGTACAATTCCTGATGTTCTAAGGAGCTCTTCAAAGACTCCCTCATTCTCCACTCCACCATGGGCAGAGGCATTTTCCTTATCAGAAATCCGTGACTTCTTTGTATCTGAGAAAACAAGACATGCTACATCAAATATACTCTGCAATAAAAAACAGCAAGTATCCCCCATATAAACAACTAATTCAAAATTAAACTTCTATTAAGAAATTGGAGGAACACAGGAATACATTTATGGAACCAGACCAACAAACTGTACTGCTATTTGACAGCAGTCATTAGCAGAGTCAGATGCCAATCTGCAAATCCTATAAAGCAGCATGACACCAGAAGGGAACATTTCTTACTCACACCTCTTAGAGATCCATAACCAAAGACAGTCAAAATACACCTTCAGTGGCTTACTCCCATGAGGGACATATCCACTACCAGATTATGAGCAGCACTAGAGCACATACTTTCCTCTGGCCTAAAAAGCACAAAAGTAATATACGTTCTCCCACCAGACCTATCTCTTAGGTATCCACCCATCCGCTAAAGCGAAAAATAACTATCTTCCCTCCAGTTAAGTAGAGAGATTGTTTTGGTTTGCTTTATAGATAGCAGCTCTGATCAAGTGTGATGAATCTGCAGACTCTGAAGGTAGTCAAGCTCAAGACAGTAAATGCTGATCAAAGGTGTGAGGACAGAGGGACCGAGAAAAGATATAGCACTGCTTTTAGTATTGTTGTTTTATTGTGATTAAAGAAGTGCTTCAAGATCAACAGTGTCATTAACAATTAGCATTATCAAAACCGTCATTTTGGCCTTCTCCCTGCCTGGGAGCTGCTGCCTTTACCAACAGGTCTCCGTTCCCTGTGAAATTATACCTGAGCACCTACTCGGCAAGTCTGTCTTGCAGCTCTCTCCAGAAGCATCAGCTTTTGACAATTTCCTTTTTGAAACCATGGTAACAGAACCTTTGTTGTTGCCTATAAAAATGCAGGAAAAAGATAAATAAGCAAAGGAGACATGACTTTAATTTGGGTTTTTTTTAAGCAAATCTAGAATATATTAGAGAATAGTGAAATGTTCCAGAAACTGACATTGCTCAAAGAAAGGCAGATTGCCTGGTTAACCAGTATCACACCATGTTTTTCTACTGTACAGGTTGAGATTTTAGAGCTGTCATAATTAAATAGTGTAATCCGTCACTTTTTCTAAAATTCATTTCCTCATAAAACAGGGCTTGGCTTTTCATTCAGAAGCCAAGGCACATTAAACGGCAAGTTAAACTGAGGGGTCTCAGATGGCATCCACGGATCTAAACTCGTGATCCTCTCTCATGCCCAGGCAAAGCTACAGAGGATTAGCAATTTAGCGTTCCCGAGCCCAGCCATCCTACCCGACCCCCTTCATGTTCCTAACCCAGTACACCTGCAGGTTCTGTCAGCACAAACCTCCATCCGACTCGTCCTCTTTTGGTGGGTGGCAGTGATTAAAAAAAAAAAAAAACAAACAATAAATAAACCTTGGCTCACCTTTAAAACTTAAAAATTATTTAAAAAGGACACTTGATCACCTCTTGCTCAATTTCAACTATGTGGCACAGGCTATTAAAGCGAGTTACGTAAAATGGCAGAGTGGAAGTGGAACAATTACAACAATAAATAAATAAATAAATAAATAAAGGCGGTGAGCCCTCAGCAGCCGCTCCGGCGGGGGGGCGGGGAGTGGACAGGGCGAAGCGGGGCGCTGAACGCTCTGGCGGTCCGCTCTGGGCGATGGGAAACGTCTGTGGCCGCTAACTTACCTCACCGGAGCGTTCCCCAGGCAGGACGGGGCACAGAACTGTTTCATCCCCTTCCGTCCGCTCTACCCGCGTCCGCGGCCAGGGGAGGCCTCCGCCCTCAGGGCCTCGCTCGAGCTTCCCGCCGCTGGCGCGCGGTGACGTCCTTCCGGCGGCGGCGGAAGGGCTGGGCCCGGAAGCGGAAGGGGAGCCGGGGCGTGGGGCGGCCCGGTGGCGGCCGGAGCCGAGCCCGGTAAGCGGTACCGCCAGGATGAGCGAGCCCGAGCTGCTGCTGGATTCCAACATCCGGCTGTGGGTGGTGCTGCCCATCGTCTTCATCACCTTCTTCGTGGGCATGATCCGGCACTACGTCTCCATCCTCCTCCAGAGCGATAAGAGGCTCACGCAGGAGCAGGTGTCCGACAGGTCAGGGTCGTCGCCGTCGGGCGCCCCTCGGCCCGGGCCCCCTCGGCCGCGGGAGAACCTGCCGCCGCCGCCTCGTACCTGCCTTTCCCCGGGCTCCCCCGGCCCGGCCCGCTCCCGCCCGGGGGTGGGGTGGGGGCAGGCCTGCTCCCGCCTGCGGCCCTGCCACTAACGCCACATGTCTCTTTTCCAGCCAAGTCCTGATTCGGAGCAGAGTCCTTCGGGAAAACGGAAAATACATTCCAAAACAGGTAGGGAGATGCGCGAACGGCTTTATGCTTTACAAAGAGGATAACTCGGAATCAAGCACAAAGGCAGAAGTCGTATCAGCGGAGTGCCATGGTTAAAAGTACTCTGGGACGTCGGGCAGCTTCTGTGCAAGTGCCCTGTGGGGTCAGAGAGTCTGGCTGGGGCTCCCCCAGCCCACAGGGGTGTCTAGAAGGGCGGTCGGTAGCAGGTGCTTAGGAAACTTGGACACAGGACCACTGTACGTGTCTTTTCCCTGACATTAATATTAGCTTCCGCTACTTGGTGTTTTAACTGCACACTAAAATGAAGTTTGCATCCAAACCATCATGTCTAATATTTGCCAGGAAACACACAGGGATTTAATAAAAGCTCAGGCTGTCAGAGTCGTACAATGTCAGTTGTAATGTCTGCTGAACTAAAAATCAGTCTTTCATACTGGCTCAGTTGCTGCCAGATATGTATATTGTAAAATCTGAAAGTCAGCTCAGGGGAAAGAAAATGCTAGATATAATTGTATTAGTACTTAGCCAGTAAGAACTTTGTACAAAGCACTAAAAGCTCCTTAATTAATGTGGATTGTTCTTCAGAGAATTCTTAGAAATTCTTTTAGAAAGCCAGAGAGCTGGTACTCTGGATCCAGGGAAAACAAAAAGCAAGGAGCTTTAGAGCATCCAGGCAGTGAAGTACCTCTCCAAGAAAGAAGGATGTGTTATGAAAGAGCTCATAAGATGTCTGCGTGTCTCAGCAAGAAATGACACCTTTAATTTCTTATGGTGTTGGCCTTGGCTTTTTTTTTTTCCCCCCAGTCTTTCCTGACCCGGAAATATTATTTTAATAACCCGGAGGATGGATTTTTTAAGAAAACAAAAAGAAAGGTAGTGCCTCCTTCACCCATGACAGGTATGTTAAGGTACCATGAATATAGCCAGGCAGAAAACCGAATCAACTTCACAAAGAGCTCAGTGAATGTGAGGGAGGGGGTGGGACTGTGCAGCTGGGTATTGGGGAGCGAGATCCTTCTCTCTGGTAGCAACATGTTAGGTCACTTCATTTTGCTTAAGTTCAGCCTCCAGCTGCCTGCAGTCTCTCAAGACCACGACCACCTCAGTGTTGCCAGAAATGGGAAGTCCTGCTCTCACTCATGTCCTTTTGTCAGTTTTTGCACCAGCTGCTGCAGGACCTTTTCTAAACTGATTTAACGTATTAACGTGGCCAAAGACCTCAGCAGCAAACTAGCTGGATAATTCATTGTCTCTTTTCTACCTAAATCAGCTCACAGAGTGGTCCAGCCAGTTCAGAGATCTGGAGCAAGGGATGGGGTCAAATGCAAACAAAACAGCTGGGGTCTGGCACGGCGGCGAACACAAGACTCTCTCAGCAGCAGCAGCCACCAGCACCACACCAGCTGCCCTTCTCATTTTGCAAAGTATTTTACAACAGTGGAAAATAATAGATAGGGGATAGATAGTGGGATACGACTGTTCTCTCTCATGCAGTTTCTTAATTAAAATTAGCTGATGGTGGTAAAGTAATCTCTTGTTTCCCTTTATTGTGGTACACTGCTACTTTACATCAAATCTTTGAATTGCAGATCCTACCATGTTGACAGATATGATGAAAGGGAATGTAACTAATGTTCTGCCTATGATCCTCATCGGTGGTTGGATCAACATGACATTTTCGGGATTTGTCACAAGTAAGTGTCTGGAATAACACAGCCAATGGGTCGGGCTGTGTTTCTGATGATGACCTTGAGGGTCTGGGCTGCATCAGAGATTGGCTCCTCTACCTGAAAGCAGTCGATTGGAAGCAGCATGAATTTGGCTTGTGGCACTGATGCTATTCACTCTATGAACTGCATCAATTTGCTTGCCCCATAACAAAAGAGGGGAAAATGGTTTTAAGACTATGGGCCATGGTCACAAAGAAAATAGCTCATGTATTCAGGAACAGTTGTGGCAAAACCAATGACTACATTTATTAAAACTGCCTAAACTTCAAGCTGATGCAGGGGATTTTCCTCTGAACCTACCCGGGAAGTTGGTTACTGTGTAATGCAGGGTGTACGCATCAAAAATACATCCTTAAATTCACAGCTCTGTTTCTTTTTTCTTACTCTTCATGTGGTAACTGTTTCCTTAACAAGACATTCCCCTTTACAGTCACTGAAATGATACCTGTGATGGTTTGGCCATCTGATTAAGTTTCAAAAAGTCTTTTCATATTAAAATAAGTACAGAACTACAGCTTTTTCAAAAGTATGTGTCAACTTATTGTATGCATTGCATTCAGGCTACATTCAGGCTTCTTTAATAAAAGAAACATCTACTCGCTTTGCCATTTGCTTTGCAATTATCTAGTGTCACTTTGTGAAACTAAGCTTTTTTTCTTTTTTTTTTTTTATCCTGCAGCAAAGGTCCCATTCCCTCTGACACTGCGTTTTAAACCAATGTTGCAGCAGGGAATTGAACTGCTCACTTTAGATGCGTCCTGGTAAGCCTGTGGCCTCAGCAAGCAAGGTCGAATATTCACTTGGAAAATTTTGAATGCGTTAATAACCCTTGAATGGTCTGTGCATGCTTCTGAAGTGAGATCACAAGCCAGCTTTGAACTGAAATCAACCATGCTTGTTCTGATTTATCAGGGTGAGCTCTGCTTCCTGGTACTTCTTGAATGTGTTTGGACTCAGAAGCATTTATACTCTCATCCTGGGCCAAGATAATGGTAAGATGCTGTCATTTCTGTGAAAGACATGACTTCTTCCATGGGCTGATTTCTGAAGGAGGCTGAGGAAGGATTTCTAAATTTCCAGCCAAAAAGCTCTTGAGAACTTCTCTTACTTCTGAGGTTACTGTCCACTGGCCAGCTTTGACATCGCTTGCAGCAAGTACCCAAGCCTTCTGCACCAGTCATTGGTTAACTGCTCATAAATTTGCATGGTAATTAACCCATGCTTTGCTTCCCATCGAATTGGCGTGCAGAAATTTTACTCTCAGGCTTGCTTTTATTTCTTGCAAGTATCGGCTTTAAGGAAGAGCTGCAAAGATACTGCAAAGGTAGGATAGATACTGTTTCTGGGGGGGTATTGGGAATGTAGAAGACACTATTTTCCTCATTTTGTCTGCATATTTTATGTAAGTTTAGCTAAGATGTAGGGGGTGAGAACAAGATGTCTTGAGAACTTTCTGGCATGTCAGTATTGCATTCTGGGTGTTTCTGCAACTTCCTAGTCTAGAGCTAGAAACCAGCCTGGTGGCACTGCGCTCCAAGAAATGCT
This sequence comes from Pluvialis apricaria, assembly GCA_017639485.1. Taxonomy (NCBI): domain Eukaryota; kingdom Metazoa; phylum Chordata; class Aves; order Charadriiformes; family Charadriidae; genus Pluvialis; species Pluvialis apricaria. The sequence continues at coordinate 17,049,883 of CM030016.1, forward strand.
GTTTAAGTGACACAAAAATCTACCACTCATTTCTCTTTTGTAGCTGCAGATCAGTCCAGGGTGATGCAAGAACAAATGACAGGGGCAGCAATGGCCATGCCAGCAGATACTAACAAAGCATTTAAGGTACAGTATTCACACCTGCACTCCTGTTTGCTATGAACTTGCAGGATTGCAGGCTGCATGTAACTCTGCTTCTCCCTGTGTCAAGTAAGGGAATTGCTCTGAATTCCTGTTCCTAAAATTAGAGCTGACAACTGATGAAGGGTATGGAAGCTGCCCTGGGTCTGGCAGAGCCCTAATACCCTGAAGTAAACCTGATTAGTCAGTCACTCCTGATACAAAAGCTGAATTCATGTGCCATCTTCTGCTTTTGCAGAGGAAGATACTTTCTTTCCCTTGAGATCTAGTTCCAAAGCAGAAACTGGCTTCCAAAAAGTTGTGTTAATAATGCAGCTGAGCACAAGTCCAGCAGGCACACGATGGAACTTGAGTAAGAAAAATCAAGTACGCAAGTTAGCTCAACTGAAATCTGTCAGGATTTTACCATCTTGAAGTTCTCCCAAGCAGTCTCTGTAGGTACTTGCTTATTAGACTGCCTCTACCTTTCACAGCCTAGTTTATGCATGAAGGGAAGGACCTGGTTTCTGTTTTTATGTACTGTAGTAGAGATCTACCCATACACAACCTGCTGCCTGGGAAGTCAGGATGGTCTGCTCCTGCAGTTTCTTGTATTCAGTAACCTTCCTAGTTAAAAAAAAAAACCCAAAAAACAACACCCATCACCCAGCCAGAGGCTCAGCCAGGGAAGAGGGCGGCTGCAGTCTGCAGCTCTGCTGGAGCAGTGACTGTTCTGTCACAAACTGTCAGCACTGAGAAGCAATTCCAACCAGTCCTGTGCACTCTCCTGGCTCACGCCCCTCCGCTTCCTTCCCAGTACTGCATATCCAGAGCAGTTTTGCTGTTCAGCCCCGTAGGGACCTAAACCCCCTACAGGGTCCCCAGCAGGAACAAAGAAAGCAAGCCCATGTTGCAGGAGAAGCATTCTGGCCAAGAAATACAAATCTCTTTATGAGCACTGGATGATGTACTTTTGCAGGCTGTATGCAGCTTATTTCACAATACTTACTGGAGCAACACTTAATGGAGCAAGAGGAGGAGAGATCCGTGTTCATGGGTGGCAGAAAATGAGTAGTGGGAGAAGATCATTCTCATATTTAGGATGAAATTCTGTTCTTAGGATGGTACAAACACCTGGCTTAATGAATTAATACACTCTGCAGCTCCAGGGAGCTTGTTGGTTGGAGAACAGTCTAACAAGGTGCATCATATCTGTGATCAGTTGCAAAATTTGCAAAAAAAAAACCACCACAGCCTATAGCTGTTTTTATCAAATGTCTCTGAACTAAAGGATTAAGTAACCCCCCAGAACAGAACTGACTGTGTTTCTAGAGACAGATGTTTTAGAAGAAATTGACTACTCCAGAAAGTTAGAGGGTTTTCAACAAGCAGATAATTAATTTTTCTGATTTCTATGATGTACTTGTATTGACCAACATCTAATACCCCATTGAGTGTAAAACACTGATGTCAGAGAGCTGACAGGATTGTCAGGTTTTTAATAGAACTTGGGGTTTGTTGCAGTTTTAAGGTAAGCACTGCTTTGTGTAGCTCTTAACTACTTTAATACTACATTGCTTTCCTTTCTCTGTTTATTATCAACACAGACAGAATGGGAAGCTTTAGAATTGACTGATCATCAATGGGCCTTAGAAGATGTAGAAGAAGAACTCATGGCAAAAGACCTCCATTTTGAAGGCATGTTTAAGGAAGAACTCCAGACCTCCATCTTCTGAATTTGAGAATATGCTTTTGTTTCTTCTTGTAAAAGTCATTTGAAAAGAAACGTTACTTAAAACTATATAATGTATTTTAGCAAGGCTGAGAATAAAAGAAAAACACCATGTTCAGAACTGCAGTGATCTAACTCTGATTTGAGCTCCAGGACCAAGTATGTTGTGTTTGAGTCAAAGGCTCTCGGTGGGTTTCTAGCTGGAGTTGTTTTTCTCTTCCTGGGAAAAGCATGCTGGAGAAAAGACCTAAAATTTCTGGTTCTAGTACACAAAGAGTAAGCTTGCTTCAGTTAAGGAACTTAAAGCTTCATGAGACTGAAAAAGTACAAGTAGTGTCTGTGTTTCCAGTTTTGTCCTTTTAAACAAACACAGAGTTAGTTATCCTGTGCTTTTGAACAATTAAGTCATCATCATGTTAGCTATTCAAAACTAACAGCGACAAAGTATCTAACACATCTTCAGAAGCAGCATGGGGATTCGGTTTCTGAAAGCAGCGCTTGTCCGTCCTCTATACTTCTTCCTGTTACAATAATTGGGGCTTGAAGCTTTCTCAGGAGAAAAAAAAAAAAAAAAGGCAAGAGGGAGATACTCACCGCTTGCCCATGGCAAAGCATGGGAGAGCTCACCTTCCCCTTGTATCCAAGCCTGCACCAAGGTTCCCCAGCACTGCAAAATCCCATCTGCTTTCTTCTGCCCTGGTCAACCTGCTGGTGGACACACTGATGGTCACAAGGGCAACTTCTGGCCACCTCTTTGCTGCTTTCATTCCTGGGCAGAGCAGCTCCTCAGAGGTCTTTGGGCAGCAGGGAGGCAGAGATGGCATTTCTATGCAGAGGTAGCAAACACACAGACTATTCCCCGTTAATTTAATTCTTCCTAAATCTATTTATAAGTACCTCAGTGCCTACAGAGCCCCTCCTGCCTGTCACCCTCAGCAGGATGTACACCTAGCACAGGTGCCTGGTTGTTCCCTGCGGTCCCCATTCAGTTATTTACTGTGCCAGGTGGGGAAAATAAATACTCCTTTTGTTTTAAGCCTCCTGCCTGACCATCTTCCTGCACTGTAGAGATCAGGAAGCAACTGCTCCCATCTTGTCCTTCTGCAGGAGCTCCTCAGATCTCTTCCCCAGGGTGAAGAATCCTAACCTGGGAAAACGCTTCTTAAACAGAAACTCTTCCATGCTCCATAGCTGTTACTTTTTTCCCCCACCTCTTTATTCCGAGCCCTTTTTTTTTTTTTTTCAGGGTAAAATTGCACACCCTTATCAAAGCAGAAGCTGAGCCAGGACTGAGATACAGTTTTCTTACCAGAGATTATGTTCTCTGTCTCAGAGACCTCTTTCCTGAATGCCAATAACAGTGCTTCACCGACAACACAGCTAGTGGTTCGGGTTATTTTCCCCTCCCTTTTGCAATGGGGAATTTCATCTCGCTTCATGCCCTCGGCACTCTTGCACAAGCCATTCCTGCAAGCCTGCACACTGAACACCCAAACACCTCCGCATCCGAAAGCTGCCACTTTGCTTTCCCTTCTTCCCGTGATGGGTTCCACACCACGCTTTGGAGGGCAGCATTTCATAGGGAAGCTCACCATCTGCTGTTCTACAGTAAGGCTCGTCTAACCCTCTGTGAGGCTCCAGACAAGATCAAGCTCCTCCACTGTTACACTGTAATGGTGACATGAAGACTTCCAAACCTTCTTACTGGGGCTTCACAGCCTGCCTTGACCCGCAAGATTTTGACAATCACCAGATTCCCAGCACACGCACCAATGCTAAATGCACTAAGTCCGTTACATTTAACTTCCTCAGTCTTTTCCAGCCTGCTCTCCTATACTTGTTCAGGTCACCCTGAGGGGGAAAATCGCAGTGATTGCAGCACAACTATTTCAGTGGCACAGCCACAAGCAGCCCTGGAGAAAACGCAACTGCAGGAAGGCCAGGAGCCCCCCGGAGGAAGAGGAGTGATGAGGAAACCATAGCTGAGGCTGCCCCATGCCACAGAAAGGTAAGGACGGGCTTTGCTATGACACCAGGTATCAGCAACCCGCAGGGGAGAAAAGGCAACCCTGGAGTGAGCACGAACTCAGATGTAGAGAGCGGTGCAGGCAAGGGCTGCTCTTCTCCCAAATCCCCACTGGCAGAGCAGGGCTTGGCTCCGCAGGACTCTCCCTCCCCAGCTGAAAGAGCTCCTGGAGCACCAGGCATCCCCACAAACAGCAGTCTCTCAGCTCATGTAACAAAAGCTGAAAATACAACAAAACCCAGTTTCAGTGCAAACCACTCTTTAATTTTTCTCTTTGTACAATAGAGCCAGCCACTTACAAAGTGCTAGTCTAAAAACCAGGTCTGGTATTACAGCACACACACACACACACACCAGCCGAAGCCCATCAGCTCAGAGGCAGAGAAAGTAAGAGCTGGGCCACTTTTTCTGCAGTACAACAGAGTCTGTTCAGCATCTGAGCATCGGCCATTTAGCCCCACTGATGCGTTCCTCAGCATCAGCACAGGTAGGGAGGCAAGGAAGAGAACCAAGGCTATTTCAGATTGATTTTTTTCTTTTAAAAAAAGATCTTTTTCACTCCCCTCCCTTTCCTCTCTTCCCTGTTTTGGAATGCCCACATGATTTTCTTTTAGGGTAAAATGAACAAAAACATGCTGATCAGAATAATTCAGTGCAGTGCTACAGCTTAAAACTTGCTTTTTGGATGCTACCCTCAGCAACAAAGGAAAAAAAAGAACAGAAATAAAATATTAAGAGATGTAAAAATCCCAAACAACCCCAAAACCAGAACAGCAGAAGCAATTAAGCAATTCAGATCTCAAAATTCAAATTTCAATGCTTTAAAAGCAAAATTCTACTGAAGAGGATCACAAACACTGGTGTGCCAGCTAGAGGCAGCCCTCCCTCCTTCTATCGCCATTCAGTGCCCCAGCTAAGGGGCCACACAGCGCTGCCCTCCCTGCCCATTGCGAGGAGCAGGACACGACAGCAAGGAGCTGGCTGGGCTTTTGCTCGGCTGCAGCACAGCTGAGGTGCGGGGACAGGCACACAAGAGTTTCCTACAGGGCTTGTTGCCGAGAGCTGCGGAAAGGGAACTGAGCTGGCCTATTTGGAGTTAAACAGATGACTGCTGTTACGCTGACCATCAGAAGAGAAGGTTATGGTCAGCAGTGAAGCCCTAGGGACTGTGCGCAGAGGACCAAGTGGTTGCAAGCACACGTTTCACGGGGAAAAATAAAGCAGATCAGCAGCCTATCTTAGCCTTTTGTTCTGCCAGCACACGTGGCTCCAAGAAGGAAAAACACTCCTGTTCGGTTCACCACCTTGAGCTAAGTCTTTCCCTAAAACACAGAGACTAAGGCTCAAGATTTTTCCCATTTTTTGCATGGAAGACCAGTTCTCCACTGACCAGATCTAGCACTCACAGGAGTCCTCCTTCAAGAAGAAAGCTGGACTTGCGTCCTAACAAAGTAACCCAGCCACTAAAGGAGAACAGAGAGAAGAGCATTTGCTGGTTGTGCCAAAAAGATGGAGCAGAACTATCGAACAGCTAAGACAAAGGGACCTCAGACAGGACCAGCACACCTGCAGTCTCACAGAAGATGATGGGCTGAGGGATCTAGAGGGCAGCACTCAAGGGAGGAGGAGAAAGGCTGAAAAAGCAATCCAAAAAACAACATAAGTGGCAAGAGAAAAGGCTAAAACCCTCACATAATCCATTGCATTGGGCTGTCATCCTTACAGGTGACAGCTCTGGGGACACAGTGCTGAGCTTTGCTGGAGAAAAAGCTCCAAGGAGCCACATAAATGAGAAAAAAAAAAAGGGAGAAAAATGCTGTCACCGCACAAACCACAGAAGGAATGGTGGAGGCAGAAAAGCACTTGCAGAGCAGCCTAGAAGTGAGGGGTGTAGGAGATGGATGGAGAGGACAAGGAATCACCAACCTTACAGATGACTGTTTACTCTGCAGAGAATGGGAACCACAGTCAGCACAGCTGCACGCTGCATTGCGGTGCGGATCAGCCTGCGCGCATGCCCGCCATGCAGGCAGGGATGCTTCACTTCTGGTGAAGTTTCCTACATTACAGGATTCAGTGTTCACATGGAAAAGGCTGAATCAAAACTGCCCAAAAGAGTCTCAAATGCATCGGTGAAAGGACACAAGAAAGAAATGTTTGCTGCGTAGCAAGGGGACCAAAGTACTACGGCGGAGACTGCAACAGACAGGCCAGATGTACAAAGATTTGAACTCAGCTTCCAGAAAGGGTGCAGCAAGCCTCCCTGACACAGACAGGGCCCAACAGCAACAGAGAGTTGGCAAGAAGCCCCCATGTCAATTCACAGAATCATACCCACCATACTCCTCCACGGGCCCCGCAAGGCTCAGCAGTGACCTGGCCTCCAGCTCAGGCTGTGCTCGCCCAACCCCAGCTACAACCCTCAGTCCAAGACCCACAGCCCCAGCCCAGCCCCAACGCCTGCCTCTAGCCACACAGCTCAGCCAGATTTTAAAAAGAACTTTATTGAAGCTCCAATATATATTATTTTTGGCCTCTAAATACCCAAGTGTCAGCACCTACTCCTGGCTCTCCAGTGCTATTCTGCAACCCCCAGCACTGCATCTTTCAGTGCTAGGTTTTCTGATTGACTCCTACAGAAGGAAGAAAAATTTTCAGACGCCTCAGGCATGGCTTTAGAAGAGCGACCACTAATATGGTGGCCGAGTGCTGGAGGTGATGTTTAGTTGGTATCCATGCCGTCACACTCTTCTTGGGGAGGAGATGGGGCAGTATGTTCCTCATTGTTTCGGCGCTGATAGAACAGCACATACGCAGCTTTTGTCTACCAAACAAAGAAGAAAACCATCTGAAACAAGCCACACAGCTTGGCTGGAAGTGTAACGCCCAAAGCAGGGAACCACACTTTCAGCACAAACTCAGGTTAGCCTCAGGCCAAATACTCACCACTATTTGGTCTTCTGAAGCCATCGATACACTGCTGTCATCAAAATAGTACCACTTGTCATTCACTTTGTTCTTTGCATAGGCGGTGTCTGTCAGGAGAATAAACTGCAGCTCAGGACTCCGGGGAAGACTGGTAGGTAACGCCACGCCAGCTGCGCTGCACTAGCAATGCTCAAGGGTCAAACTGAGTGTGCATGGGAGGCCAGGAGCTAACTTTGACATTAACTACCCCAAACCTAGTTCACCAACATACACATCTTCTAGAGCATGCTAGCTGGTCCACCTAGTCTAAAACCATGTCCCACTTACCAGACTTACTCTTGATATCCAAGATATAGGACAAAAACTTCGGAAAAAATTAGTGTTCTGTTCACCCCCTTGAGCAAGAGCTTTCCCAAACAGACAGTTTAAGACTGCATTTTCACACGAAAGAGAAGTTTTCTGTTGATGACGGATCTGATCTAGTGCTTGCAAGAGTCCTCACTCAAGAAGGAAGTTAGACTAAAGTCCTGCCATCTCTTCCAAGCAAGACTTCTGTGACTATGATCTCCAATCTCAAAACATACCCGCTGTCAGCTAATGCTATCCTGCAGTGACATACCCCACGTGTTAAGCACATATACTGCCAAATGGGAGATCACCATCCTCTCATAGTAAAATGCTTCTGGGTGGTTCTAGAAGTGTAACCTACAGCATGGACTGGCACGGACACCTGATAGAGGGAACCCCACTTACAGATGCATTTCTTCTATGCTGCAACAAAACCAGTATCAGAAAATACAGACGTGTCACATACAACAGGTTTTTTTTTTCCTGATGGTGTGACATTTTCCCTGCTACATGAGCCCTTGTCAGTGCAAAGGTGGATACATTCTACTGCAAGCTAACAACAGCTGTGCAACCAAGGTCCCAAGAACTACACGTTTGTGGCTAGTTTTAGAAAGAGTCTGGAATAAAGGAAAATGAAACGAAAAAAAATCTGCTTTAAATTGCTATTGAAGCAAACAGAATTGAGGATAGGAAATGCAGAAAGGCACTAGACCCAGCTTCATGACAAGGTATGCCCTCTGCTCTGTCTTCCTGGCCTATGGGAAAACTGCTGCTCATCAGACCTTGTCTCACCACCACTGAGGGAACCTAGCAAGCTCCTGCGCTTGGCTGGCTCAACCACTGGCAGTCTCTGCTCTGCCACTGAGAGAGACAATCAGCTACCCTCCGGAGTGCTGCAGGGCAAGAGGCTGAGTCTTGGAGCTGAACTGACAGCTTATGCCAAAGTCTCTCTGCAGCTCTTTCTAGTAAGGAGCTTCTTTCCACAATTTCCTATTCCGTACTGTAAAGTCTTGACTCCACTCATAAATTGGGGAACATCACCACATCCTCTAATGACTACTAACCAAGGTCACACAGGCATCAGAGTCAGATTTCAGGTAGCTGCAAACTACACAAACTGACTAGCTGCTCTGCAAATCCTACCAGGAAGGACATCACTTTCCAATATGATATCCACCTGCACACTGAACACAGGTAACATTTGGACTAGACACCTTTGGTGAGGACTGTTGCAGGTTTCCAAGGCACAGAGCCCTCCCACAAGCCCTCTGCCTACATATCCTTGCATACAAGGAACAGAGAAGCAGTTACTCACAGTGGCCTACTCCCATGGCTCCATAGTGATTGGAAACTGCAATGAGGTCATACACATATGAGCCTGCTCTTGGGTCGCAGACAAACTCGGACATGTTTAAACCCCTGAAAGGAAATCCAAAAGTATCAGTACACCAGTAATCAGTACTTTTTAGAAAAGTGATGCATGACACCAGTGAAGCTCTGCAGGCAGGCAGCACTGGGGGAGAAGTGCTGCACTCTGCTGCTCAACAACCAGATGTTGTTAGTGTAAAGACAAGATGTTACCCCTCCCACACAGGGCAGGTTCTTGTAAACACATCAAGTGCTGCCAAAAGATTTAGAGGGAGGTGCCAAATAAAAGAGTTCAGAGCGTCCCTGTGTAGGCATGAGAAGCGTAGTAGTAAGGGATACACTTCATCCTGCAGCAGGGTGCTGACAAGCAGAAGCAGAGGAATGAGGCAGGCTTTCATCTTGTTCTTGTGCAATCCTCAATACTACAAATGCAGCTCTGCCCAAGAAATTTGCTAAATTCTCTGTAGAAGTTCTCTTAGTTTTAACATGGTTTTAACCTAATTTCAGAAGAAACAGTACCTGCTAGTAACTAGTGTTCTTTGAGATGTGTAGAACTGGTTAAGACTAACAAAAAAAACCCCAAAAAACAACCAACTCAACTCATGCCTGCTATCTTGCAGTTCAAACCCAGAAGACAGAGCTGTTTCAGTTACAGCTTTAATAACAAGCCCACTCAGCAGTAACAGCAGAAGTAGATTTCTCTTGACCAGCTTCTTCAAGCTCTTCCTAGCTTGAGGGAAGTATCCTACCTGATAGGGAATTCCACGACAGTGTCAAGTTTATCCCTCCAGTATCTGCTGTATGAGAAGCGTTTTAAATGCACTACCAAAATCCTGGGCAAAGACCACAAGTCAAACTTCTTTGTGGCCTGTTGATGCTTCTTACAGTTTGGGCAGTACCTGAGGAAAGAGTAACAAACAAGGACATGAATGACTACATGAAAAAAAAAGCGCTTCTGGCCTTCCATTAAAAGATGCCTCAATAGTGCAGTACAGTCCCTGCCTTTACAGAAGGCATTTTGGCTGTGGAATATGCAGGTGAACACACTTCCCCAGAGGTTTCCAAACTGCAACTTGCTTTCACTTTACAGGCAAAATGTACTATGCCAAGTGTGTTAACTGAATAGCGTACAAAGATTATTTTTTTCCTTTGTGGATTAAAAAAGATTTAAAGATCCCATTACTCCTTTATTATCTCCTGATGCAGCTCAAACAGGTAACAGTTGCAAATACATCTGTAGCATGTAATTGGAAATTAATAAGAAACAATCATTTACTACACTGTAAGTTATTTTCTTACACAGCTAGCAAAAAAACCTCCAAAGATCTTCTGCACAAACAGTAATCACATTTTGGTCACTTAGGATCCACTGTACTCTCTGGACTAGGAATTTTTAGAAGAGTTAGGAGTGGGTCAGGACTGGTTCAAGCTAGAAATAACTCCGGATTAAACCCTAAGGTAGCCATGTGCTTTCACTCTTTACTACCACAACTGCTTCCTCTGACACTGTCTGGAGAACAGATGTGTGCTGAGGAATTAAAACTAGCCTGATCTTTGGAAGCTACACACCCACTATCACTTTTTTTTTTTAAATAAAGGCAGGAAACAAGACCTTTTTATTAACACACGGCTGTAGGCTATTGAGTCAATGACTTAACACAGAACTGACAGACTTCTCACAGATGAAGACAAAATGGAAATTATCAGAATCCCATGACAAATAACGTGAATTCAAACAGTTATGGCATTTTACTATAGACATGGCAGGCAGACAGAGCCTCTTACCACGGGTCATGTTCACCAAGCGTTTCCATAGTAGTGAAAAGCTCTATGCAGTCTCTGAGGGCTACGACAGCCTTCTTCTTCTGTGGTTGCAACATACTTCCATGTTTTTCAAATGCCTAGTGAGAGAGATGCATTCTTTATTCAATTCCATGTACTCTTTAATCCCTGATATCACAAAGAACATGCTCACCTTCATCAAGCTGCCTATTTCTGCCCCCCCCCTTTTCCCCACCCACACAATCATATCAAGATTCCAGCCACTCCTTTCTTGTGTTACAAACAGTCCCTAAGAGAAAATATAGTATGCTCTTACTTCAAAGTTGGTGGGGTTTGGGTCTTTTACAAAAGAGTAACAACAGGTTATTCTGTTACAAAATACAATCCAGCAAAACTCTCTCAGAAAGAATTCTGAGCTTTCTACTTGGCTCTATGAATTTGGTTTTAGGTTTCTTTCAAGTTTTGGGAGTTTGTTTTGTTTGTTGAGTGGACTACAAACTAGCCTACTTAGCTTTGAAATTAAAATGTCTACTTTTCAGAACACACTGGAAACAGATCAGAAATTATAGATTTATAGACCTTATCACTAAAAGATTTTAAGTAAACATGCTGGTGACTCCAATTTTTATGAAGGGAACTACACCTACACTTCACCGTTTACTGTAATCTTAAGTACCATTCAATTTACATATAGATTATTTAGGAAAAGAGCATACTACAACCTGTGCCTCCTGTTCATCAAAAAGTAGCCTCCGCGTATCAGAATCCCAATCAATAGCAAGTGCAGAAAAAGCTACAAGAAAGACAAAACATTTATTGCAAAGGTGTAAGAAGGAGAAAGGAAAAAAAAAGATAGCAAGACAATAATTACCATTCAGTTTTAAGATTTTCCCTTCTACAATGGAGTTTATCTCAGAGGTCCCAGAGGAATTCACGAGGCTAAAAGTGAAATGCTGCTTCTTGTAAGGCTGCAGGTCTCTTGGTGTCTCGATCTGCATACAACCCTCAGAGTGGCAGGGATCAACTTCTGCCAGCTTTTCCTTGCCTTCCTGTCCACCATCTTGATGCTCCATCTCTTCAATGTCACCTGGCAAAATTTAAAACAACCACAATATTAAAGAGCTTCAGTGAAAGTTTAGACTGACACCTCACATGGACAGCCATTTGCACAAGCCTGTTATGACACACACTGAGTCATTACTGAGAAAGTAATGAAAAGACATGCAGCAAAAGAAATCTGTGCTTGCTAACTGCTACATCTGAAGTTGTATTTTTTCCTTTAGCAGATGCCAGGTGATGTGCTGGGTTTTATATCTTACTGTCAGACCTGATGGAAAGTGCTCAGTTCACAGTAGGTTAACAATCACAACTTTTGATAGCACACCCTAACAAATATCCCAAGAGAGAGTCAGCAAGGTTGCAGTTGGGTGTCTTCACAGAAGGGAATATTTACGTCTCCAGGAAAGTTGCTTCCATTCTTTGGGGAAGACGGGCAGATTTCCCCCCCCCCCATTTAGAATTTCCCATATAACTTGTTCCAGTTGTTACTCTCACAGCAGCACAAGCGAATCATTTCAAAGAGGAAAGGGAAACATGCATTTGCCATCAGCATCAAAAGCTTCCTTGTAAGCATCTAACCTAGGAATGAGACCTGTAAGTCCATGAATAGAAAATACTGTTTCCACTTTATTTCCCCAGAACTTGTCTTTGTGAGAACAGGCCAGTTTTCATCACCAAAGGGCCTATTAGGAAAGACATTGCCTCTGGAGGGAGGCACCTGAACACCTAATAGGGAACCAAGGACTTCCCTAACATTGGTCTAGATGAATGCACATCACACCTTGTTCTCCTGCTGCTGCTTATGCACACGTGATCTCCCTTGGAAGGAAAATGGTCTACAAGAATTCTCACCATACCATGCAGAAGTCCTATGCAATAGTGTGATTTAAGCATTGTGAAAAAACAATCTGCTAGAGCTTAAGCCAAATACACACAGCACAAATCAAATGCTAATAAAAAGCTTTAAGCGCTTAAAAGCTTCCAGCCAATTTTGAAAGGACATTACCTTCAACCACACCATTGGAGCCATTGCAGGTTCCCTTGTCTAGGCAGGGTGTAGAGTATTCTTCCAAAGGGAGTTTCACATAGCGGCTAAACAGAGGGAGCATGTTATCACACAATTACATCGAAGCTGTACATCAGAACAGCAGCACCCCGCTCCATCATCAGTTCTTGCTGTCCAATCCCCCTCAGCAAACCAGAACCCATCCAGTACAGCACCATTTACAGGCCAAGAGCTCTCAGAATGAGTCAAACAACAACAATACAGTAAGTCTCTGTTCTCACTGCTTGTTCCAATTTTTACTGGCAGTAGATGGAAAAGGAAAAAATAAGTTACGGTGGCCCCATCTAAGAGCCCTGAAAACATGGCCCAAGTTCTGCTCCTGACCCATTTTGCAACACCAAGCAGGCAGCCTCCCCTGTGATCCCCACCACCATTATCTTACAGCCTGCTTTTACAGAGCCCCAAAAAACAGGACCTTGAAGCATCCCCAGGGCCTCCAGACACTAATGCAATGCAAATCCTGGTTTATACGCCACACAAATATCAAGGAAAGTTCTTCCTGTTAACAAGGACACAGTAATCCTATCACAGTGTAGTTGAATAAGCGACCACTAGAACTTTGCATAGGATTCAAAGGTACAGACATGACTTACCTGATCCGCTCCAAAATCACACTGTACAAGTGATCCACAGTGAGCTTGTGTTTCGGCACAGATATTAACAGTGGTTGACCAAAGAGTATGGTCCCTGAAGTATTGCTGGATTGCCTCATTGTCTTTTCCCGAAAGTAAACAGAGAGAGTAACATACTCCGAGCCATCCTCACTTGGCTTGCAAACTTCATATCTGTTTGAAAAACAGGTATTTCCACGGGTTATTTCCACTGCCAAGAAGCACAGCAGGTAGAACCAATATGAACTCAGTCCAACAAGTCTCTCCACCGGGTCCTCCTGAGAAGGACAAAAAGGGGGTTGTACTCTGTCTTCATGCTACAGACAGAGCAGCTTTCTAAACACTGCTCATAGCACACAATAGCACAGGATACATACCTACCACTGACTCGACTGCCACTTTCCCCTTTGTCTTTACTCCTAATTCACATCCCTATTGCCACTCACCTCACAAGACATTACCCTGGCAACTACATGTTGCTTCAGCCAGATCATGGCATCAGTGAAAAATACTAAATGCACTTTGAGATACCTCGGACAGTGTTTGTTCCCTCTGGAGAAAGAAACCCTCTTAATACCTTGGGTCTTGCATTCTCCCAGCCTCTCGTACAGTTAATGGCCTGAGCTCACATCACTGAGCAGCCAGTGTTTCAGAAAACAAAGAGTTTGGAAACATCTGCTTCACAGAAAAATCCAAGGTCAGTAAACACACAAGAAAAACATTCTGGAAGAAAACAAACAGCTCTGGAGAACAGCGAGAAGACTAAGACACAGCTTGTGCTGCTAGGCGAAACAGCAAATGAGATATTCACAGATGTCCGAGTCAAAAGAAACCACGCGGTCCAACACTATCACAGTGTTCGCTTACAATACGGATTTCAGGACTATTCATTACAAAGATTCATTTTCAGGTATGCCAAGTCACACTGCTCTTTAATTTGGCGAGTCACCTCTCCCAGACTTATCTTAAAACTGAAAGAGAAAGACAGACTTCATGAAAGACGTCACTACGCATAATGACCAAGACCACAATCACGTATCTGAATGTACCAACTGTTAACTACTTTAGACAAGCTACTCCCCTTCTCTCAAGAGCCAAGAAACAAGATTTTTTTTTTATTCCTGTGTTCAAAATGCCCTTACAGAGCAGGGAGGAGAACAAATTTCAGAGTTGTTGTTCTGCTCCATCCTACTTAAACTAAAAGGGATGTCAGCTTGGGGCCTGCACTGAAGCAGTAGAGTACACAAAGAAAAACATCCTTCTGGAAAGTCTCATCCCAGCCCACCAAGACCATTAGAGATCAGAGTGAGCATAGGACAGTCCAACGCAAACGGCTGTTGAGGTTTTCTACGCTTCAATGCTATTCAGCTGGACACCACCACTGAATACAGTTTGCACCTTCCAAAGTTTCCTGAGAAACAGCACCAAAAAGAGATTAATTATTTTACTTAGCACTGTTTAAATAACACAAGACCATACTCAATCCCAGAACATCATCTATGATTAACTCCAGGTCCTACACGACCCTTAGGCTGGACTCATATAAAACAGATCAGTACATGACATGCACAGGTTCCTTGACATTTTTGTGACTGCCTCTCATGCCACCTACACTGCTCTGCAAGCAGCAATTAATGCAGCCCCCATTTACACTCCACCCTCATGCACATCCTGAACAAAGCCCTGCCCATGCGACGGAACAGACAGGACAAAAAGAAAAAGCTAAGTATTACCCATACACAGGTGTCATCCATCACAAACAGCAGCATGCTGTACCTCTATAACACTCTGCAAAAAAGCATCTCACACACTTCTCACTGAAAGATAACAAACTTGGTTACTCAGGTGCCCCTCTACCCACTCCACCTCAGAATAGCTTTTACCTACTAGTGTTAGAGGCAGACATATCAGAATCAGGAGCTGTCATTTTCCGAATCTCTACGGCAACAGCCATCCCTTCTAAAAAAAAAATCTAAGATAAAATACTTTATCTATAGTTTAAGGAAGGCTACAGAGGTGATACTGGGAATTACTGGACAATAGGCTATACTTACATATAACTTAATTGAAATAAAGATGATGCTACACCAGACTAAACAACGTAGTTTCA
This sequence comes from Pluvialis apricaria, assembly GCA_017639485.1. Classification (NCBI taxonomy): domain Eukaryota; kingdom Metazoa; phylum Chordata; class Aves; order Charadriiformes; family Charadriidae; genus Pluvialis; species Pluvialis apricaria. The sequence continues at coordinate 17,065,033 of CM030016.1, forward strand.
GAAGTCAGTCATTCGCTTAGCTGCTAACCCAGTCAGATATTAGCTGGTTGCCTTTATAATTCATGACAACTCTGAAAAGTGCCTGAAACCAGCTAAGCAATAGGGTAGAACTTGACCAGTCTTCATCAGCGTTATGAAGGCTTCAGGTCTGTGGTTACAATTCAGAAAGGAAGCCGTGAGAAATGAAGTAGGTAACTTTTGTTCCCTTGCAAACTGAAGTTAAGCAAGTGCACAGGAGCATGACACGCTACAGAAAGATAAGTCTGAGCTACGTGAAGGGTCACTAAAAGGAAAAAAATACTTTGAGCTAAACACCACGCTAATATGTATGTTGCATGTTATTGAAACACTCCCTCTCAAGTGCTGGGATCTATGATAGTAATTCCAGCTGGAAAACACCATGTGGATCACAAGTCCGTCTACAGCAACAACCAACAAAAGATGTTTTGTAAAAGAACAGAGAAGGGTAGAAAAAAAATACAATTGCAGAAGCTGACAAACATCCATCTAAACAGGATTACTACTGTACACCGACCCAGAGATGCTGCTGTGCAATTACAATAGGTTCAAAAGTTGAAAATAAGAATGAACAGAGGACTGGAAAAAACCTGGGTGAAATTGCTGCATATATTCTGATCTCTTCTAGGAAGTGGAAATACTCCTAACCTATTTACTTTCCAGAGGATATGCAAACAGAGAGATAAGAAACCGCAAATGTAACTTTTCCAGACAACGGGTAGTTTGCCTTGTAGAAACTGGTCACAGAATTCTGCCAGTCTTACAGAGAAGCACAACTAAAAAGGGTGATGGAAATCAACCAGCAAGATTTTTCCAAAGCTTTAAAGAACAAGCTCATTTTGAAAGGACACAAACCCTCATTTCAAACAAGCAAACAACGATTTCAGCAAGTGAGAACAAACTTCCTAGATCAGTCTGCTACAGGATCTCACAGACCTCATACATTTTATATAAAATTACTGGACTAGCTGGTTTGCTGGCCTAACTAACTCAGTTCAGTAATTGTAGCCTCAGTCATATTAACAAACGTGACATTTCTGCAGCCAGTCATGGTTTAAGACCATGAACTCATCTAAACATAAGACACAGCATGTTGTAAGAGAAGGCAGAAAATACAGTATGCATGTCAAACTAAATATATCTTATTCAAATATGCACACTTTTGTAGGTTAAAGGTGACCTGCAAATCAATTTGTGAAACTTTTATCAATGTAAGTAATACATATTATATTGTATGCCCCATTAGCCAGGCTAAGAGAACATGGGTATCTAATTCATCCATCAAAACATTTCTTCTTAGGCCTTAAGAACTAAGAAGAAATACTGAGAGTGATACCCTTGAAATGGGTTGTGGAGTTTGTTTTCAAGTGGTACTTACCTGACCCCTTGTAGGCCGGCTCCAAGCTCCAGCAGGATCCCTGGGTGATGTGATATCACCAGCATGGTGCATGCCTGGGTGTTACATTGGAGCGGGAGCCGGATGTCCTAGTGGGGCTGGACTTCACAGAACCTAAGAAAAAGAAATAGTAAGCATTTCGGTTACGTGCTGAATGCTGTTCTCTGCTTAGCCTGGAGAATGAGAGCATTCAGCACAAACACTGAACTAACATCGTCAAATTGATTTGCAGACCACCTTTACATAAGTCACTTTCTGATCGTTTGCCACAGATCTCCCTGTCCTTTCACAGGAACAACATGCCTCCAGAGAAACCTTTACAATGCTGTGAGAAGCGGGCTAGTCCCACCGTTCTTTGGCTGCACTGCCCTTACACATCATGCCAGCAATCTTGCTTCAAGTCTTATATCAACTCCCTTTATTTCTGTAAGCATCTTACCTCTTCTCTGATGCTAAATATTAACACATCTTGCATCAGGACTACACTACATTTCCAAGCCTGTCACGGTAAGAAAGATGAGTGCAAAGCTTCGTGAAAAGACAGACTTGGAGAATTCCAGCCCCAAATTCTCCTCCCCTTTCAGGTGACCTGGAGAAGAAAATGCTTAGTTTTTTCCTTTTCTGTAAAAGGAACCAGGTTAACTTTGGGATGCATATGAGAGTTACTTGAAGTCATTTAAATACAAAGAAGCCCAGTAATATCCACATTTACTCTTTTTGAAGTTTTACTATCAGAGAGCACAACAGGTAAGGTACAAGAATCGATGAACCAGAAACTGAGCAGCCGAAAGGGAAAAATATAACCTAGCCATCCAGGGCAGATATTCCCCCCCTGCAATTACTGTCCATCCAGCTTAAATGCCAAAGGGAGTCTAATTCTTCCCCCTGCTCCCTGACCCTCCTTCCCCCAAGATTCAGCATTTCCCACCACTTTAGTGGGACAAGAAAACTCATAATGTGTGTCGCAAGATGTTCCAGGTGCCCTGTAAAAAAAACCAAAAAAAAACACAGAAGGCCAAACATGTCTTCCCTCATACCCTTACAGTAAAACCAGGAAAAAATACAGCTTTTTCAACCACTGAAATCACCTAGAACAGGTGCAAGCTCAATACTCTATACATCCCACATATTGCACATTTCACAGGTATTCATCAACAGTACAGTCTAGACAACAGTATCTGTGCCTCCAGAATGTGTCCACTGTCAAGCAAATATAAGAAAAACAATAAAGTACCTTTCAGCTATGCTACTCCCACTGTAATGTGTTGTGCGAGTCCCTGCTCAGTGACATTTACAACTGAAGCATTTCATGGAAATCAATATTCTGCTCAGTAACCAACCAATACAGAGGTCTAAATCCACACTTGAGGCTTGATACGCATTGGTGTCAAAAGCAAGACACCAGTACAAAAGTACTGACTTTTTTTTTTAAAATCACATCCCTGCTGAGGAACAGACTTCCTACAGTATTAGATCTTTCCTTGAATTTTGAATTGAGACATGTGCTGCTAGCTGGCTAGCGCGCAATACTCTAAAAATCAGAAGTCTATCAAACCAACAGGGATACTATACTGTCATATGCAGACCCAGGTCTAACTACCGCCTTCAGCCAAGCAAATGTGGAGAAATACTGCAAAAGACTGACATTTATATTTAAATTTTTCAGTCCTGAGCCAAATTAACGTGATACTAAGAAGGCGAGAACTGCCAGGTTAAGTTACTACAAGACCCTAAGGCTTCAGAACCATTGAAACAACCAATTTCTGTTACAGAAGACCATCACCCAGGTGGTAGCCACAACCTCAACTCATATGCCAAGAAAAGTATATATAAAAAGTAATTTGATCAAATCACTTTCCAGTTAGGAAAAAGAACAGCCTGCCCCTTCTGCTCCAGCTCTCCTGGAAGCCCGCCCAGTACACATGCAACCTACTAACCCAACAAAATCAAAGGTGGAAGACCTGCTGGACTCTGTGCAAAGACCTTTTCAGAGGAGGACAAGGACAGCAAGGAGCAGAGGAACAATTTGACGGCAGCTGCCCATTAAATTAGAGCCTGGGGGGCCTTGTAGCCCCCTCCATCGCTACATACCCATTCTTTGCATTCTCAGACTTTAGCAAACAGCCACAGACAATTACTAACACAACCTTTGTTTGTTTCTGCCAGTGGACAGCAGGAGTACTTTTTGGGTGAGAAAACTGTTACACAATTAAAATGACGATTTAAAGACCAGCATGAGGCATGGAAAGGTGCTGTCTTCAGTTTATCACAGCTTCTCTCATAATTCTCTCAGGCTGGCTATCAGGAAGGAACAAAAAGACCTGTGAGCACATCCAAAAATCAAAGACTAAGCAGCAGAATCCTTCAGGAAAACACCTCAAAATCAATAGGATCCACTGAGCAGTTTGGAATTTTAAAATACAAGTTTGGAGAACGCACATCTGAGAAACCTATATCTGAATATGCTGTACTGATTTAACTCTATTTTGAATTGCTTACTTTGCTGCACTTTGTTTTCTATCCAGTGAAAGAAACTTTATGTCTAACTTCAACTACTTAAATCATATTAATGAGATGTACACATTACAGTTTGTCAACAGAGAAGGCTTGCCACTGGATGTTTTTGGAAAATAAGAACAGATCATCAGTATATAAAAGGGATCAGGATGCACCAGGATCAATAAAACATGAATTAGGAAAGAGTTTGAGTACATGAGTGTGAATATCATGTTAGTTTAAATAGAAAAGATTTTTTGAATCTAGAAAACCTCTCATTTAAATACAGAATATGAGCTAATAGTCCCTAGTCATATCCCAGGTCGCATACTATATGTCGACTTTAAACACTTCTAGGTTAACATTTAGTATCTAAGAACACACCCTGCAAAAGGTACCATGATTACCAGATATCCCTCTCGAGTTTATTTTTCCCCCAGCAGCCGACACACCTCTCACTTAGCTTTGCAGCACTGTAAGCAAAATATCCTGAAATGAAACAGATTTCCTACTTGATTTGTAACGTAAGTAACACTGTTAAAAACCTCATCTTTTCCGTTACTTCTGTTCTCCTAGAACAGAAGCTGATATGTTTTAGTCTTACTACACAAGGCAATTAAGCGATTCAAACAAATCTTAGGAAAAAGTATGTTTTCAAAACACAGTAGGCAAACAGCTTAAGTTTAGCTTATAAATCAATTCCTATTTTGTCAGCCCGACTTAACACCCTAGAAAGACTTCTTAGAAGTTTATTTCACAGCAATATCCAGTATAAATGTAGTGCAAATAAACTTTTGATGGGTTAGCATGGTATATCAAATCTTCAGTTTTTTATTTCAATTGTGAATTTTGGGTGAAAATACTGCCACTGTAAAACATTACACAGTAATACTTTCTAATAAAAGGCAGCTGCTCCCCTTCATTAATCAACACAAAGACAGTTTTCTTTCAGGAACAGAGAGATATACATTACCCAGTGTAACTAGTGGTACACCCCACAACTACATCACCAGTCAGCACAAGAGGATCTTTTCCAAGCTAAACGTTTTGTAGACTATGCAGGCATACAAAGCCATCCTTCAAGTCATAAGAAGCAAGTCTTTTCCTGTCACTTCTCAAAAGAATTGGCCTTAATTTAAAACCCAAAGAACAAAGATCTTTTTAGCGTGCACTTAAGTCTTTATTTACTTTGGGGAAATAAAATATTTCTCAACTGTACATTCTTTCAATTACATATTTTCAGTTCCAAGTGGAAGCAAGTTTGTTCTTTAAAAGTGGAAGATTTTAAAGACTTAAAATTGTTTTTAAATTTTTTTTTATTCCTGATGCTCAGTGTTACTCAACCAGCACTGAGAATAAGCAAAAGTTACATTTTCATGCTAAAAACATAAGCAGCAGGAAATTTTAGGAACACTACACCAGTTAGGCTAGAAGGAACAAGTTAACAAGAGAACACAGGAGGAGTGAGCAGGGCTGCTCCTCGCTCTGGTTTTGGAGAAGAGGCCCACAAAGAAAGCATGCATTGCAGTGCCTGAGCCCAGCCCCAGGGTGGGTAGCGGTGGCAGGTACAAGTCAGAGTGGCATTTGCTTCTGATCCAAAAAAGCAAGCAGGCAACCCAAGAGAAGCAGATACAAGACCTTAATGGATGAAAACAGAGTGGAATTTAAGAACATTCACACTACTATTACCAGTTCTCAGATGATTTAATTAAACCTTAGAACACCTAAGAGCAGACTTGTTATAACCAGACAAGGTAGGCAGACTGTCCATGATAAGAGATTATCCATTTGCTTTTAAAAAGAAGTTTTGTTCTTTATGAACAACTGTTTCTCTGTTGCATTTTTGAGACAAGACTCCCTTTTGATAGAAGAATGCTGGGTTTTAGCTGTAGGTTAGAATATTACTTCACATATCTTTTTCCTGGCAGCATCACCCATTAAAGGGAGTTCCTATGAGCAGCTTTCTCCTAATTCTTGCCCTGGTGCCTGGCTGCTTGCTCTGGCCCTACAGTGCTGAAAACATCCTAGAGGGTGTACATAGAAAAGAAGGATTAGAAAGACTTCCTCCTGCTACCTCTCCTCTTCCTTAGAGGGTTATTTTTAACCCAGGTCAGTTCACTCACTATGACTGACTCACAGAATCACCTCACTCAAAGTTGTGCCTGCACATAAAAGGAAGTGGTGACTGCAAAGGAAAATACACGTGGAGCTGCAGCTCAGCTGATGCTTCCCCCCGACCCCGGAGCCGACCTGATTCAGACACAGTTGTTTTCTGTGGAGGGATACGCAAGTGTTATGCCTGTAGGAAAGTGGGGGTTTTTTGTAATTAGAATTGTAGTATCACACTTTTTTCAATGTTTTACTAGCTTTGGAGACAGACTTACTTACAATCTAACACTTTACAATACCCTCACAAAATGGATTTCATAGAAGCCAAATGTCCTTCCTAGGCATCCTAACTCGCCACACTTTCAGCTGCAATTGAAGAAAACAACATGACAAGAACTTTCAGAAAAACTCAGATGTTACATCTCAGCAATAAGGCCACGACAGACGGCATGACAGAATTGCACCAAGCAGTACGTCACAGCATCCCGCTCAGTGAGAGGTATACACTGCACCAGAGCGTATTAGGGCAGGACTTCCCACTGGCACAACAATTTCACGAAAGCAACATCCTTGCAACAGGATATTCTCACATGAGGAAGACTGGACTTGTGCTGAAGGGCTGGATTTGACCCCACAAGCCCCACGTTCAGCTGCGAACCTCAAAACCCACTTTGCGCTTCGTGCACAGTATTTTTCATTTCCCGGCTGCAATAGAGAAACACGAATTTTGCTCTCCTCACCACATTACACAGATGACTGGAGACACCTCATCCACCACATGTATGCAGAACATCAAGCACAATCAAATCCTCAGCTTTTCTGAAGTCCCTCATAACCACAGTTAAGACACACATAGTGTAAGAGCCAGTCAGGAGTCTATCAAGAACCCCCCAGTCATGGTTAGCTGGGTGCTGTAATAACTGTGATGGTTTTTGGAAAGGCAGAGTACAACAGCTTAGACTTCACGCTGTTCTAATAACAGCTCCCAGGCTTTTGGCTGATTTGGAGCGTAAGAACAAGTAAACTTGAGCTTGCCTAAAAATAGCAGTGAAAGTGTAATTGTAATCCAGACATAGATTATCATATCTGAAATAGGCTTGTAGAAAGTTTCAAGCTGCAGAACACAGACCAAACAAAAAGTTTATTATTACCCAGGGCCATGACTTCCTTTGTGTTAGGAAAACACCTACACTGCACGTGCTGATCTGCTGCTAGGAGAAGTGCTGCATTACTGCTAAGTCATGCAAAAGGTCTACAGGAAGGCTTAGGTTTTGAGGCAAGGAGGGGAGTGCGAATATCAGGATTTATATCCTGAAACCAAAGCAAACGTTTTGCAGTATTCTTCACATCATGGAATCTTCCCACTTTACTCACACAAAGATGTCGTCTTTTGGCATGATATGATTTAAACCTTCATCCATTTGGAAGATTTTGTGGAATCGATGATTATACACGTCTGTCACCACCATCTAGAACAGCAAGTGATATTTTCAAAAATATTATAATGAAAGCTAACAAATTTAGGCAAACTAACTTTAAATTCAAGCAACAGTTTATTTCTGTTTTCTTTATCAGAATTTTCAGCACACCAACATCAGCACTGTTTTCTATAACAGCACCCAGCAGCTAATCAGCTGTATTTGTTAAGATGGATCAGACAAACAAAGCAAACAACAGACTGATTTTACAAAGATACTGGGGAGATGCAATTCCAACAGCTGCAAGTCAGCCCGGTCAAAACAACAGCACAGATCCCAACATCAAAGTGGCAACAGGCTAGGATTTCAGGCACAGATCACTCACATCTATAATTAACTGAAATAAATTCAAGCGCTATGCTGGCATCCTGAAAATACCCCACCAGCTACAAAACCATTCCCTCTGGAAAAGCTCACCCAATCCCTTTTGTTACTAAAAGGATGTCCAAGAAGAGATGGATCCAAAACAGACATTGAACATCTCAGTACTAAGAAACTAGACTATCAGAAACGTTGGGGGTGGGCCCTAGCTTTCTGCCCCTTCTCTTAAATGTCTCTACTGCAATGGAAGTATCAGAATAAACACAGATTGTTTCATGCGCCTTTTTGTTTTACAATCAAAGAACAGCACTCAAACTTGTTGGGTTTTGCCACAATTCCATTAAGTTCAAGCTTATCACCCACCTAAAAGCTAAGGCACCAAAATCCTTCAAGAACAACAAACATTTATCAAAATTACTTCGCTGCATTTATCCTTACATTTTCTGCAGGAACACCAGAGAGTTTGGAGAGCGATTCACACAGATCCGAGATGGCCCCCATCATTGGCACCACAACCCGGTACTAGAAACAAAGATAACATCATGCTTACACCAGGTAAAATAAACCCATGCAAAGCAGAGAGCAAGAAAATTGAAATAAAACCTTTAATTCATAGGAGTTCTGCTGAAGTTAAGGTCACAGCTACACACTTCAAGGTCTTCTGAATCTCAGCTCTACCTTTCAAAGCAGGGATTTGGAGGGAATGGAAGAGCCTTAAACAATTGGCCTTCTACTTTGACCAGGCTCAGCAGTAGTACAACCCACCAAAAAAGAAAAATTAAAAAAAAAAAATCACGACATAGTGGCTTGCTCAGAAAATAAAATTGCTGTTTACGTGATAAAAAAACATCCTAGAGCCATTCTCCCCCAGCGCCTCTGGACGTCAAGTCAGAAGCCTTGACAGACAGGAAGGCAAATGTGTGCATGGACTGCACAAAAGGACAGATCCTCCCGAGCAGATCAGACCACTTAAACCTTCATTTGATGGGCAGTGTCATCAATACAGGCTGTAGTTTACTTCTTTTAAGAGTTCTGTTCTGGACATGCCCTCAGACTGAAACAGATCCCCAGAGCTCACCCAGAATAGGACACGCCACATATTGTACTGCACTGGGGCTGACTGGCAGGGACTTACTTTCCTTATAGCACTCTGTATGGTGCCATATTTTGTATCTGTGGCTAAAACAGTGTTGATATCACACTGATGTTTTAGTCATTGCTGAGCAGTGCTTGTGCAGCGTCAAGGCGCTCTTTGTCCCCACTGTGCTCCATCAGCAGGTAGGCTGGGGGTGGGCAAGAAGCTGGAAGGAGACGCAGTCAGGACAGCTGTCCTGAACTGCCCAAAGGGCTATTCCATACTTTGTAATGTGATGCTCAGCAATAAAAATTGTGGTAGAGAAAGAAAGGGAGTTTTTGACTTCCAAGGTTATTGCTCAGACACCGGCTGGGAGCTAGTCTGCTCACGGGAAGAGGCAAGTGATTTCCTTTGGGTCATTTGTGTCATTGTCCCCACCTGCCCACTTTTCCTTCATTTATTATGAAACCATCTTTATCTCAACCCATGGGTTTTCTTGTTTTTGTTCTTTTTAGTCTCTCCTCATTCCTGCCAGGAAGAGGGCAAGGGGGAGCGGGCACTGGCACTTCTAGTGCTCTGAACACTTCCCTGAACACAGATCTGTGAGCTTTTAACGTGACTAAGTGACATTCTGCAACCAGGAATGTGCATGGATGCAAGAATAAAGATGCATCAGAATACAGACATCTACAGTTTGGTTTACCCTAGCATCCTTCCTCCACCAAGTAATCAGTACCATATGTTTCAGGGAAGGATTCAAAAGGGACTTTGGGTTATAGATAGGAACATACTCAGAATTATGTGGAACATACCTGCCCTGAATAAAAGGAGTTATGTATCAATATTCAATATCAATATTCACCAGGATCTTCTCGGCTATACTATCCATCTGTAAACTCCACTGTGGCCATCAGAGGCTTTCAGTTCACTTTCTCTTAGCACAACCCACATGGCAGACACACAATTCCTCCATGTGTCACACACCAGAGGGGCATAGTGGTGCAAACCTCTGCCTTCCCAACTGGGGGATCACAAAACGCAAAGAATTGCTCACAGGGAAAGTGAAGGTGGGATGTACAACATGCATGTGGCCATCTCAAAGAGCTCCAGGTAGCAGAAGTTCTGTTAATCTTTATTCTTTAAAATATAAGAATTTATCCTTTCAGTCTCTAGATTATTGGTAATCTTCCTTGTTTTCTCAATTAATCACTTCTCTGTTTTTGCCCTTTATAAAATCTTGGTGACAAGAACAAGCATTGCTGTCCTTGATTTCAGTGGTACAAGCAGCAGGATAATTTATTGTGAATTCAGCATACAGCCTTCTCCACTGTACCTATCACCCCCCTCAAACTAACAGTGTATACACAAAGCACAAGTTTTACCATCTGCAATTATAATCCACAGCACATGCAAATATTGCCAACCAGCACCTCCAAAACTGCACCAAGGCATCTAGTCGCTCTGACTGAGCATCCCAGATCTTGTGCTTCTCTTGACATGTGTGGAAAGTACAAGGTTACTTTAGGTATGTGTGTGCCCACCCAGAGGCCCATTTGAAAATAAAATGGGGGGAACCTAAAAATCAGCCTACCTTAGAATCAAGCTGGCTTTAAAAGCAATCAAGTCATTTTTCCGTTTTTTTTTCAAAAGGGATGTGTTTTCATTTCTATTTGAAATTCAGAGGCCTTAACCATTTAGATAAGTTTCACCTTTACATTTTCCAATATAACACAAGGTAAACATGACAATGCAAACACGTTACTGCTTTCAGGGAGCAGTACTTCACACGCAGGTAATCTCATCACAGGAACAGGTAAGCCACTTCCAGCTGACCCACGACCACAGTCTCACAAACTGAGATTTTACAAAGCCACTTGATTTCACATGTTCAATTCCCAATTTTTACATTAAAAAACCCATCATACCTCACTCAAAGGTCAACATCAATGTCCTTTAAATTACTTGAAAAGTCTCAACTTTAAAACCTAAGAGAAAGAGTTAGACAACTTAAAGTTGTGTCTTCAACACGCCTTACCTGGACAGGTCTATGCTGTGGGTCTGCATATACCAGGGTAACTTCCATAAGACGATCTCTCCTCAAGGGCAGTGGAAGAGTTAAGTAGCAGAAGGGATCAAAGGTCACAGAAACCTTGGAGCATTTGGGACAAACAAGGGTAGATTTGAAAAGACCATGAAAAATATCCACAATGATAGAATCATTCCTCAGCCTATGATTCTCCCAGGCCTCTTTTGCCACCTCCTGTAAAAAGAAAAAAAAACATTAAGTTATTTCTTGCAAACACTTCCATAGCATGGCAAGCACGTGGATCAAAGAACACTCAGAAAATTGATACTGACAGGTATATTTCACAGAAGGTGGGGGGGGGGGGAATAACAGACTTGGATTTTTTTCTCAGTGAAATTAAGGCCTTGAGTAAAGTCAAACATAATCCATCTATTTCAGCAGGGTCGCTTGGTCAGGTATTCCTTGGTGCACGCAATGCCACAAGCATGAATGGAGCTGAAGGGACAGTAACAGGGTTACACGCTGCTCTTCAGGACAGCAAGCTGATAACAAGACACGCTCCACTCTGCTCCACGAGGAATGGACTGCTGCCCCCCACTTTTGAAAGACAACTGTAGTTACAGCTTCCAATAAAGTAGAGAGTTTTTTCTTCTTGGAAAATGATGGTTCATGTCTCACAAAGAAAGTATAAAAGAAGACAAATTACAATCCCTCGAAGACTTTCACAATACAATTTATAAGTTCCTTATCTAAGGGCATCTGGTAACCAGCATTTGTCTATTCAATGCAATCAGAGGCTCTTCTTAGCATGAGACTTTTAGTTTATGGTACAATACCATATATTTTATATACATCTCAAGTGAAATAAGTGCCATAGATACACACACACACACACTGCAATGCTACTGTCACTAACCAGGATGCTGAGACGGGAACAGACTAACTAGCTCCAACAACTGCAGTGATATGGATGCAAGGCAGATACACATGTGTGTCTCCTACATCACAGGGAAAGTACCAAAATAAAATGAAGGCATGCTTGGCAGCCTTTCCATTCCACAATCATCAGCATTTCTTGGAAAGAAAATAAGATTAAATATACTACTTCTCGTGCTGTTGCCACATGCACTGTATTATGCAAGAAATGACAAACGATATGAAATTATTGCCCATTAAGAGGAAAAAAAACTAGTCACAAACACTGCCTAAAAATAATTATTACATCTGGCTTTTAGAGGCTCCTAAAGCATGTTTCCACTTAATATGTTTACTCTGGACTCTGTGTTTGTCAGTACGTTGCCGCTGTTTGTATTGTGACAAGAGGTAAATGCCTGATCAGGACAGCGTGAGTTCACTTCAAGAAAGATGTTTCACTATTATGTGTCTCATTGTAATCCGAGCATGGCTTTTGCCAACTTCAGAGGAATAAAGAAGTGTCTGCAAGGGGCTCACATACCAGTGTTGACTGGGAAAGAGAGGATAGGGAAAAGGCAGGAAGAAAAAAAATGAACAGAAGAGACTTTTCTGGCCTCTGTCAGGGAAATGGCATAAGAGAATTACTTTTGTCTATTTAGGTAGAGTGGGTAACCAGAGCCAAAGGGTGCTTAAATTCAAATTTAAATTAAATAAAATGTAATGTTTCTTTAATATCAGCGTACCCACTTCCATGGCACCAGAAAGGAGAAAAATCAAGTCAAGTCTCTTAAGGAGATGTTGGTAGTTCAGCAAACACTAGGAAATCATCATGGTTGTACCAAGTCACTTATACCTTGGTTCTCTCCTTGCTTGACCAGTGCTTTCATGCACTCTCTTCAGCCTGGTTTTAAATCTAGCTCATGGATTGCATTTGTCTAGAGGCCATGAGGGAGCACACATGAGAAGTCTGGCCTAAAAATCTCATTTCATTTTGCACTCTGCTATCTACCAGTGGGACACCGGAATGGCTGCTTACAACCCCACACCCAGGGCATGTGTTCAGACCCTTATTTGAGGGGCACCCCAGCACCTCCACGTGAGAATGCTCCCACCCACGTTCACATGCAAGTATGATAGCCTGCACAGTAAGCACTCTCCTCAAACAGATGCTAAAAGCCGCTGCTCAATCTACCTGGAGGAAGAAGGTGGGGCTGAGTAGTCAGGAGGAGGAAAGGTTATGGTAGTAACTACAGCCTACTTTTGGGTAGCTGTTATGTCACAAGATAAACTTCCTTCCTTTCCACTGCAGCACTGTACCACAAGCACATCTTCCTGCACACCAGTACAAGAACATTCTGTAAGGCAGAGCAACAGCAACGTGCCGTGAGGTGTCATGAAGAGTCAGCCAGGCCATAAAGCACGACAGTGCTCTCTCCTCCCAGGTACACCGCTTTGTAGGGAGGATGATTGTGTGGGCTTTGAGCAGGAAGGCCAGGAAGTGTCACAAAACCCAATTAAACTCTCTCAGAAGCACTACCTGCCCTACCCTCAAGTAACAGGCACCATACCGAATCAGGTCTGCCATTGGCATCCTTCAGCTCCAAGTAGGGCTTTTTCTTCACTCTGTTCAAATCCTCATGCAAACCATCTAGAAGAAAAGCCAAGAGTTCCTGGGAATCCTGCTGCTGGTATCCTGAAAACTGAGGAGCAAATCGGCCAACCTGTGTCTGAAATACAAAGGTAAGAGTCAGAGGGGGGTGAGCATGACTTATGTGTAAAAGACAGGAATAAAAACACTCTGGCTTTTGCAGAGATCAACTCCATGCTACCTTATGTTAGCGGAAGACCAGAGTGAACTAGATGCTAACACAGTAAGGATGCCAGAATAAATTTTCCAACTATTTTTATTTTTCCTCCTAGTGTTGAGAGGTAAGAATGCATTCATTGCTGTGACCCTAGAAATCTAAGTTACCAATATTAATTTAGGAACCTGCAAACAACACAAAACCTATCTGCTTGATGCATTTTGTACTTTAACTTCTCTTTCAGTAACCTACAGCTCCCACAATGCAGACTTGCTAGAAGGTAGCATCTTCAAGAAGGTGGACTGCAAGGCAAAAAATGCTTGCAGAAGATCCTTACGAGATAACAAAACTGGCTTAAAACTAAGACTGAAATCCTCTGCCACAATAATCTCTAGCTATTCTAAAAATTGTGATATAAAGCTATAAAACATAACAGCCTGAGTTACCAAGAGTTACCAAGAAGCAGCACACCCAAATACAGCCTCTTACTTCATAAGTGCTATGTCACAACACTGCCATTTAGTGTTCCTGCTTCTGAAAAAAAAAAAAGCCACACACAACAGAAAGGGGTTCCACAGGAAAAACAATTAGCTGAAGGAGTGGTCAGTCCTAGCGACCATCACTAGTTCTCAAACACAGCCTCCAATAGGCTCGCAGAATTATGCTCAGTACATTTTAATCACTCAAGATGACAACTGCAAGGGAGCCCAAACTGGAGGGTTATTTATATTATAAAGATAGTTAACACTGTCACTAAATCAGCAACAATTGTTAGAAAAATCACAATACTGTACTAGAAAATAAAGAGTAATTCCTATTCCAGTCTTAAACCAGAACAGCCCACATTAAGACACTTTTATTGATGTCCACCACAGATTTGCGTATTTCCTCTGAACAGAGGTTTACAGAACAACGTTAATAGCAGTCGATAATGTGCCAGCAACTCCAAGTCACAGAAATTAAACATCTCATTGTTTCAGAACTACCTATGACTCTACAGAGAACAGATCTGTGTAGTCCATAAGGCTTTTGCTCCAGGTCTCAAAAGTGTATACCCTCAACTTTGAGGCTATACCATGCAAAACCTGAACAGCAACAGGATGCACATTCCCATTAATATCAGGTCATTGCTTATTTCATACATTTGGGATGTCACTCTTCCTCAACATACAGAGATTGCACTGTAGAAGCAAACTCTTAGTGTTCTTTGGATGCTTTAATTACATTGTTCTGCACTGGAGCATCTTTGCATTGTATTTAAAACAAAAGACATAGTTACAATTTTTCTAAGGGTTCATACACAACTGCTACATTGCAGTATTTCAGCTGAAAGCAGCTCTTTACACTGAAGCACTGGGAACATTAAACCAATAAATAATGTTACATACAGGGGGGTGCATTTTGCTCACCACTTTATAATTTCATTTTTTTAATTTATAACCTGCACACTTTTTCTCTCTAATTAAAGTTCATAGCTGGCAATTCACATGACCTTGCCTAGTTTTGTAGCAAAGATCATTTTGATGCATCTGTGAAAAACACTCAGGCAGGAAGGTCATTTAACATTAAAGAGTAATAACCAATTCTGGGATATGACACTACTGACTGGCAAGTCCCTCCCTGTACCCCACAAAGCATTTATGTAAAACAACACTGAAGCAATTCTGTCACTACTGCTTTCATAACAGCAAAATAAGTGGAAGGCATATTAGATTTCACTGTTTCTTCCGTCAGAGAGCTATGCTACAAGAACACAGAGTACGTACTTTAAACATACGTGGGGCCACGTGAGACTGTCTCCCAGACCAAATCTGTTTAATGAGCTCTGCATAGGCTTCTGCAATTTCTCCTCTCATCCCCAGTGGATTGTTCTGATTTATTTCAGCTTCATACTTATCTTCCAGGAAATAGTCAGTCAGAGGAGGGGTATTGCTCAGACACTGAAAAAGCATTAAGAAAACAAGTTTACGGCACAGGACAATAAATCTGCGTGACAATGAAATAACAAACCCAGCTTTCACATCAGAACATGAACTAGGCTATTAACAAAACTGGTGAGACAGAATTTGAGTACATATTTACATAGACCTGTTTTTCCACACATTACCGAGGTGGTAGGGTAGGCTACCTTACCTATGCATTACATAGAAATCTGCACAGAACAGGTCAGAAAGGTCTTTAGAGATGTCACCTTAACATTCTCAAATTTACATCCCATATTCACTTTCTAACCTTGAAATCCCAATATAAGGAACAGTGAGAATTAAGAGAGGGCCTTGTTACTCCTTGAAGTGAAACACAACCTACACATTGTCCTACAAAGAACCAAATGCCATTTAAAACAATCACCATCAAACAGTTTGCAAAGTTTAAAGGCAGGAAGGATACCACTCCATATCTACTCTCCCATTTATATACTTATTGTCAGTGTATCGTAGTAAAGATTTAATACATCCTGGGAAGTCACCATAAACCTCAGGACAAGTAGAACTAGCACAGGAAGTAGTTTCACTAGTTCAGTAATTCAAAGACTCAAAGCTTATCGCAAGAAGCGACACTCAGATAAGTAAGGCAAGACATGGACGTGGGAACAAGAAAAGAGCCAAATCTGAGATATGATCAAAATTACTAGGGCTTCAAGGCACTGTAGTATCAAGAAAATATTAAACTGAGCTCTTCCTGAATACCTGAGATTTCAGGTCCCATGGCAGATGCCTGTACAGTGCTACACAATTGCTGGGCGTAGGTACACAGGTCTCCCAGCACAGTTATACATGGCAATTTGGAGAGGGTCGGGAAAGTGTAGTCCTGTCCTTTAGCCAACTCCACTTTCACTGTCTTGATGTGTACTTTGTGGAATTTATTTCCTACCATATCTTCCCAGTTCCAATGCCCAGGCATTAAGTGTCTTTCTCCAGGCAAACGACATTAAAGTGCTTATAGCCTGCTATCGTTTGACACCAGCCTCTCACTGGGAGACCGTTGCTGACAAAATTCCAAGAACTTCCAAAAATTATGGCAGAAATTTGCGTTTGAAGGACTGATGTCTAGAAAATTAAAGACTAATGGTAAATACAAGAAAGAAAGTAATTTGTCCTTAACATGACTAGTTTGCATACAAAATTAAGATTGAAGTGTGTCTGGATTAAGTTACTTCGACAATAAAAATTAGTTTTAAAAGTTGTCTCTTGGCTATAAAATTCAAGAAAACATAATGCAGTTTAAGGTTACCATGACACAACTGAAAATAAAGACACGTCGAACAAAAAAGCAAGGCAGTCCAAGTTTACTGTGGTATCCCGAATACCACATGCATAATGCATTATAGTTATTTTAAGACCTGTTCTAGCTTTCAAAGATGCCACAGAGTGACAGAAGTCATTACATAGCACTTGTACCACACTAGAAGTTTGTCCATTGCTTAAATCAAAGTTCATACAAGTTGGCTCATGTTTTGTTTGAATTTCTTAGCAAACAACCATTCCTAACAAGTTTCTGCATTTTATAAGATGAACCAAATAAACCTAAGAGATAATAAGTATACTAATAACTATTAGCTTTGCATAACTGTTACAACCTTAACACCCCACACAATGACTCTGAATTCTTCCTGTGGCTTTTCATACTCTTTAATTTTTCAAGAATCTTTAAACACAGACCCCAGAACTGCATGCAGTGACCTTCTCATGTCGCTTATGTAATTCAAACAAGTCAAACCACCCTCCACATCAGCCCATTTTTGTCAGAGCACAGCATTGGAATCTTACATTACAGTTAGGCATCTCTTTAGTATGACTTCCCCCATAGCCTTTTCAGAAGCCATGTATTTCCGATCCAGTCCTTAATATTGTACTATGTTTTATAGTACTAATGTGCTACGCATAAGCCAAACTAAATATGAACTGATTTTTTTGTTTGGAGTTTGGGTTTTCTTTTTTATTCCATGTGCAGTCTCCTCATTGAATCACATTAAAACATGCTTTCCTTTCCACAGATTTTAACCCACTGTTTCTGCAAGATTGCTCTTATTTAATTCTAAAGAGGGCTCTTTCTAATTCTTACTTGTAACGCAGAATTCATGAAGCAGGTGTTTCCAAGGTTACTGAGTCCACAGAGTCCAGGTTGTGACAGGGAAGCACTGTCCCTGCAGTTGTAAGAGTTACAGACAAATCCAGAACCTCTGGAAGAAAGACAACACAGTGAACTCCACAATGAGTTTACCGAGTCTCAATACTGTTCAAGAGTCACATCAAACAAGTGTCAAAAAACTGTTTCATGAAAATTTTTAACCAGCCTACATGCTTCTGCTGCTTCATAGTGGCTAATATACTTCACATTCCTGGTATTCAATAAGTGCTAACTTTGGAAGCATTAATCATTACAGTCTATTATTAATTTATGGCTCATAACACAGTAATTTCCTCTATCTACAAGTACACAGCACACTAATGCAGCAAGTCTACCTAAGTCTATATGATATATTGTAAGACCTAACACGATAATTATGATCTCTACCTGGAAAAGCTTCTACTACACTGCCAGATGGAGAAAATAATATAAACCCTTCCCTCATACCCCCAATCCCCTCAAAAATCAGGCAATGCCCTAGTAGTTAGTAAGATCCGGAACATGCGCTACTTTTGCAAGTGAGCAAGGAACAGCAGAATGCAGTGGTTTCAAAAGTTTGATAAACAGGTACACAAGAGTAGCAGAACTCCTCATAGGGCACCATCACACTCCTTCTCTATACAGGTGAGGACGCACAGGATTATTCACATGAACGACGAAGAAGCAAAAAGAACATTCCTGCTCTTACCCCCTGCCCAGGTGGGAGCTGTTCAGTCCATAGGAGTTACTGCTATCACCGTTAGTAATGACAGAAGTGGCAGACATTGAGGAATAAGAACTTGCTGATGATTTTGAAGAGGTAGTAAAGTTTCTGCTAGTTGCAGTGCTTGATCTGGGAGAAAGGAAAAAGAAGTAGAAACAGTGCTACTACTTTTTTCACCCCCAGCCCACCTCCCACAAAACTCCAAGGACTTGCCACATTACAGTTAGTTCCCACACACAGAATTTACTGTTTTGATCTTTGTGATCACACTTCCAAACACTTGTCTGGAACAGAAACCTCAAACAAAAGTATCGGAAGCAGAAGCAACAATTCCTGCTTAAAGCAAAATCTGGGTCCCAGACTAAAATAAGTAAGCAATTTGGATAGCATGAGTGACAGGGAAGCAAGTTTCGAGTTTATGAGTAAACCACCTTGAAATAAGCAAGCAAAAAAATCCCAGTCTTAAGACCACAAAACACTTGCCCACGTTAAAAGCGACAGTCAGTCCTTCCATACTTGAAACCCAAATCACCCACTCAAACGGAACATTAATTAGTAAGAAGATAACCAGGGTGGGCACAAGCCAGTTTGTTACTGAGCCTAGCTGATACAACTATGTTGCTCAGAGACAAGACGCACTGCTATATATGCGCACACATAGCAATCCTCAGCATTTTGAGACTGGAGATATTGAAACAGATGAAAAGAGTTCATAAGCCTCAAGTCTCTGGCTGTGAATCCCGGGCTATTCCATGCTACTACTTTCCTGGTCCAGAAAAGAACCAGAACACAATGTTACAAAAGACCAATAAGGCACTAAAATTCAGCAATGTTCTGTCATACACAGCTTTGGCTCCACAAAAAAAAGCAAAACCACAAGATAGTACTACATAGATAAGCTTAAACAAACTGTTTTCATACTAATTAATTTCTCTAGAGCAAGAGCTAACTGGGGAATAGTCTGTTCTCTCCATCTTTGCCCCAATAAACACACAAAACAATGCTAAAAAGCGCAGGACACCAACAGCCAATGCAACAGTGGCTAATACACCCAAAGCACAGCAGAACACCAGCAGAGGACAGCGTCCTCAAGCTTTACCTTGTTCTTGCATCTCTTTCAATGTGGCCCTGATTCTCCAATGATACAAACTAAAAATGCATATTCATAGCTCAGATGCTACTATGAAAACAGTCTTTGCAAACCTCTGTGAAGCAAAAACTAAAAGACAAAGAACAAGCCATAATGGCCAAGGGGAAGCAGAACAGTTGGACAGGCTTACCGGTTTGGAAATACAATAGCAGTAAAATAAATACAGAAGGGAACAAGTTACAACAGAAGCTTCCAGATGAAAACACAACCCCTAAACACAGTTTAAACCTGAAGCATGCTAAAAAAATCCAACCCACCAGCCAGCACAACCAAAAAGTATACTGGAAAGTATACAAGAATGAGCAGCTCTATGTAAATAACTAAGACAACCATTTCTGGGACAATACACACCCTTCTGGTCATTACATGTTGGAGGTGGAACTTCTCAAGAGTACCTGGACACAAAGATATGATCAATGAGAGAACAAGAGGGTCTAGACTAAAACAATTATCAGACTCATGCTCCACATGTGGGAGTTTCAAGGGTCAAGAATAAAATAATTAAGCTAACAATAGCCTGTAAATCCATTAAGAATACACTTTTAAAAGCTTGAAGTAGAAGTGAATTATCTAGAAGCAAAGAAGGGCAACCTAGAAAATGCTAGACTTGAAAATGCAGCATCTCTACTTGAGATGTTTGACCTCAGTGAGAGAACAGAGTAAGACACTCAGAAAATATGCAGAAAATTTCACAGGAAGAAAAGGAGGATGACCTCCTAAGGGATTTAAAATTTCCAACAGAAGCATAGAGGCAGCGCATAATCAAGAGTCAGATGGCAACTGAAGAGTTCCAAGAAGTACTTCAATAGTATCCCACGCACATAAAAAAAACCCTAGGAACTACAGGGGAAGATAAGAAATGGATCAGAAAGCAAAGATAAGAGGCAAGTCACACAGCAGGCAAAGGTCTACCTATAAAGTCATCAAGGATCTTGAGCGAATTCCTGTTAGAAAATTGGGAAGGATCAGGTAAGAAGTAAAACAACGGAAGAGAGGCCAACAGCTTTCCAAGTGCAGAGAAAAAAAAACAGAAATCAAATGCACTTGGGAAGATGAAAATGCTAAGGACCCTTACATTTTACAAGTTAATCTTTCTTCAGTTAGAGATAGATGAGTGAGGATTTACTAAGCACAGCTGCTCCGCCTCATTTCACAAGACAGTCACAAAGGTAGCTGATTCCAGGTGAAAGGTACAGATAGCAGCTAAGAAAAATGTTTTTCTCTGAAAGCTCCCCATTTTAAGCCCAGGAAGCTACTGTTACTGACCCCACAATACTGTAGGTTCTTGAGGAGACTGCCTCATTTGCACAGAGAGGTGACAACAGAAGTCCTGGATGCCAAGCATTTATCCCCAGTGCCCCAAAAAGGGTTTCTGTGGAACATGCAGACTTTGACTAGTCAAAGCCACTTGCCCCCTTCACTGCCATCTCTCACAGTATGTGACTTCTGCTTCCTTAGAAATGGAGGCCCCAACACCTTGCTCTGAAGTAAGGGATAAACATTATTTCTTCTTTGAAGTTCATGACTTACAACCTTCCAAAATGCTCTAGGCTACTCAGCAGGTTACCACTGAATGTACTCTCAGTTTGCTCATTGTAGGCACAACAGACACTGGACTGGAAGGTGCCAAGCTCCTGCAGCTTCCCTTTGATCACCACTGCAATGCTTCTGACAGTGATAAACACATTCAGTTATATTTCATTACCGAAATCTACGCAGCAGTAAGGTATAGCAAAGAATGACTTCATCTAACCATGTTCATGGATTTAAGAAAACATTTTCATAGGTTTGAGGATGAGATTGCATGGTATAACTGCTGAATCAGTCCTCCTGCTTAAGCACAATTTGAGTCTGTCAAGACAACTCCTGAGGTAAAATACCTCTTCTAGAAAAATCTACCATCATGGTTTCACAGTGGCCAGCAACAGCCAATCCAGCAGACCACAGCTAAACTCTTCCAATGATCAGTAACCCTTACAGTCAGAGGAAACTTGACAGGCTGAGAGACTTGGAGTTGTTCAGCCTGGAGAAGAGAAGGGTCCAGAGAGACCTTATAGCAGCTTCCCAGTACCTAAAGGGGGCCTACAGGAAAGATGGGGAAGGACTTTTTACAAGGCCATGTAGTAATAGGACGAGAGGGAATGGCTTTAAACTGGAAGAAGGTAGATTTGGATTAAATATTAGGAAGAAATTTTTCACTCTGAGGGTGGTAAGGCACTGGAACAGGCTGCCCAGAGAAGTTGTGGAAGCCCCATCCCTGGAGGTGTTCAAGGCCAGGCTGGATGGGGCTTTGAGCAATCTGGTCTAGCGGGAGGTGTCCCTGCCTGTGGCAAGGGGGTTGGAACTAGATGATCTTCCAGATCCCTTCCAACCTAAACCATTCTATGATTCTCAGCATGAGTATCTGGGTTCATCATCTGGACGTTGGTTTGTGGTCATCTCCACATCTGCTGCCTGAAGAGTTCCTTCTTCAATTTCCATTTCTCATATCCCACAGAAGCTTTTAAGTGTTGAAATCAACTTTTAAATTTCTCACTGATATGATACTTTAACTTCTAAGTCTTCTAGCACAAAAATTATTTGCTAGTTCTTCAACAGTTCACTTGACTCCTTCTGTAAAACTCTCATTAGTCTACTTTTCAAATTTGTTGACAACCTCACAGGATATGATCATTTCACACGCGGTTTTATCAGTGTGCCAGTTATCAAAAAAGTCTTCTGGCGCACACTCAGAATTTCCCTACTGAACCATTGAGGTTATTTGGTTTTGCCTCAAGGTTGTTACAGGAGCTCACATTCAGGAGACCAAACCAGGACTGGAATCAAACTCCCAGAGTCCAGCATGTATTTCAGACTCATGTTCTTGATCCCCACGTACACAACTTCACGCCTCACTACACCGATGCACGTTGCTCCCTGTCTGCCAACTAAAGACAGACGTTCCACATCTTGCCACACAATGTTTCAAAAACCCACATAAATGGCAAGTGAGGAGAAATCTGCAGACTAGCAGCATAAAGAAGACAAAATTAGATTAATCTAGCATAGAAACTGTGAGGCCATATGGCTGACAAGGAGAAAAACTGCTAAACTGAACAGCTTGAAAAAATATCATAAGAGGCTTTCAAGTAGTTGGAAGACAGAGATAGGAAAAATATTTCAATTCTTCAGAGCATGCAGTAGAATTAGTCCTCCTCCTTTAAACTACCAATATAAAAAAAAATGAAAATATTGTGACAAAAAGCTTTTGTGAAAGCAAGAAAAGCTAGACCTTATATTTAATTGGCAAAGCAAAGGCAATAATGGAGTTTCATTTAGAAAGTTCTTACATGCAAAAGCCTCCTTAACTTATCTTACATACTCAATGCTACTTTGAAAGGATGGCATCTGCTGCAATCTCAAGCACTTGAAACTCATGTAATAAAGATGTGCCCACAGAACATTTAGCCCGGTTGCTGAAGGAGTCCTCTGAAATCATCAGCACACAAGGAAATACGGGAAGGAGATCAGTTTTAAATATGAAAGGGCATTTAATTATGGTATTATGTACCTACAAAATACACATCAACCACTGAGGTCTTAAAATTATACAGTAACTTCTGGCATGCAACATCACTGAATGCTGATTTAGGCATCTCTTCAACCTGATACAAGAGAGTAGTTAAGAAAAGCCACGTGTTACAAGATGGGTGAATTAAGCAACAACTCCTCTGAGAGTACCGGGAGGGAAGTCCACTGAGTTTACAGTGCCATCAGTAAATAGCAGAGCAGGAACAGGAAACAGCAAGAAAATTCTAGCAGCAACCAAAGAACCAAAAGGTATTTTCCTGCCGCATATTGCAAAGGGAGGCAGACAGCTACCAGGCACATGCTAAATACAATTTCACTCCTGCTTTCAAAAGCAATACCTGATGGAAAAGGTGCTATTGTTATAGATCTGACATGATTTGTTATCCATTTGTGCTAAGAAAATGATACCCAGGAAAAAAAAAAAGTGTGTGCTAGGACTGAGCTGTAACTCTGTTAGCTCTGGATTTTATTTTCGGTGTCTTATAAGTAACAATTGAAGAGGACTAAGTTCCACAGAATCATTGATGTAATCTCCCTTCAGAAACAAAGTATGCCTCCAATTTCTAAATTCTTAGAATAAGTATAATCCATTCCCTCTTCTAAAACCTTGTCTAGTAGTAAAAGCAGTTTCAAAGTACAACAATAAAGTATTTTGTTTCTTAGGGAGAAGCAAACTAATGAACAACAGTACCCAGGCATACTCTGAATATACCACCCAAGGACTGCTGTGGAGTTTAAGAGCATTTTTTTCTGTAAAATGTCAGCCAGCTTGATGGCAGGGGAAACACGCAGAAGGCTGTCAAACATGTGGAAAAGCAGTTTCCCCTGGTAGGAGCCAGTGCCTCTGACAAACAGCAAATGGTGGGGAAAAATCCCTACGACAGGGAACCCACCCACCCACCCCACAGTCACCTTGCACACACAAATTCTGCAAATAGCAAATGACATGAACTCCCAGCTTTCCAAAGCCTCTTTTGGCACGCAGGCAGTGATGCAGATGCTCACCATTCCTCTACCAAACGGCAGAGCACTCTACACCCCTCTACCAACCGCAAAGCGCTCTACATTCCATTTGTTTACACCACCAAAACTCTAAATAAGGAAAAACCTTCTCATAAGCCTTTAATATTAAAGTGATGCGGCCCAAAGAAAGATCTCCCAATATAAAGTTCCCCATGGTTTTGGCTAAACAGTATTTTCTCCAGCTGAGAAACAGAACACTGGAGCAAAATGTTTGCCTGAGATAGGACTCAAATTTGGAGTTACTCAACTCTCTTCCAAACCACACCTTAGCACAGACCACTCACAGTTCCTGCCGACACTAGATGCAGCTAGGATTCCAATTCTTCAGAACTTTAAAATGTAAGTTTATTTAGAAAGCATAACAGCTTATCAACATTACAGACTTGCTTAGCCTCACAAAAGAGCAGAACAGGTTTTCAGGGCGATAGTCTCACTTATCCTTCTTAGCCATGCTATTAATACAGCTTCCAACTCACCTCTGGTATCAGCTTTGGCTTCCAAAAAGCACCAGATCAGTTATATCCCACAGACAAGAACCTCCTTTACTACAGAATTACTTTCTGTAATATTAATGTAACCTAGTGTAATCTACCCTGAACACCTCACCAGTCAACAGGGTGAGACTCATACTCTTCTGGGCTGGGAACTCTGTTATCTTCTCTCTGGCTACTCTCCTCTCTTCCTTCCTCTCTCAACAGTTCTGCCTGGTTCAATTGCTCACAATCACCCACAGATTTTACACGTATAAATAGTCCCTATGACTTTGCACTAAACTCATTAATCTGGAGCCTTAAACATATAATGCAACATGTATATGCACACACACACCCACGGAATGACAATCCACGCCCCAACCCAGTAATGAGATTTCAACCCTACACTCCAGATTAGCAAGTCTTTTACCAGCTCACAGAAACAGTTAAAATGCTGGCAACATTTAATTGTAGTACAGACATCTAATGTTTCCAGAAAAAAAAAAAAAAATTAAGATGATCAACTGAGAACACACTTAGTCAAATAGTACGCTTTCACTTGAGGTTTGTCTGCTGAGATATCTGGCAAATGAAAGAACATGGTCAAAACAAGCAGCTAAATTTTTTAATGATATAGAAAAGCTTTATTAACAATTTTATGTATTAAATCACAACTCTCCAAGGGAAAAAAATTCATGTTGCTCCATGATTAACTTATGTAAAAGACTCAACCTGAGATTAGCAAGAAGTCTTTGCACTGTGCTTTACTAGATTTCAACTTCATAGGGAGGTGGAATTTACACAGTGTGTTCAAAACTGAATGAAATAAGAAACTACCCTTAATAAAAGAATGTCTTGAAAAAATTAAGGAGTCTCCATAAAACATGAGAACTAGATGGAGAATATGCAAACATCAAATAAATTACAAACTACAGAGTATTAGTATTTATGCATTTATATGAAGATATGCTAAAAAAGGGAAGGAAACCAAATAAACTTCAGCATTATGACTGATGTGAAAGAAAAGCACAGAGCAAATATAAATGCATTTATATGGAGCAACGCCAATGATTCAAGAAAGAAAAGTTAGATTTAGCTTACTCACTAAGAATGTATTATGTAACAAAATCCCAGAGCTTCACTATTTCTTTTTTCAATATAAATCCCTTAAAAATAGGTAAAAAGCTCTGTGAAATAACCCTTGAAAGAGCAGCAGAAAGAAAACTTAAGATCTACAAATGATCCTGCCTAGACTGTCACCAGCCCACTCACATTTGACAGGGAGTGAAGACATGCAACAGAGGAAGCACCACAATGCAGAACAAAAGTCCCCCCTGCCTGTCAACATATATTCAACATAAATATCTAGACTTAACCATCTTGGGAAAAATCTCAGCTGCAGGCTACCGGAAGACAGTAGTATGCCACTGCAGATGCATTGCTAATTACACCCTCTTCCTACAGGGAACTTTTTTTATTCCTCCTGCATACATCTACTACTGCCCATGCTATGAGGCAGGCTACTGGACACACCTGGTCCAGACACAGTACAGCGTTCCTCATTATTTTCCATGGTATGAGTACTATTCATATGTGGGTTTGGGGTTATCAAGGCAACTACTGTATAATATTAGTAGCTTAAAGACATAAAATGGCATAGAAAACATCACTGAACCTAACAGGAAAATCCTTACTGCTCATTATCTTTTGTTATCTTATGTCTATGCAAGAGTAAATTCTCGATTTTTTCCTCCACCCATTTCAAACACGGAAAGAATTTTAAAGTCCAATCTTTCTACCTGACTTGCCTTACATGACACAGCCACCTTTAGCATAGGAAGGCATAATGCCTGTCCAGTAGGGCTCGTTATAACCCAAAGACATGAAAGCATACTGCTTTCCTGAGACACAGCCTTTGCCCAAGCCACATATAAAGGTCCTTCTCATTTGATCAGCAGTTTGTGTGATCATCAGCACACACCAATGTCAGTCCTAAAGAGGAGGGGCAGACCAGCTGCTTCTTCCCCTCTTTGTCTTCCCAAACTGTGTTTCTGAACACACAGTTATTATGCTTTTAACCCACAAGACTAAGTAAGGCCACAAGAGCTAGAGAGCAGAACTTGCTAAACCAAAACACCCAACTGTATAAGACAGACATTAGGTGGAATAGACACACTTAGTTTCTTAACAGATATGAGCAAGAAAATAGTTAGCCAAGACAAAATATAAAGGAACAGGTAATCTGACATGTATGACATTAGAATTCTTTCAGCCACCATTATCAGCATCAAGCAGAACTTGTGAAATTGTTTGACATTATAATAAGCAACTCTTCTACATCATTATAAAATATTAATCTGCACACTGATAATCATTTTCATTCATATATCACTAGAGGTTAATTAAAAGTCTTTACCAATCAGACCAGCTGCTGAAAAAAAGAAAAGACTGAGGCCTGGGAATGCCACAGCGCTCCTGTTTAGCATTGCTTCACGTGGACCCAAAAGGTTATTATCTGGTCCTGCCCAGCTGCCTCTCTAATACTATCAACCAGTACTCCATTATGTACATGATATGAATGTTTAGATGCTTTTCACACTGCATGCTTACAAAAAGTTCACTATAATCCTATGAACATTCTCCTGATCCATTTACCCAGTATTATATCTCAAAAGTAGAGAATTGTTTCAAAATCAGTTTCACTGACCTATTTGATCCATTCTTCAAGTTTAACACTAGTAAGGTCTTGATCTCAAATGAGATCACTTGGCAGCAAGTTCTACAAGTCAACTGTACTGCATGTAAAAACATTTTCTTTATCAGTATCAAGTCGGATGTCCTACTCATGGGAAAGCAAGTAGCCCATCAGACTAGTAAAATCACAGAATTTTACTTTCTGTAGTATAACTTGATAAGAGCAGTTCCTTATCGCATGCAACTTCCCTTCTACACCATTCACTCTACACATACAATATTTCATCAAGCCCCCCCTCTTACTTATCTCTTCTCTACATTACATAGTAGAGAGAGAGTGTCAATATTTAGAGGCTTCGATAATTGTCTTTTGCAGCAGGGGGGGGTGTTGCTCAGCTACTTCTATACCTTTTCAAGGAGGAACTACCAGAACTCCAAGCATTCAGTACTTGGCAGCTTTGAAAATATGCTCCAAGATCCTTTTTGTTCTGCAATGGTAGAGGGGGGGGGGGGGGGGGGGTGTTCCACTCTGCAGAGGTAGCTTTTTAAGTAGACTAGCTCAACATAAATAGCACTTTCGTCTCCTAAGCACTATAGAAACCTAAGCTATTTAATCCTTCCACAACCTATTTGAAATGGGCTTTAAAAACAGACGACTGTTGCCAAGACAAGAAACCAGCAGCAGAACTAGTGAAGACATTTATATTCAAGATTTTCTCTCCTTCAAAATACCCAAAACAATAGCCAGTGATAACTAGGCTTTCAAAGAGAACGTGATCACTAAATCCAAGCAAACAAGCTAAACAAGGTAGTGGAAACCTTTAGAACATGCTTGCTTACTTTGCGAGGAAATGCTGTCCAGGCCACGTGCCATCTTCATTTTTCGCTTCTATTAGAACAACCTGAAAGAGAGTTCAGGTAATAAAGAAAGGTAACTGCAAGTCTGCTACACATTTTGCAAAATCATTAACAAATCAAATTTTCAATATTTGCTCAAAGTACATAAACGCAAGTAAAAAAAAAACTTACACAGAGAAAGCAGTACATGAGAATCTAAAAAAAAAGTTATGCCCCTTACCTGACCCTGATAGAGCCCTGCATCTTGCACAGTGCTATCCAGCTTGCTGAGCTGCTCGTAAGTGTTACTCGTGTACCTGTTCCATAACCTAGTTTCCTTCTCAGCTGGGATATTAAATAGTTTCCTCATTTCTTTCTCGATGGTAGCTGTTCAGGAGGGGAAAAAAAAAATAAAACACCAAAATCCCTAAAACATGAGTGCTTTAAAAAAAACAAAACCTGACCTGACAAGCCAGATATTCAGCAAGGAGTTAGTTATACCATTGATCCTTCAAGATTCTTTGAGCAAAAAACATATCATGGAAGTTACAATTGCTTATACAGCTTGTCAAATATTTACTCTGAAAGAACGAAAACTTTCTGTTTTCAGTCATGCGTTTGCCTGTCAAGTCCTCAAACCAACGAGACACATTGAGAAGTTTCTGCCCAAAGGCCAACTTCTGTGAAACAGTCATCATTTGAAAACATAGGTTCAAGAAGGAAGTGTTTTCAGTTACTACTGTCAGGCTATATATCAGCAAACTGAAAAAAAAAAAAGCATCTTTATGGACATGTGACAGCTGACATTCAGCATTTTTACACAGGAATATATTGCCATGATACAGAGAGAGAGAAAGAGAGAGGCCAGATTTCAGGAAGAACAGAAGTGTAGGAAGAGCCATTAAGAAGATGTCTAAAATAGTCACACACTACGAAGAAGGAATCCTAGGAGAAGCAGAGACAGAACCACTTTACATGAGTGACACAGATGTTTCTTCAGGACATGAGTTAGTCAACAATGTGCTCCTCAAAGCTTTTAAATCACAACTCCATGTGTTGCACACAGAATTACTGTTGCTGGAAGAAACTCAGGATGTTCCCAGTCCAACCACTCAAAGTGGGGTCAACATTGAATTCAGACCAGGCTGCCTGGGGCTGATCCAATCAGGTGTTCAAAACTTGCAAGGAAGGAGATTCCCCCCCACCCCTCTTGCCCCTGTTCAAATGTCTAACTGCCCTAATAGGGAAAACGTTCTCATTATATTCAGTTGGAATCTGTCCCGTTTCAACTTACAACTATTGTCTGTTGGTTTTTTGCTTTGTGACTCAGTAAACAGCCTGACTCCATGTTCTCAGTAATCTCCTCATGGGTGCTACAAGGTTCTGCCAAAGCCTTCTCTTCTCCAGGCTAAACGCAGCTCCCTCAGCCCACACATCATACACTTCAACCCCAACTGTCCTGTTGGTACCCACTAGACTTGCTCCAATTTATCAATATCATTCTTGCTCTGGAAGGCACAAAATAGTTCCTGAGGTACCATCAGAGCACAGCTTCATGCATCAGAGAACTACTTACCAACAGTATCAGCTTTGCTAAAGTGGCAGCTAATTACGTTGTCAGGGTCATTGCTCTCACACAGCTTCAGCTCAAGAAGATAAACTTCAACCTTATAGTGCTTCACAAACAGACCATATTCCACTACCTGCAAACAGAAGACAAATGCAATAAACATAACACAAAGTTAAAATACTGTGCAGTCCTCCATACGGTACACTTGTCTAAATATTTTAAGTCTTTAGGAGTCTTGCAAGTCAAGCCATAAACTGAACAGTGACTTGCTCTCAAGTCCAGATTCAGTCATAACCTCTGCCAGCTTGTTTTGGGGTTTTGTTTTCATTTTAAAATGTAAGAAATCCCAGTGCTTTCCTTCCACAGTGCAAAGTTCCAAAGGTCCATCACCACAGCTGAACTGACAGTGCCAGCTAATTACTGTCGTGGTTTAGGCCAAATCGGCCACTGGGGACACAGGGGACCCCAGATGGGACCGACAGATGCTCCCCTCTACCCCTCTTCAAAGAGAGAGGCAGAGGAGGGAAAATAGACTTACCAGTTTAGAAGGAACTAAACTACTTTAATGAAATATTAATAATAAAATAAAAAGAAATAATGAGAAATATACAAAACCATATCAAGCTCCCAGGATGACAGTCACGACACCGGCTGGCACTGGGGCAGTCCCAGGCTGGACTCAGTGACAGACGGGAACTGGATTCCGGATCTGGATTCAGGATCAGGACCAAAGGCAGTCCTCCTCAAGACATCGGCCATTGAAGAAAGAGGGAGCTGACCCTTTGATCCCTCAGCTTTTATACGGAGCATAAGGCAGATGGGATGGAATACGCTGTTGGTCAGTTTTGGGTCACCTGTCCTGTCTGCTCCTCCCTGCAGGTGGGACCCCACTACGCTTTTCCACTTCCGACCCTCCAACAGGGCAAATAACAAAGTTGGTTGGCCGTGGGTGTTATAGCAATACATATAAGCAAGAGCCTCTCTGCATCCCATGCCTGGACATCAGCTATAAACATTGGTCTTCTCACCCTGAGAGAGCAAACAGTGTCTGCACAATATGCTGTTAATTTCAGTAGTTAGAAGAGGCCCAGCTAAGAAGCGAAGTTACTGAACAAAATTGGTCCTGTTTTACCTCAAACCAGGACAATTACCCATGAAAAATATTCGATCACATAATCAGAGCACTCTAGAAAAAGTAGTATCTTTTCCCTTTAGTGTTTGGCTAAGGTTTACCAAAAAAACCCAAATTAATCTGGAACACTGGAGCAAAATCCTTTCTACTAGAAGACAGTAAGACAAAGTATTAATTTTTTTCCTGCATGGTATACAGGATCTGCCTAATTACTCTCTCCTTGAAAAACCAGACAAATATGTCAGAACTCATTTTGATTACATTGCTTTATTTCAGAGTCATTTTCAAATCAATTTCACATTTCAGAGAATACTCCAATAGGTACATCTACCCATCCCACTAGCTTTCAGCATATTTTTAGAAAGGTATTCTGTAAGACTAGACACTACTCTTCACCTACAGATCATAAAACATATTATGCCAGAAAGAAAATGTTATTTCAGAGGTCAGTTATGAGACAACTGTGAAGTAACTGGAGAAAAAAAGAAACACAAAACAAACCACACCTCAATTCTCTCCACAGTTCTTTGCAGCTATAAAGCCTATGAAATTGAGATCATATTTCATTGAACCAGCAGGTATAATTTTTAAAAGAAACAATGTTTAAGAGGCATTTGGACAATGCCCTTAATCTGCTTTAACTTTCAGTCAGCCCTGAAGTAGTCAGGCAGCTGGACTAGACAATCGTTGTAGGTCCCTTCCAACTGAAATATTCTATTCTATCTGTGTGACGCCAGACTTGCTATGATCTACATCTGTATCATTTTACAGAAAAAAACTTTACCCAGCTTTGGAAAGACATGAAGAATTCAGACGATGACTTGTTGTGAGAATTTGGCTAAATTATTCTTCCCTCTTCTGAGCTTTTATAGGGTTGTATTAGGTATGCAAGGTGCTTTAAAGGTAAATAATTAACAAATACATTTGGAAAGATTTTCAGTATTTTGCTGTCACAACAGAAAGAGAAAGTAAAACTCCCTGTTTAAATAGCTTCTTGACAGGCAAATTAAGACTTTTTTTTTTTAAAAAATGCAAAGGAACCAATTCATAAGTTCTCTTATTTCTTTTTTAGGAGGAATTTCATCAAATGGGACTTCCTGTTCTCCAGGATTCTATAGTTAGAAACAAATAAATAAGAACCATATTCAGAAATGGAAGAACTCTTTCCAAGAAGTTGTTTCTGGTCAGATCACTGTGTCTGTTAGAACAGGTGAATGGCAAGAAGAGTCTCTAATTGCCTGCAGATGTCTCTTAAACAGTGTCTGATTAGCTCACTTGCTCTCTGTACAAAGTCTGCCAAAGTAAAACTCAGGTCATGCTGTTGGACAGCAATGAGCACAACACGCATTCAACCACTGAGGAACCACACTGTTCTATATTTTACACATTAATACACTTCGCAGTGGGAGTCTATAGAAGACTACCTGAAAATATGGTTTGAGATTATCAAAAGAAACCTGAACCACAAATAAATCTAACCTAATCCTCCTGTGTTTGTCCTCAATCATCAGGCACATACATCAGCTTGTAAAATTGCAAAGATGCCTCAAAGTTACTTCACAAATCCTACTTTTACGGATTTTTTGATGTATGAATTACAGTTGATCCAGCTTTAGGGAAAGGATTAAAGCATTCAAGGACGACAAGTGTAAGTTCTTTACTTCCAATGCTATCTGGAGAATACTGTAGCTAGATACTGACTACATTCTACTCAGGTGCAGTGCTGCAGCTTGTGTGTCCCACTGACCTTCCATCTTATTTTTTTTTATAAGAGGCTGTAACGTCCCCAAACCTACTATTCTTCTACATTTGAACATCTTTTTTAAATGTGAAAATCCACTTCATTTACCAGGTTTATAATAAACAGAGACTGAAACTCTCATAGCAATTCAAAACTTAAAAAATTTACTCTTAACTGGACCACAATAACTTAGCATCTTCTCTATGGAAAAGAGCACTAGCTCTAAACTCTAGCCCTTGCTAATTACACTGTTGAAGAGTGGGCATCCGATATCCCAAGAAAAAGACGCTCATACAGTTAAGCCCGTCGCCCAACTGTTTCCTCCAACAGCTTTCAAACCTCTCATCCAACTTCCGAATTTTTCAGAAAGGGGAATGTCTAGTAATACGCCAGGCTTTGCAAAAGCAGTTTGCCAGGTCATAAATGAAGCTTCCTCAATCCGAGAGGCACTGATCAGGAATACTTCTAGTTTTTCTCCTCAGTATAGAGTTTCTGTTCCTCAAGAAATCATCTGTTTCTACTAAAATCACATCTCCTTTACATGCTATAATTCATTTCCACTCCCACTGGTTCAGCTTTACACGAGTTCTGTCTACTCAGCAGAGTGAACCTGGGGTCATTGACACTTTCTGAAGATGTCAGAATTTCTCGTTACGTACAATTTCTAGCCCACACTGAATGACCGTGTTTCAGCACCACTGATCAGTATGAGTGGGTCTGCAAGAGAGAGATCTTACTTCCTTTTACCATTCTGGTGCCTCACTTTCCTGGATCTTGCATACCTTAAGGCAGCCCTCGTTGTAACATAATGCCACTTAAATTTAAGCAATATAAATTGTGTACATTATATGAACACACTCGCTTGGTATAGTGATTAGTCTTTATGAACCCCAGACTGGCACTGCCCAATTTAGTCAGTGCAAAAACCTAAGACTAAAATAAAAACAAAACTCCTTTTACCCATAAAGAAGCATCTGACAGTACTTCCAAAAAAGCAACTTGCGAATTTCACTTTCTAAAACAGATTATATACTCAGAATGCATTCATGACTGCATTTGCCAAACAAATATAAGACTTACAGAACAAAACCACAAATATGTCTCTTCTTACTACTTTAGAATCACAGAATTTTGGAAGACAAAACAAGAACCACCTTAAACTCCAGACGGAGTGCCTAAGCCATCTGTACTAAAAGACAATTTATTCTGTCCCGGAAAATCAATAAAGCTTGACTAACAACTTGCATTTTTCAACAAAGCACAAACTATTCCATGCAACATAAAAGCACTGCACTGGTCCAAACAATCATAATGTAGAGAGTTAACCAGAACAAGGTTCATGGTTCTCACCCCACATAACCCATCAACTGAGAATCAGTGAAGATTCGGGCATTTTAACTGTAATACTGGAAAGCCATCCTTTCAGACAACGAGGGAAAAAGACCTCATGTTATTATCTCCATAGAACTGCCGAGGATCCTGCCTGAACTCACATCTAGCAAAATAAACATCGTCTAAGTTTGACAGAGACCAGATAATGAAACCAGGCTGAAGAAAACTTGGTTCACCCACACTTACTTTTCTCACAATAGGCTGCTGTCCATCTATGCAGCCATACCACGTTACTAGTTTGTTCCAGGCTTCGGTGGGAACCAATACGTAATCCAGCTCATCAATGAGGTGTTCTTTTAAACTCTGAGTTTCTGGATCTAAAACGTAAGAAAGCACGGCATCAAACAGAACCCTTTCTTCTCAAGGCCGACACACATACTACCACGACCCGAAGAAACACCAACACTCCCACAGGCAGGTAGAAACCGCACCGGTCTCCTCACTTACAGGGCCGGGACGGCCGCCTATGCCCTCCCGGAACACACGGCTTCAAAAGCGAAAGCTGCACGACGAGACGACCGCACACGGGACTCGCTTACCCGCGGCCGGGCTGCGACCCGAGCGCCAGGCCCCGCCGCCCCGGGCCCCGTTCCCCGCGGCCCGGCGCCACTCACCGCTGAAGAGACCCGAGTTGTCGATGGGCCCAGGGAAGAGGCTGGGATCGCCGGCGCCGAACATATCCCAGCTGTCGAAGCCCACATACTTCTTCCATTGCTTGAACCAGCGGCTGTCCACCAGGTACCTGCAACACACGGCACCGGGCGGCGCGGCCCCCTCAGCGGCGGGGCGGCGCGGCGCGGCGCGGCCCGGCCCGCTCCCGCAGGCCCCGCCGCCCGGCGGGGAAGGGGACGGAGGGGAGGGGAGGGGAGGACCGACCGACAGACCGACCGGCCGGCCGCGCTCACCAGGACTCTCCCGGCCTCAAGGCCGTGGCCAGCAGCGGCCCCAGCTCAGTCCGCTGCACCGTCGTCTCCGGCCGCGCCCCTCCACCGCCACCACCGCCGCCGCCCTCGGCCGCCGCCATGTCGGTGCGCGAGCCCCGTCGCGGGCGGATGTCGGCCCGCGCACGCATGCGCGCTGGATGGGCCGGCTGCGCTCGCCCCGCCCCGCCCGCGCGCCCTCTGACGAGATGGGCGGGGCTGCGCGAGGGGCGGGGTTGGCGGCGCGGGCGCCATGGCGGCGGCCGCCATCTTGCAATGGCGTCCGGAGGGCTTTGAGGGGGTGTTTCACTCCCCGGGCCTCGGGGGGAGGCGGGGTGGAGAGCAGCCGGGGCTGGGGGCGTGAGAGGGTGGAGGGAGGCCTCGGAGCAATGCTGGAGTCATCGGGGCGTGTGGGGCTTCGTCCCCGCCGGGGATGGGCCACGTCCCTGAGGTGGATCTGTATTTGTGGGGCCTGGGCGGCCTTCCCCAAAGCAGGTGGCAGAGGTCCTTAGTGTGGACTGTGTGGTTTCAGTGTTAACATGTTCCGTTTTCTCCTGTAACTGACGTGATGGAGCCCTCTGGGCAGGGTGTTGGCTAGGGAAGGAGACTTCAAATTGTTACAGGAATAAACAGGAGAAGGGTCTTGAGTCACCAGCTGGGGAGCGCTCAGGAGTTTGAAAGTGCGTCTGGAAAGAAGCTCTCAAGAAGCGATTTAGGCATTTGTCTCTCAAGTAGCACATCCTGTGCTGTTTAGGGAGCCTGTCCTTGGGAAGTGGGAAAATTGCAAATAAGTCAGCTGATGATTCAGAGACTTAAAAACCTGCTTTACATTGATACAGCAAAGAAATCCGTTTACCTCACAGAAAAAAAAAGAAAAGGCAGGGGGTGATGTGCTGGGGCCATGACTGTCTGTGCAGGAGAGCGCTCTCCTGGCAGCCCGGGGGCTGGTGAGCTCTACCTCCTGCTAGCCAGGCCTGGCAGTGCTGCAGCTCACCAGTGTAAAATGCCAAAGGCCTTTTACTTTTTTGACAGCAGGGCAAGTCCATCCAGTTACCACTGAAAAAGAAGAACATTTTCTCCTTCCAGCAAGAGTTGAGTCCTGTTACTTACTCCTGTTTTTCTCAGAGGGCAGGGCCCCTTTGGGCTTCAAGAAACAAATACACCCTGTTATGGCAAGACTGGATATGTTTTTAAAATGAGTCAGCTATTCTGAGATAATGCTTGCGTGGCTGACCTCACTCTGCTAATGAATTACCTACTTCTAATAGAAGGTGCAGTAAACAATTAAAATGGTCTCACTCAGAGCTTTCTGATTCAGTACTAGGAAATTACATTATTACAGTTTCACCGCAGATAGGGGTGTCTGTGTTCTCATGTTTCTCCAAGTGCTTTCTTTTCAGCCATTCAGCTTCCTGCCCTTGTCTCCAGCTGAACCTGGTGGCTGCTCACTGTGAGGGTGGCACCGAGGGGAACAAAGGCCTTTCAAGTGCCACCCAGTTGGAGGCAGGTGTTTGCTACTGGCCTTACGATGGCAATGATCAAAAACAGGGACTGAAAGCTATCTTAAAAGTTATGGGCTGCAACAAAGCTCAGCAGAACGAGAAAGGGATTTTAAATAGCTGAAAGAACCTTTTAACAGGCTGAGTAAAAAGGTCTTAGGCTCCACTTGATGGCGTTTCTGTTGAGTAGACACTTCTGAACCCCGCATCTCTTCAGCCGTGATTTCAAGAGAGGTGCTGGGGTGTGGTGGGCAGAAGGCCAGGGAACCTGGGAGAGGGAGCTAGGAGCAGGAAGGATAATTTTCCTCACAGTTAGTTAACACTCCTGGCAGCTACAAATATCTGAACTTGTTTAAAGATTTAAGAAGTTGATGGCAACTATCAGTAGCTAAGGGGGAGAGGGAATCATTGGGAGGGGGAAGAAGTGGGGGCGAACATTAGCTAGAAAGGAGGGAGTGTATGGGACTGCCGAGTATGGGGCTCTGATACGTAGAAGAACAGAAAAGCAGGGTGAACACGAACAGAGGGATCAGCTGTTTGCAACAGAAGTAGGAAAAAATTGAAAGAGTGTAGGGGTATAGATGTGACAGACAGGAGATGTTGAAAGGACAATGTACTTGAGCCACAGAAGCACGCAAGTGTGCTGAAGTAGTATTTATTTTAAGGTTTCCTACTGAGTCAGTCTGTTTCTCTCTGAAATTACAGAAATAGAGTAGTGCCATTTTGTAATCCCCAAAGAATCACCTGGGATTCATCAGGTCTACCCTTAGCATAGAGCTGCTACCTGTGTTGTCCCAAATCTAAAGTACATCACCTGTAGTGAAACATCTTCTTCCCCTCTGGTCACAACACCAAATAACGTTCGGGTGCGAGAGCCCATGTGGGGGCTGCACTCTCCTGCCGGTGTTCCGAGGCTTCCATCCCGCAGGCTGCCCTTTCCACCGCAGCCCGCTCTGCCCCAGAAGCCAGCTACTCTGGGGAACGCTGGAACGAGACGGGGAATGACAAGGCTGGGAGGCTGTTATCTACGCTGCGGAGTTCCTGCTGGTGTGCTTACACTGGGATCATTCGTTTTCCTGCTGGCACGGCTAATTTTCATCCTGGAATCACGTCACTGCGCTTCTGCTGGCGTGGCTGTATCTGTTCTGGAGCTGCTGCTTTGTTTTTCTGCTAGTGCAGCCCCAGCAGCCGGAAGGTAAATAAATCCCTTGGCCATTAGCACTGAATAAGCAGGGTGTAAGATGCCTTTCTGACCGGCAGGCTCAGCGAGAGACCCTTTTTGGCAGGGCTGCGTTGGAAGAGCAGCAGGTTTAGGGTCTGCTCCCCCGCGGCGGTGGGGCTCAGCAGGGGCCACAGGCTGCTAAGGAACAGGCAAAGTAAAGGAGGTCACGCTCAAATGGCTCGAGTTTGTTGAGTCAGGATTGAGGAAGTGCCACAGCTCATGTCGAGAAAGATTTTTCAGAGCAGTCAGTTCCTGCTGCCCGTGATGCTCTGTACTCTCCACATCTTTCAACATCCTGCCTTAATGAGGGAAGTAGATTTAACTGAAAAATAATCCCCCAAATCGAGCAGCTTCTGCTCCGAAGCTGAAATAGCTACTGAAAACATCCTGTTTTTTTCCACCAAGCTGTACTGGAAGTTAAGAAATAGCCCGCTGAGGATTGTGCAATCTAAGTTCAAAGCTCGATGACTCAGGGGTGGCAGCAAGCAGGGTGGAGCCAGCTGTAGGTTTTGCCCCAGTGTCTCATGTCAGCCCGGAGGCGGCCTTGAACGTAGGTACAGTAACAAAGCGACCAGCCAATTGGTGAGAAGCTACAAACAGGGGAAAAAAAAAAAAAAATCCCAAGTGTTTTTAATTTTGAAAACAGTGCAGTAATGCTTGAAAGTGCTATGCTTTGAAAGCCTGAGTTTCTAGTCTGTGTTAGTACTCCTCAGTCCAGGTTTATACTCAGTGCTACAAGGCCTCATGAGGAGTGGTTTCTAATGAAAATGTGCTCACAGAGCTGTTTAAGGAGTAAAAATTTACCTGCCGAAGGACCTGAGCCACTGGGCAGTAAGACGGCAGCTGAAATTTGGCACAGGCTCATGGTTTCCCAGGGGAAACCAATGCTAATTCCAGCTGTTGAGCAGCAGGCTGTAAACCCAGGATCGCTGCGCAGGAACAACATGTCAGGATTATTGTAACGACTCTCTGAAATACCTGTCTGCTCCTCGGTTGGCAGGAGTCAAAAAAGTGTTAGGGAAGGAGTAAAAAGAAGAAAATATTGCCTGAACCTTGGAGTGTCACATGCAAATCTTGTGTCCAAAGGGCAAGAAGGACATTCTGAGGCGCAGTTTCCGTGGGAGAAGTGGCTGAATAGGCTGGTATTCTGCACTGGGAACACACCAAAAAAAATGGTTCTTTGTGTGATTCCCTGCGTTGCAAGGTGTTGGGGATACACAAAGGCGATCCAGGCTTCATGCAGGACTGGGCGAGTGTGTAGAGATCCATGCTGGACTACTACCAGTGCAAAGCGGGAGAGCCAGGAGATAGCTGAGGGGGCAGCGGCTCTGGGACAAGGAGGGGGACTACAAGTGCTGCTCCTGCTCTAGTTTCCCCCCAGGCATCCGCTGATGGAGGCCAGATAACAAGATGGGCCTTGGCCCAAGGGCTTTTCTTCCCCAAGCCCTCTGCCACAACAGCCCAGGCTGCAGAACTGCTCATCTACCTGCCCGAACGGTTATTAACCTGTCGTGG
The DNA here is from genome assembly GCA_017639485.1 of Pluvialis apricaria. Lineage (NCBI taxonomy): Eukaryota > Metazoa > Chordata > Aves > Charadriiformes > Charadriidae > Pluvialis > Pluvialis apricaria. Next base: position 17,104,241 of record CM030016.1, read on the forward strand.
CCTGTTGGTAGCCAGGCTGGGAGATTGGCAGCCAGTGTAAAATCATCCCCCTGGCCGTGTGCCACCATGTCTTTCCTGTGCTGGCGACCCTCGAGTGAGGTCCAGTAAGCAGTTTGGCGAGGTATTTCTGTCCTGTGCTGCCCTCCCACTCTGCCCAGCTTGTTACGCGCAGGGTAAGACGCGGCACTCATTCAGTTTGCAGAGCTCACAAACGCTCTTTGCACACCACACTGCCCTGGGTCTGCATTTGAACTTCAGCCTGACTGCACTACCACGCTTGAGTGGTTTAACGTAGCCCCTGTGAGCGCCCACATGAGCTGATCAACGAGTAACGTGGCTGCCATGTTTCACGCCACTCGCCCGGATTTATTAAGCCACAGCCTTAAAGAAAGTACACATTATTTTTTTTATTTATTCAGAGAATCACAGTAAGCCACTGAGACTCGTGGCTGCTTTCCCCGGCATAGTTTCCCAAACATTCGCATGCAACTTTTGAAAACATCAAGTACATTTCAAGAATTTGGAAGATGCACCATCATAAGCAAAACCTGCACGAGACATTGGGATTTCTGCCAGAGCAGCAGCCCCCTGCGAGAAGAACGGGCAGGAGTGCAGCGAGCTGAGCAGGAAGCGAGGGGGGCCGGGCAGCGGACACTGCAGCGCTTCACTTTATTCGAGAACATTCTTGGGAACCTTCTGCAGAAGCGATTCGATATCATCCTGGATCTTGATGGTTTCGAAATGCCGGCTGTAGCGTTTGAAGGGCACGCCGTCGGGGCCGATGAGGAACTTCTCGAAGTTCCAGGAGATGTCGTTGCGGCAGACGGGGGACCAGATGATGTACTGCGGGTTGGTCATCAGTGAGGAGGGGTCATCGTGCGGGAAGGGCAGCGCTTCTTTCAGGAAGGTGAAGAGGGGGTGCGTGTTCTTGCCGTTCACGTCGCACTTCTCGAACATGATGAAATTGGGCTTGTACCCGTTGCCAGGACGAACGTGCTCCAGCGTGAGCAGGATCTCCTCGTTGGTAGTATTTTCCTAGAGGAAAAAAAAAAAAACGCCCCACGCAAAGCCCGTGAGAGCCCAACCGGGGCCGGGCGGCTCTTCTCCATCCCCGGACCCCACTCCCCGTCCCAGGACCCCCCCCAGGCCCCCGTCCCCCCCCCTACCTGGTGCCCGAACTGGTTGCAGGGGAAGCCGAGGACCTGCAGCCCGCGGGGGCCGTACCGCCGCTGCAGCTCGTTGAGCTGCAGAAAGTCGCGGGTGGTGGTGCCTCAGAGCGACGCCACGTTGGCCACCAGCAGCACCTTCCCCCGCAGCGACCCCAGCGACAGCGGCTCCGCCGCCCCCAGCGGCCGCGCCGCCATCCCCGCCAGCCCCGCCATCGCTCCCGCCGCCGCGCCCGCTCCCGCCGCCGCCATGGCCACCACTGCCGGGCGGGCGGCACCGGCTGCTGCCGCCACCGCCCCCGCTCCGCCCCGACCCCTCCCTCCGCCGCTCTCACCGCCCCGTCGCTCCCCAGGGCGGCATCGCCCTCCCCCCCCCCCCCCGCCTCCCCGGTACTCCCCCCCCCCCCCGTCCGCCACGGCGGGGGCCCGGGCCGGGCGGGCAGCCCACCGGCCGGCCGGGGGGGGGTGGGGGGTGTCCGGCTGTGTCCCTGCCTTTTTCCCCGCCGCCCGTGTCGTGGCGGGAAGGCTGGGCGGGTTTCTGGTGGATTGAAGCCTCAGAGCCGTGCTGTTTACATGAGGGTCACCGATTCTCACGAAAACGCTGTGGGAAAAACAGCCAAAACACACAGTGGGCCCGGGAGCTAAAACGACTGCCCGAGCGCAGGGACACGCACCAGGGGCTGCAGCATCCTCCTAGGGCACTGCTGCCAACGGGGAGAAACGGGGAGAAACGGGGAGAAACGCCTTCGCTCTGTGCAGCAGGAGGAGGAACAGGAGCTACCCTGAACCCACAGTGCTGCGGCCCAGGAGGGGCCACAAATTCCGTCTCCTTTTAGAATTTTTCCACCTCTTCGAGGCTGGTAAAGCCTCCCTTTACTTCAGCGGTTGCTTTTCCCCATCCTTGGCTTTTCCATTTTTTGCCTTACTGCTTTGGTCTGTTTTAAGGAGTTTTAAATCCCGCAGTAGGGACTGCTCTTCTTATAGCTCCGGGGCAGCCCCAGGGGAGCTGTGCTGACTGCTGCCTGTACCCACGCCGGGCAGCACGGCCATGCCGCTCCTCCACGGGTCTTTGTGCTGAAACCTCACCCTGCTCCAGGGCACGTCCTGAAGAGGCAGGTCCAGGGTCAGTCCTCGAGGTGATGTCCCTGGGTTGGACCAACAGGGACCGTGGGGCAGCACAGCTTGGCAGGCACCAAGAGCAAGGGCCTCGGCTTCCGCACAGCTCCCGTGGGGAGGCAGGGAGACGCTGCCGAGGCTCCTGCCGGTGTTTGTGCCGAGCGAGCTCCATTCACAGCAGCCCCAAGGTCAGACAGCTGCTTATCAGCCCTGGCCCTCAGCCACGGCAGCCCGGGCCCCAGAGCGCGGGGGGTGCGCTCGGGGCCCCCCGTCTCTTCTCTTTCATGCTTGGTAGCGGGGACCGGTCACAGACACCAGCTGTCACTAACAGGCCACCGCGTAACACCACATCTCTGGTCCGGGTTCCCAGGTGACCGCAGAGATCGGAGGGTTTTGCGTTGGGCCGCTCTTGGCACCTGTCCCCGCGGCTGGGAACTGGAGTCGCTCCTGGCCGCGGTGAGCTTTGGGGACTCGCCTGACGATCTCGCAGTTTTTGCAGCGTGTTGCAGCACTGATAGCAGGAGCCACGACAAGTGTCCCGCGGTCAGATCAGGCGGGAAGCGGCCGACAGGACGAGCAGAGGCACGTGACCCATGTTTGCTCTTGAGTAAATTGACAGTTGCAGTCCACGCAGACTCCTCACCCGCCTCTTGGGCACGGCGAGCCACGGTGGCTTGAAGAAGAGGAATTTCTCTTCAGGGGTGACCTCTAGGGCAGTGCCAGGAGGCATCTCTCTGCTGCCGCTTTTGAGGCTGGATGAGGCCGGCGCCTCCAGTCCTCAGGCTGCACCTGGGGATTCCACCTGAAGGAGGCACTTTACTTCTGGGGCCCTGCCGTTTTCAGACTGGAGCAGATTAGGGCTTTCCCTTCCTTGATGAGTGAGTTTTAAAGAAACTGAGTGAGTTGAACTTCCTTGTTGGCTCGGAGCTACGCCCTGTGCCTGGACACATTCCACAGAGCCAGCTGAACTTGGATCCAGAGGAGTGCCAGGAGCTCCCGAGGGACTAGATGGGCTCAAGGAACCCCTTTTGAGATGTGACAAGGGACGGTTGTCCTACAAGGTCGGATGGTTGTCCTACAAGGTCAGAAGGTTGCTGTTTAATGGCAACAAGGGTGAGTAATCACAAAGGTAGCAAAACACACCTTCTGGCCTCCTGCTCACGTCTTCTCCCCACTCCTGGTGCCAAACTCCCTCCCCTGGCCAGGGGGCTGGCTCTCGGCCCCTCGCTTTTCCCCTGCCCCTTTCACAGCTCCTTGCCTGGCTGGATCGCTCTCCACGAGCGCTGAGCTCTCATTTCCCGAGTCTGGTCTGGCCGCCTGTGTCTTCAGTTTCATCCAGAACAAAGGTGGCCTCCAGAGGTGACAGATGTGACAGGAACCCGAAAGGAATCATGCTGCCAGCCCTCGGAAGCAGGGAGGCTGAGGAGGACTGCTAATGGAATAACCACACGCCCCCAAGCAGTCATCCGCACTGATGCCAGCGGTGCGAGGGACAAGGAGAGGGAGCTGGAGTTTCTAGTGATAAATGGGAGACACCGACTTACCAACGTGCCTGAACCTGGAGGAAGGCAGGCCAGGCCTGGAAACCGAATGCCAACGGGTGGAGGAGACCCAGGAGACAGGGAGGTGGTGCTGTAGGTTAACAAGAGCTAAGAGTAAAACTGGGGTAACAAATTAATCACTTCTGGGTAGAAGCGCATTGGCAGATACACGACCTACAAGCTGGGTCTGAAGAACATGCAGACCTTACTCGAAACCCCTGCAGCTGAAGAGCTGCTCTGTAACTGTGACCATAGAGAACTGCAACCCAGTGGCTCTGCAAGACTGAAAACCCCCAGTTTTGCTCAACTGCAACCACCCCCTAAACCACCCAACAACAACAACAAAAAAAAAACCAAAAAAGGGAACTGCAGAGGAGTGAGCAAACTTGTTAGCAGGACAGAGAACGACACCCTTGCAGGCAGCCCTGCAGCTGGGAACCTCCTGCTCTGTTCCACCCCGTCCCCTCTGCGCGGGTGGAGAACAGGCACCCAGGAGAGGAAAGAGGGGAGCAGGGGGAGAGTGCCACCGCCAGACTGGCCAGACACTTCACGCTGGGGTGTCTGCACCTGCAGAGGGAGGACAAGGACCAGAGGCATGGGGCAATCCCACAGCCCCAGGCTGGGTCCGTTTCTCCTTTGTTGCAGGAAAAGGATTCAGGAACGTTGTCCGAAAAAGAAAAAAAAAAAAAAGAAAAGTGGCATTGGCATTTTTTAGGACATAGTTTGGATGCAGCTAGGTGATCACTTACATGGATTGTCACCAGGAACTGGACTCCCTCCTCCTGCCCAGCCCTGCGGGCAGAGGCTCTCAAGCTCAACAGCAGCTGCTGTAAATCCCAGTGCAAGCAGGGAGACGCACGCTGCTGTTCGCCGTCATTTCTGCCCCAGGAGAAGCACGATCTGCTCTCCAGCGTGGGCACAGCACAACGGCCCATACCTCGAGCCCGCCCCTTGTTGCAGCGCTTGAAGGCATCCCTCATGAAAATGGCAGGTTACATGGCAAACGTGCTGCCACGCGCAACATCTCACGCGTGGGGTAGACAACAGCACAGAGGAGCACGCTGCGTACCGTCGCATGCTTCTACAGCAATGCTGCCGTCTTCTCCCTTCTTCCTACACTCCCCTCCTACATAGCCTCCTCCTGCTCGTCTATTCAAGACCAACAAATTCGACTCCACCGCTGTTCTCTCATCTGGTTTGAATATCAAAAGGAAAAGCTTCCTGGGAAGCTTTGCCACTCATGGCAGGGGCCAGGCAGGGCCAGGGATTCCACCTCTGCTCTGCTGAAGCGTTTGGAAACCACTGCCAGCAGCGGATGGGTATCACTTGCTGGGAAACAAAACTAAGTATTAAAGCACTCGCAACTGCTCAGCGAATCCTATCCCAGCCGTATTAAAAATGGTATTTCTGATTCAGGCTGTCAGCCGCTGGGCCAAAAACCCAGAGTGAGGAATACAGACACCAGGATACAGGGAGCTTAGAAAACTGCCTTTATTCTATTAGTTGTTGGAAAAATGAAAATACAGAAAGAGTTTAGTTGGCTGCAGAACAGCAAGAAGTTCACAGGTTAGGAGTCTGATCACTACATGGTAACCAAACTTACACAAAAAGTTTCTTTTTTTTTTTTTTTTTAGTTTTGAAACTGGGTCCAGCAATGAACTTAAGGCAACTGAACAGTTCAGAAGCTTTGAGTGTGAGCAGGCTGTCTTTTCTCATCCCTACGGCACGTCATGGAAAAAACTCCTCCTGGGTGTGCAGACCACTCGAATCATTCAAATGGGTCAGACTCTTACAAATGAACAGGGGAAGAGGATCAGCTGCTTTCCATCGGACTTTATTTTCAAATACAGTTTCTTAAAAAACCCAGAACACCTTAACGCAGAGGTTACAAGTAACAGTATTAGGAAATCCAATTATACAAAAAATACTACATCTAAGCTGGGGTAAATAGATTTATTTTTGGTAACATACATTTAAACTGGCACTAATTACACAGTAACTAAAAGGTAACTAACATGAAACCACAGAACCCTCACTTTTCCTTAGCTGAATGGGACTTGGTCATTTCAGAGTGATCACATTTTCAAACTAATGTTTTACACCACTGAGCCATGAAAATCAGATCTTCCTAAATGTGATAGCACTGAAGCTACACTTGATTCCACATACAGCCATTTAACTGTTGTACTCAATTAGAATAGGACGTTAGTTATAAAGTAGTTACAGACCAATCCTCTGTGTTGACAGCTTTTTCTCTTTCTAGAGAGAAGAAAGAAGATAGAGAATTGTCTTCAATTAGCGCCTGGCATATCCTGTGAGTGCAGAAAAGGTTTGTTAGAGGAATGTTGAGGTTAACCTTGGGTGCACAGATGAATTTGATGCAGATTGTTATAAAAATCATGGTTGGCTTCTAAATACTGGTAGCAAGATGACTCGATTTTTAAATCTCTTAAGTAAATTATAGATAATGAAAAAGGCCAGTAATCATACACTAAGATTAATAAACAGCACTTCAAAATTACTCAAGTGCAGGGTGCTGCTTTGGCCATCTCCTTCTGGCCACACTTTATAAGAGAAGGCACCCGGACTTTTTCTTGCCACGCCGGGCTTGCAAAGCAGCTCTAGTGGCCATTTCAAAAACCTCCCTCACACCGTCTTTGGTCTTTGCCGAACACTCCATATACCCAAATGCACCGATGCGGTTTGCCATATCTCTTCCTTCTTCAGGTTTGACAGGCTCCTGTAACAGCACAAAAGCGGCAGCTGAGATCAATCCAAAGCCACGCTGACGTGCACCCCCGTCTTCCCTTCCCCACCCTGCTCCCCAACAAACACAGAGGACTTGCTGGATTAAATGCACATAATCAGTTGGTTAATTAATAATTAATTGCTCCCCTGAGAGTGATCCTTTAAATAATAAAGGCAGATTTAAAATAATATTTGCGTATTTTCTCAAGATGCAGCATGCACCTCAGCCTGGATTACACAGCCACGGGGTGTATTTGCATACTGTACCAATGCTTGCGGACATCATTGGTTTTTTAACGCCTCTGAGCTAAAAGGCCACAAGACCCTTTGAAACATGAGCAAAACATTGCTTATTTCACAGGAAATTTTTATGCAACTCTTTGCCACAACTGTAAGAAAAGACTATGAACAAATCCCCAAATTAATCCCTCAGTCTTTGTATAAAAACAAACATTATACAACAGGAGCAAAAATTCCAGGGCAGAGCAGAGTATCTGCAGTCCCATGCCGGGGGTTTCAGACTTGACCGGAAAGTGAAACCGAGCGATAGGCTCAGGACTGAGCTGCAGCACCTGTGGTCACCACCTCAAAACACCTACCAATAAAACTGTTTCCTTTCCCATCCTGAACACACAAAATAAAGAACAACTCGAGTATGCATGCACTTGATGTGCTGATGGCTCCTCATTAATTCCTTTCTACCTCAGGGATCCAGCTCTCCAGCATGGAGAACATTTGACTGTTAGTAACCCAATATAGCCATTTTCACTGTTGAGAACGCCTTTTTCTAAAAATTTAATCTCCAGATATGAAAAAAGCAGCACTCAAAGGCAACATATACTTTCTGGTTCCTGTCACGGACAAGCGTTCATTATGCAGCCCATAGGAAGCTGGCAGCAAGCTGCGGGTGCCCATTTAACGCTCTGGTACAACCACTATACGCTTCCCTCGTTTAGTGTAAGGCTATCAAAAAGGAACCTGCCTGCTTCATTTTGGCCAGCTCTCGTCTTGTGTGCTCGTCATTCCTCAGGTCCTTCTTGTTTCCTACCAAGATGATAGGCACGTTGGGGCAGAAATGCTTCACCTCCGGGGTCCACTTTTCTGGGATGTTTTCTGGAAAAAAAAAAATAAATAAAAAAAATAGAAGTATGTCCGTACTAAACCCCATTTCTGTGGGGAGTTTTATTTTAAAGCTTTTACCTGCTGCCTGAGTAGTTTCAGCTTGCTAATCCACACTGATGCCCTTTCTTCTACTCTTAATTTGGGAAGCAAATAGACCTTTTTCTGGTATTACCAAAAAAGGACAAGCCTGTCTATGGTAATTTTAAGGCTGAAGGACACCTAAACTCTTGGCTTCCCTGCACCTCTCAGTAGCTACTTGACAAGGGTTAGCATAAGGTACTTCAAAGAACAGCATGCAGAATTCTCAAGTAGAGAGTTATGGAAAGTTTTGCTTTAGGAGAAACATTTTATTTATCTCCAGAAGCTAAAAATGGGCACAACCTTGAAGCATAAGTTTTTACATCACTTCTTCCTTTTAAAAAGCAACATCAAACAACCACTCTGAACTCTCCTATTAACTATAGCAGAAATGTTATTCTATACACTAATTACAGATGCACAGAAACAAAGTAAGGCAAATCTGCAAATGACATTTCTCCCCTATACGCAGGAAATTAATTTGCACTTATATGCAAGAAACTTTTTCCTCCTAACAGAACTTCCCTACATGACTTTTTTTTTTTTTTAAATGAAGCTGCAAATGGAAGACTTGAGGGCTTTTGAAAGCAAAACCTTGATAAATTCTATATAGCAGGCAGAGCTGAGCAGCCCAAAACATTCAGCTTTGCTTTCAGCAGCTCTCAGACATCTCAGATTCATTGGTAGATGTACCTGCAGGCTACATAACCCTTTTTATCTTCACGAAATTCCATTCAGCTTTTGAAGAGACATTCATGATTATGGCATTGTTTTCTTGCTTGAAAGAACAACTTAGACAAGCATTTTGAAGCCAGTTTTTGCACTACAGCCAAAACAGCAATTCTGCAGCTGCACCTGGAGTGCTCAGAGGGTGCTGGCCTCTAGACACTGCACACCTGAAGAGCCGTCTGGCACTTCACTGCTCCCTCCACTGCTCTGAGGGACACAGGCGCCCTGATACTGGTGAGCAGGAAGGGAGGAGAGGGAGGAAAAAATAGCCAAGATCAGACTTGACTTAATCAATCCACTTTCCCCTGCCTCCAGGGTTCAATACCCCATCTTGTTTCCAGGGGGGTGAGGTCAGTTAGATCTTCAGCTGCCCGGGGAGCAGCGTGTGCAGTAGAAGTGGGCACAGCTCAAACCTTGTACGTAGCTGTTAACAGCTGCACCAGGTGTGACCGCTGCCAACTAAACCTCAAATTGTTTTGGAGGGAGACAAAGACAATGAAAGATGTCTCTAAACACAGGATCAGGTGGAAGTGATGACGGGAGTGATCAGGATTTCCCAGATACCAAACTGGCACTGATTTTTCTAAAAAGACATTTCACACCCAACCGCCTGTACAATGGCTGCTACCCTTCGGAGGCAAGGAAAGAAATGAGACAGAGGAGCTATCAAACATTACCCCAGCCAGACTGTAACGCCACTGTAACATCCTAAGGAATATTTTGTTCACTCATTTAGTCAATCCTCCTGTGACTTGTGGCAGGAATGGTATTTTTCAACCATTGTGGCAGCTCTGGTCAGGACTAATCCTTCCATTAACTGCATGTCTGTGCTTCCTGGATCCTCTTTGTCTCATTATTGTTTCTTCCTAAGACACAACTCTGGGAGGCAGGGTTCATCCGTAAGATACATCAGAGGTGTGGTAAAAAAGCCTCTCTAAGGAGAGCTTGCAGTGATTGTGATCATCCTGGCAGTGGAAAACTCCAAATGATTCAGTGGTTTAATACATTTAAGAGAGAACTGGTCTCCTATTTATGAGCACGAGTTAAAATAATTTGACACCTGTCATCAACAGACAAAGCAGAGGGGTCTCCCACTTTTCCTGGCTAGGAGAAATTATGTCCAATGCATGGACATAATTTTGACCAGGTACAAACAAGTACCAGTCAGTCACTGTACGGAAGGTTCTTGTCAGAGTACAGCTGGTCATACACACACACACAGAATCCATGTGCCTAAAGATCTGCCTTAACATTATCTGCATTCAAATAAGAAACCTCAAATAGCCACTAGTGAACAAATCCCATGGGTGAGAAGTAGATAAGGGAATTTTTACAGAAATTCACTTGTTTAAGAAAGTGCTACCATGATGTACTTGTTTAAGGGACTACACTTGATGGATGGAGTAATTACCATTTTAAAAGGACAGAAATCAAAGTTTCAGAGACATTGAGTCTTAGAAATAAGACTATCTCTATGTCCTGCTCCTTACCCTCTTCAAAACATCTTTGTAAGATCAAATACGTTGATATCTATGCGTCAGATTTATAAATCAATCAGTGAAGATTTCAGTCTTGGACTCCACACAGAAGAGGTGCCCATCTAATACACAGATTTTTGAAACTTATGTTTTTGGAGCTCAGAAATCATAAATCAGGCAACTCTCTTCTTCTCTTTTCTCCATTACAAGCAGATATCAGTCACTGGAAAGCAGACTAAGAGAGCATAAATCTCTAGCCTCTGATAGCTTCCACCAGTGAGACAGCCCCCCTCCAGTGTGGTTCTAGCCTGTGTTTTTAACTCACCAAGCAGAGAGCAAAAAACCCCAGGCTATTTGGGACCAATAACTCAGAGTGTTTCAAGCTGATCTCTGTTAAATAAATGGCAGAGGGAGGGGAGGAAGGGATGAAAACACAAAGCTAGCTTTCCCATTTACACAGAAAGGATGTTACTCTATTTCCATAGCTATAGTGTGGTCTCCAGTGTATAAGAACCTGCAATTTTCAAGGAGAAATTAAAAAAAAGTAAAATAAAATCCAACCTTGGGTGGGCCATGCTGCTCAGTGGACATTTTATGTACTCTCAGGGCTCCCCCACAGAGGAGAGTGCAGCTACAGCCTTTCTGCTTGCTTAGGGTCACCAAGGCAGCACTTCCCAAGGGATGGGCATACCACGCCGCCGCCTTGGCCCACCAGACAACATCGCCGGGGTGGGGGTGCTGATCTAGGCCAGGGAGCTGCCTCCCTGCTATGTGTTGCTCAAATTATGCACCAGAGCTCTGGGTGAACACAGTGTGCTGCCGAGGCTTTCAAAACACCACTCAGCATTGTTGAAGAACACGGGTTCCTTTAAGATATTAATTTTTGAAAACTATAAATGAATTTTGAAACCAGGAACGCTTTCAGTCATTATAGCACATGAAAATAAACTTTACAGCATAATTTCCAAGGGGAATACAGCGATTCAATTAGTGATCTACTTACCTAAACTATCAGGACTATCAATTGAAAAACACATAAGTATAACATCAGTATCTGGATAAGAAAGCGGTCTAAGTCGGTCATAGTCTTCTTGCCCTGCTGTATCCCACAAAGCCAACTCAACCTGCAGAATAAAGATCAAGGCAGTTAGCCAGATCACCAGGGAAGTTTTGATTCAGAAGCTAGTAACCCAAGAAAGTGGATAAAATATGTAAGTTAACACCACTCAAAGGAGGAGACTACAAGACAAACTGCTTTGACAGGAGAACTATTCAAAATTTTACGTTCCATAACTCCAAAAATCAATTTATTGCAGCTCATGAGAATTTTCTTTATATTCATGACCAGCGTCAATTCTCTGAAAGGACATAAAAGCTACCAGCAGGAAAGCAAGACAGAAGAATTGAAGGGAATTGGCTCCAAAGAGCTGAGAATGTCTGTGATAAGCATTCCAGAAATATCAGTTTTCAGTGAAAGTGGACTCTCTAAGTATATGCTTTTTAGGATTATGCACATTTTCAATTGGTTTACAGCTGGAACCTGTAGTGACTAAGAAATGTCAAGATTGCACTTATTTGTGCACAAATTCATTAAAACTTCACACAGCAGAAATTTACACTTGCAATTTGCTTTGAAATAAACCTGATTTGTGTGTAAAGCTTCTTGTTACCAAGAACTGAATAAAGTAGCTAATGTTTCAATATTTCTACTTATGGTGGAGCTAGGGGAGGACAGCCCAATAGGATTGTTTAAAACTGTTGAAGAAATAGCCAACACTTAAACTATATAATTTAAAAACAATAGTCAAGCTCTTAAAGTATACTCTTGCTTGAGATTCTCTGATGTATCTGCCTTTGCAACAGAGTGGGTTCCTTCTTGTTTAAACTCTTACATTCAAAAATTCCAGGAAAAGAGTCACAGCAACTCACATAAAGACAAATGGGCAGAACTGGAACCCAAATGTGAGCTTGAATGTGCAATACAACTGTTTGGTTAAACTGTGAAGAGACAAAGCCTTAGCTGCATGTATATACAACATTTTTCTTTCTGTATTTCAGTTAGAAATGCTACTCCTCTCAGAGTCACCTCTGAATTTGCAAATGTGAATTTTGTGACAAATGTTCGTATTTTCTTTTTTACGGATATGTCTGCTGAGGGTTCCCTCACACAACACTGGAATCAGCTCCTTTGCTCTACCTAAAAAACCCACATCTCATACCATCGCTGTTGTGTCTTCACATGGCTTCTGAACATTTCTGGTAATGCTTTTCCAGGAAGACAGAGGCTGTCAAACAGAACAGTCTTAAGCACTGCTCTTCTACAAACTTTTGTAATCAAGTTGTCAGAAGACAAAGTGCTTAGATAAAGTATGTCATCTAGTTACAAAAATTTCAACTGACATTTCCACAACAGAAAATGCACCGCTCAAGCTGCTTATACAATTTTTATTTAGATACAGGCTGCATACAGCTGATAGGGCACAACTCTCTGTTCAACCCATTTAGCGATGCAGGCAGAAGGGAATGAGGAAGTTTGACTCAGTGATAAGAGAGAGGATATCATACATATTTTAAACACTAGTCCTTAGAGTCTAAGATACAATATAGAAACTGCAGAAACTGTCAACGGGGCGGGGAAACATGTTCTAATATTAGTCTAAAAGTAAGGGGTCTTTTTACCCATTCATATAATGGGAGAGAAAAGCTCTTTTTAGACTCAAAATAGCATTAACTATCATGACTAAAATCACAAACAATCCATGCTTGTAACAGTAGGAAGTCAAATTTAATACGAAACCCAAAAATAGCTCAAAGTTTTTGTTCAAATTGGGATTGAAACTGAGCAGTTTCAATCAGTCTGTCACTGCATCTGAACTAGAACTGACTGAAAGGTGCTCTGACTGTACCTGAACCCAGAGCAAAGGCACATGTCACGGCAAGGGGCGAGACAGGGAAGCTCAGCACCATCAGCACCAAAAACATGCTTGACATGAGGACCCATGGCACTGAGGTCAGCTCTGTGTGGTTACGGTAACAAAACAGATATATGCCATGGCTGCCTAAAAGGGTTTGAAAATAGTAGAGCTTTCAAGGTGCAAAGTTTCTGCTTTGTGTGCTTCTGGAGTATCCTGGAAAGTGACAATTTTACACATCACACCCTTGCGTGACATAAATGCAGAAGGCAAACCTATCCGGCATTCAGAGAGCAGCCTTCTGAAATTGCCTCTTGGAGCAGGTGTCTGGCATGTTTCCTTGTTTGACAAACAAAAGCACTCAGAGGTCACACAGATTGAAAATGGATTTTCAAAATATTTAAAACTAAAAGGAAATAATTTAATGATTAATTTACTGAAGTACAAACTAAAAATGAAGATCAGTGAGCTGTGGGTACACTTGGCTGCTAAGAATTGCATTCCTTCAGACAAGTAGGACAGATGATGCTGACGTACACTACAAAAATCAAATCCCTTCGAAGCCTGTCAGTCATCTCTTCTGAAGAGGATCCTGCACGTTGCCAGGAACAAGTATGAAAAAAAGACTCTCTCCAGGAACTAATCTTTGTTAATCACAATACCAGGTCCCTACCAAAACATGGATTCCCCTATGCAATTCCAGAGACCAGTAGCCTAGTGTCCTCGTTGTCTTTTATTGCTCCACCCCCTCCCACCTACTGCAACATTTTACTTGTAATAACTGTAAGTTTTTTAGAATCTCAACTTGTGTAAGGTTAGAAATAGGCTGTTAAACAGACACGGGATATGAGCAGGTTCTAGCAAGGCCAATATTTTTTCCACAGGAGCATGCTTAATATTTAAAAATAGATTTACAACACAAGCACTAAGCATGTGTACTAACCACTTACTACAGAAGCGTAGAGAGCTCCACGCTATTCTGAATAAATGCAAGTTTATTTTGACTGTTACAGAAGTGTACACATACCTGCTTTCCATCCACTTCGATATCTGCTACATAATTTTCAAAGACGGTGGGAACATACACTTCAGGGAACTGGTCTTTGCTAAATACAATCAGCAGACAGGTCTTTCCACAGGCACCATCACCCACTATAACCAGCTTTTTTCGAATGGCTGCCATAGCTGAAAAACAAAATGACAACTTATTAATTGTTCTGCTGCAGCTTTTAACTGAGATGCTAATAATTAAACACCACTAAGTTTCCAATTAATAAGAACTTTTAAATTGGGTCTACATGTCCATTAGAGACACAGACAGGTATTTGGAATCACATGAGTTCAAATTCTCATCTGTTTGAGAAAAACATTCCCCAGGACTTGTCAACACACTGGTAAGCCACTGGATACAAAAATAATAGAAAGGAGAGGAGAGCAGCCTGGTTTAGTGTTTCTTCACCTATTCTGAAGGTTGAGATAGGAACGTTCGGAGATAGCCAGTGAGCAAGCAGCACTGTCATAGAGCACCTTCTGAAAAGAGTCTTTTAGGTAATCGAATAAGAGAAGCTTTAATTTGAGGGAAGTAATGTTTTCTTGTCACACCAAGTTTTCGTAACTACAAAGTGCCAGAAGCCATGTGGAAGTCAACTGGACTGGGGAGCACTCTGCTGCCACGTCAGAGCACTAACAGAAGGTAACCAGCCTGTTCCTTGAATTACAACCACCACACCACAAAGGATTTTGGAAGTACACATCCCACTCCTCAACCTGCTTTTCTGGACATTGCTGTTATCAGGTTATTTTGTCTGTTATCAGCTTACATTAAGGGGGGACACAGAGGGAGACGCCACAGCTTTCTGCTGTTCAGTGTATTGATATTGGCAACACAGAAACCGGTGTGAACAGTGAGCTGACAGTCTGTTAATTACATGAAGTTATTCCAGATAGTTCACTGTAAATATATATCTAATAACGCACACAAGGATAAAAATTATCCAAACTTCAAATTTAAGACATGGGGCTCTAAGCCGATGATTACACTTCACGAGCAAGATCTTGGGTCAAGTATCAAGCTCCTGGAAACACAAGCTTGGTAGTGTCAAAAAGAACAAAATGAAATATCAGGAACTGCTAGGAAACGAACAGAACAATGATATGACCACTGTACAAATCCATGGATTGCTCACATGCAACTTTGGCCTCAAAAAGATGTTACGAAACCTTAAACGGGTTTAGTGAAAGCCTAGAGTCATGGTGTGACTGAAGAGATGATGGTGTTGGATTTGGCAAATTTCTACAAAGTCAGAAGTGGCCCAAACAGTATGGATAGCGATTGATTGTTCATCATCACTTCCCACAAATGAAAGCGAGGGGGGCGATACAAAGATAGCAGAAAAGGGTTCAAGCCCACCAGAACACAATGGGCTTTAGAAACTCCAACAAGACGATGTTGCGGACACAAGAAATTTATACAGGCCTAAAGGAGACTGGGCAAGTACATGGAAGAACCTTCCTACGTGCATTAAAGAATGCAGAAACTGCATCTGCCACAGAAAATCTCCATAGTAAAACTACTTTGACACAGAGAGTACTTTGGGAAGCACTATATATGTGTCTGCTCTCTTCTTTCTTTTCCCTAGGCATTTATTTGCGACCACTGCAGGAACAAGCCAGAGATTTAGGGAGGGACCTGGCTAGAAGGGACTGGAATGAGGACAGACCCATAACTACTTTCTTCTCCATAACATGAGGGCACTCCAGGGGAAGCCACTTAGTCATCCCATGAAGCTTCCTGGAAACGGAGCAAACAGTAACGCCACCATAATACCTACCATTGCATGACCAAAATACCACAGAGGGAGCACCCTTGTGAGTTAACTTTTGCCATTACAATCCCAGTACAAAGCTCTGTGAGGATGACTAGGGCTGCTGGCAAGGCAAGGCGGGCTCAAAGAAGCACAGAAGAGAATTAAAAGACACAGCAAAAACGTTTTCTCCTTTCTGCCTCTTCTCTTGCCTTACGAGATTAAGTAAAAAGGTAAAACTAACCATCTAAAAACAACCTTTAGTACTATGAGATGGTGAAGAAGCAGTGGATATTACAGTGCAAACAGAGAAGAACCATTGCAGCCCATCAAGCAGCAAGGGCTCAAGGACTTGCAGAGCACAGCTTGTCAGACACAACTGCTCAAGTAATCCAAATCTATCTCTAAAATGAGCTTCTTTCACCTTGTGAATATATATGTACATACACTGAAGTTATTCACCTTAGGGATTTGGAGTTATTTTTGCATTTGTGGAAGGTTTAAAATTGTCCAAGCTTCAATAAGGTTTTCTTTCAGTGGTTTTAGATGGTTTTGAATACTTTCTAGCAATGGTAATATTTGATTTTTACAGAACTGGAAATTATCTGTCCTCTGTACCAAGTCAAGATCAACTACTTACAAGTTCTACCTACTGTCAGCTTTATCTAATCTGCCCTTAAAAACTGCAATGCTGAGTCCTACAAAACCTCTGAAGCTGCTACTCCTGTGCCCCACAATATTTACTATGAGAAAATATCCCCCAGTGTGTATCCTCAGCGTTCTTTCATGTAATGTAAGCCCACTACTCTTTATCCTATTTGTCACGGGCATAGGAGAATAGATTATTCCCTTTCCCTAGTGCAGTTGAGAATACACTCCTTCATTTAGTCTTCTCTTTGGGCAAAACAATTCCAGTTTATTCAAGCCTCCTCTGTAAATCATATTTCCTAGACTTTCCTGTTGCTCCCTTCTGGGTGCAGTCCAATTGGCACAAATTTACCAAAGCACGGAGCCTAAAAGCTGAATCCAGTATTTCACCCAGGGCTTTACCAACATTAACTAGAGCTGAAGGATTATTTTGTTGATCTTCCAGGATATACTGTTGCTTAAACACCATACTGGAAGTATATGTCTGTTCTGTTTTGTTTTCTCCCCAGAAGACAACACTGTTGATACATTCAGCTTTTAATTCATGGTAACTCCCAGATCTTTTTCATTAGGACTGCTACGTAGTAAGTCGCTCTCTCTTCACACAACTGAATGTTCTACTGTCGGGCTTTTATTTATCCTTCCTTTGACTGATGTTTTATTCTACCTTCTAGTTCTGTCCTCCAGCTTAATTATAGCCTCTCAGATGCAAGTTTAATAATTATGATTCCCAGACAATTATCTAGGCTATTGATGAAACCACAATGGAGACAAAGTAGGTAGATGACGGAATGGGATCACCTGTCCTTCCTCAGTATCCTCCCTCCTTCTCCCTTTTGTGCTAGCATCTGGGGCTCTGGCCCTTGATCACTTCTGTTACCTGCAATAGCACCTAGGGTGGGTGACCTTTTCGGTATCACCTATGGATAACTGTCTTTTTCTGTGGATTATCAGATCAACTCTTCCTTTATCTTCCTCTAAATACTTCCGTCACTCTAGATTATTTTTTTTAAGTGTTCCTTGCCAGTTGAATCTCCTTTTAATGCTTTGGCTTTCTACATACTGATGCCTAAGGTCTACAAGAAAATTGCAATTCTGTAAAAAAAAGGTCATTTAATGTAGTGCTTTCTATAAACCCTCCCCTAAAAAACCAGCTTGAAAATTATATATATATGTATATAAAATTATTTCAGGAGTTTTGTTTGAATATCTCTTTCCTGAGAAAGAGAGATTCACAAAACTCTCCCTGCCTGAATCTTTCCTGAGACCTGTTGACATTATTTGGACCTGGTGTGGAAGACCACTCTCTGTCACCAAAGTGCCCTTCAGCAGTGTATGCTCAACTGCTTCTCTCCCACTGCTGAGGACCCACCCCATGAGACTCTCCCTTGCTCACAGTCTTTTATATGCAGGACAGTCACCAGGACATCTCAAACCCGCTGAACAGTCCCTTCTGTCTAGTACATTGAACACCTAGGTAATTAAAATTCCCTCATCACCAACTTCTAGAGGATTCTGCCAAGATGCTCACAACAAGCCTCAACCACCTTATCTTTTCTTGGTGACCTCATCTTTTTTACTTTAGTTTCACCTTCCAGAGCATTACTGTAGAAGAATTCCCTCTGCATAACATCCTTGGAACAAATGTGTTGTATAAAATTCAATTCAGATTGCAAAGATCACCACTTATATCCTTGAAGCTTTCACTTGTTTCCAAAGTTCTAGGAGTTGCTTTTGATTTGCTTACCTCAAGGGTTCCCCTGGGCATGCAGCACAGGGTGAGGCTAGTTTGTTTATGGACCTGAACAAATTTTCAGGAACAGCTCAGATTATAAACACCAGGTAGACAGAGACGCCTCGGGATGTCAGGCCTGATCGCTGGATAGACCCCTCCATCAACCTTGGAAGGAAGTCACCAAACATCACAACCGCTTGTTTCTTCCTGACATTAGTGGTTACAAACTTTACAGCTTTATGGTATTTGAAATGTCTTCTCCACTGGTGAGGTTGAACCCTCACTCACTGCCAGAACGATATACTTCACTTCTATTCAACATGTGGATGTTCAAGGATGGAACTCTGCTGCTGGGCTTGCAGCTAACTTTCTTCTCATAACAGACTATCTTGCCTGTATCGCTGAAGGTATCCACGTATATGGAAATTGTTCTAGTGGGGCTACCTGTCCAAAACCCCCATATTTGTTCCTCAAATTTTAGCAGATATCTGGCCACAGCAACAGCATCCTGTAATCCATGCATTAAAGCATATTTACAATAATTTCCTAATTTAGAGGATTCAGCGTACAGATCAGCATCTTCTACCTAATTATTTTTAGTTAAAATACATACATTCCTATCCATTGGGTAGCTATAAGGGATTTTCAGGGCTGGCAAATACTCAGAAAAGCAACATCTCCGTAGCACAATAGAGAAAAAAATTGTCTGCCTAGAATGGAGCTACATCTTAGTGGTGCATATCACAAGTACAACACTAACAGCATCCACAGCAGTTGGGTCTTTCTGCTGCATTTTGACATGCCCTGGTTTTCTTAATCAAGTATTCTGAAGCCTGGAAATACATGAAATTTGGACCAGCTATGTGTTTTGAGAGGACTCAAAAAGCACTTTGCTAGGCTAAAAATTGTTACATGCAAGTTAGTATTTGCTGCAGTACAGCCTGTCACCAATGAGTACGTGACTACATTTAGAGGTAAAAAAACTATATGAACTACCTAAGAGGATATTACAAAGAGACCAAATCCAGACTGTCACTACCTCACTGTAACTGAACCCAAGTACTACACATTCATCCTTTTATGCAATGCATAGAACAGGGAGAAACCAATAAATCCAGAAAGCTGCTGGAACAGCATCACTGATGATGCACACAGAACGTTGAGCAAGAAATATTCTATTCCAATTAGCGTAACAGAACGGCTGCAGTGATCTTCTAGGGGAATCTCTGCCATCTTCTGCAGCAAGACAACAGATCTGCAATTTTTCCTACTCTTAAATCAACCACTCCTCCTCCACCTTTGATTTTATAGGATTCTTAAAACCAGCTAGTCTGCTAGATTCAAAGTGGAAACTCTCACAGTATGACTCAAGTGACTCATCTGAATGGAAGAGATTCAATTATGACATTTCCTCAACCTAGGCCAGTGCCTTTCACAGGTATTACAAGAGCTTTAGACATGGTTTACTCAATCCCACTAACATCACAGGAGGTTACAACACAAGGAGCTCCTGTTTGCTGAGAGTTGCCACACTAATATCCTTGTTACATGAGGCTGCTATTTCTAAGTGCAGTGACGCTCCAAAACTCACGCAGCATAAAGCGCTGCTTGTTACATGAATCTAGCAAATACTCCAGAAGAATGAGAAATAGGGAAAATATTTTTTTCCTGTGTTTTAAAGGTACTCCCCCCCGACGTATTATTGTTTACTGCAATGGAATTTGCCTCTTCACTTCAGCACGCTATTTATTTTTCCAAGGAACAACATTTCCAGTGCCTCCTCTCCTGCAAATCCCAAGGCCACACAGCACGAGTGAGGATTGTGGACACACTGTTGACATTCTGAAGTTGGATAAACTGGTAACAAACATGCCAGGTTTGTCTGTCTCCCTCTGGATCTCATCCTGGAGAAAGCAGTAAGGTGGAAGAAACAACCCTTTACCATCACATAGGTATCCCAACTAGATTTAGTTTCAATTACTAATAAACTACTACCAACTTTATATCGCCTGCTATGCCATACAGGAAGATTCCTTCTATAATGCACGATTTTGTCAAAAAAGATCTGGGTTACTGCATATGTTAGCAAGAACTCAGCAGAAGCAGTTCAGCAGGACCATTAATGATATTTCTGATGCTGAGGGGGAAACATCCCTTAAATTCTCTCTCACCTAATCTTGCTGAAGTCCTTAAAACTAAAATGTTGGAAAGCGAGGGTTTTGAAATCTTGCAAAGATTGCTTTGCTGCTGATTCCTCCATACTCAGCACTTGAATACTTGAAAAGTTTGCTACTGAGCGAATTATAGCGTGGCACTCTTTTCACCTACTTCATTTCCCCCTTCACTCAGTCAGTCCTGCCCTGGGCCATCAGGAGGAGTAAGAGCAAGGCTGAGGGATGAGAAGACAAAACCTTACTCAAGTGTCCCCCATCCCGACTAGACAAGCCCTGCCCTCTACCTACCATAGGGGAGAACTGCCTCTGCGCCAGGACCTGAATTCACTCCTAAAATATACTCACTTTTGTTCAAGTTTGGGGGGGGAGGGGGGGATGAGTTTCCCCAAACTCTGCAGTGATGAAGAGGACATGGATGAACAGGTCTTTCCCACAGTTTTCCTATGGCTGTTTAGCAAGGTCTGGCATCAAACCCGAGAAGTACCTGAATCTCAAAACAGTTTGGAGCAGAAAGCAGATCAGCCCAAAAGCAAACAGTTCTGCTTTTAGGGCAGCTGTATACAGCTAGTGAAGAAACTGAGATTGAATACAGAGCGTTTGGGTGGGGGAAATGGTTGTAAGACCATGAGCAGGGAATGAGGAGGGGGCAGGCAAACAAGCCAGGAGGAAAATGGCAGAAGGATGTAACTGCTCAAATCCACCCTCCTCTACAGCAGAATCCAGGATTCCCACATCTCCCAGCTGTTTAATTGCCAACAGGAGGCAAGCTTCTCAACCTTATCCTCTGTTGAAGTCCCAATGGAAATTGTCAGCAACTATATACATTTTGTAATTTTTTTTCTCCACTATGCTTTTCATCAGTGAAAGTATGTATAAACAAATGTCAGAAACATTGCAGTTTGCTGCTGAAATGCTATTCATGCTACCTTGAATCAGCTCCTTTGAGCTATCATGCCATTTTTTTTTCCACGTAACCCATACAGGATGAGCTATGGTCTTAAATAGCAATAGCTGTGAAGTAAAGGAAACTATGACCCCAATTCACCTCTTACAGAAGTTGTAAAATGGGTAGCAAACAGCTATGGGACAGCAATAAGAGTAAGAAAAAATAAAAAAAGCAGAAAAGTGATTCGATCATATAAAGGAGTTAAGTACAACCCATGCTTCTGCTACAGGGTTCCTAAAAGATCTTGGAAGAACTACATACATCACAACATGCTGCAGCTGACCACTTACTTATTGTCTTTATTTCTGAAGACATCCAGAATAGAACTCATCTGTACAGCTGCAGTGAAAGTAAAGCCAGATGAACCCCACGCTCAGAGCGATCATGCTCGTTTAGCACCATGTCCAACTTGAAATCAAGTATTACTGGGGTAGAAACACAGTTCAATTACATGCCATCGGAATACAAACACTAAAAACATTAATGCAGTCACCACTATAAAGGGGACAATCAACACATCTTATTTCAGTAATTGAAATTTACTTAATTTTGTGCAAATTTGCCTGTGGACACTTGCATTCATAAACTGATAAGCCACATTATTTAAAGCGTTTCTAACAAGGCCTTTGGGAAACAACTATATTTATACTCCTTACATCATCCAGCACACAAAGCAGTTTGACAGTACTGCAAAATAGACCTATTTCCAACTACGGCACTATGTGGGAGCAGTTGGTAAGAAAAAGATATCTGCTGGGGTATTTTTTGAGGGTTATATATGAAATTTAACACTTGAAAAAAGTCCCAAAGCTGGCAAAGCACAGGGCAGCCTACTGATGTAGCACATTAAATGTAATCCACAGTGAAACAGAAATTTTCTAAGACTGAAGTACAATTGAAAAAAAGTTACACAGAAGGTCATCGTATAATCCAACGGGATTAAAATACTGGACATAGGCCCTTCAGGAACGTCCTCGGACAGGGTGAGCAGAGCATTCAGCTTTCTGCTAGCAGTTCATTCAGACTGTGCGTTAACCATGCTCAAGTCCGGCAAGTTCTACTAGTTTGGGAAAAGTGCTTTGCAAACATAGCTGTACACTTCCAGAGCCACCTTTAAATTGGCAGCAGTATAGCTGTGTTCCAACCCTAGCTAATAAACCTCACCAGGTCTCAGCTAACTCCACAAATAACCAGCTCAAGCCTCTTTGTACCGCATCACCAGAAGTGGGAGCAGTGTCAGCTTAACTGCATTAGGTCTTAACAACATTGGTTCAGTGCCAGCCCTGGTGAACCCTTAATGACTGATGAATTTTATACAGTCAAGAAGAGTTATCCAAAAGTACAAAATTGTTGTTTAATAGGCATGGACACACAATGTGTTTCAGTTAAGCAAACTGTGTGTTGTTTATGCTGCCCATACGATGGCTGCAATAGGGCAGGAGATACCTCATCCAGCATAACGCCTGCCAGCGCAAAGTTTTTCAGGAAACCTGAATCGGCAGTCAGTACTAGGTCCATGTTGTGTCATGCGGACATAGTACGTCTAATCTGAGATATCATGTGAAGCCTCAGAGCTGGATTCAACCTATCAAATTACAGCCTTTGCCCTTGCTTTCCTCTTCAGGATAAATCCTGTATGACAACATACAATTCATCTGACTCTCAGAGAAGAAAATTGCTTTGGATTCTGATAAATTTTCTTGATTTCTAACCACCACAGGAAAGAGCAAGACATTTTGCTTTGCTTTCCTTCCCTGCACAGCCCACCTGCCCATGCTTTACAGGAGCATTGTTAAGACCTTAACACGGTCAAACACTCCAAAGCACACACAAACTACCTTTTGTTAAAACACCCGAGCCATGACCTGTGCAACCCTCTACACCCAGCACCGTGTTCTGCAAACACCTCCAGCACAGACACTGACCAGGGGACCAACATGTCCCTGCAGCTAAACCTACATTTGCTATATCCAGAGATTCACAGACTGTCCTTCACTACAGGTCTACACACATATACAACCAGGTACGTTGGCTTGGGACTTAGGTCTCTCCACCTCAGTGCCTGCCATTCAGGACCAGCTTAGGAGGGAATTCCTACAGAAAAGCAGAAGAGGAACAAGGTGTGAGAAGCTTCCCTCTCCATGCTCTCCAGCCTTCAACCGTTTTCAGCTCAGGAGCTTCTTGGGTCAGACGTGGCTCTCATGAATTTGGTAACCTCAAACAGATTTCTCTTCCATGAGCTTGTCCAGACTCCCTTTGAACCCATGTAAACTTCCAGCACTCACAACATCCTGTTGGAGGGAGTTCCCACAGCTTAATTACACATTGTATGTAAAGCCACTTCCTTCAAATTCAAGATTGTCCCTATTAGTTTCTTTTACTGCCTCCTCACTCCAAAATGGAAAGAGAGCGAACAGTTTACCTCACTCACCCTCTTTCTACTGCTCACGTAACAGACTCTCCAGACTGAAGCATCCTAACATAAGAGTTGAGTTTTTTTGCTTTGGGGTTTTTTTTTATACCTTTACACCTTTGACATTAGCAACTGGCTGATCTATCAGCTGGCTACTCCTAGCATAAGGAGTAACAAGGTGGTAGAGGTGTCACAGTGAAGTGCTTCAACCAGGAGGCCCCTGGGAAGCCCAGCAGCACAGCACCGTGTACCTTCCCGTCCCACATCATCCATCACAGCCCCAAATGCAACAGGGATGCTGCAACGCAGGCCCCAGGAGCTGGAGCCCAGAGACGCCCCCGTTTTGACAAGCGTGTGCTGTTATATCCATTCACACCGTATCAGAGAACCACACCCTGAG
This sequence comes from Pluvialis apricaria, assembly GCA_017639485.1. Lineage (NCBI taxonomy): Eukaryota > Metazoa > Chordata > Aves > Charadriiformes > Charadriidae > Pluvialis > Pluvialis apricaria. Next base: position 17,128,251 of record CM030016.1, read on the forward strand.
CTGCATTTCAAGTGCAAACAAGCTACAGCTTGGTCATTCCCAGGTACATGTTTCACTCCTTGCATGAATTCAAGTGCAGACTATCTTGACTTTAAAATAGGCAATAACAGAGAATCCCCTGCCATGCTTCTTGCTCCAGCAGTTAGTTATATTTTCTGCATTAGCGATGAGGTTTTATTTGTCACTTCCTCATTTATTTGGCTTCTGCAAATTTCTTCATATTGGTATTTTGTGTTTCTTACAGGTGACCAGTAAGAAATACAGCCCAAGAGCTAACTCTTCCATGTTCTCACTAAACACAGATTCACTTGAGTCTCCACTAGCATTTTAAAGCTGTCCTCTTTCTACTAAATTTCATACGAACAGTATTGATTTTGTACTGGCTTAGTTTCTCACTGAAAATGACGTGCAATTAGTGTCAAGTGCTAACCGAAGGCTAAGATGAACACCTGTACTTAAGAACCAAACTGAAACAATTAACACTAATTGTTTCTATTTCCCCCAGTCCAGGTTGAGTGACATTGCCTTAATTCTTTCCTGAAAGCTTTGTTACTTATTCCATTATTGTACCTGGGATTGATGTCTTAGTCTGATGGGATTATAATCATTAAGGTTGTCCTACTTCTCTTTATTATTACTGCATATTACCATTCTTTCAAACTCCTTAAACTGCTGCAGTATGTAAAGACCTTTCTGGAAAAAAAGTGTTATATAAACCCCCTCTATTCTCGGGCCAGAGATCTTCAGAGCTGAGATATATATCAAAACAGAGGTGTCAATTACCAAGTCTGTCAGATTAGGCATACAATACCATTCAACTTTTTTTTTTTTTTAAATTTATTTAAAGAGATAATCAAAATACCTGATTACAGGAAAGTTCCCAGTGTACAGATAAATAACTGGCAAGATAGGAAACCAGACAGAAAGAAATGCTCAGCTCTCACAGAAGACCACCAGCGGAACCTGCACAGCTTGACATTCCTAAATGACCTGAAAAAGTGAGGAAAAATAGCAATACAACAAAATTTACTGGTGATGCCAAGATGATCAGGTAATAAAGGCAAGGGCTTACTGTGATGAATTTCAGAATCTTAAGAGACTCTGTGCCCAAGCAATAAAATTTGAAATAGATAAATGTGAAGTGATACACATGGTAAAAACCAGACGCAACTTCCTATATGAAATGAGGGACTGGGAGCTGATCAGCTACTCAAAGGCAGTATTTTAGGGTTATATAGCTAATTCCTTCAAAATAGAAGCTCAACACACTGAAGAGCTAAAAAAAAATTAAAATGCGAGTATTAAGGACTAGGAAAAAATGAACAAAACAGAAATCATTAAGCTGATGCCTGCATTAAGCATGCCTGCATCTTTTGACTCTGTGTGCAGCTGTGATCATCCCCATGACAAAAGGCTGTAAAGGAACTGGAAATGACTCAAAGTGGGACAACACGGATGACTAAACTATAGAACAGCGTCCATATGAAGAACAATGATGGCAGAACTGGAAAAAGGACAATCTGGAAGAGACGCAACCAAGGAAGAAAACGACTACGGACACTTCTCTAATAGGATCCTAAGAAGCAGTGAGAAATGCTGGGGCCTGAGCGTCAATCTTTACAACAAGGACAAGGGCACACAGGATGAGCCAGGTTCAAAGCAAAGGCAGACAGGCCTCCCAGCAGGGCACACAGCAAGGCTTTGCTGTTTTTACCACGTTTAAACTTTTTAGATCCACAATTTCTTAGTTACAGGTTTCTCTTTGAGCTCCCTTTTCCTCCCAGTTACTTTTTATGCTTTTGAGCTTCTGTCTTGTGTTTTCTACTTTCAGTTTCTACTTTTCTCCCATTTCATCTGTAGGGCTTTCTTGCATTGTTTTTTAAATGCAAACAAAACAGATGCCTTCGTTTCCTTTCCAAGTGAGGTTATTTACTTAACTTTCAACACTTGATTGGGGAAAAATATTGCAAAATGAGGTTCCCGAAACATCTTTTTTAAGCCTGTTTAAGCCAAAAATTGTTAGAAACTAAACCAGCAATATGTGCAAGCAAAACTCTCTGTCTTAGCATTGTCACCGTGCATCCTGTTTTGCAAACATGAAATTTAGCAAGAAGGTCCTCCTGGTCTACTACAAGATTTCTTTGTTCTTGACTATCTGCAAAGTTCACCCCCTTATACTGTTCACCTCCCCATTTCTACATATTAGTAAATTAAAACCATTTCAGAACCCAGTGAAGATGACTAATTCCAGCATTCCTCCCCTGCCTTACTCTACCATGACAAGTTCCTCGCCAAGGCTGACAGCAAAGCTGGGACTATGAGGGCAGAAAGCAGTATTTTGTCCTTGGGACTTGCAGCTGCCATTGCTGTCCTTCCACACTCACTTAACATTGTTGTTACTTTGCCCCTACTGACTAGATTTTTGTTATCTGTAGGTACGATGACTTACGAGAGCACTTCTCTTATGCAATACCGACTCCCAAGATTACTTTACACAAAATGAGATTAGGGCTTAATATTGAGGTAATTATAGTAGAACTGTGGATTTCCACTTGTGTGCAACCTGCAAAACACTTTGCATTTGTGACATCTTTTTCTTGGTATCCTCTCTGCCCAGATACCTCCAGCATGTCAAAGAGCACATGGGGTGCCCACAGGCTGAACAAGGCAGGTTCTACTTAGGTGAGATTGCTCTCTTTAGGCACCCACCGCTGCACCACAGCTCCCAGCAGAGGCACGAATGGACAAGAGAAACTAACACCAACTCTTCCAGATAACCATCTTTTTGTACCCATAGCTGACACTCACCTGTGTTCCTCCTCTTCACCCACCACAAGACGTCTGTTGAGATTGCGCTGGTTCAGATCAGATACCCACTACGTCCAGCACCCTGCCTGACGCACGCAGATATCTCAGATGACTGAGTAAAAGAAGGAGCAAATGTATTGATACCTCTGCAATTGTATTTTCTCAGTTTCCAGCTTGGACGTATTCTTAGGTTTTTTAATCTTTGTGCTCAACAGCCCATTTGATAACATTTTCTTCTGTGATTTCATGTGTTTGATTCTGAAGCCACGTAAATCATTGTCATTCAAAGCACTTCGTGGTGCTGCAGTCTGTGGTCTCAGTACAGACTGCAGGAGAAGCACCATCGATTTTGATGTAAACCAGACTGTGGTCAGTCATGTCTTTGCCAAGCTGAACGGTTGAAATCTTAAGCATCCCTTGTATGGAGTCCATTCCTTACCCCCGATCATGCTTCTCAGCCTCCTCCTTGCTTTTCCTGTTGCATTGTATCTCAAAGTCCATCTTCCTTAGTGCAAAATCACAGAAATCAGCATGCTAAGAACTGAGCACCATGATGCTATCCTCTGTTTTCTTCTTTATTCCTTTCCCCAAAGCCCCTCGCATGTGCTCATATGATCACTGTTGAACATTAAACTCACATTTTCATGGAATTATGACAACCTCTTCCTCCTAAGTGGCAATAATTAACTTTCACCCCATCAGTGCATAAACAAACTAAGATTTTTTTTGTCCCCCCAACTTTGCATTTATCTGGAACAAATTTCATTTGACATTTTACTGCCTGCAATTTGGTGTCAGAAGGCTGAGCTGCAGTTCTTCTTAGTCAGCTCGTCTTTTCTTCCCTTACTACTCAACACCTTTCTCACCAGATCATTTATGAGTATGCTGAACAGTGTAGGTGCAACACAGATCCCTATACTTCTTTTGTCCCAAATTTCCCTTCTCCCTGCTTGTCAAGTCATTCAAAAACTGCAGTAGATTTAAGCAGTGCTGTTTCCTTCGCAAAAGCTATGTTGACTTTCTCCCACCATAAGTTGTTAGTCCATCTGTTTACTTTTTTTTTTTTAGAATTTATTTTTAAAAAAGGCATTGAACTGTATGATCTCCTGCTGAACTGTCTTTAAGAACTGCCACCTTTCAAGCCATCTTCTACTTCTCTGGCTTCAAGGTATTAAGTGAGAAGTTACATAGCATAATAAATAATTCCGTCATTTCATCCCCAAGCTTCCTTTGGAACCCTTGGGCAAGCACCATCTGGTCTTGGCATTTTGCAACTATATTTATCATTTTGCTCTAAACACTTATTTGCTGACACTTCAAGCAGAGACAGATCTTTCAATGAGTCCTGTTCCCCATAAAGAGAATTTCTGGCATAGGAACCTCTTCGGACTCCTCCACAGTAAACAGGAATGCACGTAAGTCATTTAACTTCCTACTGATGGCTTCATCATCAAATGCTTCTTTCACTTCTTCATCATCTATTGGCCCTCCAGACTCCAGCACCTTACTCGCTTCTGATGTACTAAGATTTATTTTTTTTTTTTTTTTTTGCAAGTAGTTTGATGTTGCTCAGAGTCTTTCTGGCGGGTCCTTATATTTTTCATCTGACCCGCCAGAGTTCATGTTCTTATTTACTTTTCTGGTCAACTTCATGACTTGAACTTTCTGAAGGCTGTATTCTTATTTCTAATACTTTCTTTATCCCAAACTGCATGCTCATTCTCATCTGTCAACATTCCACAGTATAATTTAAAATCTTCCCAACAACATTTCAATTTCAAGCGCAGAAGCCTAGTTCTGCTGTGGTTTACGTGGAACCCAGCCTTTCCAAATAGCTTTTGGACTGAGGTTCAAAAAATGAGCCAATTCACTTTGTCAGTACCAAGTCAAGATCCTACTGTAAGACAGCCTTCTCATCTCACACAATTTCAATGTAGCAGATAGAAGGTGAAGAACAAAGAGCCTCCAGGTGTAAAATATAAGAAAAATGAAATGTTAGCAAAGAATGCAAACAGAGATAACTGGTACTTGGAGAACTGCTAGTTCTTTCAAACCACTGACACACACAAAGACAACCTTACTTAAAACTGTCAAGATGAGAAGGAGGAATCACTTTGTACACATCCACACAAGTGATCTGCTCCAAATCTGACAGTTCAGTCAGTCAGTACACAGGCAGTGAGACAGAACTATTTATTGTTGCAAAGCACTGCTAATTAACTGAACAAAGAGATTGAATTCAGCCATGCTTCCGATTAAAAACAACAATAAAAAAAGCAAGCAAAACCCCCACAACTGTCAAAGCTTGAGGAAAGAAAGACCTCATATTCATTGTACGCATACTGACCAATTTTACTCAGTATACTAGTGACTCTCCATCTGTTCCTTCTACTAGGGACCTTGGTCATGAAGGCTGGTCAGAGAAAGACAGTGAACCTTGTTCTGATTAGTTTAATTAGATGATTCACTTAGGAAGGACTCGCTGTTAGTTGTGTGTACGCAACAGTGGATGGTCTATGGATACCTTAGTTCTTTTACTGTCTCAAATGCCCTTCTCAAGTGAAAACATGGTGATAGGAAAAGGACAGAAGAGAGGATGGACAGATCAGAGCTGTTCTACAAACTCCAACTACACTTTTGGTAGCTTTTGTTCACAGTTCAGAATGAGGTGGGAACAGAGATCACATCAAGGCCAGAAGGTACCCGGACACCTACCAGTGGTGTAAAATGGCTTAAAGCAACACTTCCTTAACCAGTGCACCGGAGACAGTCTTTTGGGATATTTGTGCTCATTTTTGAGATGAACCCAAACATAATAAGCAACTACTCCTTTCTACATAGCTACCCAGCTATTTATACAGTGCCCAGTGTTGCAGGAGGGGCACCACACCAACAGGCAAGGAGCAGAGGATTTTCATGGTGCATTCAGGTGTGTGCATTTGCATAGCTGTATCCCTGGGAATGAAGGTAAGCTGCCATTAGGTGCATTTATTCTGCACAGCACTGTTCTGTATTATGGGGTTTCACCCTTACTACTTGTTTACTAGAGCAGACTCATCACGGATCAATTTAAGATATAAAGGGCATGCTGGGTAGTCTTTATTGACATGCTAACTTCCTCAAACTCACTGATTAAAACTTTTCTTCCACATTAGCTAAACTGCATTTGAAGATCAATCGTAAGACAACAGAGTGGACCATGAGAGTTTAAATGGATATGGAATAATACGAGCCAGATTAGAGTTTAGTATAAAAGGTAAAAGACAGTGTCTGAGTGGAGACTTGGAAAGAACCTAATGATATCCCAGCAGCAGGGAATAAAATGTTAAGAGACTAGACAAGAAGATACAATAGGCTAGTGAGGAGGTAGTAGTCAAGGTCAGAAATTTCTAGGGCTGAGTGGACCACAGAAACAGTGTAAAGAAGAGCCATCGGGATCTGGGGCAACATAAATACGTTGAGAGAGAGAGATGAAGTGTAAGAAGTAGGAAAAATAAGAGTTACCGTAAAAAAATGAGGAAAGGCAGTGATGTTTCTAAGCCCCTCCAAACTACCAAACTGTTTTTATTTGGAATTTGCTTATCTGAAGAGCCATCGCTAGTCCTACATCCTGGTGGCAGTTAAGATCATTTAGGATGTTTTTACTGTCAATTCCTGGCTCGGAGAACTCCCCGCCTCTGGCGCTCAATTGCTGTGGCACTCAGCCAGAGCATGAGTTTGGTGAACTAGGAGGGATAGCATAAGAGTTGCTTGGCTTAGCTCTCTGACTGAATTTCTTTTGCCCCTTATGTGAAGGTGCATTTAGGTCTTGAAAAATTATTAAAAAAAAAAAAAACAAACAACCCAAAACAACAAACATATATTCTAGTGTTAAATGATACAAATCATCCATTACAATTAATTTATGTCAAGCATTTATGCTGAATATGCCATTAAGCATTCCAGTGAACTAATTAAAATGAAATAAGGCTAATGGCAATTTTTTCTTTTTTTAAACACACAACCTTGGTCCAAATCAGAGCCAGAATTAGTATGCATATTTGAAACAGAAATGCTAGTGCTGTGTGGCTGAAGACCTGGCTAAGGCCAGAAAAGGGCAGAAGGAGGGCACGCAGGTGCATTAGGAGAGCCTTCAACAGAAAGTATTTTCACAAACTGTCTTTTCAGGGAGGGAGAGACTTCATATTTCCCTACTGAAAAAAAAATCCCAAAATAAAGCCATTGGAGAAACTAATACTTTGAGTCACAAACAACATTTAGGACAAGTAAAACTAATTTTTGAGATTTCTGAGACAAAAAAAGAGGGCTATAAAAGTTTGCTTTTAGAAGAAGTGCACTGTTTTAAAATCACACAGACAGCACAATTGCTACCTAGTCTAAGCTCTGGGGCAAAAAAAGCAACAACAAACCTAACATTCCCTAGGCAGGTCTTAGGATTTGGTTTTCTCTGAATCCTGCATCAGGTACAGAAAGGAGGGGTGGGAACCACTGCTCATGAAGGGATTCCCTGCCACTAACAGGTGAGCTGTATCAGGAGAGAAACAAAAGCTGAATATGAGGCAGCAACTAAAAACAAACAAACCCCCAGTTCCAGACACCTCGCAGAGACAGACTTAAAGGGATATCAAAGTAGTTAAGGCATCATTTGACTGGGGACAATACTTTGTCCTGAGTCTCTGCAATAACTAACTTTGTAAACCTCTATAGTAAGTTTTTGGGTTTGTTTTTTTTTAGGCCCAAACTCAACTGAAGTAGTCTGGAGGCTCCTCTTACCCCTGCAGGAATGGGCTTCCTGGCAAAGAAGGTTTAGGTAGTGCATAATTTTAAGCTGAGTAATTTTCAATCTAAGGTAAGGCTGTTGTGCCACACGATGCCGATCACACTAACAGTCCGTTTTAACCCAAATCCAAGCTCCTTGCTACACGACTGTCCGCGAGCCCTCAGCCTGCTGAGGCTGCACCGGCGACGGTAAAAAAAAAAAAGCCAAGAAACAAAAAACCAAAACCCAACCACAATTAAAAGTTTGCAGTTACACTCCGAAAGGCGGTTTCTTCCCTAGCCAGAAGTTTAAACGCTAACGAAAACCGGGAGGGATTTCCGCCGGAGCTGACGCCCCCCGGCTCGGCCCTGCGCAGCCGGCGGGACGCGCGGGGGGCCCCGTGGGCGACCCACGCGTGACGGTGCGGCCCGAAGACCCGGTTCCCCCCACCCCACCCCCGCGCCCCCCTCCCGCCGCCCGGCTCCGCGCTCCGGCGTGGCGGCGCCTCCCGCGCGCCCGGGTGACGTCACCACAACAAGCTGCCAGTCAGCCGGGTCACCCCCACCGCCCGGTGCCCACTCTTGTCACACCCCACGGCGGGGGGAGGGAGACGGGACGGGACGGAGAGCGCCGCCTCCGCGCCGCCCACGACGGAGCTGGCGGGAGCGGGGTCCCCGCCGCGGCCCAGGCGCCGAGGACCGGGCGAGGCGCGGGCGGTTCCAGCGGGGGGAGCCCCCAGGGCCGCGCCCGAGGCCGCCCGCCCCTCCCCTCCGCTCCCCTCCCCCGCTCCCGCCGCCCGGAAAAGGCCCCGTTACCGGCCCCGGAAACTTGGGGGCTCTCGGAGGGGGCGGCCGGGCAGCCGCACACGCCCTCCCCTTTTGTGCGCGCGATGCCGCCCGGACGCGGCGGCGAGAGGCTCGGCCGGGCCCGTCCGCCCCCGCCCGCAGGCCGCGGGCTCCCGGCGGGGGCGGTCGGGCCCCACCCGGCGGCGGCGCGAAGGGAGGCGGCGGGGGAGGAAGAGGGGGGATGAAGGGGGGGGGGGTTGGTAAAGCCGGCGAGCCGACCCCTCCCCGGGCGGCGGAGAGTCCTGTGTGTGTCCCCCCCCCTCCCCGGTACCTGCGGCCTGCGCTGGGTCTCGCTCCCGCCGCTTCCTGCTCCCACAGGCCCGAGCTCGAGCAGCGGCGAACGGAAACGGGCGGGGCGGGGGCGGGCGTGCGCGCTCACCGGCCCGGCGCGACGCGGCGCTGCGCTTCCCTCAGACCGGCCCCGCCCGGCCCGGCTCCACCCGCGCGCACGCACACGCGTCCCCGAGCGCGCGCGCGCACTGCCCCCCCCCGCCCCGCCCTACGGCCAATCGGCGCGGCCGGGCGCAGGGGCTGCCGGGAAGGGGCGCTATAAAAGCCCCGGTGCTATTTACGCCGCGCGGGTTGGGCTGTTGCGCTTGCGCAGTGCGGGCGTGACCCGCCGCCGGTGAGGGGCCGCCGCGCCGGGGGCTGCCCCCGCCGCCTCCCCCGGGGGAGGGGTGGGAGGGGGGGCGTTATGTGGGAAGGTGTGTGCGCTTCCTCTGCTTGTCTTCGAGTCGGGTGAGCTGCGGGGCTCCCTTCGAGGCCCTCCCTCTGAGGGAGCCGCCGGTGTTGGGAACCTCACTGCTAGGCACGGGTGCCCAGCCGGCCCCAGGGCACCCGAGTCTCGCTAGGCCGGCGGGGGTACGGCGGCTGGGGAGGGGGTTGTGGTATCAGGGCGCTCCGTTTGCCTACAGGCCTCTCGCATGAGGCTGTTGGGGCTGGGAGTTGGTTCCCTGTTTCTTCCAGTCGAGCAGGTAAGCTCTGCTATTGACAGAAACCGAGCAGAGGTGGAGGGAGCCGAGGAGCTGGCAGGCAGTGCAGGAGAGAGCTAGAAGGGTCAGGCTCTGTGCCAGGTGTTGCTGCCAGGATCTTCTGAGCACGTCTCTGGTGTTCCTGATGGCAAGGATTGCCCCCATCTTGGGATGCAGAGCCCCCGTGGTTGATGCGGCGCCTGTCCTGGAGGAAGGGTACTGTGTCGTCTGTTGCCTTACTTCTCTCCTTGCCCACCTGAGGAGGTTGAACAGGTGGAGCCAGCCTTAGGGGGACTCAGGCGTCACTTCATGTACGGAGGGGATTGATGACAGTCAGCCTCTGCACATCTCTCAAAGTTCCCTTGTGCAACAGGCATGGTAGCCTTTAGCTGGCATTTGAGGATAGCCTATTTAATCCAGGTTCCCTTGAGGGAAACTGGGTGCTGTGCCAATCCTGGTATGTGATCCTGTTAATAAGTGCTTCTTCCCATCCCCATTCCCTCCTCATTTGACAGCATTTGCATTGCCAGCTAACTTTAGACCGACCTTTTTATGGACTGCTCTCTGGTGTCTGCAGAGGAAGGAGCTGCTTAACCCCTGTCAGTAAGCATGTCTCTGGGACTAGCTCATTCTGTGGAGCATTTGAAGGAAGCTGACTTTTAATCAACCAAACACTTGATACAAACTGATAAATGTTTTTAATGCGTACAGCTTGGTACTGATTCTCAATGGACAGTCGACAGCGTGCAGAGTCATGAGGCCCCATAATAGTTTGTCCTGTGGGGTGACGGGTGCGCCTCACCTCTCGCATTATGGGAATGTTGAGACAGAAGTTCATTTGTTTGAAGTCAGTAGTGAAATTACTTATGTGGTTTGGACACCAGCATGGTGGGGCTGTAGCCACAAATCAGTTATTCCTAAGTCATAGGTTCTTTTGATAATCTTTTTTTATTATTATTCTTACTGTCTGATAAGAGATCCTTGTGGCCTACTACTTTTTTTATGGTCCATTGGGAAGCTTGGCCTCAGTTTACAAAACACTGTCAGGTGTTTTGATCACAGTATGTGTTTGCTCCTTTTCCTAGAGCAGTTTCTCCTTGTCCAAGGCAGAGAGCTCTTTGGATTTGGATGGGTCTATGGCCCCAGGTCCTGTTCTCTCAGGTCAGCTCTATTCAAGTGGGCATCATGTTAACATGCTTCAGGAGCCACTTTTTCCAATTTGGTAAATAGATAGCTTTTAATTGATCGAGAGCTTTGATATTAATGAAGATGGTACCCAACAAGCTCTACTACCAGCTATGAGAATCCTCACTTTACCTCTCTCTGTAAACCACACTTCTGAAGGTGTCCGTAGTGCTAACTTGCCATATTCTCTTATCTTTGTCTTATACGTGTGTCATGGTTCAAAACAAAGTCTTTATCCTGACTTTCATGTTGTGTCCAGGACCCCGCTAGGTGTCAGCTTCAAGGATGGAAGGTAGTAGAGAACTGCAGCACTTCTCATGTGACGTGGAGGCTTTGTTTATGAGTTAAAGCAACACATTCTGAAACAGTTTGGCCATAAATGTATCTTCCCCCCCACTCCCTCCAGTTTATTTTTTTGCCAGGGTAAGAGTCCATACAGGGGAAAAAAGTTTCTTAACTGATAGCCAGGAACAGCTGAAACATCTCAATATCTTTTGGAGATGTTTTAGTTGCAGAGGTACCTTTTGAAATCAATTCCACTTGTGTCAGGCAGTGTCTCGTGTTTACAGCTATCAGAAAAAAAACAACAGCAAAAACTGAGGAAATAATAGGAAGTGGTAGCTGAGAAGACTTTCTTAGGGAATGTAACATGGGTTATATTTTTAGTCAAGCTATAAACTTGATTGAAGAGTAAATGTTTCTGTGCCAGGAGAGCTTACTTCTAACACCACAGCATGACTATTTAGCAAAAGTCCTTCTGTAACTTACCTATTTCAAGTGTTTTCTGTTAGTTCACGATTTCTGTTAGCATCGCAATTTGCTTTTATAAGTTTTTTCTAGATACTATTCCCCGTTTCCATACCTGCTTACCAACATAATACGATGGCATGTCAATGTTGTCTTTGCTTTAGAACTATAAGCTGAGCTGTATTGAAGCATCTGTCTACCCCAGTAAAAATGTATTTGTATGGTGGTGGTGTGTGTGTTGTTTTAAAAAAAACAAACAAGCAAACAAAAGTCCCCAACAGCTTACCTTTTGAAGCTGATTTGGATATCCAGCTCCTCTTAAAGTCAAGAACTTTCATCTCAACTCAGCCTGCTCAGATTCATAAAAGATCAAAATTAGCAGGTCAAACCCACTCCAAACATGTTAAGTGTCTTCCCAGGTTCCTCATATGTGGCCTAATTAAGCAAATGGGAACTCTCCCAATGGTGCCAGCATAAAAAAAAAATAAGTAAAAGCAGGAGAGTCCAAACCAGAAGGAGATCTATTTCTTCAATTTAGGACATCATTCTTCCTCTCTCCCCAGTCTACACCACATTTAGGCCAAGTGCAGGTGTTGATGAAGTCAGTTTTTGACCTGTCTCACAGGTAAAGAAGCCTGAAGGCCAAATTGCTTGTCTGAAGTCCTAAAGGGAGTGGCCACCTTGAAAGCCAGTCCTTTAGCATCCTCCTTCCCTGTTGCTGTAGCAATTAACTCACTTGTGTCTCTCCACAGGCGTCTGCTTCCAGATGGACCCATGTTGATCAGTGTTGCTGTCACGATAGCCCTAACAAGGGGGAGAACTCCAGTGCTCTGGACAGGGGATTTTCACAGAACAGGGAACTGCCCTTCCTCAGGGAGAGGGAAATCCAAAGCCTCTGATTTACAGAGGGGGAGCAGAAGCTCGAAAAAGTTGCTGGCCTCTAGTCAAATTCAGGCTCTTAGCCATGGTTGGAGAAATTAAGCCTACGAGCCCCAGCTCAATGCCATTGAAGTGTATGTCACTGGCACAGGCTTGTTTGTGGCATAGGCACCTCCTAGATGGCATTGGTCAGGGAGCAGTGAGCTCTCGTTGCAGGACTGCTGGAGCAGAAAGCAGCTCTCTATTCCCACTGAGAGAAACTCTGGTACAGGAACCATCAGGGTTCGGAGGAACATAGGCCTTCCAAAGAACAGCTTGGGTCTCGAAGCTTATCCTCTGCCTCCCCAGATGCAGCAAGCACGCCTTAAAATCCTACAGCGAAGCGACCAGAAATCTTTGTGTTCTGTATTCCCTGTCCAAGTGCAGGATCCGCTTGGTCTCCTCATGCGAAGGTGATTTATTACCTGAACTGAAAGTTTCTCTCATCCCTATCTGGGAATGTATATCCAGAAGCCTGTACCTCTTAGAGAGCCTGGCTGGCTCTTGGGCATGACAGCTCCAGACAGCAGTGACTTTCAGAAACTCATCCCTTAATCCTAGTGTGACCCACCTTCCTCTCTCTCACAAATAGGGCACAAGCAGCTCCTTGTGTAGTTCTGAAAATCTTTCCTATGTTTCACTGTCATTTTCTTTTTTTTGCAAGTCATTTATTTTTCTGCACAATTCTTTTAACTTTTATCTCAGTTGAAAGCTGCTTTGAATTTCAATTCATGATTATTTAGCTTCTTTCACACCAACGTGGCGCCTTTGCTTTAAGCTTGTATTTGGCTTTCTTCTGGCTTTAAGTGCATAGTAGCTGCTATGGCAGGAAAATGCAATGAAAGTGAGTAAGTTTAATGTGTGGTATGTGCAGACAGACTTAATTGAATTAAAAACCCTATCAGAAAAATGTACAGTTTGACTAGCAGGCAGCAAGACCAGTGAAGTTCAGTTTATGCTCAAAGACCAAATTTATCCGGAACTTTGAGTATTTAAATGGAGCAGAACAGACAAAATTTGGACTTTTTTAGTAAGATCCAGCAATAACTCTACTATATAGAATTCGTAATGCTTTGTAAAACATTAGAATATAGACTAGAAAGGGAATAAAATATTTCAATTGTACAGTAAGGCATTTAATATTAACTCTTTTTGTGCAGTTTAAGATTATCAGATTGTTTTCTTCCTATTTTCTGAACTTAGAAATATTTGGAAGAGCTCTAGTGAATTATGCTGTGAGAAAGTGAAATAAAACCAGTTTCCCATCTTAGTTTTAGAGGATAAACTGAACAGAATATATTGATGCAACTTGGTCCTGAAATAATTAAATTTCCCCACCATTTTACTAGTATTTCAAAAATCTGTTTTTCTGCCAAGTGCCTCCCCCAAGTCTGGTTTTGTTTTGAGGACCAGCAAAAAACTATTCGCCCCATTCCAGATTCAAACTCTGCACGAGGCACAAATGTACAGCACACACAACACTTCACTTATATCCCAGGCTGGCTTGTCAGTAGAGGGAAAGCATTGGGGGTAACATCCTACTGGGACTATATTTTCATATGTGATTTCAGCCTGCCATTAAATGCTCAGTAAATCCACTGTTTTTCTTACATACAGAAGGGAAGGACTGACGCATACCCCCTCAGAGTGAAACATGCTGTAGCTGAGCAGCAAGGACAGACCTGCTGGTGACCAACAAGAACCTCCGGTCTTGCCTGAGCAGACAGTGCCTCTGCTTTGCTCCCTTCCTGCCGTCTGCTGCTGCGTTCTGGAGAAGCCAAATCACAGAAGGACCAGAGCAGGACACCAGGCGTGTGCTTATACAGCTGGAAGGGGAAAGAAGTCCTGGCCGTGCCCTGCTGCTCACTACAGCTCGCCCAAATCAGCTGCAGCAGGGCAGGATGAGAACTGAAGCTTTAGTAGCACTCGGTGCATTTGGCTGAGGCGTCCTGTACCACCAGAAAGCTGTCCTGGAGACTCCTACCTACATGCAAAAAATGAGAGAAAATGCATAATATCCTTCCTTATTCAAGTCCCCTGCTCCAAATGATACTAGGACAGATTTTTAGGCTGCTTTTAGTGCTTTCTGACAGAGGAGGGAGCTGTCAGCTCACCATTGAACTGCTCAGCAAGCAGAGATGCCCACCTGGGAGCTGTTTAAGCTGTCTGTGTGGCCCACCGAAGGAATATGTTAAGTCTGACTTGCAGGAGGTGGATGCTAACTTGAAAAGCGCTTAAATCTTTTTGCTTTAACTGCATGTATGGGGTGGTTTGTGTCCCTGTACAATGAAAACCACAATAATTAGTCTGCGAGGATGGTGGGAGCAGCAGGCCTGACAAGCTGTTTAGAGGTGGAACGTTTGGCAGTGGGGTCTTGCACTTTTTGTTTTGCTGTAGCAATGCCCCCCTCTGTTGCACCAAGAGCTCCTAGAAAAACTGCAACCTGTGTAACACCTTCCTGCTAACAGCTAGAGACAGAGCACCTTCCTCAATGTCCAAGCGATGCAAGCAGCCCTTTTATCTGGGATACCTGCCAGGCAGCAGAAACAGGCAAGGAAAAAGCTAGGTTAAACTGGCCTGAGGTTGACTCAAGCCAACGTGGACTAGTCTGAAGTGGAATAACAACCTGATTCCATCTGCTGTTTCTCCTGGTACAACTCATCAGTAGCCTTCCTGCCTCAGCCAGTAGCAGTGTGACGAAGTATGGCTTAATTACAACCCTGAAATAAAAAGAATTTCTTCATTAGATGTTGCTTTACAGCTGCATCACTCATCTTCTGTCCAGCTGCTCATGGCAGGGCTCCAAATGGGCTGAATCGTGCTGGTTTGGCAGGTATGTGGGGGGGTGGTGGTGGTTTGAGCGTGCAGCTGGGCAGAATGGGGCTCTGAGTCAGAAGCTCCTGGTGACGTTGCTAAATTCAACTTGCCACAAAGGTCTTTTTCTGCTTCATACTGGAGCTGTCTTTATGCAGTCTTTCTGCCTTCAGAAATATGGCTCAGACCCAATTCTTGCGAGTCATAGGCATTCATTTGTTAGCCGTTGGAAAAAGGCAAGTAAGAAAAAGCGGTGGCCGTGTTACATGTTTGTGGACTGGTTTCCACCGCGCTTGTCTTCTGACAGCAGTTGGGTGACAAAGATTGAAAGTCAAGGCAGTCTGTCTTCCTACCCAGGATATTGTCCTTTATTTCTCCAGTCGTGGGGATAATCCCTATGTCAGATGACTTCATTTTAAATTGTAGTGAGACCCTGAACTGATGATTTAGGAGCACACACTGTCTTTGTTGTGGTTCTGATTTTGGCGTGTTGCTTCGTGCCCAAGAAAGATGGATTGTTACTTGGCTAAGGCTAAACGAGGTGATACCAAATGCTATATGAAATGGAATCTCTTTTCAGTCCAAGTCAGTCCTCCAAATCCTGTTCCTCTTTCCCCAAGGTGCTGGTTCCAGAAATCAGCAGCCCTTCCTCCACCTCAGTCAATGTGTCAGCTTAGTGCTAAAGGTTCTGAGCTGGTCTGAATTAATGGTAAATCTGTGTCTCTTGTACAGCGGTGACTGACATCAGCTCACTTGATCACTTATTCCAGGAAAATAACACTCAAATTTGCCAGAGAACTGTCCCAGGCACACTGAAACATTTGTGAATTCAAAGCTTTTGTGGCTCAGAATGGCAATTTCTGAAAGTTTTCCTCTAAAATTGTTCATATTGAAATGTGGGGATTCTACAAAGAGCCTTGCTAGACTCTTCAGTTTGAGAAGAGTTTAAAATTGATCGCTCGGACAAACAGGAGCCTTTGTTCCAGACAACTCATCTCAGACTGATGCAGAGTTGCACAAAAACCTCCCTGGGAAAAATCAAGGCATAAACCTGGGACTTAATCTCTCCATTTCATGCTGAGTTTTTTTTGAAGAATATTTTAGCTTCAATAACTCAGGAAAGGGTCATATCTATCTGGGAAAAATGCCTGGACTTAATGCAATCCTTTTATGTTCTGCTTTTTTTTTTTTTTTTTGGGGCAAAAGGCAAAAGATGCAGGAACAAATACTACGGAGTCATAAGACTTCCCCTCGTATGGGAGAAGCAAAGGTTTCATAGTTAAATGGGAAAAAGGCTTACTTTTAGGCTTCTGAGTTTTGGCACAAGTCCCTGTGGGATGTGTGTCACTGGCTCTCCCCAGCTTCAGCACAGTGTTGCATTTCTTCACAAAAATAGTACCTTTGCTGGTACCGGAGTAAGCAGAGAAAAAAACATTTGGGATGTGCTTGGGGCAAGGGGGAGCAAACTGGATGTCACGTGTGGATGGCTCCGGGTTAACTGTTACCACTGTGTACCTCCATCATTTCGATATGCTTAGTAAGGCCGTATCCTAGGGCTGAAGACCCTCCTGCTCTCTCAAAACTTCAGAGGGACTCTGTAAGACTAGCTCAGGCGTTGCTAGACTGACCCCTAAATGGCAGCAAGGACCAGGTAAATCCCAGAACTGCCTCATAAACTTCTAAAATCTTAGGAAATTGATTTACCTGCAAAAGCCAAGACAAAATATGCTACGTTGAGCCGAATTACCATTTTGTTATTTGGAGATTCACCTCAACTCAATTTCTGACTTCACAGATGAGAACAGCAGTTTCTGAAAAAATAGCCTGGTCAGAAAAGCTGCCAACTTTCAGCAGAAAACGTGCTTCAGCAGTTTACATGCTCTCTGCTCAATTGGTCCCTTATGCTCAGGCTGTTTTGCACTCAAGTGTCACAAAATACTTGTGACAACCTGTTACGGATTTGTCCACCATTGCTCCTCTCTCTTTCCTCTGGACTGCATCTGGGTTCTTAACCTTTTCTGGCTTTGTCTATTGAGACTGCAACAAATTCCAGCAATTCTGAGCCATGGTCTGCACCCTGGGTGGATTTTTTCCAGCAGTCACCAAAATGGATGAAATTCTCTCCATTTTCCTTAGGTATCTGTGCCTGAATTAGTTGTCTTGATTCCTAGTGCAGAAAGGCAGAGATGAAACCAAGGCGTGGTTTACCTTAGCCTGCAGAGAATTTTGGCCTGGAGGGGCCTTTGTGACTGAACTGGAACCAATGCAGCTGCACCATCACGTAAGTCCATGGTCTACCTAAAACTCGTTGAGTTGATGCCAGTCCCAGCTCATGCAGCTAGATGGGAAGTAGCTTGTTCAAGTGTCACTGTTTTTGCTGGTCTCATCCTGAAGAGTGCAGGTGCCTTGTATGGAGGTCTCCAGTTCAGAATTACAGACTGATTGAGGTGGGAAGGGACCTGTGGAGGCCATCTTGTCCACCCCCCCTGCTTCAGCAGGGTCACTCAGAGCTGATTTTCCAGGACCGTGTCCAGATGACTTTTGAATGTCTCCAAGGATAAAGACTCCACAACCTCCCTGGGCAACCTATGTTAGCACTTGGTCACCCTCACAGTAAAAAAGTGTTTCTTGATGTTCAGAGGGAACCTCCTGTGTTTCAGTTTGTGCCCGCTGTCCCTTGTCCTGTCACTGGGTACCACTGAAAAGAACCTGGCTCCATCCTCTTTGCACCCTCCCTTCACCTATTTATATATGTTGGTAAGATCTCCCTGAGCCTTCTTCAGTCTGAACAGTCCCAGCTCTCTCAGCCTCTTCGCGTAGGAGAGATACTCCAGTTCTTTAATGACCTCAGTGGCCTTTCACTGGACACTGTCTGGTATGTCCATGTCTCTCTTTTACTGGGGAGCCCAGAACTGGACCCAGCATGCCAGGTGTGGCCTCACCAGTGCTGAGTCAAGGGGAAGGATCACCTCCCTTGACCCACTGGCAATGTGTTGCCTAAAGCAGAGTTGGGACCAACATCAGCTGCCTCTGGAGTGGCTCAGACTCCCCATCAAACAGCTGTTGCTTAAGAGCGAGCCAGAGAAATTGTGTGCATGTGCTTTTACCCACTGGAAATGAAGGCACTGAGATTGAGGGAAGGAGGGGGAGGCTGTATTATGCAGAGGAGGGCAATGCAATTTCTAGTGGTCACTGCTGTTCTGGTTCAGTGCAAGGGTTTCTCACACGTTATCCTCTCTTCCACAGCAGAAATAAAGATGCAATAAAAAGACAAGAACACTGCAGTGCTTTGTTGTGACACTCCCTTCTGTCTCCCTCCCGTGCTGGTGGTAGGGCTCTGCGCTCAAAATTCAAATGCGGATCACATTTGGCATTATGGCCGAATAAACTATAGGATTAAAAATATTCCTGAATCTCCCTTTAAATGGTTTTCCTTCTTGCTATGGCATTCTTGGCACCACTGGGGATGGGATTTGCACTTCTGTGCTCTGTTGCTGCAAAGTTAAGCCTGCATCAGCGTTAGCAGTTCAAGCTGTCTAGTCAAGGGAAGGAG
The DNA here is from genome assembly GCA_017639485.1 of Pluvialis apricaria. Classification (NCBI taxonomy): domain Eukaryota; kingdom Metazoa; phylum Chordata; class Aves; order Charadriiformes; family Charadriidae; genus Pluvialis; species Pluvialis apricaria. Next base: position 17,146,851 of record CM030016.1, read on the forward strand.
AAGAGCAGCCACAGGAGCCAGTTCATGCCTGCTGAAGAAATCAGGTCAGCTGAGACAAGCTCTTCTATGGGGGCACTCATAAATGTGCTTGTCTAGCAGAGCTGCAGTGGTGGGCTTAGACGTGGTCCAGTTTGAACTGAAGCGATCGTTGGCATGGGAGCAGTGCACCCTGCTCTGCTTGCAGGTGCCCTGGCCTGACCTGGTTGTAAATTGAGAGGAACCAGATTGGGCTTAAAATTCGGAGGTTTGAGTGCAGCGGGAAATGTTTCCACCACTTCTGCAAGTCAGTAACTGTGGAGAAATGCACTTGTGGTGGGTGGTAGTGCACCGGAAGGCAGTGGTGCTTGTAGGAGGCAAGGGGAATCGTGTTGAGGTGAAAAATTGCCTGTGTCTAATAGCTTTTATTATGAATGGTGTGTCCACTACAACATGAGATAGTGGGAAAAGGAAGGGAAATACGGGAGTATAAATAATCAGGGCTTCTGAAAGTCCTTTTGGAAGAGCTCCCTCTCCTCAGATTTATAGCAGCTCCCTGCAGATGTTCTTTAATTGGAAGAGGCTCGTGAAGTATTTTGTGAAGACTTTTTTTTGCCAGGAAGAAGATTAAAATCTAAAAAAAAAAAAAAAGTCTTTCAACTTTAAATTTGGAGTTTTTATTGTAATGTAATTCTTTACATGGATTCCAGAGAAGTTTTTAAAAGCGCTATTTACACGTGTATTAAAAACAGGAGCACAACATGTCTATAAGAAATTAATTTTCTGGTTTGAAGCTGGCAATTAAGGTTGGGACAAATGTTCGTGTTTGTTTTTCCTTCTGCAGTCACTCTTGTAAAACTAAAGGAGAACCACTGACATGAAAGCTCTGTTGGTGTCATTACCGCTGGGCTGCTTTGCTTTGTGGAACGTCAGCTCCTCTCTGGTTAGAGTGCAATTGTGTAAGGCTCTTAAAATCCTGTTGAAATCCCTGAAGCCTGTTAGGGGATCCCTCATTAAAAATGCTGGATGACAGTCTAAAGTGTCACTCGCTGTAGAGAATGAGCTTGTTGACAAGACTGCATTAAACCCAGCACTTTTTGCAAGCACAGTTTGCAAACCCAGAGAGACACGGCGTAGCATGTTCGTGCTTTCTGTCTTGTTTCTGTCTGGATGGAAAACGGAAGAACACTCCGGGTAAAATAGCTCATGTTTTCAGCGAGAAAAAAATCTAAACTTAATCTAGACTTCATGTACAGCAGAGAAGGTTACAAAAAAAAAAAAGACAGAAAAGCCTGGTTTGTAGATGTGTATTCTTCTGTAGCTCAAAGATAATATAAGATCATCCTCAGGATGAAGAAGGAAGTACACGAGCACTGCTAAAACAATGAAAGTTGAAGGCATGACACAGGAGGAGAAATTAAGAGATTATTTCAGTGTAGATGTCCCTATAAGGTAAGTTTTTCACCAGGAAAAGATGTGTATAGCACTGCTCTTCATGTGTGTGTGATGCACTGCAGTAGGAGGTACAAATGTTCACAGTGCAGGTAAAGGGAGATGCTCCTCTCTGGATCGAACACAAACATCTGTGAGAAGCATCACTGCTGATTTGAGGAGAACAGGACACGGCTGCAGAGGAGAGATCCTGTCTGAGCACTGGCCCCTGCCTGGCATCATGGGAGGAATTTGACCAGACCTGTTTGGTCACGAGTCAAAGTTGCACACCCTAGTTCCAAACTACTGGAGCTATCAACAATTTAAGATGATTTTCAGGGGAGTCCAGGATGAATAATACATCCCTCCAGACACATAAGTGATTTTTATTCACAGAAAATCAAAGCGGTGTACAAATGCGATTGCTGGCCTTGAGGAGGGGAGTCTGCACGTCTGCTTGTCATTCACAGTAGCCACCAGAGATGATGTGACATCTGAAAGGAAGAGACGAAAGCTCCATCACAATTTGTTAAATAAAAACCACCTTAGTAGCTCACTAAACAGCTGATAATCAGAGGTGCAGAATTCTAATCTGCTGTTCAGTGTTTCAATAGCAACAGGAGGAGATTTAAGTTTAAATTTAAATTGAGAATGGGCTGATCTGCCTACCCCATCAGAGACGCGTGGGGACCAGCACAGCCCAAACAAGTCTGCTGAGATGAAGCGTCCACCATACCGACACCCAGGACCCCTGCTGGAGAGCTGGCCTGGCTGGCTGACACCATCAGAGGCCAGCGGTGGGTGTGCGATGTGGCTGAGCAGTGCAGCGCTGAGCAGGTGAGGACAACTGGGGAGCCCGCCAGAGAGCTCGTGTTTTACATCATTCTGCCTCTGCTCTTCTCGATGTACTGTTTCAGAGTGAAGGTGTGACGCTGTTAAATAAGACCCAAATTTTAGTGTTTGGTGTTGTAATGGGAAAATGTTTGTGTCAAGTATTAAATGTGTGCCGAGTTAAATAACTGTAAGGCTGGAGGACAGAGAAGGGTCTGATGGCCAGAGTTGGCAGCTAAAGGGCTTTTGAGTTCTGTTCCTCTTCCTGCCAGTGATTCACTGCATGGCTCCAGGCGAGACACATAACCAAGATGAAATATTTTCTTCCAGCTGCAAAAGAGCTGTAACGCCAGATACAGGGAGGGCCTCTGAGGTTTTACTATTTCCAGTTTACAGAAAGCCTCGAGATTCTCACTAGGAAGCTGCTGGAGAAAGGCAAGTATTACTGTATTTCAAACTCCTGTTCGTAAATGAGCTCTTTGGCTTCACATTGGTGAAAAGCAGTGCCTAAAACTGCCTCTGCAAAGAGCCCCAACAAAGGGGGTTGGGGCGTATGGGAAACAGATGTGAAACCACAGCAGGAGAGACAGCAGCAGCCTCCACTGCTTCTTGTCATTGCATCTGGAGGTGGCTCGGTGATTGGAGGTGGCGGGTTATTGGGTGTACCAGTGGAGAGCAAACTTTCCTTGCTAAGAGGGTTGAAGAGGCTGGAGAAAGCTGGGTGTAAAGAGAGAGGTGCGAAGGTTGCTTTTACACAGGGGGAAGAAAAGGATGGAAATTAGCATGTGTCCTTCTAGCATGTTTCCCTTGAAGGAGGAGCAGGAGGTGGGGAAGACTGTTTGCTCCTCTCAGGTACAGTGTCTGGCCCCATTCCTTGAAAAGAAATGGGGACCCGAGGAGTCTGAGAAGTGGCAAAGGCTGCGGGCTGAGCACTGGCACTCCGTGGTGCTGTGCGCTCCATGTGGGAGCCGCAAGATGGGGCACGCTCCCGAAGGTGTCCTGAGGTGGGAGCAGGCTGTGAAGCTGCCTTGTGATAGAAGTTGTTCGAGCACATCGGAGCTTGGGGTGGTGAGAGGCGTGCAAGATGGTGGTGCTTCTGACCAGCTCCTGTGCTGGCTGAAGTTTTGTGGGTCTTCAGCAACTAGTTAATGTGGTTCCCCTCTGGGTGATAAAGCCCAGCTGATGGAAAAGAAAGCAGTCAGCCTCCTGGCTGCTTCTGGGGAGTGCCTCATGCCTGCACTGGGCTGAGGGAGGGACAAATGAGCCGAGAACATCTGGCCCGAGCCCCAAAAGCCTTGAATGAAAGAAACACCTAACTTTTATTAACTTTACTGGTGCTCGCCCTTGTTGGCTAGTGCTGTCCGTGTGTGCTGAGCTGTCTGGCTGGTTCTCCTCCCAGCTGGGCAGTGGGAACAGCCAAGCTGTTTCTGCCAGGTCGCAACAGCCCCAGCCATGGGTCTGCGGGAACCTGCCAGCTCAAAACCCTCTCTGGGTTTGGTGCGAAGGGCCCCGGTGCTGAAAAGCAGCTCTGCCCACTGCCCCGACCGGCCAGGCCTTGTGGTCAGGGCCATGACGTGCGGCCAGCGCGGCCTCTACCACCGCGGCACCTGTTTGTCCAGCGCCCCAGGGACGGAGCCCATTAACCGGCGGGTAGAGCCTGGAGCTGGGGGCGGGTCATCCAGCCGGGACACGTGCTGAGCTACCACAGCCCTCGCACAGGGGAAGCTGGAGGACACGACATCATTTATCACTCACGTCCAGCTGTATCTTGGACCGAGAGCGGGCTGTGAGGGGAGAGCCGTCCTTACCCGGGGGCTCGGGGGCGAGCAGAGCCGCGGGCCTGCAGGCCCTGCACCACCAGCCCTCCTGCGCCGTGCGGTGAGGGGCCCCTGGGATGGGGACTACAAGACTGGGGATGCCCTGGGAAGGGCCCGGAGGCGGCCGGGAGCGGTGTCGGGCCCCGCCGGGCCCCGTCGCACCGCCCGGGAGAAACGCGGCCGCCGATCCCTACTCGGCGAGGGTGGGCCCTGATGCCCCCCGCCCGCCCGCCAGGGGGCGCGCTCCTCGCCAGGGCGCTCCCGCTTCCGCTGTCCCGCCCGGCACAGCTCCGCCCCCCGCCGGAAGCCCCGCCCCCCGCCGGAAGCCCCGCCCCTTTCTCCTCCCTCCACCAGTGGCACGGCCCCGCGCCCCGCCCCGCCCGCTGGCCCCGCCCCTCCGCCGGAGTCCGCGCGCAGCCACCGCCTGCCGGCGCCGGGGCGGGCCCGGCGGCCCCGCGCGAGCGGGGCGGGGCGGGGCGGGGCGGGGCGAGGCGCCGGGATCGCTCCGGCCCGGCCGTCACCGGCGAGCCCCGGGTGAGGAGAGCGGGTGGCTGCCGGGGTCCCTCCGGCTGTCGCCGGGGCGGGGGAGTGCATGTCTCTGCGGGGGGGTGCGGCGGCGGGACCGGGCAGGCCGGAGCCGTTCCGTTCCGGTCCCCCCAGGCCGCGGCCTGCTTGCAGCTGGTGAGCGGCGACCGGGCCCGGCGGCGGATCGGAGGGTCCTTCCCCGCTCCAGCGGCCGGACCGATGGCGGGGGTTGCAGCCGGTGCCTGTGCCGGTGCTGAGGGCGCTGCCCGCCGCCGGGCAGGGCCGGGAGCCGTGGCTCCTGGCAGGCAGGCCGGCTGCCGCCCGCCGCGGGCACTTGTCGGGGCCACTCGAGTCAAACCCTCCCCTCCGACCGGGCACGGGCAGCGGGGGAGAAACGGCCTCTGGGCCGGGCAGGGGCCGGGCGAGCTCCAACCCGGTGCCCGTGAGGAGGGCAGGTGGGAAACGGCCCGTGCCTGCCTCCGGCGGGGAACGAGCCACGGGAACCGGGAAGAATAGCCAAAAATGGCATCTTCTCCCCTGGGGCCGGATGTCTTTGGGGCCCCTGGGCTGGGTGCTGGACTGGCAGCTCAGGGAGAATCACCAAAACTGTGACTTGAAGCAATAAATCTGTGTTGGTTATAGGGAGGAGGCGAGGCGCTGCTGGCAATCGGGACGGACGTATGGCTCCGGCCAAGCTATAGGTCCGGGAGTGCTGGGCTGCGAGGCCACCCGGCAGCACCAGCTGCAGCTCAGGTGTCCCGGGGGAGCCTGGGGTGGGACGCCCCAGCAGGAGCAACTGCAGGATGTCGTCCTCCTTCGCCTTTCCTTCCCAATTTCTGGGTTTCTCGGTGCCCATGCATTCACCCACAGAGTTTTGGGAAGAAATCTCAGTCTGCGGGGTCCTTGGGACACCCCTCCTCTGAGGAGCAGGTCCAAGGCGACTGGGCGCCTTTCGGGTGCTCTGCCGTGACTTTGTTTTGCTTTTGGCCTTGTGAGTTTGAAAGGAAGCAATGATATTTATTTTTTCCTGCTGCAGCGCGGTGGATCCCACACCCCTGTGGGGCAGATGTCGTGAACTGTTTCTGGGCTGAGCTGGTTTTTCAGGTGAGTAGGGCCGTGGCGCGATCTGGTCCCCAGCCTGGCGCTGCCGTGGTGCCGAGAGCGGTGCCAGCTCTGCGGGGCTTGGGTTTGCTGTACCCCTTCTCGCCGGGCCTAGCAGCGCCTACAGTTCCTACCAGGATGTGGCTTTTCTCTTGCCGTAAAGCTGAGCAAGCAGCAGCCACTCTGAGCGTCCTTTTTTTTTTTTGGACAAAGTGTGTTTATAACACGGAGGTAAAGGTGAATTGTTTACTTCAACCTTTGCTTTCAAACCTAACTCCCATGAAGCTCCCAGGGGAGCATCGCAGCCAATCCTTGTGACCAGCCCTGTGTTTCAAGGGAGGATAAAACACAAACAACTCTCCTGGGCTGGGTTGCAAGTCCCCAGAGCGGTTGCGCTCGGTGGGTGAAAACAACCAGGAGGTGTTCACCAGGCTGCTGTGTCCTGCAGTCAGCGTGAGAGAGAAGACAGCAAACAAAACAGGAAGCCTTGATTAGGGTTATAAAAACTCTTTTAGGTTATAAAAAGCCATCTAAAAGGAATACCGGTAATTAATTCCACCTGAGTGTGTTGGGGGTGCTTTTTCTAGCTGGGTCTTCAGCTTCCTCTGAGCCTCTCTGTGTGCTTGGATCTGGGTGCAGGGCTCAGCTCTGAACTGGCATGGTCCTCGTTTGGGTCGTTAAAGGCCTGAGCTTCTAGACTTTTTGACAAAGGGGCTGCCCTGGTCACAGTGACAGGTCTGGTATCTATAAATGATAGATTATTTGATTATGGTCCCCTGGTCCTTAGCCCAGTGCTGTGTATCTGTTGATCTGTTGGGTGATGCAGGCTCCGGGGGTGGTTTTCGGTCTCTCTGGGATGCAAGGCTGGACATGAGTGGTGTGGCTGGTTCTTGGGAGACGATCAGTTCTTCGCCGTCCCCCATCTGTAACAACCTCATTCCCGAGAGGCGCTGAAGCAGTATAATTTATACCTGGTGACCAATTGGAAGAGGCTGATGCAATGTGGGACTAATATACAGGAGGTTTCTGGGGGATTTCCACTGTCTTTAAGCTTCACGCCTTAGAGGAATTGGAAGTGGGTGTGTTTTGCTGCAAATAAATAGCTTTAGAGAGCAATTGCTTGTCTGAGTGCAAGCTTAACTCCACTCCTTTTTCTTCTCTCCTCTTGCCGCTAGTGCATCAGGAAGCATGGAGCACCAAGTGTCCATCATGTCCGACTGGGTGCTCCTTGGGCTGATTGCGGCGCTGGTCGTGCTGTTGCTGCTGACCGTCTTCGGTTTCGTTGTCTACTCGGGGCTCTTCACGGAGGTGGTTGTGAGTGCTGGCTCCCCGCCTCTCGGCAGCATCACGCTGGCCTACAAGTTCAGGGTAGGCCCGTATGGTGAATCTGGGCAGCTCTTCACGGACGGTTGCAGCATCTCTTCGAAGCTCTACTCCATTGGCGTCTACTATGACAACCCTCACACGGTAAGGTGTTCCCCGTGGGGCCGTCAAGTTCTTGTGGTCAGCACCCAGGTTCCCAGCTCGGGATGCTTCCTGACTGTATTTCAGGCACTTGCAGCTCATCCATCTGTAGATGGGGTGAACTGGGGTTCGCAAGATCTCCCAGATCTGCAGAGGATGCTCCGTGGGGAAGGGCACCTGAAAGCAGATGCTGTCTTGGATAACACTAACTGAAAGGCATTGGCTGGGCAAAACTTGCTATCTTCTGATAGCTCTTGCTGAGCAAGTTATCAGCAGGGTAATGGATCTGGTTATGGAGCAGAGGATAATATCTATGACCCAAGGTGAGGCATTCCTTGGCAGATCCCCTGGCTGCAGAAAGTGCAGCCGAGGCTCCTTCCGGACTTGCAGCTCTGTGGTTGAAAGCAGATGGTCTCTTCAGATTGCTGTGTCCTCATCCATACTCCTTTTCTTGTTTCTTGTGCTCTCATGTATTTCTGAGCTTCCCTGTAGTCGTTACATCCCCTGAGAGTTCTTACTGAAACCTCAGGTGGTGCATGCTGAGGGCTCCTGTCTGATGAAACAGTTACTCCATGATGCTCCTCAGGCTGCGAGGTGAGCAGAAAGTGCACTGGTGGCTGCCAGTCAGGGCTAAGTACTCCGGTGAGTACGGTCCAGGACAAAGAGCAGACACAAGTGCATCAGAACTTGCTGGGGGGTGAGGAGCTTGGTTGCTGATGCTTGGTGGCACTGGGGTCTCCAGATAATGGCATGTGGGGATTTGTCCGTGGCAGACAGCCTGGCTCCCCAGTAATTCTGCAGTAGCTGGTGTGACCGTGGAGGAATGCTGTGGGGGGGAGGGACAACTTGGTGGCCGGCAGCCCTGTGCATGTGCTTGGGCACGTGTGCTGGGGGCTGGCATGGGGCACAGTGCTTGGGCTGTTAGCTCTGGGGCTGTTAGCTTCTGCTCTGGGGGTGACTGGCCCTGCTTTAGGAACCCTTGTGGGCCATGTAGCACCTGCCCCTGTTTTGTTGCTTGCAAGATGGTGCTCCCAAGGGTTGGACCTGCTTAGAGGGAACTTGTCCATGAAAACGTAGTGCTGAGTGGCTCCTTGGAGCACAGTGGCAGGAAGATACCGGAGGTGAGAAAATGCTGAGCCAACTGCTCAGCGGAGCCTGGTGCACTCAACCACCTTGTGTCTCTGTATCCTGTGGCAAGCCGATTTATCTCTACCTTCCAGTTTCTGCTTCTGGATCATGAGAGGTAGAGAAGAGCCACCCTGCAGTGCCTCTACCTGGCCTGGGAAGGAGAGTAGTGAGGAGGATGTGTCCATCCTGGGATGAGCCAGGCAGAGGCAGGGTTGGACTAGATGCGTTTGAACACTTTTGTCCACAAGAAGTGTTGTGTTTGGAGCAAGTGAGGGATGGGACTCTTTGAGGGTGCCTGGTGTGCTAGGGTCCTCATGGTGAGAGTGGCCAATTCCCCTACCACTAATTTGTGTCCTTGTGTCGAGGTCCTCTTCTGGAGCTGAGAACCCTGGTGCTGCCGTTTCTTTCTGCCCCCAGCATCTCTGGGGGCACAGTGGGGCAGTTGATGCTGTCAGAAGGGCTCAGCGTCCGTGTTTGGTGCTGCCCTGCTCCAGGGATGTGATGTGGACATGCCTGGGGTTGCCCTGCAGACCTTCTGCTTGGGCGCTTACCTCTCTGTTTGCCGAAGCATGGGCTAGTGAAATCTTGTACTGCTGAGGCCCACAAATGCTGATAAGGATATTTGTGGTGTCTCCTGCCATGGCTGGCACAGGGAGTGCTTTCGCTGGCAGCATCAGGCACGGCTGGGAAGGACCAGCTCTTACATGACCCTGGAAAGTTGGGGTGTCTGTGCAGGATGAAGCTCCTTCCTCTTTCTGGTCCTGTCTCATTTCTCCTCTGCCTGCAGCTGTCATGTCTCTACCTTCAGCCTGAGGCTGGAGCAGGTAGGGGTGCTGCAGGACTTGTCTCTGGATCTCTGGTGGCCATCCGGGGTTTTGGAAGCCATCTGTTTCTCCTTTTGCAGTCGGGTCTCTCAGGAGGGGAAGACCTTCTCTGCCAGGATGGCACAATGGCACCTGGTGGCCAAGGAGGCCCGTGTTGGTGACTGGGGGAGGTTTGTCTGGATTCAGGGCTTGGCAGGTGGAGGCAGCTCTTGGCCTGCTGTGGTCAAGGCACTCCGGGACCTCTGCCTGGTGGCCCAGCTGGTGCCCAGTCTGGACTGGAGTGTGCTACTGGATCTGGAGACCCTCTTCCTTCCTCCCCTGCTGAGGGGTCTGTACTTGCTTGCCAGCGGCCTGGCCACTGATCCAGCATGGGGTGCGAGTGCCTTCAGCTGGTGTGTGAGGGGAGCTCCTTGCATGGGGTAGGACACTGTCGGGAGCTACAATGCGTAGTGGGGCCATCGTGAAGGGTGGTAGTGAGTTCGTGTGGGTCTCTAGATGTTTTGGAGGTTGCATGGCCTCAAGTCTGTGGGTCAGGCTGGGAGATCCTGGTGGTGACACTGGGCAGGGGACTTGCCTCTCTCTGGGAGCCTGCTGGACTGGTACTCGGGATGGGCACAGTGAAGGTTCTGGGCCCTGCATGTGTGTGGAGCGAGCCTGGAGGGTGCTGGAAGCTCTTGGGGACAAACAAAGCCTATAATGCATCTCTGTGATCAGATGTCCCAAGCTGTGCAGTTGGCTTTTGTGACGAGAGCCTAACCTGCCCTCAAAGGCTTGGCGGGCAGCCCCGTAGACCTTGCCCTTCTCTGGAAGGGCAGCCTTTGCTCATGACATTGGGCAGGTGACATTGACGTGAGCCTCCCACCTCCATAGGCGCTGTGGTGGCTGGGGCACAGTGGGGCTATGCGGGATGTAGCTGTGGTGCCTGGTGCTGTTCATGGCAGCAGGAGCTTCCTTCTTGCCTGACACCCATGGGCTTGCCATCAGACCTGCGTTCTGCCGGAGGAGCCAAGGCACTGGTGGGACCGTCTTCAGGCTGACCTGTGGCTCCTGAATTGGTTCCTGTGGAGACCCGTGTCTCGCTGACAGGCAGGCCAGTCCAGGCAGGGTGCTGGGAGTGAGGATGTCCTTGGGCGGGATGGGCAGAGGGCTGCCTTGTCTCCAGGCATGTGAAGAAGGGGCAGCTTTGGGTGGGTCACTGGGCTGGTGGCTGCAACGCTCGTGCCTGGTTGTGCTGGCTCAGGTGCCAAGCACCCCGGTGTCCCACGGGGTGCCTATGTGTGCTCGTACCCACTGTAGTCTGATGGCATGGGAGCAGGAGATGGTGTGCACTGCTGGTTCCTCATTCCTGGAGGCCCAACGAGATGGGATTGGTCACCCGGGCTGCCTTTCCCCTGGGAGGAACAGATGACCTCCTCCTCTTCCTCCTTGTTCTCGGTGCTCTCCTGACCTCGGTGAAGCATCCTCTGGCAGAATTTGGTCCGCCCAGAGCTGGCCACCCACCGCGGATGTTGACTTGTCACCAAAAATAGACCTTTTGTCATCAGGCAGCAGAA